>CM041032.1:2847241-4047241 GCA_023078785.2 Hyles euphorbiae | reverse complement strand
ACAAAATATATTATGTATAATATATCCTTTGACTTATATGCCTCGATTTAATTCGTCCTCTTAATAAATAAGGATTGTTTCCCCCAATATGTGAGACCAGTTCTTCAGAAAGATCACGTTCTGGACACACTTATATTTCATAGGCGCCATTCCCTCTAATATATTCGCCATAATACGATCGCGATTGCTTTATTTGATAAGGCCCTAAAGCAATCAATAACAATTGTTCATGAGTTAATCTAGGGAAATTCCCCAATTGCGGTAGGTTACCATAGATTCTAGTAAACATGACCCTACACCAATTTAAGTTGTAATCATTTACAAAATCACCTAAATAATACCTTTCGTCCATAAATCGCAACGCTCTTTGAATAATTTGCCCACACAGTGGGCTATCTACAAGAACAGGATAATATTTATTTAGAATAGCTGCTGTTATCTTGACGGCTTGATTAAAATACCGTTGCCTAAACAATTTAAAATCCCGTTTAAATCTCCCATTGACGACCTCCACAACCCATCTACAAAGAGTTACCCGTCTACTTTTGTTGGCTTGTGAAGAAGACAGTTGAGTTTTACCTTCATTTAGTGATTCTGGTTTATAAACCCTTTAATTATAACTATCTAAAGTAGTAATTGCATCCCGAAATTCTCGATCAAGAACAAAAATGTCATTGGGTTTAAAAAGTCTATGAAATGACCCATTTTCATTTTCAAACAAACTGGTCATCATTTCTGCATCAGTCTGAGTTACTGGGAATGGACCTACAGCGTCAATTATGTGTCCATCACAAGAAACAATCATAAAAGGTTTGACTAAATTATCATACTTATGTAAGCTTTATGTTTTCTTTTGAAACATATAGTTTAAACATTTCTGAAGAAAAATGTAAGTGCCATCAAATATAGCTATAGCAGGTCTACTCTCCAGGGCTGATTCTGGATCACTAAAAAGTGCATATGGTATTTGTAAATTCCTGGCAACAATATCAGAATGGCTAATATGTTGCGGTCTTAAATGTTGTGGTACAAAATGATCATTAAGGCAAGTTCTCACTTTATTCATTATGAGTTCTAAAGTTGATCTAGGAATATTAAAAATTGTCGACAACCTTCTACTAGTTTCTGCTATACGCAATTTAGATAAATATATAGAGCTCGTTTTGGTTTCCTTACATTAAGTGTAGGTAAACCATTAAAAAGGTTCAAGAAATCATTTGATCGAAGTCCTGTCCAATGATGACAGACATGGTTTGGCATATCTTGAATGTTTTCAAAATTAATCAATTCCCCTGTGGAATTTGATATGTTGATAATATCATCTATTTGGTTGGCATTAAAATAATAAAATGTTGTGATATTTTGTGGCAACTCATTCCACTCACCTGCATACAAATGTGATTCACACACTCTAGAATTACGTGGTACATAAAAATGATGATCATTCAACAACATCCTTTTCATATAGTTAGGAATCATAAAAAATGCCCTGTGATTACATCTGTTAAATATACAATGAGCAGAGGTATTTGACGCCCTTTTATAGTTTGGCAATTTTATTTGAGATGAGTTACGGGATGGTAGTGTAACTGAGGGAAGAGGAGGTAAAGTAGGAGGCACGGGACTGAGTATCAATGTATCTTCTTGGTGCATAACATTGTCTAAAGATTGACTCATTTCTTCTCTCAATCTATCATGGTGTCTATTAGCCTTCATCCAACAGGGATGGCAAACATTATTCATTGTTATTCCCTAAAACAAATAATTCTTAATATTAATTTAAATCTTCAATACATCTTCTTTTTATTATTATTATATACTAAAACAATTTTGTTTGTTTTAGTATATAATAATGTATTCAATATATGTATAATAATGTATTAAATAGATTTAAGTAGATAATATTATTTCCTGCATCTAAATCATTTTACAATTTGTGTTTATTATATATATTTATGTAGTATTATATATGTATGTATTTATGCTATTTATCATGTATGTATGTATGTTATGTTGGTGTATTTATATGTTTAGTTAGTATGAGTATTATTTAGTTTCCTCTCTTTTAATTATTTATTTTACACTGCCCTCTCTTTATCCTTCTTTTAAATCCATCCCGTGGTTGTCTGTAAGACATTGCTTTAAGCGATAAGACCAAGGATAAGACCAACATTTGTACTTTTTATTTATTAGTTTCTGTATGTTGTAATTTTTTTAAGTGCGCAATAAAGATTTAAATAATAAATAATAATAATAATGTGTAAACAGCATTTTATGTGTTCTTGTTTACTGCATAAAATATAAAAATCAATATTTATCTAATAAAAATAAGTACCTGAAGTGATATAGCAAAATGAAAATTCTGTACAAGTGGATTCCCAGCTTCAATAACATGATGCTTTTTATTCTATACTGATCGACCACAACCAAGACATACCATGTTATGGCCCAATAACCGATCAGATGTACCTTCTGAAGTTAATAATAGGTAGTACGAATGACAAATATGTCCATCTGCAGGAAGCTGAAAAAAATATACTTCATTATACAAGTTTAACATTATAAGCATAGCATTGCTGATGTGATAAATATCCATTTTAAATACTAATAACTACAATAAATCATTTAAATATTTTTGTCCACCCTAAACTGCTTTATACATAGATAGATCTTTCATTGCACACGCTGCTCGGTTGTGGAATACTTTATTAATAACATTAAAAAGGACCAAATCTAAGTCCATCTTTAAAAGGATGGCCAACAAGCATTATTCCTAGGTTGAATGAAGACATTAAAGTTGTATACTTATTCTTCTGTGTAATCAAATCAAATATATTCATTGTGGAACTTGGTTACAATAAGATGTTACAATATTTTTACTTGAAATCTACGACCTGCTACGTTGGCATAATAACAGGATAAGGGTGAACGGGCTTGGGTTGAGGTTTGATTACTTTCATTGGGTTTTCTCAGAATGTTGCATTATCTTTCCATGGGAGTGGTACCAGGGAAGATGGGGCACTACCCCCCTTCCAACCCACAACTAGTTCTAGATTACCTATTAATTGCCATATAATTACATACCATAGAAATTCTTATGAATCGCTATGGTATGCAGGTTTCCTCACGATGTTTTCCTTCACCGTTTTAGTGCGTGGTGATTGACTATCAATACACACATGACTCCGAAAAGTCAGAGGTGTGCCCTGGGATTCTAACCCGCGACCACCGAGAACATGTTGGCAGCCGCGTCTAGTCTGTTTACCAACAGGCCACCACGCACTTTTTATTCTTATTTATAATCAAGAGAAAAGCGTTAGTAATGTTTTATAAGTAGACCTAAGTACCTCAATTGATATCCATCGTGAAAGCGTCGTTCTGGAATGAACTGACAATGTGGAGATAGCATGTCGCTTTAACCGCCCTGTCGCTATTCCACAATTAATGCACCTCATCGTTTTAAATGGCAATCCCAGTTCTTGTAGCAATGGTTCACAAATTAACATAACCCTTGAACTTGGCACAAAATAGAAACAATAACGTTCAATGAGCGCTAGAGTCTAGGGATGTGAAAATATAATCGATTATTTAAAATCAATCAAAAAAATCGATTACTTTTTTAAAATATTCGATTTTTATTAATCGATTTGTTGACCAAGAATAATCGATTTTTTATTAATCGATTTTTTATTTCGCTATTTCATACTTTCGATTTTTTTCAATAGTCGCAGCTTTGAATTACCACTTACTTATTACTTACTATGTAGCTTTGGATTTATACATTGCTGTTCCTTTGTCTGATTTAAAAATTAACCCATTGGCTGTATGGAAAAGCTATGAAGGAGCATACCCTAAACTTGCAAAGTTAGCTAAAAAGCATTTACTAATAACTGCTTCATCAGCTCCAGCAGAGCGCCTTTTTTCTAAAGCTGGATATGTTGTTCGTAAAACAAGGAATCGCATCTTGAGCAAAGGATTACCCAAACTTCTATTTCTCCATTCTAATCTTTGCCAAGTGATTTATGGCAGTAGGTTGATGCATGCGTAGCTTTTTATTCCGTTAATTTTGAATAATAATAGAGATGATTTTTGTTATTTAGTGAAGCGTATCGTTAGTTGAAGATTTTTATTTTGTTTTCATGAAAGAAGTGGATTGTTTTTGTTTATTTACATTTAGTAAGTTTTTATTTTAATTTTGATTAACAAATAAAGACTGTAGTATTTATAGAGATGATTGGTTGCTAGATCACCAAGATTTACTTTTCTGTAGTAACAGTAATTTATTAACATAACACAAGATTGAATTATAAAGAATCCAATCTGCTCAAAAATATTTTATTTGTATAATAAATAATTATTTCATACAGACTAGTAGCTTTTGATTATTGAGTTGGGTTGTTTTATTATTTTATCAAAAAATCGTTTTTTTAAATCGATTTTTGGAAAATTGATTATTATTTGGTAAAAAAAAATAAATTAATATAAAAATCGATTTCTCCCCAGCCAAGTCACATCCCTACTAGAGTCGTATTCACCACAGATAACGTACAAAACTCAAAAGCTCGGCTCCTGTCAAGAATTATAACGTAGCGTTTAGTTGTTGCAATGAAAATGTGTAAAAATGGGGAGAATATATTATGTGTAAGTATGTATGGCAAAAATGACTTTATATATACATATATTTAGTCTTGTTAATGAATATAACTTATTACCTACATATAGATTTTTTAGGATCATTTTACGAAAAGGTATTATCATTTTCCTACACTTGCTTTACTGCGAACAAAACGTTTATGTGGGGGCCAACAATGGCGGAAATGAGTAGATATCAATGCAAAATCTTATAAAAAATTTATTTTACTCCCTTAAGTTCTACAGAAATGTGACATATTCTATAATTAATAGTTGTTTTTTATATTCATGTCATTATTGCCTTATTTCTGTGCATGATAAAAAGTAACTAGGCAGAAACTGTCCAGGTCCTTTAAAGGAACTAATATTTTATAAGTTACACAAAATATACACCGAGACGTATTTTAATTGTGTCACAATGTAAACAATTAAACAAAGCATGGTTCCTGTCAAGCAACTGTCAAGTGTCAAGTATTTTACTGCAGCGTTTAGTTGTTGCAATGAAAGTGTGTAAAAATGGGAAGAATATATGTGTAAGTATATACTACAAACATTGCTTTATATATATTTAGTATTGTTAGTTATTATGACCTATTACCTACTTATAGATTATTTTTAGGAATATTTTAGACAAAGTTATTATTTTTTTCCTACACTTGCTTTACTGCGAACGAAACGTTTATGCGGGGCCAACAATGGCGGAAATGGGTCATCAATCAATGCAAAATCTTATTAAACTTTATATTACTCCCTAAACTTCTACAGAAATATGACATATTCTTAAATTAATAGTTGATTTTTTATATTCATTCAATTATTGCTTTGTTTTTGTACATGATAAAAAGTAACTAGGCAGAAACTGTCCAGGTCCTTTGTTTATTAAAAAAATTCTCGTAAAATGGAAAATAAATTAGTTATTGAAAAGGCAAAAAATAAACCCTTTAAATGAAGATAGCGGATGAATCAACAAGTCTGGTATCCCTACTTTTTGAATTTAGACTATCAATGACACCCCACCCCCCTCAACCACCACCAAGGAATTATGAAGAAAAATTACTGCTTCCAAATTTTTGTAAATCTAAAATACTATTTCGACTGGACTAAGCCAGTTTCTGAGTGTGTATTTCTGTGTATATGTTCAGATATTGTTTAAAATTCCCATCAACAATATTCTAACGGGACTGATTCCCAACAAGGCCATATTCCAAGTAATATATCTATTTACGCGGTCTCAACGGGACTCTGAGTTACTTTTAATTCTCTCTGGAGTCCCAATTAGAACTTCACAAATTCTATTTCCTCCGACATCCAACTTATTTGGAGTGACAACTGTTTACTCCTACAGATGTGTTGCGGGAGTCATACAGAGTCGGTTATTTGACAAAATGTCCCATTGTATATTTGTACTTTTATTTTATTTGATTTTGTTCTATAACATATAAATGATTTTGTATAGTTTTACACAGTTTGTGGCCAACTAAATATTAAGTTTTACGCAAAGTAATAACAGTTTTTAAATAATGTTTTTGTGAACTGCAGAATTTCCACGAGAAGGTTTTACCTAAACTTCGAATCGAAGAATAAGTCATGTATAGCATAAAAGCCCGCAATATGTACATATATGGTTGGAACACTAAAATTTCACTGTTAGAATATTATCACCCAGTAATATAACAAACATATCATTCGTTCGTCTCTATACTTTTAATATAGACATTTCCAAGAATTCATTCTTAAACATATCCACAACACAAATAAATTGACACAACGGCGCGATTCCCTTTAGGGAATAACACGTGCTTCCATCCCATTGTACAATAAACCAATTTATAAAGACCTCTACTTTCACACTCCACTACCCCTCGGTCTAAATAATTTAAACTAACACAGTGGAGAGGAGAAGGTCAAACAAAACTGGCACACGTGTTTGGCGTACCATTGACACGGTTACCCCGAAATGTGAATTTTCCCTAAATTTAGGGAGCAGTTAGTAGATGGCAACAAACATTTTGATCACGTGCGCGTGTGGGATTTCGGGAATTTAAAATTTACGATGGTTTTATAAATGCCGCTTACTACAAAGGAGTAATGTCCTTTTGGGTGTGATTTTGAATGCGTTTCAAAATTGTTAGGATATTTTCAATTGTAATAATAATTATATTGTGTATACTAGGGTGGGGGTGTGAGACAGAGTATAAAAAAACTCCAACTAATAAAAGTTTTTCTTGGTGTATGCGAGGAATCAGTTACCTTAGCGTCGGACTGGCTTTTGTAATATTAATCCTTTTTTCGTGATACCAGCTAGGAATATACTGATTAATGTTTATAAAAATAAAGTTTAAGTTCCCTAGAGGGTCGTTAAGGCGAGGGCAGCTAAGGAAATGTTGCGATTATACCGCGCTTTATGAAGCTGATATTTTAATTCAGTATATTTTTATATTGCAATGAATGGCGAGACAAGCATACCATTCGTCTGATGGTAAGCGATACGACCGCTCATGGACAGGAGTAAAACCAAACAGCATCTGCATGCGCTTGCCATCCTAATAAATAAGATGGTGCAGTAGTTACTCTGGCTGTAATGGCCTTCAAACCGGAACACAAACTTGCAAAACACTGCTGTTTGGTACGAGATATAAACATTGTGGTGATACCTAACTCCTACTTAGGTGTCCTCTCCACATATTAGAGACCTACCACCAGTATCTTCTGATGAGATAGATAGATAAATATATTATACGCAGAAATATCATTTTCATCTACACATACTGGAAGTCCACTGAACATAAGCCTCCATAAAGGATTTGCGTAATCAGTTGGGGGCGCATATCAAGATAATAACCGAGAAAAAATATTTACTGTATTTTGACTGCTTGTTAAAGTCGGCTCGAAGCGTAAAATATCGGGTAATTGAATGCATTGCATCGTTCATTATTTTTATTAAATCCAACCTAAGTATATCTTACATTGCAATAAAAACCCTAATAAATTCATAATATTTTGGTTAATTTAACTACGTTTCATTGATTTTGTGCAATATCCTCGTAATGGCCTTATTTTTTTGTTCTTAATGGCGCACGATATAAAATTAATATAATTATCTTATTTTATGTCACAAATAATGCCTCGGGGGAGATGCTATGTATAATAAATCCATTACGTTATGGAATACAGTTATATTAATGCGGTCTATCAAATAATAGAGTCTAACTTTTATATTATTCCAATAATACCTTACACTTAATTATCACAATATCTAATATTATTATTTCCATAAGATTCCACTAAAAAAATCAAATAGTTATGTGCTGTTTTGTTTTTGAAATTCGAATTATTTGTAGTTTTAACTTGATTTTTTTGGTTGTCGTTTTAATTATGTCTAACATTGTGTGTAACATTGAACACCTATTTTCAAATTAAGAACATAACAAAAAATCGATATAAAAATTTATTGAAAACAAACAGCCAACCCGATTTTTTGATTGGCATCGTGCCAAAGTCGCAAACTACACAATTTTTGCCCTGTAATTTCGATACTGCCCCAACTTTATGTCCTATCGCAAAAAAACTTATTGTTCGTAAGGCGCGTGTTACACGATCGATTGGTAATTGGCATTACAATAGCGCTATAAATCACCCCAGTTATTTTTATTTTACGTGTCACGGTCGGTTGTAGCCGAATGTATCGGCCAAAGTTTGGATGTCCAGTAAATTTTATTGTTTGTTTCCTACTATTTGTATGTTTTACTGCCTAGAATTGGTCTTATTAACGATAGCCTGTGTAAGCAACAAAATAATTTTCGTACATCCAGCTTATTTGCAAGTAGTTTGGGCATAATTATTTATTTGTAATAAGTAGGAGTTACGAATAGAAATATGAAATCTGCATACCACTTGCGATTTGTAAGAATTTCTTTAGTATGTAAAGTCCAACAACATTCACTAGGCCACTGTGGTAAACTAAATGGCCTAACCACTCTCAGTCTTACTCTTAATTGTAGAGGAGGCCCGTGTCCTATACTAGGACGAATATGGACTAAACAGTACATTACAATACGTAGGAGATTTTGAAAAAAGTATAATTGGAACTTAGCAAAGTTGCTTGTCACGAGATATGGCAAGGTTGGGGCATTTATTAATTTAAAGGAGATCTTATCCCACACAGTGATTTTTAATATTAAATACGTTGTACCTAAACAACTCAACTTTTACATGTAATTGTATTTAGAAATGCACTATAGTAGCGAATTAACAAATTAGCCGCTGCGCCGATTGGCAGCCGATTGAATAGGAAAATGCCCAATTTCCCTGCATCATGGGGCCTAATGATGATTACACGTTTGCAGGACATAATTTGTGTAATACGGTCTTTAACTATGCTTAATTTGCAATTAACTGATACAATTACGTTTTCGACATGTATGATTATAAACAGAAGATTTAATTCACTATCATTTTTTAAATTTTGACAACTTTTTTTGCCAATTAAAATGTAAGGACTTTGCTGCTGCAATTTTATCAATTGGAAATCTAATATTGATGTCTTTTCGTATTAAAATAAATTATAGCTACATTGCATTATAGTTTAAATGTTTAGCAAAAGTTTCCATTGTCATTTATTCAAACAATGTTATTTTTATTATATACAAATTCAATGTACGTAGAAGTAAGAATATAAGGCCTGTCACAATTTCAACTCAATATTTAATGTACAATAACCCCTACATTGTCGTATTCTCTAGGCACCCATTTATGAGAATTTGAAATAGTACGTATTGTTCTTCGTGGTTAGATAATATCTTTATAAGTCATTGGGGCCGTTTAGCCGATAACCTCACTTGGGGATCTGCGAATCGAATGTGATTACCGAATGTAACTATAGAGGGAACGGAACTTTTACCATTAAGAGTTAAATGGTGCTATAAAATGTTATGTTGGTATACATAGCACGGTGGAATATTTATTTAAATGAAATTTTTAACGATGTTTAGAAGAATTAACGAATAACGGAGTTATTTTAATACTTTGGCTGTAATTTATATTTAATTTAGGATGTTAAAACATAGGACCTTTTTAGTAAACTTAACCCAAGGTTTTAGAATTGACTCGGTTATTTTGAATAGTGAGGTATTTTGACAGACTGTGGGGCAGTTGGTTAGAACTGCTCCTCCGAGTTTATTAATAAGACCCATAACGTATGAGATTATAGAATTGTTATTATTGGAATGACATTGTAATTAAAATATGATTATAACTGAATCGGAGTCCAAAATTTACTGGCTTGGGAATCGAACCCTACGAATCACAGTTACAAGCTACTGCTACACTAATGGGTCGATCAACAGTTGGTATACAATAAAAGAAACACATTTATCTATAAATAGCCTCTGTTAAACTTTAATAGAGCAATATTGACGCTCTCGATAAACAAAATGTTTGTCTAACGGCTTTAATCTATGGATGAAGTATCTGGGATCGATAATGTATTGTCACCGGCTTACGATACTGTGGGAATACAAATAAATTGCGTGGGGTGGCGGTTTTTTTAACGTCTTTCTCATTTAGAGTGTGTAAGGATTATACATGATTATTTTTGGGGGATGCGATTTTTTTATTTACGGTAAATTTATTACCAGGCTGAAATTGTAATAAAATCTCATATTTTGAAAATCTTGTTGCTTCATTTCAGCGTGAACCTATAAATATTTTAAGATTTTTTCAATAAAATAGATACATTTTAATTGGAATTTCTATGCTAAACCTACGACACATATTTTAAGAATTTTCAAGTAATGTAGATAACATTTATTGGATTTTTTTGCATATCTATTTGTACTTAACAGAATGGTTAACTGCTAACATTGTCTTTTAAAAATATAGTGGTAATCATTGTCTAACTGGCCCATTACAGTATTTTTTATACATCCTTAACTTATGTGATGTGTGTGACTATTATATTAAATAGCTTTTTGTAATTATGACTATTGACATGCGATGTAAGCACGCGATGTCACCAACGATTTACCAACAATAGCGAAGAAAAATATGGAATTTTCTTTTGGAGTTGTTTTACTTAAATTCCCTTTAACCTAATTAGGATGTTGATTCAATTTGTCACTCTCAACATTTGATCTTTATATTAACCTTGCTCCTAAACAATATAAATGATAGGTCGGATGAAATATTATTTTATTTCGTAACTCCCAAATGATTGATTTGGAAGACTAAAAACAATTGTAAAGTTATAAAATGAGAATATTTAGTAAGCTATCATTTAATACGTCTAGACAGATTGATTATATTGACGTAGGTCATATTTTCTTACCTATTCAATAAAATTAAAGAGTATCGGTAACTTTTTAATGCTAAATCATAATACTTTTTACCGAAGTTAATTACTTCGATAGAATAATTTATAATTTGAGTATTTATTTGGTCTAGGTATCACTATAGCGATATTGTGAAAAGTGACCTGCGCCAATTTCGATTCAGTAATTGGCGAGAGGTGGCAGAGAATTGATGCTCGAGAACTCTCGTTTCTGAGGCCAAAAACCACTTTGGGTCGCTGAGTCAGCGGAATTAGTTTTCTTTAGTTGATCGTAGCACAAAGAGTGCGGTACTGGTAGCGTATGTAGTTGATATAACAGCAATACCGAATTGAAATATAAACTAGGTCAGAATGGACATAAACGTATTCAATCATGAATTAATAATGAACTCCATTCTTATTAGTAGGATATTATTTTAGGGATCAATAGACTAAGATCTTAGACTAGTGACTCTAAACCTTTTTATCATCCACTAGCGGTCGCGCCCGGCTCCGCCCGGGTGCAGATACACGTTTCAAAACGGCGGTCAAAATGTTTAATTCCGACTATCAATTTAGAATATTGACCAATCGGACCACGAACATAATTTCCTCGTATTTGCTAGAAATGCCACTACTGCTTCCCTCCTATAAGTCATAGCGTGATGATATATAGCTTATAGCATTTCTCGATAAATGTACTATCCAACACTGAAATAATTTTTCAAATCGGACCAGCGGTTCCTGGGATTAGCGCGTTCAAACAAACAAACAAACTCTTCAGCTTTATAATATGAGTATAGATATGATTTCTTTTGGATAGTCAGTTGATCACCTTTAATGAATCGAAATGTAAATAGATAAAGGGTTTTTTTCTATCCACAAATAAAACACGCGCAAAGTTATATTTTTAAGGATGGCCTCAGGACGACTTCGCAGGCTATTTGAGATTTTTCCAGGCCCCGCCAGTAGTCTGTAGACACATTTAAGAGCTACTGTCTTACACGAACTAAGAATTTAAAATCTCTCTAACTCTGCTTGCCTGATGGTTGCGAACGGAGGGTAACTTAATGAAGCAATTGTTGTCTTAGAATGAGATGTAAAAAGTTCATTGGCCTTAAAGAAAATGAAATAAACGCTTGGGGCAGCGAATGGGGTCTTTTCCATTCTAATTAGCTCGTTTTTCCATAGGGGCTCGATTGTTTGCCTTCATAACATCTTTAATTAAGTAATGCGGAATATTTAAATTTTGTATTTGTTTATTAAATGCACTTGTAGTCGTCTGATAAATCTTCTTGCCAACCTGGCCTTTGGAATAAATTGTAAAGTTGAAATATTTAATATTTTACATTGATTTTTGAAAAATGTTAGGTATAACCAAGGACAAGTTGTCCAATTAATGGCATAGTCAAGATTTATGTGTATCTGAAAACCTACAACTGTCGCTTATTTCTGTTTCAAACTCCTATTTGCTTGTAAATAAAAAACACAAAAAAATATCTTAAATTATTTTTAACACAATATCTATATTCTTAATCGTACAAAACTTCGCCTTTCTTTTAAAAGTAACAGCTGAAAGAAACAGCAAACCAAGATTACTTAATTACTACAAAAATAAACAACTCTTCACCTCATAACAAATAAGGCGCCGACTCAATAAGGCCTGCCAATACAGGTGGACATATCACGCGGCACAAAAGGCAAACGTCAGCGCGTATATTTTAGGCAAATGGAGGGTAAATACAGGGCGGGACTGACTACACTCGATGGCTGTTAGGCACGTGATGCGTATAGGGATGGGCTTTACAAGTGAATTGTTCTTGAGAGTATATCTTTATCAGCCCATATACGTCCCACTGCAAGGCACGGGCTTCTTCTACAATCGACAGTACGATTGAGAGTGGTTAGGCCATATAGTCAACCACGCTGGTCTAGTGCAGGTTGGCAGACTTACATACCATAGAAATTCTTATAAATCGCTACGGTATGCAGGTTTCCTCACGAAGTTTTCCTTCACTGTTTTAGTGCGTGGTGATTGACTATCAATACACACATGACTCCGAAAAGCCTACCTAAACCATGTAAAACCAGACGAGACCATTATTGACGTGTAAATAACACCCCACGGAATAATGATATTGAGGGTAGAAAATAAGAACATATTTCGGAATAGTTTTCAGATTATAATTGGAGTGTATAGCCTAAGGGTTTCATATACAGATGTGTAAAGGACAATACAAATCGATCCTATCAGCTAATATGTTGAAGGCAATTCCCTCCAAAAGCATTGTGTCTCCTGTGAACCAGTATTGACAGCTCAGATTGCTGATATGACACTGAGAAAGTTATTTTTATGCTTACATTGAAAATGAAAATAAGTTATTGAATACATTAACGTGTTCTACATCATTTAGATTCAGTCATTTTATTGAATACCACCCGGTTCGGAAAGCTGTTTTCACTAGAGAAGAACGGGCAAGAAACTCTAGTGTTGCTCTTTTCAAAACCAGTATACAATTTGGTGATTATTACAAAAGTTATAAGTACTTTAAATCAGAGAAGGTCATTAATAATTTGTTATACCATTTTTTTTAAATTGCTATAAAGTCAATCAAAAAGTGCGTGGTGGCCTGTTGGTAAACGGACTAGACGCGGCTGCTAACATGTTCACGGTGGTCGCGGGTTCGAATCCCGGGGCACACCTCTGACTTTTCGTAGTCATGTGTGTATTGACAGTCAATCACCAGGCACTAAAACGGTGAAGGAAAACATCGTGAGGAAACCTGCATACCATAGCGATTCATAAGAATTTCTATGGTATGTAAGTCCGCCAACCTGCACTAGGCCAGCGTGGTGGACTATATGGCCTAACCACTCTCAATCGTACTTTCGATTGTAGAGTAGGCCCGTGCCCTGCAGTGGGACGTATATGGGCTGATACAATACAATACAATCAAAAAGTAAATTAAATTGTGTTGAAAATAAAATAAATTCGCGACGTCCAGCATGTTTATCAGGTCATAAGTAATGTCGCCCTGACATGAAGCTCTAAATAAAAAATATATGTGATAACATTTTCCGATATGCTAATACTTGGATCATTAATGAACTATTGAAACATCTGCAATGCGCAGTTATTCCTATTTTATATAAGGCTTGTTACATATGATGTAAATGTACTTGATATTTTTTAGATAACAAATAAATATTCCATATAGTTACATACATAGATCTGATCCCATACTAAGATCAAAGAACTACAAGAGACTTTTCACTCTCACAATCACCCAGGAACGAAACAAATAAATGTGGTTGACACAAATGTTTGTTTCGGTGCGGGTATCGAACCCGCGGCCTCTCGTTTCACAGCCTATGTATAGCCAACTGCGCCACGGAAACTGTCATTATTCATACATTATATAGTACGTATCTTCGAAAAAAGGGATGAGCACAGCTTATTAAAGAAAATGAAGAAATTCAACATCATATTACTGTCCACTGATAAAAGTTATGACATCTTTGGTTTTAATTATACTTGAAATAGGCTAACCCAAAATATAAATAGTGAAAATATATTCATCACAATTTTGAGCTACAGAATTTCCATTAAAATGATAATGTTTTGTGCAGTTATCATTTAGAATTGATATCGTAAGTATAACATTTGTTACAATTGTCTCTACGAAATCCACTCCATTTCCGTGAGATATACGAACAATATAAAACTACCTATCAACAACTTGCTGGTTTAATACCGAATCGCAAGTGACAAGTAACAAAGCGAACCATGTTGTCGCGTCCCTATTGCAAGGCACAGACGATATATTACCAAGTTAATAAGTTTTCAAGCATGTTAAAAAATATACGGTATAGCTCTTACATAAAAATGAAGTATAAAAGACTCACCAGATAGTATATTTTGAATTTTCTTCACCAATCACTTAGGTGGTGGTTAACTTCATAATCTGAAAAATTAAAAAGACGTTATGTTAACAAAATTACAGCATCGTGAGAAAACCTACATATTATTTGTAAGATTTTCTGTGGTATGTAAAGTTTGCCAACACGCACAAGGCTAGTGTGGTGGACAATATGACCTAACCCTTCTCAATTGTAGTTTGAGCTGTAGAGGAGACCCTTCACCAGGGCATGCGGGATGGGAATTATAAATAGTTTTTGCGCTCGTAAAAATAAAAAAGAAGTACCTATGGGCTGATAAAAACATACAAGTACCCTATATAATCTAGGGGATAAGCAGAAGTATCACCAGTAACAGGTAGAACTCGCTGCACATATTACGGTCCCAAGATGTAATAAGAGAGGTGCCTTTCGCCATACTTGGCACAAGGTTACGGACCTTCAAATTCAAGTTAGTAAAAATTCTTATTACCAACGGGGTTCATAATAATTTCTTATGCATGTCTAAGTAACTAATAGTAGTATACTAATGTTTCACACCTGATTATACCCAAGGCGTCCCTAGAGTGTAGTTACGGCTTTACCGTCTAGTCTAGCTTTCTAGGGCAAACCCTAGTTTTACAACAGTTCAGGGTCGAAGCGCTGTTATACCGTCGACGTCGATTACGTGGAAATTGTTTAGGTTTTGCTTATGAGTTTTACATTGCTTTTTGATTATACTATATACATATGGACAGTATAGATAGGCCTTTGTGATATGAGCCTCCTTTTTTATCAATAGGTCCAACAAACGAGCAAGTAGGTCACCTGATGGTTAGAGATTACTACCGCCCATGAACAACACTTGAATCATTCATGTGTCGCCAACCCGCAATAAATATATCTGTATCAGCCCATATACGTCCCACTGCAGGGCACGGGCCTACTCTACAATCGACAGTACGAATGAGAGTGGTTAGGCCATATAGTCCACCACGCTGGCCTAATGCGGGTTGGTGGACTTACATACCATAGAAGTTCTTAAAAATCGCTACGGTATACAGGTTTCCTCACGATGTTTTCCTTCACCGTTTTAGTGCGTGGAGATTGACTATCAATACACACATGACTCCGAAAAGTCAGAGATGTGCCCTGGGATTTGAACCCGCGACCACCGTGAACATGTTGGCAGCCGCGTCTTGTCCATTTACCAACAGGCCACCACGCAATAAATATAGGTATATATTAAAAAGTGATGTTTTACAATGTGACTAGCAAAATTAAAAAAGGAACCCTGTTTTTAAAAACCTATATTATATACGTGTTGAGTTATTTTACTTGTATTTTCTTTTTTTTGAAGTCGATTTTAATTCTAATTCTTTATTAAAATAAACATAATAAAAATTAATAGCACGAATACGGTTTTGACTTTCCAATGAAAACAAACAAGCATAAAACACAAAAACAATAATCGTAGAACTGACTACAATCATCCAATTTTTCCAACTGGCTTACTTCGAGTTTGGTGCAAAATTTTCTATCGCATACCTCTTGTGCTAATTGCTATTTTTGTCTCTTTCACACAGTTGCCACAAAACAAGAGAATACTGCTAAATTACTGTTGAAGATACTTATAGTTGCTATCTCAAGTCGAGGAAATAATTATTGTTTTCAAAGTTGTTTTGAGATTTTATTTTATTTCCAATCGTTATTAACTCTCTATTATTCTCTTAGTATTTGTTTTTGGTCGTACATAATTGACAATATTTTTTCTGTGTTAAGAAAAACTCGGTAGCTGGAAAATAGCTTTTTTGTTAATTTCCAAAAATTGCCGGAGTCCGAACGATCTTTTTATCCAAACATTTTTTTGTAGAAATACAGACTGTATCAATTTAGAAAATTTTCAAAGTTTAGACTATATTGATACTTATTTCTTTTTAAATATGGTAATAGTTCTGTAGGATTAAATAATATGTCTCCTCGTCTAGTGTTAGAGGAATTACAGTATTTCATGCCACTTGCCAGTGGTTCTTTAAACCTTTGGCTCATTCAATTTATAATTTACTAGCGGCCTGGCCCAGCTTCTTCCGGGTACAAATAGATTTCTATACAATAATACGTACGTATTATACATATAAATCTTCCTCTTGAATCACTCTATCTATTAAAAAAAACCGCATCAAAATCCGTTGCGAAGTTTTAAAGATTTAAGCATACAAAGGGACATAGGGACAGAGTAAGCGACTTTGTTTTATACTATGTAGTGATGATTAAACCTGTAAACAACTTCAAATATTTATTAACTTTTGTAAATTCAATTTATTATTTATCAATTTATAATTATTGAACCTGTAAACAAATTCAGTTAATTATTATTCTTATTCTTACAAAATCGTTGACAATATAGTGCTTTGAGGTACTGCACACGATTTGTAACTCATAATTTCTAATAAATAAAATTATATAATTGATAGGCTATAAAATGCTATCTTAATGTTGAGATCGCTCAATATCGCGGTGTACCGAACTGTTTTGTCGGAATTTTTCGAAGGTTTTGATATTCATAATTCGCACCCTCGGTGCAACAATGTCACATTTACAAAAATGTAACTTTTCAGGAAAAACATTTGAAACTTTGACATCGTATAAAAATATGATATTTCAAGACATAGACAAGTTGAACAGCTTCTATCACAATATCAACTTTTATTTGCCGTTAAAAAAATATGACCACGTATTATTCTAAAAAATATAAGATTATTTCTTTATACCTTGCAATTTTTGCATATTGACATTGGTGCACCGGGGCCGGGGTGCGATATGGTCTGACATCAATCAGATGAATATTTGTAATAGTTTGTGTATTCCTGTTACCCAGCCAGCTTCTTGACTCTAAGCCACGGAATAATAAATAAGTGAATATTGGAAATTCTATATAAACCAATGTTGTACTAAAACACAAAACAAATATTCTTAGAACAAATTT
Organism: Hyles euphorbiae; assembly: GCA_023078785.2. NCBI lineage: Eukaryota > Metazoa > Arthropoda > Insecta > Lepidoptera > Sphingidae > Hyles > Hyles euphorbiae. Next base: position 4,029,419 of record CM041032.1, on the reverse strand, counting down.
TATTTCATGATGTGAAAATAAAACCACACAATAACAATAATATCCCTTATCGTTTGATTCCAGACACGTTATCCGTGCACTACTGCAACAGGGAGGTGCTGGTGGCGGATAATGGCGCGGATAGCGAGGGATATATCCGCACCCCGGGATATCCGCACTTCTACGTGGGCGACGAGTGCCGATGGAGGCTTCGAGCCAATCCTGAGCAGCGGATACGAGTCACTTTCTTGGATGTTAGTTTGCGGAGTAAGTATGTTGTTATACATTGATATATAAGGAGGGAATTTTGATTTGATAGATTGTTATTTTGGAATTGGCTATTGATTTTTGTGCTTAAGAATATAAATTCGATATTCTGCCTATTCAGAATCGGTAGGAGGTTGTTGTAGATACACAAAAGAGCGTTTAATTCGATCGTAAATCGTATCGTATCGTATCAGCCCATATACGTCCCACAGCAGGGCACGGGCCTCCTCTACAATCGACAGTACGATTGAGAGTGGTTAGGCCATATAGTCGACCACGCTGGCCTATTGCGGGTTGGCGGACTTACATACCATAGAAATTTTTATAAATCGCTATGGTATGCAGGTTTCCTCACGATGTTTTCCTTCAACGTTTTAGTGCGTGGTGATTGACTATCAATACACACAAGACTCCGAAAAGTCAGAGGTGTGCCCTGGGATTCGAACCCGCGACCACCGATCGTATCGATCGTAAATAATTCAAAAATAACTGAAGAATATTAACAATAATAAAGTTATGTTTACTTAGCTCCTAAGAGATTTATTTTCTTTATATCTCATTCTCAACTTACTGCGAACGTAAAGAAAAAGAAAATATATACAGATATTTGTGCGAAAACTTCAAAAACAATACTCTTTTTCAGCAGTGGCGTTAAAAGGTTTTTTAGCACCGTAGATACAGTTGAGCTACATTATATTCCTACGCGACTCCATTTTCAGCTAACCAAATAGCCGTTTTTGTGTTTCCTTCTTTCTATTTAAAGGGAGCCACTATACTATATCCATTTGCTATACTTATTACATTGATTTAAGATCTAAGGATAGGCCCTTCACATTCGGAGTTTCAAGATGACCGTGAAAATCGCGATAAAATAAATATTAAATTAATTTAATAGTTTTCGTCTAAACGGCGATAAAAAATATTATCATCTATTTTATTTGGCTTTCTGTCATAAATCATAATACATACAAGCATTTTCAAAATCGTTGCAAGCGAAGACTAATTTCAGTAACACTCCACTAGAGATGCACTGGAGCGCGCGCACCACTTACGTCGGAACACTGCGCGCTTTCCGCCTTGTCCATATATTTATGTCAATGCCTACTAATAAAATTTTCTTTCCAGGTATAGGCCCATTCGAAGAGACGTGTACTGATTACGTCACCGTGGAGGACTCCAATGGAGACACTCTCCTGTCTTCGTGTGAACAGGTCGACCTGCCCTTGAGGTTGACCTCCACTACCAGTACCGTTGATGTACTGGTTGAAGCGAGGTCGAAAGGGGCTTATCCTAAGAGAGGAGTGCTCTTGCATTATAAAAGTAAGAATATAATTGATAATTTTAAATTAATGGACTAATAAACGGGGTGAATTGGGATACTCACGTAAATAAGGATTAATGGCTTTATATAATTTGGAAATTCCAGATCAGACTTTCTGGTATTACGAAGTATGAACACCCATCATATAATTTGTAATAAACAAAATGTCGCGTTAATGTTTATACAGTTAATTACCTAGCTAGCTTAGTTCCATTTTAACATTTCGTTTCAATTTATCCCCTTCCGAAAATAAAGTAAATCTTCTATTTATTAGTATTGTGTTTAGCGCCACCTATGTAAAATCTTCAAAACTATTTTGTATACAAATCTTGATAGAATGTAACAGCGCCCTCTATATTTCTAAACAGGTATAGGCTGTGTTACGTTACCAGCGCCATCTGACGGATACATCGTGTACCGCAACGAAGAGGTGGCGCACTACATGTGCAATGTGAATTTTGTTTTCATTGACACGCGACAGAGGGCGCGCTTGTTATGGTGCTACGACGACAACCGGTGGAATGATACGGTTCCACTATGTATCGGTAAGTTAACTTAAACTTACATAAAGTTTATAAAATAAATAAATAGTAGTGAGGCTTAAACATTTTAGTTGTTATGTTTTAAAATACTACCTGCTATTTATAACTTATGAACAACAACATAAATAGTTTTAAGAGCTTCCTGGGGCCTTGGGTGCGTTATCATAAAAGGGTCATAAAAATCCGCCATCCACAATAGCGCCGAAATTATCGATAACAATAAACGATACGCATAAAAAAACTTATTTCAAGTATTTTGAGGTTATTTTCACTATTATTCAGCGAGGGGGAGCTTTGCGCATGCGGGAACTTTGTCACTCCGTCCCTTTCTATCCCCATCAACGCTATCAAAAGACCGTGACGGCAACATTCCTGTCAGGTGCGATGCATTTGCTGTCATTGATGCCTGTTATTAGAGTTACTACTTTGTGACGATATAAATAGGGTGTAAATTTGATGTATGGTGTGTAGTATTATCGTCGCTTACAAAAGGGCTTCTGTGAGCCACTTCAGAACGTTTCGGTTGATAATTCACGATATTCGTTGTTGGCTGGCCACCGCGTACGGAGTGTTCGGTTTCTCACCGCGTGTCAAGAAAGCACGTGCTGAAATCAGTGAGTTTTCTCGTGTACAAAATGTTATTACACACATGTGATGTTATTTTAAACCGTGTTTTTACGTTTTTGTGGTGTTTTTTTCTGTTAGTAGGACTTACTGTTGGTAAGATTTATGTTTTTGTTAACTTTTTGTGTGATATTTTTTTATTATACTTATTTTGTTTACTATGCGTTTATTAATTTTCCATTATGGTACTAATTTTTAAAAAGTGTTAAATTTTGAGTTTTTTAATACACAAAAGTTTCAAAGTTTATTTTTAGATCGATTTGTTCTGTATTATTTTTAAACGGCATTTCTGTTCCATTTGGTATCTACAAAATATTTGGGTGATCGTTATCTTTAGTTTAAATTATACTAATGTGTTCTCTTAACTGTTGTACAATTTAGACCATCTTTACACATTTTTAAAGTTCAATATACTAACTTTTTAAAAGTAACATCTATTTTTCCCAACCACAAGTTTCAAAAACTTTTTCTCACATAGCGTCTACATGTCTCTACATTATTGTAACAATTCTTTCGTATGTATTATGTCTTTTCTTCGCGATATTGTCTCATCGTTTCGTACTTTTAACGACTTTCGAAAGTATAATGTTCTGTAAACAACAGTTTTGCGTGAAAATTGCCCATTTTATTCTTTATTTTGGCCGATATTGCTTCTTGTTTTGTTATTGCAATTCATAACATTCAAGCGTAAATATGACGATTGTAAATAAATATACAAATGGGAATACAGAGTTACTGATAACACTGTTTAAAAGTACAAATATAATTATCAAATGAATATCTAAAGTATAATTGATTTAAATATTGTTAATGGTTTCTTAAATAATAATGATGTCTAAAACGTATTTATAATTAAATAATGTAATCTATTTTTGGTATGGTAGAGTATATAGACAGTAAAGGCGCTGTCTAGGGTTCAATTCTTATATACAGGGCAATCTTTTATAAGACAGTTAATACACAAAACTGGTTATTTGCTGTAAGGGTTGTTGGTAAAGGGTTGCTTGTAAAATGGTAATAAAAATGCAAACGTTATTATTAATTGAAGATTTACAAAATTTATTCATAAGAAACTGAATTCATAAAAATAAAATAGTGGGAAAAAAAATATCCTAAAATAAATTTATGAAAATAATTTTAAATATAAAATTTATAAGGTAACAAACACAAAAAAATAGTATCGAATTGAGAACCCCTTTTTTTAAGTCTGTTAAAAATATTCAATGCAGTAATTAGATCCAGTTTATTGTTATATTGCGTGCACGTCAAATGGAATTCGAATCGATTAAATTAATCTCGATAGATAAAATCGTATATTTACGACTTGAATATCCGCGCGCTACGAAATATCCGCATTCCGCTCAATCACATTCGCATACGATTAGCTTGAATCCGCGATGCGATTGTAAGAGCCCAATCTACTGGTTCGCGAAAATTACGATTATATCCTTTAAGAAATTGATTCAATTTGTATTTATTATTTTATCGAAGCATTATCATATTGTGGATTTTATATGGAGGAATATTTTTTAATTGGAATAAAAATAAAATAATGACTTGAATTGTTTTGTAACGAGAGAATTGACATTATTGACTTTCTGTGCAAAACTAGGTTACTTTAGTAGAATAATTATTTATTTACTTCTTATATTTAAATATTTATTTTACACAAACTTAAACTAAACCTCTATACAGAAACAATAATTTAAAAGAGCACAATTTGCGGTCTTATCGCTCTATGGAAATGTCTTATCTGTCGACGCTTACAGACAACTATGGTAGAATTATTATATGGATATAATTATTACGATATACAGACATACCTAGGATGAAGAATACAATAAAAATATTTCTAACTGAAACCGTACTGTGACCCATTTAATTTATTTTCCCAAACTTTGTATTAATAATCATAGACTAAACTATTAAAATACTGCAACTTCAGAAGTAGGTGACATGAGAAGTTTAATCACCTCTTTTCTTTCAAGTCCATGTCAGTAACTCTGTCAAATTACGCTGTATTTGCCATAGTATTTGTTCTTCAATATATAGTGCTAATAAAAGTAAATAAACATACGGTTATTACGTATCGAAGTGGTTGAGAAAGGTGCTGTATCTCGAATTTTAATCAAGGTACCAGTATTTAAATAAAGTTTCGGGTTCTAGATGTTTGTGAGACCGAAAAGTCTCATAGCTCTTGACACCCACGATACAAGACTCGTTCTTAATGTGGGGTCGGGACTATATGTGTGACTGTTGGGTGTATTTATTTATTTAAAGTTGTTCTATTAGGCCTTACATCTTATATATTTCTCACATTGATGTGGAGGTATGTTACAGGATTATTAGAATTATGTTTTACGTTCTCGTTTTACGTTCCAGCCAGACGAACATCAATTCTTTAGGGAAGTAATTGTAATACATTTATAAGAAAAACCTGTATCATCATCATTGATGAGTTCTGTATGCCTGTTTCTGGGGATAGGTTTATAGGGGGATAGGGGATAGACTAGATTTTTTCATACTACCTATTTATATTTTGCTTCCAAGTATTTTGCAAAGGTAAATATCAAATATGTACGACATTATTTAATTTGTACAGGTGTTGTAAGTGGACCACAATGCGTCACTCATCATAAAGAATAGTCAATTGGAATAAGAATAATATTTTTTAATGAACCATAACCATATTTTACTTCGAAAATATCGTAAAATTATAATGTCGATAAAATAGCTTATACATTGTAAAATCTTAATGATTTAACTATTTGATGAATCAAAGAAGCAAGATCTTAAAAGCTATTTAGATATAAAAAATCGAAAAGGTCCATCTTATTCGCATGGTTATTAATCTTATCAATTTTCGCGTTTAAATTATATAATTATTTTGCATAAATCCAAGCAATTTGATAATTACAGGTAAAAATGAAAATTACTTGTAGAAAGTTATTTCTCATTAGAGCACGCATTATTTTTAAGAGCTATGACGTTTCCGTTTTAAAACACATTTAGGTCAAATATTTATGTATCGCATGGACGACAGGTTAATATACCGGGTATATCAAGAGTGCTACCGAAAACGAAGCCGGGTGGTAGTTTTAGTTACTACAAACACAATGCAACTAAAAATTTCGCAAACAAACGCGACAATTTTTTTTATCATTTTTTAAATATCATCATTTTTGGGTGGTAAATCCATAGTTTTTGCTAATATAATAATTTTAACTCTTTTATACCTTAAACTCTGTATAAATAAAATGGTATACACTATTATTTTAGGGAAAAAATGTATTTACCACCCAAAAACGACCATATAAAAAAAATAACAAAAAAAAAACGTTGCTTTTTTTGAAACATTTTCTGTTGCATTGTGTCTGAAGTCGCTTAAACTACCACCCGGCTTCGTTTTCGGTAGCAGTCTTGATATACCCTGTATTATTAACATTTAAATATTATAAACTTATTTTTCAGAAATAAACTTTGGTGTGAATCTAAAACCGCCTTTAACTTCCACATAGACGAAAGTTTTGGCAACCCATTTTTTTCGGGTGGATGCTACGGAGCCAATTATTTTTGGCCGAGAGATAAATATGTGAACCGGGAAGTGGCGTAGGTTCCTTTCATATCGAAAAAACTTTCTGCCAGATACATTTCTGTACCACATGATAACTTTTAGAATCACGAGAGCGCATCGACGCGGAGTAAAAAAGCTTTCAAGCAAATATTTCCTTCACATCTTATTTGGACCGAGAATTCATCGTGTCTCTAACAAAGAGGTTTCCAGTCAAGTACTTACTTGTTCAGCGGATACAATGCGGATATTTCGATAACAATTGCCTCATCCCTACTGATAAGCAAGGCCGTGGTAACAATACAAGTCTTTATAAATTCGTATCGAATCGTATCGTCCGAGATAACAATGTGTGAGATAAATTAGCTCAATTTATTGAAGCGGAATTAAATTGACTGATACGGAGTTTAACGGTTTTAAATGAGTTATTATCTCAATTTCAATCTTATTGTTTTTTAATGATAGGTTTAATGGCAGCGTTTATATTCTCCAAGCTTTGAAGTCCGAGAGTGAGTATCACGTAGGGCAATCCAGATATTCATTCGACCCTTTTCATACTTTTACTTATTTTACTGTTATATGTGAGAGGCCGCCTGGATACGTACCACCGCAATGTTTATTTCTCCCGCCAAACAGCAGTGTAAAAGGTTTGTTTTGTTTCGGGTACAAGAACATAGTAGACAGAATAACTACTGGACATATGGAGACTTAACATCTTATGTCTCAGAATGGCGAGCGCAGGGGAACGCCAAGCATTACCTTGTAATTTATGATGTTGTTTGGTTTTGCTAATGTTCATGAGTTTTCGTATCGCTTACCATTAGGCGAACGGCATGCTCGTCATCCCTTGAAAAAAATCTTGCCTCAGAAAATCGGTGTCCACAGTCCGCCTAGGCAATAGTCTCGCCTCTTATCGAATATCGTAAGCTCGACTGACAATGGGCGATTCTAGATCTGTATCTGTATCAGCCCATATATGTCCCACTGCAGGGCACGAGCCTACTCTACAATCGAGAATACGATTGAGAGTGGTTAGGCCATATAGTCCACCACGCTGGCCTAGTGCGGGTTGGCGGACTTACATACCATAGAATTTTTTATAAATCGCTATGGTATGCAGGTTTCCTCACGATGTTTTCCTTCACTGTTTTAGTGCGTGGTGATTGACTCTATCAATACACACATGACTCCGAAAAGTCAGAGGTGTGCCCTGGGATTTGAACCCGCGACCACCGTGAACATGTTGGCAGCCGCGTCTAGTCCGTTTACCAACAGGCCACCACGCACTTTTCACACACACGATTCTAGATCACTTTCGCAAATTTCTTTGGGGATAAAGGTAAGCTGATGTATATTTGATTATTCTCGTTGACTTACTGCCTTGCTTTAGAAAAATACACATTTAGAAATAGTTACTTAAATTTTGATATTTTATTCATTACGACTTTAAATGAGTTGAAGAGTACCATGTAGCCCACTTTTTAAATCGAAAAAATAGGTTGATATAGACTAAGTCGAGCGAAAGGCTAGTATAGTAACAAAATAATTTAAAAAAATTTAGGCATGTTTAATATTTTTATACTAAATTTCATCACGTGATATTTTTCCATCGCGTGCTATGGTAGCCATGCTTGTATATCATAGACATCACGTGCCCGCAGACGTTTTGGCAGACATCCAGACTAATATCTAGAATTTAGTTAGGCATAAATTAGCCGTGTCAGGTGTGTGTTTGATCTTTTTCACTTTTGATATTAAAGCCAAATTACTGCTCGGGATGGGATCAAAATTACATTTATAATTATTCTATTTATGAAAATATTCTCAAATCTGCGATGTATATATATACATAATACAGCGAATTTATAAGACTTTCTATGGTATGGAAAGCCCGCCAACCCGCACTAGGTCAGCGTGGTGGACTATATGGCCTAACCACTCTCAATCGTACTCTCGATTGTAGAGGAGAGAGAGATTGTACTGCAGGGAACGCCCTGCAGTAGGACATATTATATGGGTTACATATTTGTATGATTGGCTAAGACGCGTGTTGTGAGCTATTTTTAAAGACTACATCATAACGATGATATGGCAAAATGTTTAGTCAACTCAATCTTTGTGTGAGTACTTTGAGGAACTACGTACTAGAATTATGATTCTTTTATAAATCGTTTTAGTATTATAAACTTTAAATAAATAATCTTTATTATGACAAGACAGACGGCATGGCATGATCGAAAGGCATTTCTCGATGCCGCGACATCAATTAAAACAATGGAATTTATGTCATATTCTCACCAGATAAACTTGAATTGGTATTGCTTTGGTAAAAAATTGAAGCCCCTTGCAATATCGTCCCGGTGTGTGCTGGTTCTTAGGTACCATTTTGTTGTCGGTCTGTCTATCAAAACCTTTTTTATCAACAATTCATAAACGGTACAGGTATCAAGTTGCAATTAATATGAAATACGTACGTTTACGATCCTTTCAGGCTGCTAAATAATCAAGCTTTTATTATTTTTTATTCTGAAACACGACTTCTAATTAATAATTGACAATACAATCGGTTCGCGAAAACGATCAATTTGATTACACGATATAAATTAAATTAAATTAAGGCTGTTTCCAATCATAAACCGATTTAATAAAATGTGACACAATTGAACAATTTTATTTATTTATTAAGGTTAATCAACACAAATTACCAAAACTTAATATCAATAGGGGATTATATTTGTGACACTTTCTAATTGCATCTCCAAGACGATGGACACTACATGTAGGTACTCGTATTTAGCATACCTATAAAAAAATGTCTCATTTTTGCAAAGTCTTAGTTGCATTTTGTCACACATCAAGCCACTAAATCAGTTACTAAAATTACCATCTTGCTTCGTTTTTGATTGCAGTCTGAAAATACCCTGTATATTAACTACATTATGGGAAATTACGTTTTCTACAAAATCTTTAGTCGGCACTTAACACAATTATAAGTTAAATCCCACACAACTATACAACGGCTCATCGATTTCTAGTACTTGTGGGATAGACGCGTATCACAAGTTTATATAAGTATGAAATCATATCCTCGGGGCTTGAACACTCGGTACGTGTCATCGTCTGCAATAATTAAACTTGATAATTCCCGCGGCGAGTTGCAATCGCGAGTTTTACTACTGGCTCGATATGCACACCTTCTCCAATTAATATTTACGTACATATTGTGGGACTAACATACGAGGCGAAATGTGGGTGTCCTGGTTGCACCTCTACCTACCGCTTCTGGGAAAAAGGCGTGAGTTTATGTATGTATTTTTTTTCCCTACTTGTTTACATAAGTAGCACTGTAGCAGCATGTTTTATTATGGTGTAGCCTACAATATAAAGGAACAATTGCAGTTGGACATCTCAACATTCTGCGTTGGTGTCATCGTTGAAATAATTAAACTTGTTAATTCCCACGTCGAGTTGCGATCGCATGAGTATCATAGCAGTCTTGTTGTGCACGTATTTAACGATTTATCTAGGTTGTTGCATAGAATCTGGAAGATTTTTTTACGAGTAATTTTGTAATTAAGTATTTATTTATTACACCCAACAGTCACATACATAGTCGTGACCCCACAATAAGATCGAGTCTTGTGTCGTGGGTATCAGGAACTACGAGAGACTTCTCGGTCTTTTAAACACCCAGACCCGAAAGAAATATTTGTGGGCCGCACAAAGGTATCTCCCGGTGCTGGGATCGAACCCGCGGCATCTTGTTTCACAGCCGGCGTCTCACTGCGCCACGGAGGTCATCAAAAAAAGTAATAAATATTGAAATAATATTTTGCTAATTAGTAATGGCTACTACTGCAGAATATTCCATACATGATTTGAAGTATGCTCCTCGGCAAAATTTATATTTGCGTCTGTACCGGGAAAAGTATTGGTTCTTTCCTCACATTGTATTATGTCAGTGAGATTGACGAAAACCGAAAGATATCATTGCCCCTTCTTTTTCTTAAATTCTAAACGCATTTCCTAAATAAATGTACCTACAGAACAGATTTGTAATCTGAAATTGTGTAGGAATACCTGTAGTCCCTAAGGGCGGCTTTAAAACTTACTATCCTACGTGTTATAGTCCGCAATTAAACTTGTTGACTCCCATGTCAATTCGCAATCTGTACTAGTTCGACAGTTGCTTCGATGCAGTTACTCTGGACTTAAGTTTAGTTCACATATTGTACCAGAGAGAATCCATCTATACATTAATAAATTTGTAACCGACCGATGTCTGTATATGGAAGATTATTGAGAAAAACAAGTATGGGGTGATTTTTAGAATTGTTGTCTGTTTGTCTGTGCCTTTGTGCACGCCAATCTGAAGCCTTGAGTCACGGGACAAAATGATGACGGAAAACATGATACAGGATTGTTGTAGAGATAAAAACAATTACATTACAGAAAGTATCTAAAACTGAGCGACGCCAAGTCGGGCTGCTATACCTATACAATATTTTCTGAAAGGTCTTACAATGAATAAAAAATATATGTTATGATTTCAAGCATGTAAACAACCCATTCCGTTGCTGATCTGGGGTCTCCAGAAAATGACGGGATATGACTTGGATCTCCACGTTCACTTATTGCAAATTCGGAGTTAGGAACTTTACAAAGCTTAAAATCTTCTTGAATACCACGATAGATGGCTGAACAAAATCTTTATTTTTATGGGCCGTATTTACATTGATCTATCCAATATATTTTCTTAGTTCTACATATAATTTTATATTCACATATCACTATTCACTAAACAATACTATGGCTTATGTCATTCTATATTACTTTAGAGGTATATATATTTATATCCCTCGTGATTTAAAATTCCTATTTCACTATGCTTCAGTGCACGAAGTATATGAAGTATAATGTAGAATCCTTACATACACGTGTTTTCAATATGTAATTTGCATACAAAAGGATGGGAATACCTAGTCTCCCGGCCGTGTCGACTGTGAAAGAAAGGCGTAGGAAAGGCGCATGTATATATCCTCGTAGGTTTATGGTTGTTCTCTTACAGCCGTTCTCAATAATTTATCTATCTAACAATAGATTGCATTAGATATTTAGATGCATTTTATATTTCAGTTAACAAAGATTGAGAGGTAGAGATATGGCGCATATATTTATAAATAGCTAGGTAAGATAATTAAATATTAGACATATTTAATTCTATTTAATCTTTGTTTAATGAAGCGTATAATTGTACCAACATAGTAATGGTAGCTATTTTAACCTTTTGTCAAAGATATCTGATATAGAGAACGGCCGTTAGATATATCTCTCTTATATTAGAGGAATAAAAGAATGAAATATATTCTAGCGGCCTTATCAATAGACAGTTTTAAAACCTAAATTAGTTATCGACTGTTTTGTCTTCTTTGGTCAAACTTCGTTCGAAAAGGACAAAAAATTCAATAACTAAAATAGTTTTTGACTGTCAACTGTGTCAATTCAAAAATTTTTTTTATTCCATAAGGCCGTGGAGTAATTCAATTGAAGTCTGATAATGTTTATTGTCTGTCTAATGTTTTTCCATGCAAGTTAGACTGCGACTACCGGTCTTGGGGAATCTGGCATCTTTATTTAAATATTAGAACAATAAAGCGATGTAAATCAACTTGAAAAAAAAATGCCTTTTACCGATACAAATGTTGAACTATTAGAGTATGCTAAAACTATAGGGCGCCAAATGCTATGAGCTAAACATATGCCGTTTGGTTCATTAGCTGACTGATCAATTCATACGAGTATTCCAGTTGGATTTTCAAATAAATAAAGTTCAATATGAAGTAATATATCTCAGTGAGTTCTATAAGCAATTTCATTAATTCCTATTATTATACAATATAAACAAGAATGAGTACAAGCGAAAAGCACACAGTATAAAATTCAATATAAGCCATTATGATATTTTTGCAATTCCATTAATTACTATACAATTTAATGAAGAACAAGAACATTGAAAAGTAGACATTATAAAATATACGTAAACATCAGTCGTCGGTTTAGTGTAAACCGCAGAAAATGTGTGACTGGTATTTCCTGTTCTTATATTATAGAAAACATAATAAACCAAATTTCCATTGGACCGTCTTTCCGTCAATTATATTATCTATCAACCATTCGAATCTTTGGTAAACATAACACAATTTATTTCAGAGTGAAAAAAAAAACGCGAAAAGCTATTGAGGCGCAAACAACCCCTAACCACAGGTATATCCACGGTATTAAAGATTCGAAAACGTTCAACGTTCGCGATGTAAGCCAAAGGGGTGCCATCGTTATTTCCGCAAAGTTCACCCCAAGCAATTAGGGTTGCCGTCTGAACAATCGTTCCAAAATGGCGGCGCCGCGCCGTTTCAAAAACTTCACTTGTAAACATTTTCCATGTCAATTTCAACTCGGATACAATTGCGAAATTATTAAATTGTGTTTTGTTTGTGCGAGTATTCCATAGAGTTTGTTGAGAGTTTCGGTTCTGATTGTTAGGGAATTTATCTAAAACCGATAATTTGCTATAATTTTCGCGAGTTAATGGAATTTAGGAGGTTTGAGACTTCTTTTGGGAGTTCATTGATGTCTGGGATTTCATTGGTCGCTTCCAACAGGTCAATCCTTGACTCTTAATCCTTGAGATCCTTGGAGGAAACCTTTATTCAGCAGTGGACTTCCTGTAGCTGAGATGATGATGATGATTGATATCGGTTATTTTTTGTTGAAAGTCAGCTTCACAAATATTGTCGTTATATAATAAACAGCTATATATTCTATGGATATTTTCAAAACTCATTCAAATATAGTTGTTACTTTACATATCTTACTTTAGTAGTTCTTATATAACATGGCGACTGCGGACAACGTCCAACAAATTATAACTAAGTCAATGTGTTCATTAGGTTTCCCTTCTTCTGATTCTTGTTCTATTGTCTAAGTGCTATTTCATTGCTTATTTTAACATAAATACTTAGAAAATTAGCTTCCCATTTATATTAATGAAGTTTTACGTACACCACTGCTCTTGAGAAATCGTATAATTTCAAAATATTATCAGTATAACCTAATTACTGAATTTGAAATCATTACGACGAGTATACCAAAACTCTCTACCAAAAATAACTTTGGTAAAATATTATCAACGATGAAGTAACATTTTCATGATCTATGGAGATGTAACTTCGTTGATAAAATATGATCGATCAATGTTCTGCACCACTGATAGCCCTGGCTTCCCGACCGTCCCGATGGAGCGATGCCTCACGTTAGTTATGGCAAAGCTGTTCGGGTTCATGAGCGGCATTATCCTTCGGGTCGCGTCCGACAACCCTGTACACTTTAGGACAGAGAATTGGGAGATTGTAACAATTTATTATTGTTTTGAATATTGTAGAAGAGTAACTTAATTTTATTAAAAAATAACTTATTCAAAGTGGCGGGTTGGAGCAGTTCAATAATAGTATCTACAGACGACGTATGTTATTTTTGCCAGTCGATATAATTATGTTTCCCTCCTGCTAGAAACTGTAAAACAATTGCGTAGCTCACTACTGATTTTACGATTGTGTACAGCGGTATATCCTATCATCAGTATAGAATATAAGTCGTAAGTTCTCTCGGAGTGATTCATTTATATGTCATTCCATAAATGTCCTACGGCAAGACTTGTTACATTACACGTAAAATACATTAATTTGAACTTTAATTTAGCAATAAGCCTTGATAGATTGATTTTGATTATACTATTTGGACTCTACGGCCGAACCCCTCTCAATCGTACTCTCGATTATGCAGTGTTGCAGTGACCTATATGGGCTTTAACAGATAGATACCTTCCACAAATCCTGTTCAAACATAGCGCTACTAGTATTTGCATATTATTTATATTCCGTACAAGTCGATTAAAAATTATCAGAAATTAAAAATGATCTTCGCAACAAAATTTCAATAGATCCATTCTGTCTCATTCAGCTGATTTTTTCATTAAAACCTTACCCAAAGTTCCTTCAACTATATCTACGAGTAACAGGACGGTTCGATTCATAAGCCGGTATCTAGCGCGGCTGATCCCCACTGGCTAAAAGAACAACTTTAACAAAACTTCAGTGCAAAAAGTATTCCGCAAATTGATTTTACAGACTTTACAGAGAGCTGCTCAAAGGATCTGAAATTAGTTTGGAGCACTTGTTTCTCCTTTGTTATTGATTCTTGGGGACTTCTTTACTGTTATAGTTTTTATTTTACGGCAATAGCTGTTGCTTGATTTAGGGTGAGTTGCAGGAAAAGTCCTGCTAAAGGTAGAGGTAAAGTTAACTTTAGCAGTGTCTTTGACCATGACCCACAGAATTTGACAATCCGTCTGTTGCACCACTGTAGGAATTGCTAAAGGTAAAGTTAAACGGGTGACCAGGAAAAAAACGTTTCAACACCTCAAAACGCTATAGGGGTAATTTTTTTTCAGTGACAACACTTCAATACAAAGGACATGGCCAGTTTTTGTATGGCGCTGTGCCTAGTACGTCGAATCTCGTCTACATCAATTAGTTTTGCATTGTTGGGGTAAGGTTTGTTCCAAGATTAATACAGAAAAGTTACAAAGTCTAGGAAGTTCAGGGTTTTTAGATATTTACAAAAACATATCTTATTTTCAGGTTAGGTTTTGTAGGTTAGGTTTTGTAATTTAATGAATCGAATAAAAATACGTTTACAAAAATGCTTTATCATCGAATTTGGAATTTACATTAACTATTATTTTATAATTTACACAAAATATACACCGAGACGTATTTTAATTGTACCACAATGTCAACAAATAACAAAAAAAGATAATTAAACAAAGCATGGTTCCTGTCAAGCAACTATCAAGTGTCAAGTATTTTACTGCAGCGTTTAGTTGTTGCAATGAAAGTGTGTAAAAATGGGAAGAATATATGTGTAAGTATATACGGCAAACATTGCTTTATATATATTTAGTATTGTTAATTATTATGACTTATTACCTACTTATAGATTATTTTTAGGAATATTTTAGACAAAGTTATTATCTTTTTCCTGCACTTGCTTTACTGCGAACGAAACGTTTATGCGGGGCCAACAATGGCGGAAATGGGTAGGTATCAATGCAAAATCTTATTAAACTTTATTTTACTCCCTAAACTTCTACAGCAATATGACATGTTCTTAAATTAATAGTTGATTTTTTATATTCATTCAATTATTGCCTTGTTTTTGTACATGATAAAAAGTAACTAGGCAGAAACTGTCCAGGTCCTTTCAATTTTCTTTGAAATTGTGAATCAGTGTCATTTTTAAATCAAAATTTGTGCTTTACAGTTCACAATACTGTTTCAATTATAGGAATTTGCGATCGACAATATTTAGATACTGGGAGTTGACAATGCAAATATTATGATGCCGGCTGTCGCCAATTTTGTACAAAATAATACCAAATGAGTGTAAAAAAAAAACAGATTATAATTAATTGCTATTACTATGCGGCAGGCCACATAACATTAAAAACTGATGCCTGATGAAAAAAAGGAAAACCATGCAATAAGGTAATCTTGTACAAATATGTCATTTATGTTACTTCCAAAGACATAACTCAACACACTTTATTCAAGTATCGTCACTTGAAGAGCTCGATTCCCATAATATATCTCGTAGTAAAGACATTAATCCATTTTAATTCTTCTATAAAAGCGCTGTGTCAAAATCAAGTAATGGCAGGTTATCAATGTTTTGATAGTTGACATTTTACAGACATGTCTGTAACTTTAGCCCTTAACCGCCCGAAACTGTGGAGCTAAAGGTAATGTTATTTGTGACGTCATTTTGTCAAGAGTTAGATTTCTGCAACCCGAAAATGACGTAACTGTAACTTTGACGGTTGATTTGACGTTTGCTACAGGCAAAGTTACTTTCTGCAACTCAGCCTTAATACATCGACTGAACTGTATCACGCCATATACGGCCCACAGGGCACAAGCCCTCCTCCTCTACAATCGAGAGTACGATTGAGAGTGCTTAGGCATATAGTCCACGACCCTGGCCTAGCGCGAGTTGGCTGGAATGAA
Source organism: Hyles euphorbiae (assembly GCA_023078785.2). Lineage (NCBI taxonomy): Eukaryota > Metazoa > Arthropoda > Insecta > Lepidoptera > Sphingidae > Hyles > Hyles euphorbiae. The sequence goes on along the minus strand of CM041032.1, from coordinate 4,012,994 downwards.
CACTAAAATCAAGTTGTTGATTTTAGTAGGTACATGAGTATACCAATATATACCTGGAGAGTACCCGACAGCGAAACTTGTACAAATGTGGGTAGTGTAGACGTGTATAATATATAGACTAGCGGCCCGGCCCAGCTTCGCCCGGGTACAAATAGATATTTGTAAAATAATATGTACGTATTATATATATAAACCTTCCTCTTGAATCACTTTATCTATTAAACAAAACCGCATCAAAATCCGTTGCGTAGTTTTAAAAAAATAAGCATACAAAGGGACATAGGGACATAGGGCCAGAGAAAGCGACTTTGTTTTATACTATGTAGTGATATAAATATGTTTAATTGCTTCTTATGCATTTTTATATAAAATTTTGAGAGCCTCCGTGGCGCAGTCGGTTAGACGCCGCAGTGAAACGAGAGGCCGCGGGTTTGATCCCCGCACCGAGAAAAATGTTTGTGTGGCCCACAAATATTTCTTCCGGGTCTGGGTGTTTGTGAGACCGAAAAGTCTCTAGTAGCTCCTGATACCCACGACACAAGACTCGATCTTAGTGTGGGGTCAGGACTATGTATGTGACTGTTGGGTGTTATTTATGATTTATTATTATTATTGTAAAATTATAGCAATCCGCATTGATAAGTGATTGGTGGCTCAACTATTTTCATAATATATTTCCAACACATCACACTGGATTTTATGAGTAAAGTACATTTTTTTTTAATAGTAACCTGTAGCTGATGATATGTTTGACTACTTTCACAAGAGTCGCAGACAGCATTGTCTCAACTCCAGCTTTAATTATTTTACGTAAATTATAAACCGCGCCGCATTTGCATATCAAAAAATATTTTCAAAGCTCAAAACATACAAAGAATTTTCGCACAAACGACGTCGACACCTACCGAGCCTTTTATTCGAATGCGCAAAAGAAATAATGCAAGTTGAGCTATGAAAGGTGAAACTGAAGCGTCGCCACCCCGGCTGAGTGAAATCCGACATTTTTACAATCGTTTTGGTCCGCAGTGTAGTGCTGTTTTTTCGCAATTTGAAATACTTAAAACTCGGCAGCTTGAGTTGGTTAATGTGGATTTGTATAGTACTTTGTTTTTGTGCGGTTTGTGGTATTTTTAAAGCGCTTATTTTTGGGGTTAAGCCATCTCGTCTCAGTGTTTATGTTAACGATCAAAACGCCAAAAAGCAGTTTTTATTATGGAGTTGAAGCAGAATTATGCAACAATATTTTTTTTGGTATTTTTTTTTCCGAATACTGAGGTGATTATTTGGCAGTATGTAACTGACTACGATATTTTATTTATTCTTGGTAACTTGATTTATTATTGATATATACACACACACACCTACTTTCACTGTTTACAAAAGTAAAAACCCAGCAAAAGTCCACATAATATTTCACAATATTACCAAGATTTTCTGCTTCTACCGCGTACATTATTATGAAAATACTTCCGCAGTGAGTGCGGAAGGCTTTCACCTGCTATTTCCGCCCATTAAATCCATCGCAAGCTAACGATTGCTGTATTCTCGCAAAACGCCAGTTATGAATGTAAAATTTGCATATTTATTACATAGAATCTATTTTTGTCTTCATACGCAAAATGTTTCCAGCAATATACGACAGTTTCGTGTTCTTTTTTACACGCTTTATATTAGCTTCACTTGTATGTTTGTATGTTTGTATATTTGTATGTTTGTTTGTAACCGACTTCTTTGGGCGCGATTTTGACCCACTTTAAACGGCCAGATTTCGTTCAAATTTTGCACACCTGTCAAAGACCGATGACAATACAATAATTCGATTAAAATATATAATTATCCTGATTAGATTCGCCAGGATTAATTATTCTTATAATTGATGACCATTGCTACATTCATCGCTAGATGGCGTTAACATTGTATTCTTCCAAGAAGCTTATACCCAAATGGAGATTGCATTCCGTATAAAATACTGAAGCACAAAAATTTGACCTTGAATGCAATCGCTGTTGCCTGCTATCCTTTTCTTTAGAGTGACAATGAATGAAGTTCACGTGAAGTTCATTCATTGTTACGCTAAAGAAAAGGATAGCAGGCATCAGCGACGTCATTCAAGGTAAAATTTTTGTGCTTCACTTTTATATACGGAATGCAATCTCCATTTGGGTATAAGCTTCTTGTATTCTTCAAGTGTCAAATGTTACTACTGACCAACAGATGGCGTTATTGATTGAAAATACAGCCGTAGATGGATGTTTTTAGTCAAAACAATTATATAATAGTTAAAAAAAACTAAAATACACGCTTTAATAAGATATACAACTAAAAAAGTAAAAATAATTGATACTGAATTTAAGATAAGAAAATGGAGTAAAATACATATATTTTATTGTTACAAAGCGTGGGGTGCAGGAGGATAAGTAATTGTTGTAAACACCCCACGCTTTGTAACAATAAAATATATGTATTTTACTCCATTTTCTTCTCTTAAATTCAGTATCAATTATTTTTACTTTTTTAGTTGTATATCTTATTAAAGCGTGTATTTTAGTTTTTTTTAACTATTATATAATTATTTTTGATGTAATTGACTTGGGAATAGGTAAAAGTCACGACCGCTGAGTTATTTGTGACGCAAATAATCTTGTTAAGTCTGGAGTGACAAGGAAAGGAAGGAAGAAAAAATTTTAGTAGTATGCACCGATTTGAGCATGATTCATGTAGCTCAAAGTATCAATCACAGCTTCTCTTCACAGTTCACAATAAGATTTCACATTTAAACAAATCAAAACAACATAATCTAGTTTCGTTAAAATTATTTTGTGTTCGTGGGTGTTCCACTTGACACTTTGAATCTCAAAGGACTTAAAAATAAAACAGGCAACCAAAAACTTAAAACAAAAGGGCGACAAAATTGAACAGTACACACCTCTTCCGGGCTAATGCACCTGACAAAATCCAAATAGAATTGTAGGGCCGGTGCGCTCATCCCCGCAAGGTATTGTTTAGGGAATTAAACTCAAAAGAGCCTTGTTGCCAGACTTTACCTTAGAAACCCGACGGGACATCGCGCTGATAAAATGTACCGGTTTTCATTCAATTTGTGAATATTTGAAGTCGTAAAGGTGTTGACTTCTTGTTTTAGCTTGGGGATTTGATGTTTCAGTTTGATATAATCACAGGTAGGTGTTTTATTGCTAAACAGAGTGTATTTCGCTCTCATATGTTAGGAATGTCGTGTGTATTTTTGAATTATCAACAGTTTTAAACTACGTCTTCGTACACGAATATTGCAATGAAAATAGTTATGTTCAGAACTTGTCCTTTTAATTTACAATCAATAGTCACTTGAAGCGATTTAACTTATTTCACGCATTCAATAATAAATAACAAACGACAAAAAAAAATTACTGCTGCCCAATTATTTAGACCTGACATCTTCAGTCCCATATTTGTAACAATCTGCATAACATAATCTAATCTGTATCAGCCCATATAGGTCCCACTGCAGGACACGGGCCTACTCTACAATCGACAGTACGATTGAGAGTGGTTAGGCCATATGGTCCACCACGCTGGCCTAGTGCGGGTTGGCACAACATAATCTAATATCATTATCTAAATGAAGACAGCCTTGTATACATCAGACACCTATACTACACATGGTTCGCACGAAAAGCAATTTTCTAAAATAAATATTAAATCATAGGGTTATCAGCGATCTTGATGGGCCAAACAAAGGATAGGTAATTTATTTTTTGCTCAAGGCGTGTGGGTGCATTTGATTTTCTCTTTAAAATAATGCTAGATTGCTTTTGGCTAAAATGTTTCCATGCAAATGCTATGCAAGGATGGATGGATAAAAGATTCTGTTTTTAAAATTATTTGTAAGAGTATACTATTTTAAGAAAGAAAAAAATATTTATTGTTTACACGGAAATAATAATAAAATAAAACAAGAAAGTAAAATACAAACTATGCATTATAAATTACAGTAATAATAATAGAAAAAATAAAATTAAAAATATTGCGTCAGCAATGAAACCTCTCATTCATTCATTCTTTGTATAGTTCATTAATTATGAAGATTGTGGTAAAGAATTTATTAGAATGTTGTAGAAATACAATTTGAAAAACATGTTATTTCATTGTTTTAAGAGTTTTACTAATGTGTACATTACGTTGGGAAAATAGAATTAGATTCTGTTTTATTTAGAACTCTTCAAACAATAACTTAACTAGCTACTATTTTGAACTTTTTCACTGCGATTTTAATGGAATGAAATGGATATGTATATTGTTCTGTGTTTTCAATTAAAGCGCGACGATGGACTGTTTACCATATTTTGATGAAAAAATATTTTTATTCGCCGCAACAATTTATTTTTATACGCATACCACGAAGTTCATTGCACTGGCTAATTTAAATGGAATGAAGACTGAAAGTTCTTTTTATATTTACATCTGTCTAAGTTTGTAACTATTATTTTTGAATACAATGCGCGTTAATGTTTAATATTAGCCCACTGGTATTCATTGATTTTATCTTTTATTTCAAAATTCTTAAAATACATTTTCTTATTTATCTTTAAAGTGAAACACAAATAATCCACTTGTTAAAAACAGTCTTATCAAAACTTTAATTTTTATACATACTTAATATCTTATTCACAGAGGGTTTTAAAACTTATTTTAGGTATCGAATATTTTGTCCTCTTTGCTCAAACTGAATTCAAAAGTCGTTTGAATTTCGTTGTTTTGTTGTCGTTTCGATACTGAACTAAAATTTGTTTTTAAACTATCTGTGAATAAAGAAGTTAATAAAAATGCTACACTTCATTTGATACCAAATGTAGTAATTTGTACCGTTAAGTTTACTCTTAACGGTAAAAATTTAATAAAAATATTCATAGTTATACATGACAAGTTTTCCCCGTACGCCAACCTGCACTAGGCCAGCGTGGTGGACTATATGGCCTTACCACTCTCAATCGTACTGTCGATTGTAGAGGAGGTCCATGTCCAGCAGTGGGGAGCATATGGACACAGAAAATAACACATTGCTATATAATTATATGCTGTAATGTTTACCGTTAAGAATATTCTTAATATAAAATACTGAATTACCCATAACTCCACATCACAATTTTCTTTCCGTACAACAAGACGTGTGTAGTAATAGAATATATTTCCGCAGAGGAGACGAGTCCCGGCTCAGGCGGGAACGGTTCATCGCCGGACAGTAATACAAAAGATACAAAACTGCCGCCACACGACGAACCCAACATGATTGTCGGTAAGTCAATATCAATACTTTTTTATATACATACTGACGCCTCAATACTGGAACGCAACTTAAATATTATGTTGCACTTAACTACGTAAATCTCATCGTTCAAATGTACTGGCTAAGTGGGCCGTGCGCTGTTAAGAGCAAATAATAAATTATTTGAATGGCGTTCGAGTATTCGGGCGTAAATGACATTGGCAATATCAACGATGAAACGGTGGATCCAAACTAAATTTTAAAAGAAGATATTTTTTTTTAGTTTACAAAATTTTGAGAACAAATTAAAAAACAAACAAGATGACGTTGAGAACGTTCCATCCCCTTTATTGTAGACATTGCCACAAGTTTACCCTACTATACAGTGTCATTTTTAATTACGACTATCACCAAAAGAATATAGTCTTTTACTCTAGAACGAATATTTTAAAGGACAAATGTGTATGTAAAATGTAAAACGGACTAGACGCGGCTGCCAACACGTTCACGGTGGTCGCGGGTTCAAATCCCAGGGCACACCTCTGACTTTTCGGAGTCATGTGTGTATTGACAGTCAATCACCACGCACTAAAACGGTGAAGGAAAACATCGTGAGGAAACCTGCATACTATAGAGATTTTTCTATGGTATGTAAGTCCGCCAACCCGCACTAGGCCAGCGTGGTGGACTATATGGCCTAACCACTCTCAATCGTACTTTCGATTGTAGAGTAGGCCCGTGCCCTGCAGTGGGACGTATATGGGCTGATACGATACGAAATGTTTATGTGAAGTATTTTATGTACATCTATTTGCGACCTTAAAACTTCATTTACCACTATTTATGATCAAAATAACTTTACCAATATGTCTTTGATCTAAAAAAATATTGAAATTTCTATACTAATAAACTCAGACATCATTCTGTCCTCCTTGTTAGTATCATACATATGATAAGTACTCCACAGAAAAAGGTTCCTTCCTTTCCCCAAGATAATCCGCAAAAAATACACACTTCTTTTACAAATAGCTGTGCTCGTTTGCTAGATGTTACATACGATTTCACAAATGGAGGCACATAACTTACAAGTAGATTCTAAACATTATTTCTGTTGCCACAAGGTTAATTATCTTAGTTTTTTGGTATAAGACTAAATATATTTAGAGTTCCGCACCAAAAATAAATAATTAAAACCTTTATCAGTTCTCACAAAGTCTCATTTCTTTGTCCCTTTGTATGTCTGTCTCTATGAAAAAAAGAAAACTACTAAGAAAAATATGAAATGTATGTTTTGGCAAGAAGAAAGGCCTGTAGTGCTATTCACGTAACTTTTTGACGCGCCGATCAAGTTGCGGTGCGGTTACAATTAAGTTTACGCTTTGGTACAAAATGGTATTCTTCTAAGTGTTTAGCTGCGCGTGAACTGCGCGTCAACTGTACGTCAGATGTATGAAATTTGTTTGAGATTGACATATACGCGCAGCAGTAGAATACGATAAAACGTTTGCGTGACGCGAACTTGACGAGCGTATTTGACAGCGGTTGTCAAAATTACGAGAATACGAAAAGGGCTGTTTTGATCGAAACTTAACCGCAACTGCACTGCAAGCTGAACTTATTATAATACGTGAATCGCCCTACAGATCTTGGCTATACATCGTATACAATAAAAAAATATTTTTTGCAATTACAATTTATTCTTGCTGTTGTATGGTACGGAAACCTAGGTACGAAATTCTATCTCACACTTGACCAGTTTTTTGAGAACGCCTAGACTGATTACAACGCTATTTTTCCGAGCTTAGGTCTCGGTCCGCCCACAATTTTTGCCCCTGAAACTGGTTTTGTATCCTTAGGGAATCTTTCAATTTTAAGAACACAAACGAACATACGATGTTACACGATGCTCATTATAACTTTGTTATTGCGTTTGGTTATTAGAGATAATATCGAATTTCCTGAAGGTAGGCAGTCGCAATCGTGTTCAAAATTCTTGCGTGAATTTTGTGATGTTTAACTTGTAATGGTGTATACATTGGTAACGCGTGTTCTTAACTTGTGTACCCCAAGGGATATTATCGTGTTTTCTTCATTATTTGTTTTGTTTACATCTGTATTTCTCAACATTTTCTTTTCAATGCGGCATATGTTATGCTCTCTTGTGGGTTTTAAATTTGCTTTGTATTGATTTTTATTTCAAACCCACCAGATATATAAACAAACTGAATAACTAATAAGATCCATAATTTCTAGATTGATCATATTTTTGTGTAAATTACTAAAAAAACCTTGTAAGATAAGAACATAAGAATATATTCACTGAGATCCAATTTAGAGTTGCAGAAAATATTCACACTCAAATCTACATACCAGATTTTATTTTAAAGCTCAATTACTTTCTTTAATAACCATGACATCATTACATTGAGTAAATTATGAATAGAAGCTACAGTTATTTTTATCATAATTATATCACTGTCCTTGTCTATCAAAAGCATTGTCTAATACAACTATCCTTTTCAGACATAGTGATCCCGTCGCTGCTGATAGCGGCACTGTTCATCGGAAACGCGTTCATCGTTCTCATCATATACAAATACAGGAAACGGTCAGTTGACGCTCATTTGACTTTGTAATTTAAGGATGATGTCAACTAGCATTTACAATTGAAACGGATAGAAGTACTATCTATTTGTATTATGTCATTTATTTAGATCAATTGTGGAGGAGGCCTGTGCTCAACTGTGGAACATGTTGGTTGAATTTTTTCGATGCTATGTTTACAAAAATATATGTAAAGGCAGACTCTGAACAGAATTTAACGCTTTTTGGCTCACAGCTTGAATTTTAAACTAATGAATTTTACAAAAAATCCTTTCATATTACATTTTAAATATCCTATCGTCTTCCTTCATACTACCTATAGAAAATATATATTTTTGTTAAATAACATTAATAGCCCAAAGAATATGGTGCGTTCAGAAACTTCCTACATAGATTTGTCTAATGCGTATGTTTTTATACTAATTGCCATCGGCGAAATATGATGACCTATTATTTATTGATTGTTTTTAACCTTTGGACGCAAGAAGAGATCTCAAATGGATTCGTAAAAATACTATTCGAGATATTGTGCCCGTTCACAATAACGGCCTTTAATACACACTTTTGGAATATATTTGAGTCTTCTTCGTTCAATCGGAATTAAAAAGTCTTTCGAAAGGGACAAAACATTTAATAACTTAAATAAGTTTTAAAATTGTATGCATAAGATCGTAAAAGTTACAATATTTTAGTTTTGATAGTAATCATTATAAGAATACAACATATGATACATAGTGAGGAACCCTACACACCACAGCAATTTGTAAGAATTTCTATAGCATGTAAAGTCCGCCAACACACATTAGCGTGGTGGACTATATGGCCTAATCACTCGCAATCGTTAATCGTGCTCCTAATTGTAGAGGAGGCCCGTGCCCGGCAGTGGGACCTATACGGATTAAAACAGATATAATACAATAGTCTTTCAGAAACATAAAGTTTCAGTTTGCCAACATTTAATCTATATAAAATCTAACGTAGAAAGATGACTACGATATTTTTCTCAGGAGAATTACTAGTGCATTCGATGAAATTTCATTTCCCGAAATCAATATGCTCCATGCTCATGGTTGAACAAAACGTATCCTTCGGGAATGCACCAGACATCCGTTCTATACATTTGCATTTAACGGGTCCTTGCTAGCTTCACGTCATATTTTCCGACGCAACTATGGGACTGCATTGCGCCTGATCGAAATGGAGTGAAAGAAAATAAAATAGTGAAGGTCTATGTTCAGCAGTGGATTTTCTGTGGCTGAAAAGAGAGAGAGAGAGAGACAGAGAAAATATTAATATCAAAATGGCAATGGAATGGATAATCCATGTCATAATCACGCCTCCACTAGCACCGCTATTTTTTAATATATTTCTTTCAACCGCAAGGTTGTCTGGGAGAAATCGCTTAGAGCGACAAGACCGTTGTTATATCAATATACATTTTTAAATATCCCTCATATTTTATTACATAGTTTTTAATATTCCTCAAACCTCAGTGTGCAATAAAATATGTTTTATTGAGTTGTAAACCTATATGAATTTTATAAACTAGAAATACCACACCAAAATGGTCCTTCAAGCCGGATAGTCGTGTTAAAGTATGCCATATTGTGAATGACCTTTTGAAAACGTGCCATATTTAACAGCAACACTGCTAATATAAAAAGCATGCATTACTGTCACTTAGTGGGTGTTGTCGGTGACCGATTAGCGGTCAGCGTCGGGACGAAGACCCATTAGTGTTAATATGCGATGGTTCGTGCTAGAAGGCTTTAATAATGCGTGTGGTAAAAGCTGTGTGTTACATATATCATGATTTTGGATATATGTGGGTTAAAATATTTATAAAATTAAATTAAATATGGTAGATAATTGTTGCTGTGGTTACGAAATTTACTTATAAATTTTATTATATTCTGTATTGTACACCAGGTAAAAAAAAAGCAGAGATTATAACTAGATTTAATTTAAATAAGTACAATCGGTGATCTTATTGCACAAGACAATCTCTTTCAGGCATCTTTTGGATAGATATAAAAGAAAGGTTAATAAATATATTTTTTTAAATCTAAAATTGCATATTTTCTTCGGATTTATTGTTATGTATGTCCGTCCAGTTATGCATGTGAATCTAGTGTTCATTGTTAGGTCAGAGGGTAATCCATCTCTAAAAAACTATTATCACTAACGAATCTTCAACGAAATGAGTAGAGGAATACATTATAAAAAAAGGGTTCGACTGGGCCCTAGGACTATATCCAGGTTACTTTGAGTAATATTAAAAAGGAAGAATGTCCATTTTAATCAATTAAAACATACTTAAGACACTTTTGTCTTCTTATGGGGTCATACCGTCTGCAGTCTTTAATGGTATTGAAACCACAAAATCTGTGTGCAATATTTGTTCACATGTTCTATGGGAAATATATCGGTCAGTTTATGTTACATGTTATTTTGTTTGTACAGGCGGACTCGATTTAACGTCTGTATTCCATTGATAACGCTTATCGGAACTGCACCATAATATATACAGATTTTATCCTGGTATAAACTTTAATGAATGTGTTATTGTACCAGCCCATATACGTGCCACTGCAGGGCACGGCCCTACTCTACAATCGAGAGTACGATTGAGAGTGGTTAGGCCATATAGTCCACCACGCTGACCTAGTGCGGGTTGGCGAACTTACATACCATAGAAAATCTTATTAATCTCTTATAAAGAATGTGTTATTGTTAATTAACTTTATTTTTACTCGTTAGTACAGTCTTTATTTAGCCCAGATTTATTTAATCTCAAGATGTATAGGGCGAGCATGTTTTAATACCGCTAAAATTACAGTCACTAAATCTTTCGAAGAGAGATTAAAGATAAATACTTTTGGAATAATTTCTTTTTTCTTTCGTTTTAGGTATAACATACCAAGCCTAATATAAATGATAGAAGAGAATATTAAAGTACTTATTTAATGAAACAAAGAATAACAATGTTGAAGATAAATTATATCAAGTAAATGCAAACTTCATTAATATTATATTTTTTATGATTAAATAGTCTTCTTTTTATAAAGAAATTAGAGCTAGCCTAGCATCGGGACACTCGTAAATGATGATAATAATTTGTAATAGATATTTAGCCTCGGTGGCGTACGGTTACAAAGCTGAGGTCTCGGGTTTGAATGCCGAGTTGGCCAAAGTGATATTGGATTTTTCTATTCATCATCAGCCCAGAGTCAGGAATTTGTGCCCGATATGGAGATAGGCTCGCCACCTATCAAATCTTGGGACGGAACATACAAGGCGAAATGTGGGTGCCCTGGCACCTCTGCCTACCCCTGCTGGGAAAAAGGCGTGAGTTTATGTATGTATGTAGATATTTAGAACTGTATAAATAAAATGATATGATTGATGAATGATATTTTTAGGTTTTCTATTATGCATATTTCTCACGAAAAATATAAATGATAATATAATCAACAAAATTATAAAGGAAAATTGTGGGTTTATTTGTAAGTTTTTATAATAATAGAAAAAACTTATACGTATAAAACATCTTGATTGCCATTAAAATAGATCTATGCTTTAAACAATCAAAAACACAATATTTAAACAGCATCTGTGGCAGTACTCAATTCATAAACATTTTATAAGACCATATTAAAAGGCAAACACATTAAAAGCCCCTAAAGATATAACCCAGCTTATAAGTTAGCCTCAGCCGGCGCTGATCCTTAAGCCAATTATCTACTAGAACCAGATAAAGGCGTTATTCAGGCACACAATTTAACCTAACTTCTTGTATGGGAACTCGCGAGTAGAGGATAGTTTTGTTGATTTAGAATTAAGCTTTTAAGCCTGTTTTTCAAGACTGGAATTTTAGTGCACTTCATTGTGTGTTGTTTAAATAAATGTAGTCTGTGCGCAGTTGGTTCGATGCTGGATGTGACGTGTGGTCGCGGGTTCGATCCCCGCACCGAGACAAATATTTGTGTGGTCCACACGTATTTGTTTTGTGTGTTTGTGAGAAAATTCTTTCGTAGTTCCTCATACCCACGACACAAGACTCGATCTTAGTGTGATCTTAGATCTCACCATTTCTCTTCTCTATTTGGGAGTATGTCGGTGCATCTATGATCAAGGAGTTGTAAACATTAATGTACGGTAGTAACTTACAATTAATTACGTTCTAATTTAAATAACGTAAAATACAAGAGCATATCATTGTATGATTTCTATGGTATGTAAAGTCCGCCAATCCACACTAGGTCAACGAGGTGCACTATATGGCCTAACCCATCTCAACGAGACTATCGATTGTAGTGGAGGCTTGTGCCCTGCAATGGGACGTATAAGGGCTGATACAAAAGTTCAAATAGCCGGAATGCACAAAACATTTGGAATATCAAATTAAAATGAATAAAACTAATTTTTTACCACTTCGCATATCGCGTTAGCATCATAATTAAGTCTTTATTCTTTATTCAGACCGTTTATCTCGCCACCAGATCCAGGCTTTCGTTTCTTGTTAAGTCTGCGTTTTAATTAAATAATTATTGAGTTGATCTCCTATTTCATTAGTATACATTGGATTAAACCCACTCGCGGTATTTTCATTTGTTTTGATGCAAATATTTGCATGAGCAACTTCATTAGACGTTGGAAGTGAATTTCGTGTTCTGATTTCGTTTAAATGTTAATTATGTTTCGTGAATCTTTGGGTTGTGTTGTTTGATATAATTGAAATAATTTACGTGGATCGTTGTTCATTTTAGTATTACCATATTATATTATATTATCCCAATGTTAGTTCTATTAACATGGCTATATTATTTTGTTACACGACATTACTATCTCAATGTAGAGATTTAACTTTAGTTTCATATTAATATTCCAGTAAGATTTCTAAATAATCGATTTTAAATTTGGTCTCATAAGATAGATCTAAAAAATACTTTTTTGAGTTACATATACATACTTTTGCCGGGTACAAGGATCATCCTTCGACATTTTATTTCCAAGTTGCTGTGTTAACTAACTGTGCTCGTACTTATTTCGGTTTAAGTAGTTATGTATATATAATTTCTTAATAAATACATTTTGTCATCATCCTCAGCCACGAAAATTCAAATTCTGAACACAGGTCTCCAGCTAGAATTTCCACGATCTATTAGAATTTACCTACATTACAAATTAATTATAATATTTTTTTATAATTTCAGTCTGTGTTGAAGTCTCTATATTTGATATTTATCTTCAAATTTTGTCCACAGAAAAACCGAAGATCTGGAAGACGAGTTCAATACCATTCCACTGAGCGTAAATGGAAACGTGCATAGCGCCGGTAATGCGGTCTAGTTGTTAATGAATACGGGGGATTGGAGGGAAGAGGAGGGAGGGTTACACACCGACGTACGGGTGACAATTGGACAACCACCCTAATTAACAAGCGTCTGTACTAACTTTTGGCAGCAGAAAAAAAAACGCCGCGTTTCTTTAAACGCTATTTGAAGTAACTTAACTTTAGTTTAAGTTATTGAATAATGCTTTTCAATATCAGAATTAAGTTTGTCAATTCGGATTGCAAACTGTTTGTGTTCTTTTTTGAGAAACAACGCTTGTAACAGATTTTAAAACTGTATCTTAAATTAATAAAAGAACGCGGCGTTTTTTTTCAAATAATTTATTGGTATCTTTCTAAAGTATAGTGGAGTTGAAACATCTGGGAAAGCAGTGAGCATTTTTTTCTTAGACCAAACTTGACGAATATTGTCACCAATGCTGTACAAACGCATTTAGTGTTAGTTTTACACCTATGAATACCTGTATGCATGTTTTGTGTCCAGAATAGTATTAATGTTTTAGGAGTAGACAACCCCGTTCCACAATTTGGATTACCAAATAGATCTGTAATTTTAAATTTGTAACGCTTAGCGTGTTTCAACTACAATAAAAAATCGGTGTGTAATATTTCAACTATTTATATCGGGCGGGTTTCTGGCCGCGCGATTTGACGGGTGTGTGGTCATGTAACCCACGCCTTAGCCCTTAAGTTACCCTATTTATTTGTTAAATTAGTGCGTGAGTCATCAAATGAGTAAGACGTAGTCAAATCCTCTCGTGTCTCTCTTATATTAGATGTTAAGTAAGGACTGATAATGATATGGGCGTACTCGAAATTTTTCTAGATTTTCTTTTCTGTTTTAATCGCACTCACCGCGTCACTAGTGCGTCAATTACTTGCTTTGGATAGCGAACGGCTATAGAATGTTCATTCGAAATACTTTTCTCACCCTATTGTTGATGTTTTTGTATGTATTGGCAAAATCTGTATAAATTCTGTAATGAATAAAAACCACTATCTTTATTCGTGTTTTATTTTTTTACTTACAGCTCAACACACTTTGTTTTTTTTTAAAGGTTTTGTTTCTGCTTCGATGGCGTAATTGCACTACGGTATAATTGTAAAGCTGAAGTCTCGGGTTCGAATCCCGGGTGAAATAAGTGATATTGGATTTTAATATTCAATAGTAGCCCGGAGTCAGGAATTTGTGCCCGATATGGCTATACGAACGGAACGTGGGTGTTCTGATAGAACATTTACCTACCCCTTCTGAGAAAAAGGCGTGAGTAACACACGAATGAAACTTATTTTTAGGTAGTTACAAACGGTACTAACGACACTTTCGCCTGGCTTGTTTCCGTCTCAAATAGAAATCGTCGACAGATGACGAATTTATCGCTGGATCAAACACAAATTCCTGAACGTAAAGTTGGATTACTTGGTCTGAGTTCAAATCCTACCTCAACGTCTACAGCCGAAATATATTTAGAGTAAAGAAATCTTAAGTTGTCGTATGTCCTAAAATCCGTAAAAGATTATAAAAGCTAAAATATAACATATAAAGGAAATTACGACATCTGCAAAAATATTTTGAAATATCCTGTAGGGATTATGAGTTAAGACTAGACGTCAAGTGGACCTTAAGTATTTCTTGCGAATTAGTCGAATTGGTGAAACTTATTTCCCAAAATAAGAATTAAATTTGTAACAAGGATTACAGCTAACATAAGCTACTGGAAGTCCAGTAAAGCGAAAGTTTATGATAAAATTCTTAGAAAACCCTAATAAAATATTTTATATTCTGGGAAGGTTCTCCCCCACTCATTACTTATTCTTTTTAAGACGCTCTTTATAATGTTATATTCTGAGATGTCGATAAATTCAAATTACTTATTTTATTGATTTTAAGCTTCCGTTAACATGTTTCTTTTGATTTGTTCTTGGTAAATTTAAATATTATAAGGACTTTGGATTTTGCTACTCTTCCTAATTTTTTTATGGGTAAGAAGGAAGAAAGAATTTAGTCACGAATTGAAATCGGTCAAACAAAGTTACTATAATAGGTATTTGGTAGTACGGTAAGTGGGTACTACTACTAATACTAGGTATAGCATGCCCGATCTATCTAGATTCTAGATAGTTGGGTTATGGATATCTAATGAGTATTTTAACCATAAGAAAAAATGTAAAAGTGCAATCCTAGACCTTTATGTTATATTTATGGACTGGAATTAAAATACACTTGCTTCAATATCTATACTATACTGTTATCAGCCCATATACGTCCCACTGCAGGGCACGGGCTATCTGTACAATCGAGAGTACGATTGAGATTGGTTAGGCTGTATAATCCAATAAGCTAGCCTGAGGCGGGTTGGCGGACTTTACATATCATAAAAATTCTTATAAATCGCTATGGTATGCAGGTTTCTTCACGATGTTTTCCTTCATGTTTTGGTGCGGGGTAATTGACTATTACTACACATATGACTCCGAAAACTTATAATTGTGCACTGGAATTCTCACCCACGATCACCGTGAACATGTTGGCAGCCGCGTCTGGTCCTTTTACCAACAGGCCACCACTCACTTATATCTATAACTTCCCACCAATATCACCAGTTTTAAATTAATTGGAAATAGCCTGAGTTCAGCGATTCTGCAACCCTCACATATTAAAAATAATATGAGAATAATATCCCATTTATTATAATTAAAACAATGCCATATTTAATGTCGGTCACCGAACGAACAATTTTTGCGCGGTCATCACAATAAATTTAATTTAGCTTCGTTATTGAGTGCTGTAATTAAAATTTCCGTCGCCCTGTCAAAGGTTCCGTCGAAGGGTTTAATCAAAGCGAAACCTACTATTATTAACTCGAGAATAATTTGTTTTCAATAAACATAAGCTGGGGAAATTAATTCTAAAAATACGTTGTAGTTTTGTTTATGCTAGTAGGTCAATAAATCTTTAATTAATATTACATTGTGGCCTGGGGGTAACACCAAATTTATAGTTAATAGATAGGCCGTCGATTTAACCTACAAATTGAATTGTTCCTGTGTTTAACGTGAGAAAAGCTATGAATCCCTTACTGGAAGGCTATAAGATGTACATATATATTGGTGTTATTTTCCTTTAAAACTAGCACGCTCAATAATTTCTGCCCAGCCTGGGTCATTAACAAAATATCAAAATATGTCTAAATAAACTGGATAGGTCACATAAAATAAACACAATTTCATAATATTATTGTGGTTTTATTATGGAGAGGCCAGGAAATATATATTATAATAATTTGCATAAAATTATAGATACACATTAAGTTCCTTATATTACTACGTGATTGAATGATCTCTTGGAGATCATTAAAAAATCATTTCATCCCATGTTTTACCGTTGCAAATTAGAATGAAGGTTCATCTTTATGGCAAAAGTTTAATTTAGTCTTGTCAGATTATATCAAAAGACATAAGATCGGACCTCGTTAGTTATTCATATAAAATGTTTCGCTTTATTTGATATTATCGATGAGAAATATCATCAGCCATTGTTAGTTCATAAATATGGATAGAATTAACACGACAGACCAATAGCAGTTATATGCAAGTATAATACGCAAAGCATTTTTCACAGAGCACGATCTCCGCTGTATGCATAGTAAATAATAAACACGCAGCCCCTACCATAGACATTTGAATATATGTTTAAAACATGAAAACCCGTTTAAGCTGTCTATATCTTTATCGTGCATTTTGATGTATTTATTTTTATTTGATAAAAAAATGAAAATATTATTTTTCTTCATGCAGCTGCCCATATTTGCATTGTGTCGGCGCAACATGAATTTATTTTCACAGCACCAGACTGATTTTATTATTATTTTACAAGAGAAACATGACATAAACCTTTTGTATCAAATTATTATATTAATAAAGAAAAATATTTAAAAACAGTATTGATTGAAAATTGAAAATCATTTGTTGAATCTACAAAATGTAAACTTCATTTAAATTCAGTCATTGTTCTACAACCCGGTTCGGAAAGCGATATTCACTAGAGAAGAACTGGCAAGAAACTTTAGTATACATGGAGAGCCATGGATCTCTGATTTACCTTTGAAGATATAGGACCGAATGGCGAAAAAAAGGAAAAAATTAAGACATTAACCCTCACGTAATCCTCATATTTCAATTACATATCCCATAAAAAGCTCTTACTGTGCGTAGGATTAAACAGAAGTGTAAACGCACTGTTGTGTTTCGGTTTGAAGGACATTCCAGCCAGAGTAAATACTGGACATATTGAGGCTTTACATCTTATGTTTCAGGATGGGGAGCGAAGTGGAATGCCAAAAATTGCTTAGTAATTCAAGGTGTTGTTGAGTTTTGGTACAGTTGTTGATGACTCATGATGGATCATGAGCGGTCGTATCGCTTACCATCGGGAGAAAAATGCTCTTCTCGACATTTCATGAAATAAAATAAAAACAAAAATGATGGTTTCTTAGATTTACGCGAATGTTACACATTGAAATAAAACTATTATTTACGGATTTTATTGCGAATTTAGTTTAATTTTTGACATTTTTGACATTTTTTACAAATACAGATTAACTTTTTAAATTTAATAATTGCAAAATAAGGGTAGTTGAATTGTAACAGTCACAGAGCGGACGACCAATATCTCAGTCCGCCCCGTGACCACGAAAGCTGTAAAGTAATCAAAACGTCGCGTCGGATCAAAAAAGTCAAAAATATAAAAAATTTAACTAAATTCGCGATAAAATCTGTAAATAATAGTTTTATTTCAATGTCAAAAACAAAAATGGTTTATCGTGAGACAGTGGTACTCCGTAGTCCACAGTAGCACTACGTTGAGTCAACTTATTCATGCAGAAGTCAACATTACGGGGTCGGTCTGCCACTTGTAATTTCCAACGCTTCAAGCGTTACGCTTGATAGAAAGACATTTGATGCTATCAATAGATTCTATTTTTAGAATTTTCTGTTCCCATTATATCACTGATAATAACATACCAAATTCCAACACCTAAGCGTTATGTGGGGGAATTTTATAATCAAATACACTCAACAGTCACATAAATAGCCCTAACTAAGATCCCACACTAAGATCGAATTTTGTGTCGTGGGTATCAGAAACTACGAGAGACTATTCGGTTTTACAAACAGCCAGACCTGAAGGAAATACCTGTGGAACAAACATTTGCTTCCGGTGCGGGGATCGAACCCAAAGCCATCTCGTTTCACAGGCTTAACCAACTGCGCCACTGCGGTTACGATTTTCGGAGAGTATTATGTGGGCAGAACAGAATGGCCAGGGCAAAAAGCAAAATAAATACATCTAGACTCTATTATTAGTCACCAACCACTCATATTTTTGACAGCCTCCGTGGCGCAGGCGGTAAGACGCCGCCTGTGAAACGAGAGGCCGCGGGTTCGATCCCCGCACCGAGAGAAATGTTTGTGCGGCCCACAAATATTTCTCTCGGGTCTGGGTGTTTGTGAGACCGAAAAGTCTCTCGTAGTTGAAATAACTATGAACTGTTGGGTGTTATTTATTTATTTATTTTATTTATATTAATACATTCGCACATAAAAATTAATAATAAATAAATAACACCAAAAAGTCACATACATAGTCCTGACCCCACACTAAGATCGAGTCTTGTGTCGTGAATATTAGGAACTAAGAGAGACTTTTTGGTTTTCCCAATCGCGAAATAAATATTTGTGGGCCGCACAAACATTTCTCTTCATCTAAGGATGATGTATTCAGAAATTCATTTAATATGTTTTATAAAATCTATAGAAGCCAGCGTTACAGCATTATATCACGTCCTTTACCTAAGCTGCAAGCTCTAGATAGAATATTAATCCTATAATATTAAATTAGACCCGCTGGTCTCAAAGGAACGTCCAGAGTTTGTGTTAGAAAACAGTATTATTTATCGATGGAATATATAATTACTTACAGTAAACAAAGACGCCTCGAAAATGGTTTCCCTAATAGCCTTAAGGTGGCATCAATGTAGTTTAATAAGACGTAATGGGTTAGATTTCCAAGTGGTGCCTTTTTTGTGGCACCTAAAAGTTGATTAAATTAGATTATTCCTCATTAACAAAGCCAGTATACGTCGCGATTCGGGATCTACGAGTATCTACATATATTTCCAACACTAGACCAATTAATCTGAGACTTAAATAGGCTGGTAAAAATCTAAATTGTTTAATTGAAACATTTAGTATTACTAAAGAAACGAGTCAACAAAGTGCGAAAATATAACAATAAAAAAGGTAAATTTAAATTTGGAATCCCATTTGTATATTTAAAAATATAAACTCGCAAACTTTTTTCGCCAGCGAGGCGGCCAGTGTCATGTTAATTAAAAAAAGAAAGGAGGTTTCATTACACTGCCGAGAAGTTAAACATTTAATGTACGTGCCAACGTAGACGCGCAGTGAGGCTAACTCGTTACATTAACTGACTAACTAGTGAAGCGTAAAACTCTATTTATTTGCCTCGTTGTAAAAGAGTAATTATATACAGCGCTTCGTTAAAACTCTTTTTTGTTACAAGCCGCCTACGGCCAGAATCCTTGGTTCCTAGACTAATTACTTAATTTGTTTTCGTAGGAAAACGAAAAGAGTCAATTTTGCAATATAGTTCGTTTTACCCGGCTTAAAAAGGAGGAGGTTCTCAATTGGACTATATAGACATTCAAATTAATATAAGGCATAGGTCCTACATGTTTGGTTCTCGGAGGCCCATCTTCGATGTCAAGGAAATATAAAATAGAAAAAAATGTTTCCCTTCTGCTCTCTGAATGAGATGTAAAATGGGATAATAATAACTTCATTTTTTTTAAATCTATGGCTGGGATAAAACAGGAGAACATTTAAGGACAAACCATAAAAAATCTATAATGAATTATCTATAGTATTGGTATCGGAATCAACGATATTTTTGACCGATACTATATATATATATATATATATATATATATATATATATATATATATATATAACGAGAGAGATATATATATATATATATATATATATATATATATATATCTCTCTCTCGTTTATCTGAAAATCACAAGTGTATCACGCAGGCGTTTAGTTACGATAGGATACCACACACTTACAAAACAATAAGAACAGAAATAAAGTGCTTCATTGTTATATTTTTCGTAAAAAGCTTATAGCAGATTTATTTGACGAAATGTACACAAAAAGTCAGTATTTGGGGCGGCAATATATCAAAAACAATGTACGATAATATCTGCGTTAGTTGGAACTGGGTCGCAGACATTAGCGCCGTCTCGCCTTACAAAACCGCCAATTTATATTGCAGATTAAGCTTATTTTATATAATTCTATTGTATGTTATTTATAACAACATTGATAACAACTTTTATATCTCAGAAACGGTGGCTCGTAAGAAAAAAAGTATTGATAATTTTTTTATAGATAATTTTATGATCTACAATTTTTGTCTGCTTTTATGATAAAACTTACCGTTTTGCTGAAAATCGCGAAAAACTCTTTTTCTTTTGCCTTTGACCTTGAATAAAAAAAAATCCATACACGGGAATGAAGGGGAACTTCTAGACATTGTTTATAATTATGTTTTGAACAATTTCACTGATTTTCAGCTTGTTGGGACTTTATGTAACTTCGAATATCTAAATTGACCGGACTAAGAGCATTCGATAGCTGAAATACACCTTTAAACCATCTATTACTAAGGCTTTAAATTTTTTATGCAAACAACAGTCATCTGTTACTCAGTACGAACAATCAGTAAAACAAGTTCACATTTAATCTCGCACTGCAAAAGAAGATAAAATAAACAATGAAGATGTTTTTCTTATCATGTCTACAGAAGCTCGGGTTTTCCATTACTTTATATAAATAAAGGAACTAAATAAAAAAGGGTGCAAAACAAACGAAACAGATATCGTTCGATCAACGCCCGCTGTTATCTACCTTATAATAAACCAACACTAACTCAGAGCTATGAACCATTCTTGTGTACTGTAAGGAAATTCATACTTTTCTAGTAGACTGTAAAAGTTGGTTGTAGACAACGGTATTCATAGTGTTCAAAGCATATTGATATTGCTGCTATAACGATAAAAAGATTAAAAATATTCAACAATTATTAATTAATATTATAATATAAATAAATTTTGATTATTGAAATATTTTTGGTCGGTATCGTAGTAGTACATAATCTTTTGAAGTCGGGTTACCTAGTGCCTGTCTGAACTAAATACACATATGTATGTGACTGTTCTAAAGTAACACAACTGCAATTAAATGTAGAATAATTTGTTAAAAAAACGAAAGTGTATTTAACATTCAACATTTTATAGCACCGCGATACAACCTGTTTTATTATCCCATTGTCTTTAACAGTGCACTCTATTTTATAAAAAGCCACTTCTTTAAAATACTTACTCTGCGTTTCCCTTCCTTTGCCACAATAAAGCCATTGTATTGAAATATTTCTTCAGCAATCCCTGTTTTTATTCTATGCACTCAAGCTTTTATTAAAAATAACAATATTTACCTAAGAAGCTTCTTGCTCTTGTAGAACGCATTTTCATCCCACTAACAAGCTACAGTGACTTTGAGTCCAGAATAATTATTAATATATTCTTTTTTGACTGAGACTGCCTCGGTGGCGTAGTTGTACTAAGGTACGGTTACAAAGCTGAGGTCTCGGGTTCGAATCCCGGGTTGGGCAAAGTGATATTGGATTTTTCTATTCATTATCAGCCCAGAGTCAGGAATTTGTGCCCGATATGGCGATAGGCTCGCCATCTATCACATTGTGGGACGGAACATACAAGGCGAAATGTGGGTGTCCTGGCACCTCTGCCTACCCCTTCTGGGAAAAAGGCGTGAGTTTATGTATGTATGTATGTATGTATATTCTTTTTTATTTAGTTCACAAAACTCAATATAATATTGTTATAGTTTATAGTAGCATACAATATTCGTGTGAACATTTTAAGATTTTATCCTACTCGATATTAGCCTAAGAGATCCCACTGCTGGGCAAAGGCCTCCCCTAAGCTCTTCCACATCTCTCTATAGAGACCAATTTGCATCCAGTTCATACGTGCTAGGCTAGGCCTAGGCTAGGCCTAGTTTGAGAGCCCCTGTCAATGTTATTAGTTAAGAAATTATGTATGTTTTAATTAGTTTTTAAGAAATTGTAACGCAATTTGGTGAATATATATTAAATTTATCGAGATCGACCCGCCATCGCCTTTGAAGTCTGTGTCTTCGCCTATAAATGTCTTGCGGCAACCATTAGCCGAATAACTTCAGAATAATAACAGATAAAATGTGTCCTTCCGATTGTTACACATAGGCAGAAAATCCATACTTCTCCTAGAATTGCTTGGTGCTTTTAAGTTATTCCGTGGATTTCATTCTCTAATGGGCGCACGCACGGCGTACGTATGTAAATATATGAAGGTTCTGGTTTTGGGTTTCATTCTCTACCAATAACTCTTGCAAATATATCAAATGTATATCCAAATACAATTATACGGACATAATCATTTCTTTCGGCAATAGATAGTCATCTCACGGCTGATCCTTAACTGCACAGCAGTAGCATATGAAAAAATAAATAACTATTTTTTTACTGCAGTGAATGGCGGGACGATCATGCCATTCGCGTGATGATAAGCGATACGACCTCTCATGCACAGTAGCAATGCTTGGCATTCCACTGCGCTCGCCATCCTGAGACATAAGATGTTAAGTCTCAATATGTCCAGTAGTTATTCTAGCTACAATGCCCTTCAAATTGGAACACTACAGTGCATTCACAGTGCTCTTAGGTTGGAGAAATAGACATTGCGATAATACCTACACCGTCTCTCAAATATGAGAGACCTACCACTAGTGATATAAGAGAAATCTTTCACGTCCGACCCGGCCACAGAGTTGTGTGGAATTCCTCCGACAATTGGCAGGGAATGAGAGTCGGACTTGTCGCTGACAATGAAGGCGTGTGGTCACGTTGATATTATTGCTCAGATTGAAATTGTCTGGCCGCTTGGACTGAAGCTGTTTTGTATTCTATAGAGCATTTTTAAAACATTTCGTTCAGAAAGAACAAAAACTGACTTCAGAACAAAAACGCCAGGCCAGAATAAAAAAAATATACCACTGCAAAGCAATAAATAATATTTATTGTACTGTACTTACTACATGTTGATTAATTTGCTTATTTACTTGACTAGCCAGCTAATCAAAATATTGAAGAGCAGTCGTCAAGAACCAAACATGTAGAACCTATGCCTTATATGAATTTAAATTTTTATAGGTTTAGTTTTGAAGTCGGTTAAAAAGGTGCTTTAACGAGTGTAAAACTTTAAAAGATATAGTGAAAGTTGAACGATCTAGAAACTTGGAGCCTTAATTGTTAATGCTGCTAATGCTATAAAGATATCTTTTTGCGCGCTTAATAAACTGGTACTTCATTTAGAGGCAACACAGAGAGTTAATTTAGATGACCTATTATTGAGCCGATAGGGCAGTTTAGTACCAATTTCTCACGGAAAACAGATGTGAAAGAACAGTTTTTCTGTCAAGTTTCGATCGGAGAGTAAAATTGGCAATTTATTCCTTCATTCGTTTTTCTCGCCGCTTCTTTGGTTACTTGGACTTACACAAAATAAAAATATAATGCGCCTCTTGCCGAGCTTCAAGATTTTAGCGATAATATCTAAAAGCCCTAGCAATCAATGATTAAAATATAAAAATATGCATTTTTTTTACTTGTGGTAGGTCGCTCGTATGTGAGACGTCGCCTGGGAAGGTACCACCGCCATGTCTATTTGGACCGCCAAATAGCAGGGTAAATGCACTTTTATGTCCCGGGTTGAAGATCATTGAACTACTAGACATATTGAGACTTAACATCTTATGTCTCAGGATGGCGAGAGCAGCTGCAGTGGAATATCAAGCATTGTTTTGTGATTCAACGTGCTGTTTGGTTTTGCTATTGTCCATGAGCGGTGGTAAATCGTTGCAAATAATAATATAAATCTCTTAGATGTGTTAGGTACCTTAGAAACTGCATTCAATTTGGAAAATTAGACACTATAGTAAACCGTTCTGGTAACACCGCTGTGTTACCACCCCGTGCCTCACGCGGCTGTCTTCCCGGGCGATATCGAGAATAGGGTGCTTGCGTGCAACCGACACGCTCACTCCTCGCGCGGTCTCTTTCCGCCATGCGCTGTTGCCGCTCACGATGGCCTGCGTGACTTCTGGCGCATAGGCAACCGCCCCGAGTCCTAAAGGACATCGGTATGGCGCCAGTCGTCCCGAAGGAGCCTGACAGGTTAGACGGTTGCACGCCTGCACGTTACGAACCCACCATTATACTTTCACTGTAGCTCTGTATGTGTTTAAGTGAATAAACTTTAGAGAAACCTTCTCATGTTTTTATCATATGTAGGAAGCAACCCTCCTCATAACACATATTTAACAAGAAAGGCAAAATTGACAATTGACAACATAACTTTCCATCCAAGTAAATTTCAGATAAATCTAATGGGAATATTCACAGTGAATGCACTTCGCACATCAAAGTGCCCAAAACTTATGCATAGTTCAGATCCGCCATTATAACTTACGTTCGAGTCTTACGTGAACAAATAGCAATATAACACCACGATATTAATACTAGTTGTTTGTTACAAGCGTTTTAGTATATTGAGATTCTAGAATCTAGGCGGCGTGAAGTTTCGCAATTTAGATTTTGGATTTCAAAACTGTCTAAGTATAATTACTAGTATAGCGATTCTGAAAATTGTTTTGACGTGACGCGTGGATACATGATTGATAAAGGGTGTGTGGTACTGGATAAATAACGTTTTTTAATTGGTGTGAGACCCTGAGGTAGAATGTGAGATAGATGTAAAATATCCATTGAAACTATTATGTTGACTTTATCGAAGCAAGATATAAAAGGCTAAACCCAAACTGCATGGATAAATAAATAAATAAACAAATACAGCCAACATACACTCAATATTCGCGTACATACTCCTGATCACACACTGAGTTTCAATATTATGTCGTGGGTATCAGGAACTACGAGAGACTTTTCAGTCTCAAAAACATCCAGACCCGAAACAAAACTTCACACAAATACCGGAAACTACTCCAGCCTAACAATTAAACAAAAAACATGCAACTAAAATTCCGAAACCGCTCAAAGGGAGTTCTATCATTATACCGCATTACGAGAAAGAAATGGTGCTAACAATTTAAATATGAAGTTGTTAATCGTACCGCCTTGTCATGCAAATGTGCTGACACTTTGCAGGATCTCTTTGAGAACTCGAGAACTGCGCCAGTTTTCTTGCATCCAACTTTGGATTCAGTTGCTCGTTTCAGCTCTCTGATCGGTGAAGTTGGCTGATTAGGAATATTCACTTATAGTTCGTTGGAGTTGGTTGCCTTTAGTTAGGCTGCCTCAATGTTTTTCTATTTCATTTGTTCTGCGATGGCCGATGGTATCTAATTTATACCTCCATCCAACTAATCTTATAAGTGCGATTAATACTCTCCTCAAGTTTACACAATTTGACTTACAAAATTTCAATAACATTTTTGTAAACCACAATTCCATGGTTGTATAGAAAAGTGTTATTGAAGTTATGTGAGTTACGCATGTACGAAGTCGAAAAGTATGAAACCTCAAGCGGTGCCTATAAGTTTAGTTGAATTATAGTATACTTTACTTACAATTTTAAATTAGTATGTCCACTGTATATTAATTAGGGCGGTTCACTTCTAGGTCTTGAAGCTTAATTTTTTTATTTTTGCTTAATTAGTGCTCATGACGGTCTACGATGAGTAGTTGGTTAAGGAGCTACATAACGAGAGGATGGGTGATAACTCTGCAGCAAGACAAATATTTGTGTAACCCAGAAACAATTGTTACGGTTTGAGTGTTGTGAGGTAAAAATTTTAAGTCAGAGGTTAATTTTCTAATCTTTTATTTGTTTTTCTACGTTTAATAAGTCACTCAAGTAAACTTGTCTAGGGCTGTGCTTCGTCACTCACCAATGCATAGAATGCAAACTCAACACTTTTAAATGCCCGATTTTTTTCCTTACACATACATGCACACATATACACGCACATGTCCTACACATTTTATTGACATCGTTTAGGGAATTGCATGGTATTACCAGCTTTTTCGCCACTAAATCATTTATCAAACGATCCGGCATCTGAAGGCAAGGGCAGTTTAGATAACTATCTGTACCCTTGTGAAGTTATTTATACGAACATTTAGCAATAATGCTACCTTCGAGAGGCCCTTAGCCAACCCTACGGATGAATGGAAAACGCGGCTGATTTAATTGAGAATGTGTAGTTTATAATACCCGGGGAATGCACACCAGTAGTTAACGCGCAGTGAAAAGCACTGGAGTGAAATTTTCAATTGACACACAAATGCTCCAATTAAAAGTGATACACGAACTGTATTATTAAAACTTTACAAACATAATTAACACTTTGTTACGCAATTATTAATTAAGTTTTGTATACAATATTGGTAATTATGATTAATTAAACATTGATACCAGATTTTAACTTGAAACGGCACGCATTTTCATGTAAAAATATTGGAAATGTTGTGACGAAATGTCTTAGGCAGATTATAACGAAACTACTTAACATAATGCAAAGTCTTTTTTGCTGGCTGTTAAGTCATGATATGTCAAGTAATTACTCTGGCTACAAAATCCTTCTAATAGGGACACAACAGTGCGTTTACACTGCTGCCATATGATGTAGACATTGCGGTGGTACTTACCAAGGCCCTGACACATATGAGAGACCTACTAATATTTAATATAATAATTGCACCCACACAGTCACATGCATAGTCCTGACTCAACAGCAAGATCAAGTCCTGTATCGTGAGTATCAGAAGCTACAAGTCTTTTTCCTTCTCACAAACACCCAGACCCGAAATGAAACTTGTGGTTCACACAAAAATTTGTCTCGGTGTGGGCATCGAACACGTTGCCTCTCGTTTCAAAACGAGGGTCTAACCAACTGCACCACGTAGGCTGTCGCTAAATAACCTAATAGCCTTATTAAAATCATACCAGTAAAACGGGTATTCCCATTACGCGCGTGTGTTAAGAACCTTTATTGAATAGGCAGTAATTACACTGAATCCCGATTAGTACGTAAAACGTATTGTAATTGGATGGCGGATATGGCGCGTTTGTCGCGTTGAGTGAATTTATACGCGAATTATTAATCCTCGAATGACGTTTTGTTGGAGTAACTGAATTTTACGTGTTAACTGTGAAATCGTAGGTTCGATTGTTTGGTCGGGTAAGTTATTTTGTGTATGTTTTTAGTTCTAAAGTTATTTTGATACATTCTCGGGAATGAAATAATAATGACCTTATACAGTTACAGTTTTTAAATCGATTTTAGCTATCAAATATTTTTTTTTTGCAATGAATGGCGAGACGAGCATGCCGTTCGCTTGATGGTAAGCGATACGACCGATCATGAACAGAAGCAAAACCAAACAGCGCCTTGAATTACAAAGCAATGCTTGACATTCCAGTCTCAATATGTCCAGTATTTACTCTGGCTACAATGATCTTCAATCCGAAACACAACAGTGCATTTACACTGCTGTTTGGCGGGAGAAATAGACATTGGGGTGGTATCTACCCAGGAGACCTCTCACATGTGAGAGAACACTAGTGACGTTTTGCCTTGTTCGGTCAAACCGAAAAGTCGTACGAAAGGGGCAAAACATTCGATAACTAAAACAGGTTTTAAAATTGTCTTTGAATAAAGCCGTCAGAATTCATACCTCTGATGGATGATAATATTGATAATTTTTAGTCATGACATGTCTTGTGGTAGAGTATCAAATTAAGTAGTTGCTAGGCCTATAATAATAATCAAAATCTGAACCAATTAATTAGCAGCAATAAAACGCATAAGAATTAACCACAACTTTAATAAAAATAATGATTAATAAGAAACTCAAGTAGCGTTAGGTCAGATATCTAATAGGATTTCGCTCGAGTTAAATTGAACGAGGTAAGCGCAACTTGCTAAATGTATTTATATTTTGCAGCCTCTTGCAATCCTCTTAGCGCTTCTCAGGATTGAACATTTTATAATTAATTTCTCAATAAAGTATTAATTAAAATGTGCAAGGTGGTGGAGGAAAGGCTTCTGTGGCGTGTGATTTGTTAAGACAAGAGTGTTTCATGGTTTTACAACAAGGTGAAAATATTATGACCTTAGAATGTTATAACAGAGCCAAGAATACATGCGTAAATTAAAGCGGTATATTAATATAGAACAAAGGAGATCCATAGTTTTAGCTTAATCAATGTTTTTTTTTTAAATTTACTGTATAAAAAATTACACATAAATAAATAAATGAAACGGTGAAGGAAAACATCGTGAGGAAACCTAAATACCATAGCGATTCATAAGAATTTCTATGGTATGTAAGTCCGCCAACCCGCACTAGGCCAGCGTGGTGGACTATATGGCCTAACCACTCTCAATCGTACTTTCGATTGTAGAGTAGGCCCGTGCCCTGCAGTGGGACGTATATGGGCTGATACAATATAAAAAAAATTAAAAATAATGAAACATCACTTAAGCCAAGCAAGCAAGAGATGCAAGCGTGTCCATTATAAAACCATTACCAAAACAATACTTATAAAAGCTTGCGCAAAATGTTGATGTTAGATTAATAAATAATAAGCAAAGATAAAATAGATATGATACACAACAGTCACATACATAGTCCGGACCCCATATTAATATAAATTAAGTCAGTATCAGGTACTAGTTCGGAGGCCGAGGAGGAAGCCTGTTGCCGAGGAATGAGGAGGCTTCTTATCCTCCAACATACGGAACGGGCCGCAAATTAAGCTGCAGTGTGCAGAAACGGTCCCGGTTGAAGCTAGGGCGTTCTTGCTTCGGGTTCCCGGGGCCGTTCCAATTGCGCTGAAGAGGGCCACGCGGGGTTTGGGTTGGTATGCCGTATCGGAGAACCCAACATAATTACCCCACTTTCCCTCGAGGTGAGGCGTTACCGGTAACCCGTCAACGATTTTTTTATCATGTACTACAAGAGGGTTCGGTGTCACAAATATTTGTTTCGGCGCGGGGATCGAACCAGCGGTCTCATGTTTCACAGCCTGCGTCTATGCCTTTGCGCAACGAAGACTCTATTAAAATGGTTTGTGCGCGAATTTAATTCACAAAATATTAATAAAACTCGCAGGGCGAACAAAATAAACTGTGAACAGTCTAGAGTTTCTGTTACAAACATTTTATTCGCGGTCGTCGCTGCAGTAGTAATTTAATGAGAGAATTCGACCGGACGCTCGAGTTTCAAATAGGGCTTAAGCGGATCTGTATCAGCTCATGTACGTCCCACTGCAGGGCACAGGCATCCTCTACAATCGAGAATACGATTGAGAGGGGTTAGGCCATATAGTACATCACGTTAGCCTATTGCGGGTTGGCGGACTTTAGATACCGTAATCCGTATAAATTCAATCAAATCGCTATGGTATGCAAGGTTCTTCACGATGCTTTCTTTCAATGTTATAGTTTGTGGTGATTGACTATCAATACACACATGATTCCGAAAAGTCAGGGTTGTGCCCTTAGATATGAACCCGCAACCACCGTGAACATGTTTTTTAAATAAATTCCTCCGGTCATAGGTTACTAGATTTGTACTTGGTATGAGACCAGACATGTTTTCAAATATATTATATATTTTTGCACAACGTCTAGTTGCATTGTGTCTGAAGTCACTAAAACTTCCAATTCTACTACCCAGCTTCGTTTTCGGTAGCACTCTTGATATACCCTGTATGATTGGAGTAAAACGGATAAATAAATGTACATAGAATAGCTGGCTGGCGATATTAACACCTCACTTTATTTCAAATACAACGCGACATCGCCTTGCAAAAATGATCACTTTTTATTAACCTACTACTCAATTTCCGCTCCAGTGCAGAACAAAAAATAACACGAAATGGGACCGAAAACACGTGAAAATGGAAGCCGCGCGAAATAAGAACGATGAAACTTAATTAAAAGCCGGTAATGAACAATCTTCCTGAAATATTTCCTGCAAAGCCTTTTTAAATCTCGACAAAATGTCTATTGCACCTGATTTTAAATACATTGCCGTCGATGTAGTGTCAATTTGAGACTAACTTCTTTGGAATATTGTTATCACGGGTTTTGGGTATTTAGGTACAACGGAATTTTAAAAAAATTGCTTCTTAATAGGATGTTTCGATTATTATGGTATGTATTTCTTTAATCAATAGCTGTAGAGTACCTTCTCATCTACCCAGAATCACGAAATATACCAAAAAGTATTCGTTGCATAACTTGAGTAAAGTCTGTCTAAATTCTATTGGCGTGTGACAAATTTAGGGAGTACAAATATTTTAAAAGATATATTCTCGTAATATAAACATCAACCCTTTATAAATACTCATAATTTATTGGTCTTAAATTGTCTAATATAGTAAAATGTGAAAAGAGAAAACTGTTCCTAATATTTTGAAATCAGCATGACAACAACGCATTCGCACGCCAAAAGTTCGCAGACAATGTATACAAGTGCAAACATATTTATAAGAAAGGAGTTAGATAAAAATATCTGTGATTAAAACATAATGTTTATTGCCATATCAAACTTAAATATCAAACTATCAAACTTAAGGAAAAAAATTGACAGCTACTTCTTTCCTATCTATTCGATATTTTCTTTAGCTGAACACCATGCTTACCCAGAAATCAGAGCAACACCACTCAAAACTTATTATTACTAATGCAAGTGTGATAGAGGCTTAAGGATTTGTGGTACATTGATTAACAAGGCAATCCACATATAATCACATACATTGTAAAAGCCTACTCAAGGGGAAAATTAATATCGCCTTAGTGTAGGGAACGCGGACTTGGATACTAGACTGTATGTACTATGTAGTTTAGTTCCTGAGTTAAATTTATTAATGTGTTCAAAATACTATACTTAATGGTAAGCACAACAGCCCTGACCACACTAAGTTCTATTCTTGTGTCGTGGGTATCAGAAACTAAGAAGGTCCTGCAAGACACGAAACAAATACCTATGGGGTCACACAAACATTTGCTTGAGTGGACCCGCTCGTTTCACATCCAGCGTCTAACCAACTGCTCCATGGAGGCTGTCAATAGAATGCCAGTCCAGGGGTAATCATTTGATTTCCGTTAGCTTTTTTAGGCAATCTAATTAGGACTTATTATTTTACGGTTTGAAAGTATAGTTCGAAAAATACAAGTCAAAATCGTATAACATATTGAAGAAACTAGTTATTTTTCATCAGCACAAAGAAAGACTTTATCCTAACGCAAACGTAGGTAATATGTGGAAAATATTTTGTGCCCATTTCTAACCACCAAGTGTAGACGGCTTAACAACGACTGTGAGTATTAAATACCAACAATCAGAATATAATATTATATGAATATAAACATATACTCCTCAAAAAGCGAAGCAAATCAAGCTAATAAGGTGGAATGAAGTTAAGTAGCGTTCAATTCGAGAAATGCCAAACGTTAGTGATGAATGTATACAAGAAACATTTCTAAGGTAGCTAGGCCGTCTCCCGAGGAAATAGCCTGTCCATCTGTGATCGAGTAATGAGATAATGGATTCATTTGGAAAAGAACAACAATTATGGATCAATCACATTCGAAACCAATTGATTATCTACATTTACGCCTATCAATCCAAACCTAAAGTTTAGGATGGGATAGATATAATCACTCTCAATCGTACTCTCGATTGTAGAGGAGGCCCGTGCTCTGCAGTGGGACGTATATGGACTGATACAGATACATTGAATTCATTGATATCATTGGAATGTAGATTTCCAATATTCTGGAGTTTTTTTTTATTGCAATGAATGCCGAGACGAGCAAACCGTTCGCCTGATGGTAAGCGATACGACCGCTCATAAACAGTATTCCACTGCGCTCGCCATCCTGAGACATAAGATGTTAAGTCTCAATATGTCCAGTAGTTACTCTGGCTACAATGTCCTTCAATCCGAAACACATCAGTGCATTTACGCAGTGTTGTTTCATGGGAGAAATAGATATTGCGTTGGTACCTACCCAGATGACCTCTCACATATGAGAGACCTACCACCAGTAATATTTCGAATTTTGAAACAGTTAAAAAGATTTCACAATTCATATGACACTATCAAACTCTTTCAATTTTAAAACCTCTTAACATAATGAAATAAACGCAATATGGCGAACAAACACCAAACATTGGACCTGAATTTCCAATAAAGCGTGGCAGTGCTTTTAACCAATTTACTGTGAGGGTTGAACTACTTCAAATATTATCCAACGTTCGACGCCAATGGGATCGACAAATGTTCAACGTAACACTTCTGGACATCATTTGATCCAGTGATATTTAATTTTGTACATAGAACCGTGTTGTGATCGCATTACAATCATTTATCAATTATTTAAAACTATATAGATTTAAATCCTATTACCCCGCTTTTATTTATTTGGTGCGCGGTGAGTGAAAGTAGGAAAATATGCATTGGGACAAATATTGGTGCTATCAGTAGGAATTTTAAGTTAAGTAGAAAGTCTAAAAATGTACATAATTTTAAAATTGTATGGTAATTTTCGATATATTCAGGAACATGGTTTTGAGAAAATAACAAGAAATTACTAACGGACTTAAGTTATATCCAATAGCAGCAACTGGCTACCTAGCGTTTCACCCGATTTAAAATGATAACCGCACACAAACACCCACAAAATACGCTAAAACAAAAACACAAATTTACCAACAAATCAACAGCACCGCAAAAGCTATTAATTATGAAATCAGTTAATTAGCACGAGTATAATCAACCACACGCTGTTTAGAACGGTGCTCTGCAGTTTGACTAACATCAGGCATCGGTCTAATGCCTAATCCAAACACGGGATTAAGTTGAAAACGTTTCCAACGTTCGCAATAAATGAATTGCGGAATTACCTATTTCAAAGTCCATTTGCATATAGCGTGGACTTTGGCTCATTTGGTTATGGGTAATTATGATGAGTAAGTAGGTAATTTGAGAGAAGAGATTGGGTTTGGATAAGTGTATGTTTAGAATGAGGTTTATGATTGTTACGGATGGTTTTACAGAAAAAAAAACAAAGGGAGCTTGAAACGGCTGGTTATACAGGTTATTATACTGCTATATGGTGGTAGTTTTAGGGACTTTAGGCACAATTCAACTAAAAAATGTACATTATATTTTTCCTATCGCCGTATTTGGATGGTAAATACATAGTTTTTTTCTGAAATAATTGTGTACACCCTTTTATTTCTAAGGACACTATTGTACGCAATAGTTTAATTTGTTATTTTAGAAAAAAACTATGGACTTACTACACAAACATGATGATATTTAAAACTCACAAAAAAAAATTGTGTGTCTTTGCGAATTTTTTTGTTGCATTGTGTTTGTAGTCACTAAAACTGGAATATGGATCAAAATCAAGTACTTTAGTTTGAGAAATAGAAGAAAGCTGAAGATTGAACTATACATTCACATAATCGCATGTTTTAAGCACTAAATTAGGCAGTCAAACGACTCATTAGTGATCCTTAACTTTACGTGAATCTCCAATATTTGCGCATCAACAACACGGTCAAAACAAAATTCAGTTTTGCGGAAACAAGTTCACTAAACACATTTTGTATATTCTATATCGAAATTACTCTATTTGTCATGTTCATTTCTAAAATTCAAATACAATACTAAACAATTAGCGTCCAACTCTTTGATGTGAAGTTACAGTCAGGCTCTGAATTGCGGGCGTTTTGATATTTAGCTTATTAATATTGAGGCTCTATGCAAAGGTGTTGCAGTGTTACGGCCTTATGCAAAGCACGCCCATTAAAGTATGATATTAATTTATAATTATAAACAACTTTTAGACATTAAATTAAGACATACACGCCCGAATACTCGAACGCCATTCAAATAATAAGATTTACGTAGTTAAGTGCAACATAATATTTAAGTTGCGTTCCAGAATTTGGGCGACAGTCACTATAATTATGTCGTAATAATAATGAATAACTGTTAAAACTAGTTAGAAAATCTTTAC
Organism: Hyles euphorbiae; assembly: GCA_023078785.2. Classification (NCBI taxonomy): domain Eukaryota; kingdom Metazoa; phylum Arthropoda; class Insecta; order Lepidoptera; family Sphingidae; genus Hyles; species Hyles euphorbiae. Next base: position 3,978,497 of record CM041032.1, on the reverse strand, counting down.
CATAATTTTCAGAAACAGAATTACCACTAAATAAAATAATAAAAAATCAACATCAACTTCATTCCCCGAGACAAATGATTGATGAAATCCGATGTAATTTGGAACTACACACACCATTGCGCTGTTCTACAGCTAATCCATTAATTGCCGGGTAGAAACATGTCAGTACTGGGTATCGAAAGCTTGTCGCTCGCACGCCAACCCGATAATAGATATCGGATCAAATATGTTGTAAAGGTTACTGAGGCTTAGAGACTGGCTGCAAATGATCTTTGAGGTTCGATTGAAGGTTAATGAATTTATTTATTTATTTTAAATAAGATAATATAACTAAGCACATAACTGAATCGAAATAATTGGATAGCAAATATGATAATACAATGAAGTATACTGTGACTGAATCTAAATAGCATTTAAAAGATCCAATAAAGTATTTTCATTTCATCTCATTTTAATTCACTTTATATTTGTAATTTTATTTTATTTCTATTTATCAATAATTCGTGGTACACCAAACAAATAAAAAAAGTTTAATAAGCACTGACATAAGAATAATCTAAAATCTCGGCGATCTTATCGAAAAACAGCGTTGTATTCCAGACAACCTTTAGATGGATAAGAGTGACTTTATGTATTGAACAAATGGGTGGCGACAATGAAAAAAAAAATAGTAATGTTGGTGCAATGACTGTGAATTTAATGTTAAATAGGACGTGCATTCTATCCCCACATCGTGATGTGTGCTGGCGACTCTTACATTATTGACTGTTCCCTATCTTGGTTGTTCTTAAGGTAAGTATAGTTTTACATAATTTTGAATTATTTTTAATAGAAACAAATATAGCATTATTTTTATTATTTATAATATACCCAGCGAAAGTTAGGCTTTGTACCAACCTCAGGTACCAACCAATGGTAGGAACGACGTTTAAAATAATAACGTTAATTATTTTATGGACAAATATGAAAATAAAAATGAAATATCCCAGCAAGGACTTCTTATTTGAAAACAAATCAACTCAAGGATTTGGTAAAATAAATTCACACTAGTATGTAAAATCTATACTAATATTATAAAGCTGAAGAGTTTGTTTGTTTGTTTGTTTGTTTGTTTGAACGCGCTAATCTCAGGAACCGCTCGTCCGATTTGAAAAATTCTTTCAATGTTGGATAGTACATTTATTGGGAAATGCTATAATTTATATATTATCACGCTATGACCTATAGGAGGGAAGCAGTAGTGACATTTCTAGCAAATACAAGGAAATTTTATTCGTTGTCTGATTGGTCGATTCTATATTGATAGTCGGAATAGAACATTTTGACCGCCATTTTGAAACGTGTATCTGCACCCGGGCGGAGCCGGGCCGGACTGCTAGTACTTCATAAAGTATAAGCTTCTGAAACGTAGCACAAAATTTTACACTTACTTATAAAGATTTCTCAAGTTCTTTGCCTTCTCAGTATTATTGTACACATTGTAATAAACTTGGAAACTTAACGGATGAATTCACTTGCAAGATTTGTTATTTAAATGGAGATTCTTTTACATTTAAATTAAAACTTGTGAAGTAGTTGGAATTATGTTATTTTCGTTTCTTTAATATATGATTTTCAATTAAAAGTTAAATAGTATTTACCCTTATTTTCTTTAAGTGAATAAGAAAACTAATAACAAGGTGAAATGGATTCACTGTTATTTACCCGTATGTAATAAATAAATAAATACACCCACCCAAGAGCCACATACATACTTACATAGTACTGACCCCACATTTAAATAAATAAATAAATAACACCCAACAGTCACATACATAGTCCTGACCCCACACTAAGAACGAGTCTTGTGTCGTGGGTATCAGGAACTACGAGAGACTTTTCGGTCTCACAAACACCCAGACCCGGAAGAAATATTTGTGGGCCGCACAAACATTTCTCTCGGTGCGGGGATCGAACCCGCGGCCTCTCGTTTCACAGGCGGCGTCTAACCAACTGCGCCACGGAGGCTGTCAACAACATTTAGATCGAGTCTTGCGTAGTGTATCAATAACTACAAGACTTTTCGATCTCACAAACACCCAGACCCGAAACAAATGCTTGTTGACATACAAAGTACAAATTATGTATATTCCTCGTATTAAATGACAAATTACACACACGTTTCCGAATTCTGACCTTTCGGAGTTATGTATTTTCGTACTTTATAATAGATTATAAATAGCACACAATAAGTGCCGAAGAAACCTCCAAAGTATTAACTATCGCAGATGTAATGAAGCTTTAATAAGAACATCATTAATTCGGGCTTGAGTTTCAACGATCGTCCGATATTCACTTTCCAATATCCTTTGTACTTACCATCACTTCCTACGCCACCCACAAAACGTAGGTGTAAACGTGTCGGTATTTAAAGGTCAGAGATCATAAGGAATTTTGATTTGGGTGAACTTAGTAAATATAAACGTGTATCAAAGGGTTTTAGATGTAGAAAAAATGAGTTGATATTTAAAAATTCTTCAATGGATCTTTTCTTAGTTGGATTGGAATCTATAGGATTATTCGATAATGGTATAATAACAATCTGTCTAAAAATCAGGACTGGAATTTATGATATGATAAAACTAAGCCCATGTGTTCTTAAAGGGACAAGTAGAAGTCCCACTAATATCATCCACACATGAAGTTTTTTTTTCCGGCCGGACATAGTGTCCACATTGCACCTGATGGTGAGTGTAAATGCCACCCAGGCAGAGTATCCATTGGATATCAGACGGCAGTCCCTTGCCAATAGATACATATATGCCGGCCTGCTAAGTTGCAAAGTTTCGCTTTATGCCTTAATGTAAAAATTATGTGCCAGTTTTGTATACTTCTTATTACTCAAAATATGCTCCTTAATATTTAATTATTATTTTAATTACTTACTCCCCATTCCTAACTAGAACCACGCGTGCTGGCTTATGAAGCCTTAACTTGATGTTCAAAACCATCTCGGCACGAATGAAAAGATTCGCAAATTATTTTTTGTGCCGCACTGTATATAAGCTGTGGAATTGTTTGCCGTCACGCGTGATCCCTCCTTCCTATAATCCTGGGTCCATCCGCCTAGTGTGATGAAGCATCTTGGCAGGCTGGTATAATTGAATCGAAAAGCATGGGACTGCCGTTTGTTGCCATTCAGAACTCTGTATGGACGGCATTTGCGCTTACCATTAGTTTCAGTGAAGTCATTATGCTGCGTCAAAGTTAAAAAATATGTTCTATAAAAAATCCGAATCTACAAACCTTGATATTACCAGCCTGTTTGTCTGTCCACGTAGCCTGTTGGAATATCCCGACATGCCTGTTGTCAGTCAAGTAAATTAAATTAACAGTTAATTGAACCCGCCTTACATTATTACCCTTTGGAGCCTGGGGAATGTTTCTTAACAATACGTGTCGTGCTTAATGAGGCATATGGCGTTAGTACAGGGATAATACAAGGGACTGTTTCTAATTGCCGGATCGGGCGATTCTCTTTTTTTTTCAGTTTATTTAGAACTTATGGTTGGATAGTTTTTTAAGAGCTCATGTAGACTCACGAGGAAATAAATAAATACACGCAACAGTCACATACATAGCCCTGAACACACATTAAGATCAATCAAGTCTTGTATCTTAGGTATCAGAAACTATGACAGAATGTTCGTCCTCACGAACACCCAGTCCCGAGACAAATATTTGTGGGCCTCATAAATATTTCACAACACGCATGTCCACGTTCTAAGTATGTATCACATTTTAATAATATGATAGATATTATGAATTACGCTATTTCATCATTTCACGTATATGTTAATTGCCGATGTTGATGGAATATTTTCTTTAAATTAAATATATAGCTTTTTGGCGCAGCTGGCATATACTCGTTGTCAAATGAAAATCCACGGGTTTTACACAACAAGCTAGCCTGGACGTTGTGAGACCAAAAATTCCATCCTAAATTTTGATACTACGACGTATCATAGTAGTATCAGAAACCACGAGACTTACTGGTCTGACAAACATCCATCCCAAATAAATATTTGTGGGCCTCACAAATATTTGTCTCGATGTGGGAATCGAACCCGCAACCTCTCGTTTCACATCCTGCTAACCAACTCCGCCACGGTGGGTATCTAGTAATTTATATATAGAACTAAAATCTTATTAAATATTTATACTTCCAAGGAATTCACTACATTTGACCACAATTGCATAGCATCTCCACTAGGTCGCTTAATACTTAGTGACTAAGCTCAACTAATAATCCCGTTGGCTTGCACGAAACAGTAATTCAGAAGGACATTTTGTAGGCTTCCTCCCAATACGACAGGGACATTTTAAGCCTTCAACCGGATTACAAAAAGACTGTTCTACCTGTAAGAACTTCTATGGTAGATCCGTATTCTAAAATAGTAACACAAAAACAGTTATTGTAGGCAGGCCTACTGCATTAGTTTTATGTTTAGTTCTGTCGAATATCATTGTACCTAAACTAAACAAAATAAAATTATGAGCGGATGTAATCATCAGTAGTACCGTGATGGTAACAAAATGAACAGTTTTCGATCCTTATCATAAATTGCAAATAAAATCAACTTAGAAAATAGATCACAGAAGTTAGTTGCATACAGATTTTTTTGCCTTCGCAGGCAGATGAGCTTGCGGCCCGCCTGATGGTAAGCGGCCACAGTTCATGGACCTTTGCAGTGCCAGGGGTTAAGCACGAGGTCGCTGACTACCTTTAGAATATACCTATGTTCAATAGTGGCCATCGTGGGATTGGCCATTTCCTGTTAATACATATATCCATCCAAAGGTTACCTGGAAGATATTGCCTAGGGTGATAAGGCTGCCTCTTGTACTACTACTATTATTATTATGTTATTTCTTTACTGTAATTAATTCTCTATAGCGTAAAAAATAAAAAGTAGCCGTAATAATGAATAAAATGACTATCCTGACTGCCTTTACTTACAGGAATGATAAAACTAGATTATTACATTAACGAAACTCTTAAAGATATTTCAATAGATTGTAATAGACTAAAAACTTTAAATAAGATCAAAGTCTAGCAGAAGTTTCCAAGTTTCTGGACCAAGATTAATTAACAAAACTCTCAGATGTCTTTGGAATGAAATATAATTAATTATGTAATCAAACCAACACATTAAAATGCTAAGATTTTTGATAATAATACTCCAAAGTGACTTCAAATTACCTGATGATATGTGTCTCTGTATCAGCCCATATACGTCCCACTGCAAGGCACGGGCCTCCTCTACAATCGACAGTACGATTGAGAGTGGTCGATGATATGTGTACCAGATATAAATTAATAATAGATTATAAAGGCTGAACCCAAAATTATTAATATAGTATATGTTTTCCCCTAACTCTATCTTTATTTATCTTAATTATAAAGTCATAGACAGTCATTTTACATTGCCGGACGTTATCAATCTAGATTTTTTAATATGTTTCTCGGGGTCAGCTACATTAAAGCACACGATAATTTTAAAAGAGTTCATTCGAGACAGACAACACAACATACCGTCAAAAACCACCTCGTTATATCGATTAATTGATAAATAAAACCAAAATATAACCAACATGTCATTTGTAAAGTGATTTGCCCTTTCACGCGTTAAAAATATATCAAATTCCGACACATTTAATTCGGGACTTAACAAGTTAACGTACAAACCGCTTAAAATACTTTTCAATTTGGCCCACGTCAGAATGTCGCGCCGTGCCGAAATTCCCGTGACGTATCACTAACATCTTTAATTTAGCGGTTTATGTTCGGTTCCGATAGGGTGTCTGTGTTTGTTGAATTTTTTTGTGGGACGTTTTGGGAAAATGACATTTTTTAAACATAATTTATGTTTTTTTTTCTCAATATTACGCGATGCCTTGTGATTTTGGTAGATGTTTATGCTGGACTCTTAGAGCTTGGAAAGCTGATTTATTGATAAAGCAGCGATAGAAATATAATATGACATGCTCTTGCACCCCGTTGTTAAAAGGCGTGATAATTCCCTCACTGTACCCCCTGCCCTTCTTAAAAGGCGATCTAAAGGGGTCACCTCAATCATTGGGGGTACTTCTGTGGCAATGCACCCGTACTAGCTGCGATTTCGAGATGAGAGACAGTGGGCGTGTTGACTTATCTGTCCTTGCTCATAACACCTTTACGGACGCCCATAACGAGATGCAAGTGAGGGTCAACTTTGATTGCTAATGAGAGGGACCAGACATGGTTAGGCGCTGGGCGATCACAAGGAAGAAATCGATATGCTTCTTGCCTTAAGACATCTAGTGCTGCCCAAAACGCGTGACGACCACCGAGAGATTTTGGCTGGTACGCTTAAACCCCTCGATATAATATCAATGGTCAAGATAAACGTTTTTTTTTTATTTTTTATTTCAATGAATGGCGAGACGAGCAAGCCGTTCGCCTGATGGTAAGCGATACGACCGCTCATAACCAGTAGCAAAATTCCACTGCGCTCCCCATCCTGAGACATAAGATATTAAGTCTCAATATGTCCAGTAGTTACTCTGGCTACAATGTCCTTCAATCCGAAACACAACAGTGCATTTACACTGCTGTTTCACGGGAGAAATAGACATTGCGGTGGTACATACCAAAATGACCTCTCACATATGAGAGACCTACCACCAGCAAACACTTGAAAAACTTTTTAATCACATTTAAACGAAATATTTCTACGTAATTTGAACTCCAAACAAACTTCAAATAAAAATTCCTTCCATAAATCTGCAAAACCACAGTCACCCTACCGACCGGCATTAGAACCAACCCCTGCCATCCCCTAATTCACGACGACATGTCACGATCCATAACTTCTGCCTAACGAAGTCGGGCACGCATCGCGCCGTCATAACCACCCTGCCACCCCCTCCCCTTTCACCTGAATTGACAAGCCTCCCCCCCTCGATGGAAAATTAATTGATTTCTGACAATTTGTATCAGCATTGTCAGGTGTTTAACGGTTCGAATTTGCTAACGTGGCTTCACTTCATGTATGAAATTGGAATGTTAGGATTTGTTAGTGACAATTACTATTGTGACTTTGTGACAGAAATTAATTATGTATTTGGGTATACTAGTAGGCTTAATAATTTCAATTTAAAGAATGTTTTAAATGAAGGAAACTAATTAGACTGTTGCAATTTAATTTTGCAATATATTTTACTTCTTGATTTAACTAAATGGTTAGTCGATTTCTTTAGAATAATAATATAATGGGAAATAACTTGTAATTTTAAATGTAAAGGGAGACAATTTATATAAATACAACCTTTGTAAAGCGTTTATATAAATTTGATTCCTTGTAAATAATTTAAAAAAAATACGAGAAAAAAAGCCGTTTAAAAACTAGTAAATGAAGATATACCTAAAATATGTATGTACTGAAATATAAAAGGAATGCTAATCTACGAAAATTATGAATGCTCTATTACTAGAAAATATAAAATGATTTAGAATTTCGATATATCATGAACGAGCCCCCGATCGCGTTCTAAAAGGAATTAATGATCTCCACTTACCTCTCAAATGCCCACTCAGTCCAAACTCTTAACAGATCGGTTTAAAATTAATTTCATTTGAACCTGATCACGTTTGATTGATAACTTATTATAATTTTGGGATATTTTGTAAGTTTTTCACAACTGTTCTAATTGCATTTACTGGTGAGACATAGATTAAAAATAATAAGGGCGTAACGATAAAAAAAAAATCAGTAAGGTAGTTTAATTATGTAGCTTTTTCATTCATTGCGTTTTCAGCCTGCATCATTTATTTGCATTGAAGCAGACAGCGGGAAATCTGTTTAACAGATGAAATTAATACCTCTATCAATAAACAACAAGATAAGTGCTTCGCTGGCCCTAAGGAATAAATAATTAATAGAAAGTTTGAATTAAGTGTGGGGGTTTTTCAACGATGAGTCCTTTTCTTTGGTTTCCTGTTAAAGGTGGGCTGTCCCATTAATTTACGCTGCCTTACGATTAAATACGTATAGGTTTATATCTAACAGTTGTATTGATATTACGAATACCTTTAAAAAATTAGAAATACACATGTTGATTGTGTATAAAACCTTATTAACAAGGACAGACGACCAGGTTAAAATCGCAGGAAGTCGCTGAATGCAGGCCAGGATATTAACAGGTCGATTTGGAGATTATTGAGGGAGGCCTAAGTTCAGCTGTGGACTTCCTGTGGCTGAAACGAACGAATGTACAAAACACATTTTAATTTGGTAACCTACGTGCAAACCGTAAAAGTTGTTAGAAGTTCAACATTTTTATTCAGGAAACAGACGTATTGCAATAAAGCCGAGTATATTTTTTGCGTGTAAAAGTTTATCTGCACGTTTGTAATTGGATGGTGTATACCAAACCGAATGGGATTTAAATTTCAAACTGGTGGTATATTTGGATCCGTATAGGGAACTTAAACAATAGTGGAAAACATGTTATATTGGGCCCACGAATGTGTCGCGTTTTCGGCTTAGCTTTGTATAGGTGGTTGCGAATAGGACGAGTAATTGTTACGACTGGCGATCCAAACAATAAAAAAATCGGGAATGATGGTTGTTTTTAAAAATAATTTAACTTGGAGTTACTTTACTGATGGTAAGTCCCCCACCACAATGTCTATTCCTCCCACCGAACAGCAGTGTAAATGTACTGTTGTGTTCCGGTTTGACGGATTCTGTAGCCAGAATAATTAGACTTATTATCTGATGTCTCGGATGTGTTTTTTGATGTAGCTACTATTCGTGAGCGGTCGTAGTGCTTACATCAGGCATGCTGCTCGTCTCATCATTCATTATTATAAAAAAAAAATATGTAGATCAACGATAAAGTATAAATACCTAATTCTAATTTCTCAATAGAAAGCACAATACTTACAACCACTAGTAGGAGCCAGGAATATTCAAGTTTATTTATATAACTCGCCAGTATAAATAAACCCATCTATCTTACTCTCAACCTCAACCTAGATTGAAATGTTTGTGAAACTAATCGTGTGTGTATCATTAATGTAGAAGGTTGGCGCAAATCCCTCAAAAGCCTTTGTGTTCTAATACTTTTCCGTCTCATAATCCGTCTAGGACCGCTGTAAGCCGGGCGCTAATGTGTATGGAATAAATAATGACACTACCCTGACTTGAACCGCACGTTGGTAATGAAAATGTTTGTTTGCTGTAGACCTGTTTGCCGTAGATTTATTAATTAATATTAATTAATAATTTTGCTTGTTGTATACTGAAAAATTCCGATGTCCCGTACTACAAATACGATTCACATCGTCATTTATAAAGTTTATTTACATTTATATACCTATAAAATACAAGGTTTCTCTTTTTGTTTGTGTTCATGTAACTTGAGAATGAATTGACCGCTTGATAAGGTTTCTTTTAAAGTAAAAACGCTTTTTATCTGATCAGGTTTGTATATATAAATTAAAATAATATTATAAAACTTATAGTGTAAAGGCTTCGATCAAATATACACTAGATACACAGTTCCCTGTAAAAGTTCTGTTAAAAAGTGACACCGATGCATGACATGAAAAAAATAAACAAAATGATGCCATATTCCAAATATATTAACACAAATTCCACCTTATTCCTGGAGCTTAAAGTAGCTTTTCACATTATACTGTCTAAAGTTCTGCGACGTTTTAGAAGCAACGGTCGATGTGTGACTGAAGGCGAAAGTTTTTTGGTGACATTTTCTAAGCGCTCATGTTGTATCTAGTGTATATTTGATCGAAGTGTAAAGGTTTAAGATTGACTGCGCTTATTTTTCGAACTGCATCTTATAGGATATTTAAAAATGGAACAAATATAATTTATATAAACATCAATGATGGAAGTTATGTATCATTCTATAACTAAAACTATGGGTGAAACCAGTGCACATACTACAATGCCCTGCCCCTGGTAGCGTCGATGTCAATTATTTGCATGCAGAGTTCTCTGCGCGTTTGGCACGAGTGCTCTTTGCGTGTACCGACAGATGGCTGTAGAAATATGTGCAATGGCTTCCAATGACCGTATGAACTAACCCATTACACTTAGTTATGGAATTACAGTAAAATATTAACTTTATATACATAGAACAGTCCCCCAGTCACAATGCTACTACTGGTGGTAGGTCTATCACATGTGAGAGGCCGTCTGAGTAGGTACTTGCGCATTGTCTCCCGCCGGAGCAGTGTAAATGCACTGTTTTGTTTCAGTTTGATATTGTAGCCAGAGTAACTACTGGACATATTGAGTCTTAACAACTTTTGTCGCAGGATGGCAAGCACAGTGAAATTCCAAGCATTGCTTTATAAATTAAGGTATTGTTTAGTTTTGCTACTGTTTATGAGTTGTCATATTGCTTACTATCAGACGAACGGCATGCACGTCTCGCCTTTCATTACCAATGACAAATCAATTTTCTACTAACTATTTTGTAAAGGAAATATATGAATTTGGAAAATTTAAACTTTTGAAAATTGAAAAATCGTAACCATGTAATAAAAATGTACTGCATAAATAAATAAAGGAGGTGTTACGTAAAAATGTATGTTTACTTGTCATACCTCGGGGATTGGTTTGGCGATGTGCAAACACGTCTGCGTGGCGGTATATTTTGTCAGTTTACTATACTGCCTATTATATTCTGAAACAGAAACACGGGTAATATGGGGCGAGAGAGAAAATGTCAACACGTAATCCGCTGGTAATCCTAATGGGGTGAATTCCTCAGACTTTTTTTGTTGATCCCACCAAATAGAATTACGTTGAAATACTTGTATCAAGACTTCTTTTTTTCTGTTATATTTTGAGAAATAATTCAATTATTTTCTGCTGTTCTTAATATATTCAACGTTACGTTTTTTACAATTTGGCGAATGTATGGGGGCTTATTAGCTTATTAGCCATTTTAAAGGGTGTTGAAACGCAAAAAAAAGACACAATTTAATCCTAAATTCCACGTCTTTAAAAACACAATTAGGCCAAACGAAAAATGTTAAGTTACAAAGCTACGCGCGAAACTTGAATTAACAGAAATTCCAAACAATTAGAATTTAGAAGCGTGCCTCTTTCAAAAGGTCCCTTTTTACCCCAAAATTATTTCTAATTATATAAATTTCCCCAAACAGTTTGCACCCCTCCCAGAACTGAGCAAACGTTACCCTTAACTTAGTAATTTAGCACACTAATTAGGGCCCCAGTACAAACCAACAGTAAACTTTCATACATCGGTGTATATTCTTAGTAAATAACGCATGATTCTGTGTACTTTAATTAAACTTGTTCAAGTATGGGGTATTTTGGAATCAATGTAAATAATAATAATAATAAACGACACCCAACAGTCACATACATAGTCCTAACCCCACACTAAGATTGAGCCTTGTGTCGTGGGTATCAGGAACTACGATAGACTTTTTGGTCACACAAACACCCTGACCCGAAAGAAATATTTGTAGGCCCCACAAACATTTATCTCGTTGCGGGGATCGAACCCGCAGCCTCTCGTTTCACAGGCGGCGTCTAATCGCTTGCGCCACGGAGGCTGTCGATGTGAAACTATGCTATGAATATATTTTTAGCATGTTGTGTCTATAAATGTAAAAGGTTTTCATGATTCCCTAAAGGGTTGATGTCAGGCAAGCAGCCGGCCATATTATTATACGTCAAATTATTTTTCAATATGTAAATGTTAGTAAGGAGAGGTAGAAAAATAAACGTTCTAAGATTAACTGAGGTTTTACTTTACAGGAATATTTATGTATGTATGCATAAACATTAAGCCATTATTGCATAGGGTAGGCAGAGACTATGGATTTCCACTTGGCTCGATCCTGACATACTACTTTCACTTCGTCCACTTTCATTAATCTGTTTATCAATTCACATCGGTTAAGCGTACTTTTAACCTGATCTTTGTATAAACTATATTAAAAATAAGTATTTGTCGTATTTTAATATCGATATTCAACTATCAATTCCTTTACACCCCATGCTATAAATCATAACGTTACCAAACAGCGCTCAAAGCACATACTGTCATACGTCAACCAACAATTTGCAGAGACGTCCCAATTAAAATGTACTTTGTAGTTCCCGGGATGCTGAGGTTGTTAAGATTTATCCGGCAATTAGTAGTTAGTGAACTCCGTCGTCCGTTTACTTATGGAGTTCTTTTAAACCCTCTCAAGTATTTCGAATGGACGTGCACTTTTAAATCGTGTGTTTATTTTCCCAACAATTGTTAGTGTTAATTGCTTCTGGCGTTTTGAGTGCTTTTAGAAATTACTTTTGAGGTTGGTTTGTTTTACAGGGACGGAAGTAATGTGTAATGTTATCTTGTAATAGCTGGAGACTACGGTTTTACATTTCTTTTATATTAAAAGGTTGGAAATAATTCCTACGTCCGTAACGGGTAATATTTCTTCAAGTATTAGAATTAATTTGGTATTTGATAGTAGAATTATAATTCTTTATCGGTTTATTTTGCCACCAATAATATTAAAAAATATATTTAAAAGTTCTTACATGACCGCTGTTTGACTGGGGAATGTGCCCAACAGTATCACTCCCTATAATATTTCGGGCTCAATGTAATCTTGACTAGCTTTGTTTGTAATGTTACTAATAACTATAACCACCCTTCGGTGATCGAGCTTATTGAATATGTTGTAAAATTGACCAAGATTGTGTTTTATAGGTCTTTTCGAATTCAATATATTATGATAGAGTGGTAGAGCCACGCTGATGATGTCAATCGTAATTCAGCATTAATTTGAAGGGTCGTCCGGGACGGTACCACTGTCTCACTGAAGATCGACGAACAGCGACAGTTATGATATCACGTTTTGTTCGGTGAGTGAGATTGCCGGATGCACAATACCCCTTCGCTGTTCCCACCCTTTGTCCTTCCCATTCCCCTCCCGATTTGTTGAGCCGGCAACACATCCATGATTCATAGACGGCGTGATCACGTACTATCAGGTAATATGCTTGCTCGTATGCCAGAAATTTATAAAATAAAAAAAAGTACCCACATCGACAACATACCTCTATTGCAGTGGTTCTTAACCAGTATACCCTGGAAGCATTCCCCAGTGGTCCGTGGACTGTGGAGTCGTACTAAGGCCATCCTTAAACTAATATTTGCATGTGTTATTTCTAGATAGATAGAAAAACCCTCTAATAATTTACATTTCGTTACTGACATGTATGACTGTATTAACAAATAACTAAACCAGTCAATCAATAATCACATACCAGCTTTCAATATATTCCAAGCATTATCTACAAGTATTGGACGTGATCATAAATGTTATGAGACAATGTGTAGCATCTGGCGGCTTGAGTGTTTGGGGTCAATGTGCATTGTTCTTGTTATATGGTGTATGTGGGAATAACACAAGTGTTTCGCTATAGTACTGAAATATATTGGAAATATCTATTATGAGCTGTGGCAGTCGTAATTTGGGTTAATGTTAGCCGCACATAATGAGATTTTTTCATCTGTAGAACTTAATCGGTCTGGATGATGGCCTAACCTAAACGTAACGTCGATTCTAGAGCAGGTCCGTGCACTGCAGTCGGAGTTATATAAGCTGATACAGATACATAGATACAGAACTTAATGTCTTACTCTTTTAATGCCACTATTTATGGGTCAGAAAATACTTATTTGATCCACATTAATATCCATCCTAATTTCTAGATTGCCCAATGACAGTGGACTAAAATATTCACTCCCAAGCCTGAAAAAATAAATAGTTTCAAAAACAAAATATTATGCTACAAATTACTGCAATTTATATTTTTTCTTTCCTGGAAGTTACGTTGCTTTGAAAAAATTTAGCACTCATAAAGACCAGTTAAGCTTATTTGCCGGAAGGCGGTCCCTGGCACCGGTCTGGATAACGCCAGGAAGAAGTATTACCACAAGATTTATATAGCAATTTTCAAACTAATTTTTTTATTAAGTTTGACCACTGTTTTCTTAAACAATTAATCATGTCTATAAAGTAGACATTGAGGGATGTTTTCAAATATACGACTGTTAAGTTTGAGTTGAGAAATTAAGGAGGGCAAGCGGATAACGTGGGTCTAAGTGATAAGGAGGCTGGAATCAAAAGAGACTGGAATGAGGCTAGGATTAAATCGATTAATTGGTTATGTAAAAATGTAATCGATCTAAGACAGTTGATTTTGTGGTTAACTAAGGTCAAAAGTTATTTAAGTTCATGAGGTAATTTTATACCTCTATCGTTAAATATTTCTTTATTTTCTACGCTGGTCTATAGGAAAGATCTCATTATGAGTTGTTGCAGTTAATCGCAAATTCGTATTGGATTTTCATATTTTTTCATTTTCGTGTTCATCGATAGTGTTCTGCTGGACATTGTGCGTATTAAAAGAGATATTGTGCATATATATATATATATATATTTTTCAATCCGAATCAAGTATATGATGCTAACACAACCATTAGTTTCGACGCAGTGATACAACCTACATATTTTACTTCATAGTTAAAAAATAAGATAAATTATATAATTTATTCCCAATAAATATATACATCAATAATAATCATCTAAACAAAGCTGCGATCAAAAGTAACTAAAATAATATAAAATTTATTTAGTTTTAATAGTTTAACAATACAGTCGGTTAAATTGTCTCTGCGCCACCGAGATTTCAAATACGCCACCATCGATTCTAAAACAGTCTCATAATCGATTGTAAAATCGTTTTGTCAGTACAAAGAAGCGACTTCCCTAGGCGAAACTTGCGAACTTTAACTTAGGTATTTATCTTAGATTTCCAATTTGAACATTCTTTTCACAAGTTGGGTCTAGACGTATTTTTCAATTTAACTTGGTTTGCTAACGATCCGGTGGCGACACGGAATAAATGGAAATAGATAAGGGACCAATATAGGTTTGTCGGGTATTTGCAAAATAATGTGTTATTAACAAATAATGCAGTAGTAAATTATATTACATGGAGATTTGATTCCCAATTTTATTATTTTTAGGGCAGGATAAAGAATTGTTGCTTATTTTCAATTTCATAAAATTATTTGTGGCCTAATACCTAAAATACTCAATAATATTCTAATTAATATTTCTTATCAATCATTATCAGTGTTGCCGAAGGGCATTGAGATCGTGTGACCTTTTAATCTGTTATCCAGGGTTATAAGATATCAAGTACAAAGATCATCAAACACGGTCAAACATCTACTGGTAAAGCATAGCAGGCAGGGTGCGTAGTTGGTTAGACGCCGGGTGGAAAATCAGAGATCGCTGGTTATATCTCCGCCCTGAAACCAATGTTTGTATGATTCACGGGCATTTATTTCGGGTCTGTGCGCTTATGAGACCAAAAAACTCTAGTATTTGGTATCCATGACATATGTTACTAACTTAATATGTAGGATTATCTCACTATTGGGTGCATTTACTTTATTATTATTTAAGGAAATCTATGTATTTACTAACCAAACTCGATGATAATATCCGAAATAATATGTTGTTGAGGGGACTGGACTCAAAAACTATCTAACCACCACCCAATTGTGAAGACGGAAAAAAATCGAAAAAAAAATCGTCACTTTTTTGCAGAAGTTTAGTTGTATTATGTCGGAACTCTGAAGTTACTAAAACTGCCACCTTCGTTTATAGTCTAAGTCTGGATATACCCCATATATACATAAATACACACATACGCATTTATAATCAAAAATTCACATCGTCAAAACAAAATTTCTATAAATAAAAATGCAATACCACGAAATATTAAGAGGCTCACGAGGCAAGACAATCGGAGTCAAAGCGGGTCTAGTCTATTCGATCATGCGATTTCGTTACTTCGCAAGTTGAAGCGAAGCGAAATTGAAATTCCTTTTGTGAAACGTCTCTATTGCGATCGGTTTGCAATGAGAGAATTCACTTTTTTCATGTTCGATTCTGCAGGTGACGTTTGTGACGTGACGTCGAATCCTGTGGAATTATTTAAGTGGATTAATCCTTTGTTTGTGATGGAGTTGTTTGTTAGTAGTCTCACTTCTCAGTGAGCAATAGAGCGTATAGAGTTTTAGGTACAACTCAGGTCAGCAAAGGTTCACTCAATTAGTTAATCGATCTATTATAATCAACTGAAATTATGACAGAAGTTATTTTTCTCATACTTGACATCCAAAATACATACGACAAAAAAATGATTTAATTACAACAAAATCTGCATAATATATAGTAATAAAAAAATATTTTATAGGTTTTTTTTTGTAGATCTGTCTTTGTCAGCTACTTCCCATTGTAGGGCACGGGCCTACTCAACAATCAAAAGTACGATTGGGAGTGTTGTTTTTTTTAATTGCGCTGAATGGCGAAATGAGAATAGGTACCGTTCGCCTGATGGTAAGTGATACGACCACTCATGAACAATTGCTAAACCAAACAACACGTTAAATTACAAAGCAATGTTGGCATTCCATTCCGCTCGCCGTCCTGAGAGTATATTATATGTTAAATCTCAATATGTCCAGTAGTTACTCTGGCTACAATATCCTTAATCCGAACCACAACATTTATTTATTTATTTATTTTGTGCATTTACACTGCTGTTTGACGGGAGGAATAGACATTGCGGTGGTACCTACCCAGACGGCCTCTCATATATGAGCGACCTACCACCAGTACTAGCGTGGTGAATTATATGGTTAGGCCATATAGTCGTCCATCACGCCGGCCTAGTGCGGGTTGGCGGACTATACATACCATAAAAATTCTTACTCCATTTTATGCAAGTTTCCGCACAATGTTTTTGTTCGCCGTTTTGGACGATATTTGTACCATTTATTTGGTTTAGTCTAATATGTTTATTCATCTTCTCCCTTTTTTTCCTTGTTTATAAATGAGCAATAAAAGGAAATATACAATAAAATATTAAATAAACAATAAAAGGAAGAGTGCTCACTGTACTCACAACAGATGTATCGGAGTTTGACGGATATAAGTAGGTTAGACATCCCCGTGGACGTGACGTGGATAAATCATATCCGGATGAATGTTTCCGGATAAGTGTTAGCTTCGTTATTGGCATTATTGCGTTTATATTGTATGAGTAAATATTTATACGGGTAAAGAATTAGATGTTTTATTAGGGACTTTTGTTTGCGGTTTTTCACTTTTGTTGATTTTGTCATTCAATTTACATCTTATATTGATAAAGGAAGCACTGATGTAAAATTAGAAAATATTTTTTTATACAAAAAATATTAACTTACAAAGATTGATTTCTTATCATTGATGTAATAATGAAAAAATATTTTTTTTTAAATCTTTATTTATTTTATTCTCCTTTATACACCAAACAAATTTCAGTAAATAAACCAATATTCAACATAAGATAATATTTAAAAATACATGTGCACATTTTTTAAAATGAGATTAATCGACACCTCTTACAACTATAAACAAACAAAAAACAATTCCAGGGTTACACAAACTAAGCGACACGTGTATTTTAGAATACTTTTCCTTCGCTTGGAAACAGTACGTTTCCATTTTTCTATGTCCTTTTCTGGACACCTGACAACGTGCATACATATTTTTATGATTTGATTAAGGCGTGGAAGTGAACCAAATAAATAAATGCTAAGGGGTTACTCTGTACTCCGATGGAAAGACAAATGTTCGAACATCGCATTTAAAACTGTATAAATAAATACGCCTAAAATTTCAAAATGTTTGAATCCTGTATCGTACGTCGTAATCTTAGACTAAGTTCTTAGCTAATAAGTTTCATAGACAATACTTAGTATTGATTTTTAGAAGTCGAAAACATGTATCTAACATGTTGACGAACAACGTCTAAACCATCGAAGTACGTGTGAGAGTATATGTAGAGTAACCCCCCTTACCCCATACTAACTTAAAGGTCTCAAACAAGGGAATTAGAAACTACGAGAATCTTTGTCTCCGAACGCCTAGACTCGAAACAAATGTTCGTTGATCTCACCAACATGTGTTTCGATGCGGGAATTGAGCCCGCGCCCAAACCGGCGTTCTAACAACTTGGCCAACTGTGGTTGTCACAACTAACAAGCTTATATTGGCATTTCATTTCCATCTATCGGCTATATATGACTGCCTCGGTGGCGTAGTTGTACTACGGTACGGTTACAAAGCTGAGGTCTCGGGTTCGAATCCCGGGTTGGGCAAAGTGATATTGGATTTTTCTATTCAGTATCAGCCCAGAGTCAGGAATTTGTGCTCGATATGGCGATAGGCTCGCCACCTATCACATTGTGGGACGGAACATACAAGGCGAAATGTGGGTGCCCTGGCACCTCTGCCTACCCCTTCTGGGAACAAGGCGTGAGTTTATGTATGTATGTATGTATTTCCATCTATCATCAGTGGATCACCAAAGGGATTACCTACTGCATAAATCATAGTGCATAATATAGATATTATGACTGATTATAACGATAGGTAAATAAATACACGCAACAGTCACATACCTAATCCTGACCACACACTATGAGCGAGTCTTGTGTCGTGGGTATCAGAAACTTCGAGACTTTTCAGGTTCAGAAACACCCAGACCAGAAAAAAAACTTCCAGTTCTCACAAACATTTGTCTCGGTGCGGGGTTCGAACCCGTCTGCGCCATGGAGGCTGTCATAAAAAAAAATATACGAACATCCAAAAACCTTAATATTTTATACCTCCACAAAAGCTATAGCTATATGTGATATGTCATTTATTTGTGAGAATTTCGTGATATTGAATTATGATATTTTTGCTCCACATTGGACTTCCGATGAAGTATTCAGCGCGCGAGCACAATTTTGCAGATGAGACCGGAAGCTGCGTCATGTCGGTATGTGATTGGGATAGTGGGCACGTACTACGGACGTTTTTTACCCTACCGCGGTGAAATTAAGGTTATGATTTTAGCAGTGTCCGCACGTAGATTTTTCTGTATATGTATTTTAATGTTTTGGAAAATTAGATGTGTCTTAATTCACGGATGATTTTTACTTACTAGCGGCCCGGCCCAGCTTAGCCTGGGTACAAATATATTTCTCTACAATAATATGTACGTATTATACATATAAACCTTCCTCTTGAATCACTTTCTATTTTTAAAAACGGCATCAAAATCCGTCGCGTAGTTTTAAAGATCTAAGCATACATAGAGACAGATAGCGAGAAGCTACTTTGTTTTATACTATGTAGTGATTAACAATCTTATTCATAGAGTTTGAAAAGCATTTTAAATATCGTATATTTTGTCTCTTTCCAACGATTTTTTAATTCAGTTTGAACGAATAAAACAAAACATACAATATCTAAAATGAGTTTTAAAAGTGTTTATACGTAAAGCCGAGTGTTTTACTTCGCTGTAAATCGAGCATACTGTCTGCATTATTATGTTAGTTTTACACATAGTTAAACCTCTAAGATTTTCTATTGTATACACGCACAGAGACGGTTATCCTTAAACGTAGCATTCCAGCTTATCTAAGTACGACTTTTTGGCGATATATCAAAATAAATAACACCCAACAGTCACAAAAATAGTCCTGACCCCACACTAAGACTGAGTCTTGTGTGTGTGTGTGTGTGTGAATAAAGGGAGATTAAGCCCATCGTCAAGTTTTGCGTCCATAATAACACACCATTAACCGACATCTAAGGATCTTGTTAATTAACTTACATGAACTTGAACTGTTCAATAACTGCTACACGCATCCTTCGGACCTTTTCGACCCATAGTTATGACATAATTGCGTCCCAAAAGACATTCCGATCTTCAATGTCTTGACTTATACTACTTATACTACAACCCTTAAATTTCGGGAGTAGTTGGTGTATGACTCGAGAGACATAGTATCATTATTATACATGTCATAAGTAACTTGCATTGCGTCACATATCAAGGTATTTGCTAATTAGTTAATAGTAACAGAAGACAGTGCGTGGTGGCCTGTTGGTAATTGACCACACGCGATCGTCGATATGTTTACGGTGGTCGCCGGCTCAAATCCTAGGGTACACCTCTGAATTTACCGAGTCATATCTCTATAACGGTAAAATGAAATGAAATGTATTTATTGGTCACGTAGGCAATTTAAGAGCTCTTATGACAAGTCAATACACACAGAACTTAATCTCTATATACAATATATTTTCTATACTTAGTATTACTTTTTTTAATTTCTTGCTTTAATTTATTTATTCATTTTTTTTATTTTTTTATTTTTTTTTTAGAATTAGTTTTATTTATTTATTTAGTTTTTATTCCTATTTTATTTAAAGTATTAGTTATTACTTTATGGTAATTTACTTTTCAAAGAAAACATTAAATAAAAAGTAATAAAAAGTAAATTTCTATGGTATGTAATGTCCGACAACTCATACTAGACCAGACTGGTAGACTATATGGGGGACTACTAACCAGTCTCTATTGTACTCTTGGTTGTAGAGGAGGCCAGTGCCTTTCAGTGGGACGTTTATGGACTGTTGCAGTACAGTACAACAGAAGATAAAAACGGAAAGTATTAGAGCTAAGACCTGCCTCAGTGGCATAGTTGTATTATGGTAGAATTACAACACTCAGGTCTCGGGTTTGAAACCTGGGTTATGCAAAGTGCTATTGGATTTCTATTAATTATCAGTCGGAGCAGGAATTTGACCCTGAGATGGCGCTATACTCGCCCCCTATCACATCTTGGGATGGAACACACTTATCATCAAAAATTACTCCTCACTATAGACAATTTACGTACCTCAAAATCTTATAAATTATTTCCGATCAATTTGAAGTCAAGTGGGGAAACATTGACATTCCTTATTGCCTTTACAAAATTACCCCACAAAGCAATTCTTTCGACGTAAATTGATACATACAGTCTCTCGAGTACGGCGGCGAGGGTCATACAAACCTGAGTTAAAATAACTTTGTTTTGGCCCTAAATTAACTGGGGCCAGTGTACGAAGACCCTTCAGAGTGCCTCTTTCAACCCTTTACGGGCCGTGTTTGTGTGTAAACAGGGAGGGATAGGGGCTCAATTGATATCTGTTGTGTCGAAAGGTCGGAAAATATTTATTTTGTTCAGAGTCAGACTACGTTATTGTTGCGTTATGTGGGGGTTTGGGCGAGGAGCTACGAAAGGGTTAAGGATTGTTTTGGTATCTTTATGGACAAATTGTTACATATTTTTAATCAAGTTAGAATTTGTGCTGAGTAATTTTATAATAAAGAAAAGATTCTTTGGTTATATAGGTTTCAAAAATCTTTTGAGAATGTTTAATATTAACAGTTCGAAAAAATGTGTAGTCCGCTGGTTCAAAAATCCTAATGAGGATTTGGAAATGTACAGGTAGCTCTCATCCTACCTGTATATTGTACTGATGTCTTTATTTTTTTTTTCCTAAATGTATCCTAACGCAAAAGATAAATTAATATCCTAACTGATAGGTGTTTAGTTAGATTTTTCAACACATCCATGATTCAAGCGTTATGAATGTTCATGGGCGGCAGTGATCACTTGCCATCAGATGAGCTGTTTGCTCGTCTGCCGGACCTTTGCAAAAAAAGACACACACAAATAGAGCACTACACTTCTCATCAGAAAAATCAAAACACCTCGCTTATGTTTTCTAAGGATTATCAGAAAAATGTGTTTTAATTTTTCTGATATAAATAAAAACCTTAGAGTAATTACAATATAGAGGGAGCGCTGTCATACATTTGCGTCTTAAAAAACGTAGATATTTTCAGGAAGTCGCTGGATGCAGGCCGCTTCCAACTGGTCATTGTGGAGATCCTTGGGGGAGGCCTATGTCCAGCAGTGGACTTCCTGTGGCTGATAATATGATGATGATGATTAATGTTAGTAGCGTACCTGTATTAGTAAAAATTGAATTAATTATTTAACAACAAATTGCAATGAATTCCTTTGATAACAGAAAATATATTTACCTTTTATCATTTTATAAAGAGTTTGGTGGAAATAAATAAATCTAAACTATTTATTTGATTTTCCAAGTAATTCGTGCATGTTGGACAACCTGTTAAATATCAGCCAATAGAAGAACAGAAAAAGTTGGCCCGTCACCACCATTTTTATCTACGCTTTTGAAGTACCAGCGCTCCCTCTATATTATATATACTCTAAGATAAAACGTTATTTCCCACCTTAGTAGCTCCTCGTCCATGGTCCCTCCCCATCCAATATTTACACCGGCGGTATAGTAGGGATGGCGTGTTATTACATAAAATATATACCATGGATTTGTACGGCTGATTTATTGATGAATCTAGTTGCGACCGCGTAAAATATGTCGCTCAGTAAATAATTAATGGGCTTTCAGTGCGGGCTGTGAATGTGTTTGATAGTATTTTGTTCGGATAGGTGTTTAGGGCTTTTGAATGGAATTGATAGACAATTACTTATTAGTTTCCTAGATCTTCTAAGGATCGTATTCTCTGAGGTCATGTCTTCTATATTTCCGTCGGAGATTCCACTGTATATTTCATTTCTATATCAGATAATTTTTGAAAGAATTGTTGTCGTTTAGATAGTTAGGTGGTATATTTATGTTCAATATATTCACCAATTTCATTAAATTGTGAGATTAGGCTTGCTGGGAAATTAGTTTGTAAGGTCGATTTCGTATAGTAAAAAAAAATGAATAGTTATTTCCAGATAAATACTAACTGGAGGAGCAGTTGGAGTTAGTAGTAGATATATCCGTATTCACTAGCATGGCGACGATCGTAAATGATGGTGAAAAACCAATTAGGTTTCACATTATTTTTATCTACAAATAGTCTATTAATTAAGCGTAAACCTGTCCAGCAACAATTTTATAAAAAAATATATTCAATTTTCGCCTGAGAGTACTGACAAAATGTGTGGTCAGCGAAATATCATATCGAACATTTGGGACGCGAGGCCCTTGACTTATTGGACTCTCGGCCAATACGTGAGGTTAATATGACACGTGCCTCTGTAATAAAAGTATTGTTAGACTTCATTGAGGTATTTGATAATTATTATAGAACCGGCATTTATTTTTTTATTGCATAGACAAACGAGTAAACTGCTGCTAAGTAATTTTCTCCAGACTTAAATCGTAGATACGTTCCTGGAATCCCGAAATAGTTGGGGGAAGGGAAGGAAAAAACTAGGAGCAAGAAAAAGTGAATTGAGTCACCACCGACAATCGCACTGAGCAAACGAAACGACAGGAAATTGTTATTATACATGCAATTTTGAAAAGTCAGAGGTGTACCCTGGTATCTTCAGTTATACTGGTATTACTACGGAACTCGCTTACTCAAATAGTCCAAGATAAAGATTTGATTATATGTCCTAACCACTCTCAATAGTATTTTCGATTGTAGAGGAGGCCCATGCCCTACATTGGGACGTATATGGGCTGATACAGCTACAAACAGAATTATTGCTCAAGTGCTTAGCTCCCTTTGTGCTTACCCTCCCCTTTTCTAGTGGCTCAATAAAGGCTGTCGAAGTAACTGTAACTTTTGATAAATGATCGCCGTCGCCCGCACCGCTCTATTATCTTCACGTTAACACTTTCATCCGATGTGAACTTACTTTGCGATTAAAGGGATAGTTTCTTGATAAGGTTGCCGCTCGGGATTTTTAGTTGCAGTAATTTATCGTTGAATTTATTACTTATTCTCGTCTATGTAGATAAGAATGAGTAGAGATTTCACAAGTACATTTTAAATTACCCTCACGAATTGGAATGCCTGACCCTCGAAATGAACCCTGGACCGTACAGTTTATAGTCTTAGGCATGGTGAATGACAAGCAGCTAAGCTATAAAACATGTAGTTATTACATTCATGAGTGTAATTGAATGGATCGGTTCAATAAGCATATTACGAGTCACGACAATTAGGGTTGTCAGATCCAAGCTTATCCGTATATTACGAATATGGCAATCACGCCGTCTGTCATGAAGTATTTATTGATATTAATGCGGTAAGTGATTTGAGATCGCTTGAGACGCCAGTTAATTCCAGAGTAGGGTTGTCAAGTGATCTTATGTAAATAAAGCAGCATCTGTACATAAAATAATTCGATAATAAATCCACCCAACATAGATCCGACCACACACTAGGATCTAGTCTTGTGTCGTGGGTATCAGGAACTGCGGGAGATTTTTTGGCATCACAAACGCCCAGACTCGAAACAAACACATGTGAAAAATATAATAGATAAGCTGCATTCATATTTTTAGGATTTAAAAATATTTATCTACAAAAAGTTCAACTAGCGACCTCCCATTTAAAGCGAAGTTTTTAACAAGCGAGCTCCTGTGGATTTTCTGAACTTCTTAGCCGCACTATGAATACAACTTCGAAAAGTCAGAATACTCAAAAATACAACACGGGCGGTTCAACTCGTCAATCCATTGTGCCAAAGTCAAAGACAAAGGTTACGTTCGCATCATGAAAAAAAAAAACAATAAAATCCGTCACATCATTAATTTATCAATAAAATTTGTTACAAAATATCTATTTAAATCACATAAAACATAAAGTAAGAAGCAATTCCGTCAAAGCACAGCGATCTAGGCTTTTGAAGATCTCGGAAATTGCAAAGTTGAACATTTCAATAGCACAATTTCATTAAGTTTTTTTTTTGTATCGGGGCGATTGAGAGCCGATTCCATTGTTGGATTGGATACTTTTATATCTCGATCGTTAAGTAACTAGTTTTTTATACTATAGTTAGTTATTACTATGTATTTATTATTTTATTATTATATTATAGACACTATTGATTTTTTAATAATACAAATTAATTATTTGACTGTTAGATTATTGGATTTGTGACTTACATTTTTTTAGATTCGTAGAGTGATAGTTCTTACGATCTGTATCTGTATCAGCCTATATACGTCCCACTGCAGGGCATAGGTATCCTCTACAATCGAGAGTACAATTGAGAGTGGTTAGGCCATATAGCCCACCACGCTGGCCTAGTACGTGTTGGCGGACTTCACATACCACAGAAATTCTTACAAATTGCAATGGTATGTTTTTTTTTCCTGTTATGGTGCGGGGTGATTGATCAAAACACATGACTCCGAAAAATCTGAGGTATACCCTGGGATTTGAACCCGCGACTACTGTGATTATGTTTGTAGCCCCGTCTGATTATCTATCTTAGTTCTTGCTACTTTAACAATTATAGCATTATAGAAAGTTTTTTTTTATATGTAATGTACTAAATATTTAATACATCGCTTTAATAACAATCTAGTCTTATGACTAATAAGTTATTTAAATTTAACCTAAATTTCTAAAGAGACTATGACTAAGAATATGTCCAATAACACTTTTCTTATTGTCTCTATTAAGGGGAGATTATAGAAAGTGAATAACTAAGTTTAATTGAAGTTTTTAAGTTCTAGACCTATTAATTTGGAAAAATCGTGTCTATTAACCTTTCAATTAGCGTGAAAACTTTTAATAAATAGGTAAATACTTATTGTACAGAGTCTATAACGCCATTAGTCTAACAATGCCCACTCGCCCTTTCAATTCTTTAACTTCAATTATTATTTACGTCAGAGGAGGCGAACAAATTATATGTACACTGGATTTTATAATAAATTATTTAAGAATGTTTTAAACCATTGCTGACTGTCATTGATAACTGTCATCTGTATAAGCCTACGCACATCCCACTGCAGGGCTTAAGCCTCACCTACAATCGAGAGTACGATTGAGAGTGGTTAGGCCACATAGTCCACCACGCTGGCCCAGTGCGGGTTGGCGGGCTTTACGTGCCATAGAAATTCTGAAAATTCGCTGTTCCTCTCGATGTTTTCCTTCATCGTTATAGTTCATGGTATTTACTATCAATACACACATGACTTGTCTCAGTTGCACAAACTATATTGAACAATACCCTTGACCTTGAAAATGTCAATCCCATACATTGGCAATGTCAAATACATCTCAAATGTATGAGATGGACATTTTCAAAGTTAAAGGTATTGATAAATCAGTTTGTGCAACTCAGCCTTAAGCAAGTCAAAGGTGTGCCGTGTAATTTATGGACCTGCTACGCCGTGAATTTAACTGTCATATTTAAGTTAAATTAAAAGAACCTAGAAAAGAAGAAAAATAAAATATTATGATAGATGATCCGCCAACATTCAAATCAGAAATGAAATAAAATATTTTGACATTAAAACTGATGAACATTAACGACCCTCTCAGGAAAACATTTCTTTTCCTCCCTGTTTTTTCACAATACCTCAACATTATAAATCTTTTAATGGCGTAATTCTGGAAATTTATCCCCTCTATAATTCAAAGATATGCATTCAAATATCCTTGTGCTGAATACTTCAGCAACAAAACAATAACGACCGCGTTACACGTTCGCTGATATTTGCTCAAGACCTTTTTAGGGGTCTGTAGCCAAATGGCAAAAAACCGAATCCTTATGGATTCGTCATGTCTGTCTGTCTGTCCGTCCGTATGTCACAGCCACTTTTTGCCGAAACTGTAAGAACTATACTGTTGGATCTTAGTAAGTAGTATTCTGTGAACCGCGTTAAGATTTTCACACAAAAAATAATAAATTTTGGGGGCCATACTTAGAACTGATAATTTAAAAAAACACCAAATACCAATACTATATATACTATTTATGGATAGATCTTCAAAAATTATATTGAGATTTCTAATATCATTTTTTTTTTCTAAACTAAATAGTTTGCGCGACAGACACTTCCAAATTAGTAAAATGTGTGCAGCAATGTTTTTTAGATTGAGTGTCGATTGACCAGCGACAGTTATAATTTGTAAATCGATATACTGGTGGCCGCTAATATAACTTTTTCTCGCTACGACGGAAGATCTAACATTACCGAGAGAGGGGAACACGTGGACTTAAAACTTATATCTTAATGTTGCGAAATAAATATGAATTAACTTTCGGAGCGAGGTTTTGGTGATGTAATAGTCACTATTTATGGTTAATATGTGTAACATTGTAGTGGAATACAATTATTAATATTTATCGGCTCGTTTGCTATACACCACGTCTTCACACCGTTCCGTCCTCCACGTCTATGATCTATCTCATTCTATATCTATCTCATTCACCCCTGGTTTGCGTAGTGTATAGTTCGAGACGACAGATGCAAAGAGTATGAATTTATCAATACACTACAGGTGACAATAAAGGTATGACTTCTTAAGCCAACATATAATAATATGCTTAGGTCAGCAAGGAAAGAAAGACATAAATCATTTCAAATTGTTTTTTATCCACACATTAGACAAATAGAATTGGGGCAAACGTGCGAAGCCGACATGAATCCAACCCCAAATGTTTTTCACACATATCATGACCTCTCGAAAGTCGACGGAAAAATAGACCAATAAAATAATATTATCGTTGGCTACGTTTTATTTTACATTACTGAGGGGACGAAAGGGGGTTGGACATCAAAGAAAAAGTGTAAGCTGAAATATGATTGCCTCCGCGGACTAGCGACTCGATTACGTTCCACAGCAGAAATTCTTTTGATGCTTTACATAAATCTTTTTTAGTTCTGCGGCATCGGTACCCTATTAGCGAGCCTAAGTCGTCTGTCATGCTTTTGTTTTTATTTTTAGAACTGTAGATATTGGATTTTTACTTAGTATGAATCATTACTGCCTCGGTGGCGTAGTTGTACTAAGGTACGGTTACAAAGCTGAGGTCTCGGGTTCGAATCCCGGGTTGGGCAAAGTGATATTGGATTTTTCTATTCATTATCAGCCCAGAGTCAGGAATTTGTGCCCGATATGGCGATAGGCTCGCCACCTATCACATTGTGGGACGGAACATACAAGGCGAAATGTGGGTGTCCTGGCACCTCTGCCTACCCCTTCTGGGATATAGGCGTGAGTTTATGTATGTATGTATGTATGTATGAATCATTAATGTGGGTATCAAAGAAAAATAATAATGTAAGGAATGAAATACCTATCTGTATCAGCCCCTATACGTCCCACTGCAGGGCACGGGCCTACTCTACAATCGAGAATACGATTGAGAGTGGTTAGGCCATATAGTCCACCACGCTGGCCTAGTGCGGGTTGGCAGACTTACATACCATAGAAATTCTTATGAATCGCTAGAGTATGCAGGTTTCCTCACGATGTTTTCCTTCACCGTTTTAGTGCGTGGTGATTGACTATCAATACACACATGACTCCGAAAAGTCAGAGGTGAATAAATTAGAAATACCTATGGTCTTTCTAATTTATTTTTGTTCTATATTAATAAACTGGGATGGTCGAGAGTTTTACTTTAGCCCATAGCTATGGAATTGACTCGATTAATTGGTATATTTACGATATCATTAATAAACACGGATGTACTTCGACCTAATGTGAAAATCCTGTAATGGTAACCCACCGATTTTAAAAGTAAAATGTTCAAAATTATCGAGAGTAAGGCCTTGAATGAAACCTAAAGAGTATAAGAAAGTACGTAAAATTAAATGACATAAAAAGGCTAAATGAACAACAAACACCCACTTTTAAATTTCCTCTAATGTCCTACTCTATTGCGATATGTTTGTTTATAAGAGACTGTTTGTTTACTGGTGGTAGGTCTCTCATATGTGAGAGGCCATCTGGGTAGGTACCACCGCAATGTCTATTTCTCCCGTGAAACAGCACTGCGTAAATGCACTGTTGTGTTTCGGATTGAAGGACATTGTAGCCAGAGTAACTACTGGACATATTGAGACTTAAAATCTTATGTCTCAGGACGGCGAGCGCAGTGGAATTTTGCTACTGTTTATGAGCGGTTGTATCGCTTACCACCAGGCGAACGGCTTGCTCATCTCGTCATTAATTGCAATAAAAAAAAGAAGAGATCGCTTGAAGCTATAAGAGCACCTGTTGGTGAACAATTGGTGGTATTTGTAAGATTTCTCTATTATTTTTGTTAATTTATGTTATGTGGTATTCAATAAGTGTTACTAAAACGGTGATGGAAAATATTGTGAGGAAACCTGCATATTATAGTGATTTATAAGTATTTCTATGGTATGTAAGTCCGCCAACCCGCACAAGGTGAACGTCTTGGACTATATTGTCTAACTGCTCTCAATCGAACTCGCGATTGTAGAGGAGGCCCGTGCCCTGCAGTGGAACGTATATGAGCGGATACAGAATAAGTGTTGTGTATCTGTAAATTACGACAAATAATAAAACACTGGTGTGAATTACTCGTAAAATCGTATAGCCTGAAATATTAAGCATACGGAATACTTTGTACGCGAACCCGATTCGCACTTAACTGTTTTTTGTGAGTGACAGAATGAACGTCCATATTTTTACTGGCGGGAAAATTACCAGCATCGCAAAGCATTTGTCAAAGTGCAATATGGCTTCTGAAACCTTTAAGGGAAATTCTAATTGGATCGAGTTCCGCGAAAAACATCCAATCCGAAAGTTAAAAATGTACAATGATTAAAGAACCATAAATAAAAATGTAGTAAAATATTGAAGTTTGTTAAAAACTAGCATACTTATTCCTTTGATATATTAATTGTAATTATGCGGGTATATATTGTGATTGAAAACAAAGCCGGGTGGTAGTTTTAATTATTGCACACAATGCAACTAAAAATTTCGCCATTTTTGTGATAATTTAAACACCATAATTGGAAGGTAAATTCATAGATTTTGCTAATAATATAATGTAAATCCTAGTTTACCATAGCGTGTTTAAAGATAAAACCGTCTTAATTGCGCTTTCTATAACAGATAAATCCCGTACCCAACTGTACGTTGGGCTGATCAAAATCGAAACACTCAAAGGTCATATATACTGCCTCTGTGGCGCAGTTGTAACATGGTACCAACACAACACTCAGGCCTCGGGTTCGAACCTGTAGCCTCTTGTTTCACAGCGTTTAACAAACCACGCTTCGGGGGCTATCATTCACACAAACAATATATGAACATTTCAAATTAGAGTACGTACGGCTGGAAACTACGCCTAATTGTTCCAGAAGTTTCCAGAAGTGTACAAAAATGTTTGTACAAAGTTTGAATTTGGAACTGTTAACAACAACAAGCGAACTTGTTCGTTGGATATTATCGTATGCAAATACGTTGTTACAAATTTTTGCAAGCAAGTGTTTTGAATGCAAATGAGTTTTGTAATTCACACGAAAATGGATATGAGTAAAATATATTTTATAAAAAAACAATCTGACATTGACTGCCTCGCTGGCGTAGTAAAGCTCTCTCGGGGAGGGGTCTCGGGTTCAAATCCAAGGTTGAGCAAAGTGAATTTGTATTTTTTCTATTCATTATCAGCCCAGAGTCAGGAATTTGTGCCCGATATGGCGATAGGCTCGCCACCTATCACATTGTGGGACGGAACATACAAAGCGAAATGTGGGTGCCCCTGGCACCTCTGCCTACCCCTTCTGGGAACAAGGCGTGAGTTTATGTTATCAGCCCGGAATCAGGAATTTGATTAAATCGAAAATACCGCCAGTTATATCACTAATTTTATATCTAGTTACTACTACTGTTTTCGGATATTCTTTGTAATTGCTTTTTTCATTTTTTTATATAGTTGCAGGTAGCAAGATATCTGCGTTCGCCTTGTTCATTAGATTTTAGTACCTACTGAGAAAAGACACAAAAAATAAAGGAAAAAATATTAATAAATGCAAAATATAACTCCTACGTTCGCCTAGTTTATTAGATTTTTAATACCTGCCAAGTAATTTGAGGGAATAAAAGGAAGAAAAAAATATTAACAAATGTAACATATAATTCGAGATAGATGGGCTAAAGAGCAGATTAAATTCATAAGAAACCGCATTATCATTTCTTACCTCATCGCGCCGGGACGGGAAACGTAAGATATCATGATTTATGGCCGCGGTAAACCTTTGTACACCCTTTACATATACAGTAATGTTTCTTTAATAACCTTGTGACATTAACATTAAAATGGGTAATTATTTTCAGCTTTAACAACTTTTGACTCTATAATATATTCAGATATGATTAATGATTGTTACTCTAAGAATTTAAGTAGCAATGCCACTACTCCTTTACAGTTTGCCCAATTTATCTTCTTTCCATGATGTCATGGGAAGTGACCCTACTTTGTGTTTGCGAGACCGAAAAGTCTCTCGTAGTTCCTGATACCCAAAACACAAGACTCGATTTTAGTGTGGGGTCAGTAGAACGATTCAAGTAATTAAATAAGTTCAGTTGCGGCGCAGTTACAATTGCGTTTCGATCAAAACAGCCCTTTTCATATTCTCGTAATACGCTCGCGTTAAGTTCGCGTTACGCGAGCCCTTTAGTTTAATCTACTGCTGCGTGTATATGTCAATGTCAAACAAATTTCATACATCTAACGTACAGTTGACGCGCAGCTCACGCGCAGCTAAACATTTACGAGAATAACATTTTGCACCAAAACGTAAACTTAATCGCAACCGCACCGCAACTTAATCGGCGCGTCAAGAAATTACGTGAATCGCACTACAGGACTATGTGTGCGACTGTTGGGTGTACCATGTAAGTGTAAGTATTTATATCATATACTCAATACTTTACAGCATAATATTCGACATAACAGAGCGACTCCACCGCACCGCGACTAGTGTTTGAACAAAACCTTTTGAACTCATATCTGTGCGTATTGACACTTACAACACAAATAGAGCACACATCGCCGCCTACATTCACGCTCAATGGTGCGGACTGTATCGTGTGTAACGGACTGAAAATTGTAATAGTTCCTAAAGTTACAAGTACTGACTGGGATAGGTTCATTGGAATTTTGATATGAAGTTGAATTTCCATAAATTATATTTCATTTAATAAAAAGTTTAATTTCCATAAACTCGTTTTGACAGAATTTTAAAAAAGAGTTCAATTTTATACATTCTTTTGTATAGGAATGTTGATAGACAGTTGGATTTTCAAAAATACCTTATTGTTTGGAATTTTGGACTAAATAACAACAGCCAGGGCTTGTTAAAAAAAATAGTAAAAAAAAATAGTATAATCTGGAGTAAATGACAGAATTCGCGTCTGAGATTGTTTCGATATTGATGTCTATGAGCAAAGTTAATTAGTCCGATATTCAGCTCATTAGACCACCGCATGTATGCCATAAAGGCACATTATACTAACGAGGAATATACATTCCCTCGATTTTTCAGTGGTACAGAATCATAAAACATCGATATCGCCTGTCGATTTGTCAACGCTATCGATTCGTCATGCCAAGACATTATGTGACTTTGCAAAGTTTTGTGTGCATTGGTACCTACTTAAATATTGCTTATTTTTGTGAAAAATTATGAATACAAATACATAAACATGCCCTTAGAAATAGACCAAACC
The DNA here is from genome assembly GCA_023078785.2 of Hyles euphorbiae. Taxonomy (NCBI): domain Eukaryota; kingdom Metazoa; phylum Arthropoda; class Insecta; order Lepidoptera; family Sphingidae; genus Hyles; species Hyles euphorbiae. The sequence goes on along the minus strand of CM041032.1, from coordinate 3,945,951 downwards.
TTTTGTTTCAATAGTAGGTAGAGAAATAGTATCCTTAGTTCCTTACAGTTTTTAGGGTTCCGTACCTAAAAGGTAAAATTATTACTACTAAGCCTGCGCTGTCTGTCGGTCCGTCACCAGGCCGTATCATAAACCGTGATACAAGGGCGGATCCAGAGGGGAGGTCATAGGGGTCATGGCCCCCCCTGGGCAGGCTCCAGATTGACAAAATTTATTAATTATCTTGTTGATAAAATTTATCAGCACAATTAATTCTTTGTACGTCGGTAAATAAAGTAAAACATTGTGTGTGTGTGTTGACAAATCACGGCTATAACAAACTTTAAAAAGTAATTATTACGAATTGGAGTATTGAAATCGGACCCAGTTTTTTGACACGAACTATGCGTAAAATCTGGACCGCCCTTGCCGTGATAGGCTAGAAAAGTGAAATTTTCACTAATTATGTATTTCCTTTGCCGCGATAACAAAAAACCTATAACAAAAAATTAAAATATTAAGGGGGTCCTCATACAATAATCGGTTTTTTTTTCGTTTTTTTTTTTGCTCAATATTAATGACGGTAACAGGAAGCCGCTAAAAATTTTCACAAAATATTTAATTGTATATTACCTTTCAAAATAAATAATGAATAAAAATAAAGTGAATATTAAAGGCGGGCTTCAATGTAAAAAACATAATTTTTAATAAACAGGAACAAACGTGATTTTTAGGGTTTCTTTTATAGATGATGGGACGGAACCCGACGGAAGTCCGACTCGCACTTGGCCTCGTTTTTTGAACAACTATTATACTATATACGAGTAGTATGTATATCCTTATAAAATACTCTTTATTGAAAACTGTCTATAAAATATTCAGCATGTAAAATATGCAATAACAGCAACGAAACAAATGAATGAAAGGCACGGCGCTGGTACTGAGATTCACGATTTCAATTTGCTCTTGTTTTTGCACATTGTTACTCTCTTTATTAGTCAAGTTATAATTAAAAGTGGTACTGTTCCGCGCTAACAGAATGCTTGTTTTTGAAAACAAAACGAAGTTAACAGCATTCCTCAAAGGATAAAACAACATCTCTCCATCTATTTCTAATGTAGACGCTTGTTTGCTATGCTGACTTATACGAATAAAGCCCCATTTACAAAGGGCGAGTTTTTCATGCGATTATCGTTAGCATATAAAAACGTTGCATAGTGTGAATATGTTCACGGTAGTCGCTGGTTCGAATCTCAGGGCATAGATCTGACTTTTCGGAGTCATGTGTGTATTGATTATAGTCATCACCACGCACTATAACGTTGAAAGAAAACATCGTGAGGAAATCTAGGTACCATAGCGATTAATGTATGTAAAGGCCGCCAACCGGCACTAGGCCAGTGTGGGGGACTACATGGCCTAAACACTTTCAATCTTACTCTTGATTGTAGATTAGGCCCGTGCTATGCAGTGGGACGTGTATGGGCTAATACGGATACAGAAAGTGTAAACATTTGTCAGAGCTACATAATCTATAGCGGTTATGTCATGCGATAATGGCGTACGATTCTCGAGAGGCCACGCGAATCTCTCTCTGTGTAAATGGGCTTAAGTCAACCTAGCTTTGTCGGAGTACAATTATCTTATTTCTTTCATCCAGCTATTCTCTTTATAGCTCACTCGTTCCGGATGAGGTGTGCAGATTTTAATTATTTCCCAAAAACAACAATGTTCTTTCGAAATTACGTTCTGGCCCTATATGAACTAGGTAAAGAAATCCGATGAGGTGTAAAGTCATAATTTTGGGATGAGGTAATACTTTCCGTTTTTATTTTTTTATTGCTATAAATGGCGAGACGTGCATACCATTCGCCTGATGATAAATGATGCGACTGCTCATGAGTATTAGCAAAACCAAACAGCACCTTGAATTACAAAGCAATGCTGCCCTGGAATGCCCACTGCGGTCGCCATCCCGAGACATAGTTTACTGGTGGTAGGTCTCTCATATGTGAGAGGCCGCCTGGGTGGTTACCACCGCAATGTCTATTTCTCCCGCCAAACAGCAGTTTAAATGCACTGTTGTGTTTTCGGATTGAAGTACATTGTAGCCAGAGTAACTAATGAATATATTGAATTAAAAAAAAAAATGATAACTCTCATCTATAATACTGCACGTTCCCGTATGGTATTCGTCGTTAACAAGATATGAGTACTTTGTAATGTTTTGTGTATTTCTTTTTTAATTACAAGAGTATGCTGGGAAAGTGTTCGGATATCATTAAAATATTTTGCCGAGTCGGCTGTGATTTTCACTATCATTTGCTATGTATATCTGAAAAGAAGCACTATGTTATCGCCACCGCACTATGATATGGATTGCTTCAAAATAATTTAAAAAGACAAAGAGATGAGTGAATTGCGAGGAATCTTCTTCTTCGTTCAAGTCAATGGCTCAATTATAACAATATCTTCACACTTCGCTGGTGCTAAGCCTCTCACATATAAGAATATGTGAGAGGCCACCTGGGTAGGTACCACCGCAATGTCCATTGCTCCGGCCAAACATCAGTGTAAATGCACTGTTGTGTTTCGGTTTGAAGGACATTATAGCTAGAATAATCACTGGACATATTGAGACTTAACATCTCATGTCTCAGGATGGCGACCGCAGTGGAATTTAAGGTGTTGTTTGGTTTTGTTACTGTCCATGAGCTTACCGCTTACCATCAGGCGAACGGCATGCTAATCTTGCCATTGCAATAAAAAAAAAACTCTCTCATGGTCCAGTAGACCGCTACACTCAAGGCGGCGTCTGTAGCCTCAGTAATGACCATTCTTGTGCGGGCGGTATGGCACATTGGGCATATTAGTAGGTGTGACATATCCTCCTCCGGGGCGCCACAGTCACAGTCCAACTTTGACTGGTAACCTTCGATCACATACACTAGATTATAATTAACGGCCTAAAAACAGCAAGTGAAACAAGAGCACAAATAAGCGTGTGGTCTTATTTAATTCTAGTATGGTCCAAAAATATAATAAATTTTAATTTGAAGGAATAAGATTTATTTTTACTTGAAGTTGATTGTCATTTAAGAGTTTTTGCTACATCTCTTATTGCTTATTTTGTATTCCTACTGCTTGTACATTAGTTTTAGTGTTTTGTATGTCTTTCTTTTTTGAAATAAAAGTTTATTATTATTATTATACTTTTTAAAATTTTAATTCTCTTCCATATTTGGAAGGCAAATCAACTATAGCCAGGCCGAAGCCAGAGGCTTAGTTGTGTGTATTTTTAGACTAATAATTAATTATTGTTGGATAGGAATTTTCTAACTAAGCGGCATGTATTTAGGATAACTGCTTTCTGCAGCAGTATGTAGGTGGATTCGTGCATGTTAAGTATCTTAAGACTATTGTGAAGGGTATGTGGTATGACTCCAGTAGACGAAAGTATTATTGGGACAGTTTTGGTTTTGTTAATTTTCCATTGAGTTTTTATTTCAATGGTAAGATCGGTATACTTAGAGATCTTTTCAGTATGAGTATTATTTAAATTGTGTGTGTTACATATTGCAATATCTATGATGTACACGGTCATGGTTTCTTTGTCTAAAACTGTTATATCTGGTCTGTTATTATGGATAGTTTTATCTGTTACTATTGTTCTGTCCCAGTAAATTCGGCATTTATTATTTTCCAATACTGATTCCGGTTTGTATTTATAGTACGGCAACTTTTCAGGCACTAATTTATATTGATAAGCAAGGTTTTGATGGACTATCGCTGCAACCTGGTCATGGCGGTGTTTGTAGTCACTCTGGGCTATGGATTTGCATGCTCCGGTAATGTGTTGTATAGTTTCGGGGGAGCCATGACAGTGTCGGCATGTATCTATTATATTCGGTCTATGAATAATATACTTTTGGTAGTTTTTTGTATCAATAACCTGGTCCTGAATAGCAAGCATGAAACCCACTGTCTCAGGGAAGAGATCGCCTTGCCTCAGCCACGCGTTCGACGCTACCAAATCGACATGTGGTTGCTGAAGGTCGTGTCGATGTCTCCCGTGTAGAGACTTCTGGGTCCAAGCTGCTATTTTTTCATTGTTGTCTGTAAGGCGTTCATTATTTTGACTATTTCGATTGTATAGATTTATAGGTGTCAGCTGTTTGTCGGCTTCTACTATGTGTTTATGTAAAGTTGAATCTATTGCACGGTCGTAGAAAAAATTTCGGAGTCTGATTATTTGTCTATTGTGTAAATTAGCTACGTCTATAATTCCTCTGCCTCCCTCTTCTCGTGGGAGGGTTAGACGTTGGATACAAGACCGCGGATGGTGCTTTCGGTGTTTTGTCATTGTGGTGTTTATGATACGCTGCAAGTTTTTTAGTTCCGTTTGAGACCATTTCACGACACCGAAAGAATAGGTTAATATGGGGATTGCATAGGAATTAATTGCTTTTACTGTATTACGTGAGTTTAGCTGTGTTTTAAGCACAGATCCAAGTCTGTGTTTAAATTTACGGGTGAGCTCAGTTTTAGTGTATTTTTCGCGGATCTGTCTATCTTGTTGGAAACCAAGGTATTTATAAGTTTCACCAGAGTTTAGGGCTTCCATCTGTTCTCCTGTATGTGTCATGTAATCTTTTAATTGTAGTTTACCTTGTTTAAAAGTATATGTTTTACATTTATCTATACCAAATGTCATATAAATATCCTTAGAGAACTGTTGGGTAAGGTCTGCCGACCTTACCCAACAGTTGGTGAAGAGAGCTAATATTGTTACTATATAATTTAATGTCATCCATGTACATTAGATGACATAGCTTGAATGTAGATATTAATTGGGTATTAGAAGTGGGAAATCCTAGATTAGTATGATTTAGAAGATTTGAGAGCGGGTTTAAAGCAAGGCAAAACCAAAGAGGGCTGAGGGCGTCTCCTTGAAATATACCTCGTCTAATGGGTATATTGTCGGTTTCAGTAAAATGAGATCCGCTTCCTGCTTTTAACTTAGTTCGCCAATTCTGCATTGAAAATCGTAAGTACTCTATTATTGTGGGGTGAATTTTATATATATGTAGGATATGAATTAACCAACTGTGTGGTACAGAGTCAAATGCTTTACTATAATCAATGTACATTGTGCAAATATCTTGTTTATTGGCATGTGCTTGTTTCATTACGACGGAATCTATGATAAGCTGTTCTTTGCAGCCTTGGCTTTGTTTCCTGCAACCCTTCTGTTCCTCAGCAAGTATGTTATTTTCAGAAATATGTCTGTCTATTAGTAAAGCTATGCATGCTGTCAGTATTTTGTATATAGTTTGTAGGCACGTTATAGGTCTGTATTTCGCTGGGTTTTGGGGGTCGTTATTGTCTTTTGGGATCATATATGTTATACCTTGGGTTATGTATATCGGCATTGTTTCTGGGTTTTTAATAAACATGTTAATATTATTGTGGAGTATAGGATGAACAGTTGTGAACTTTTTATACCAATAATTATGAATATTGTCTGTACCGGGTGCCTCCCAATTGTGGGTTTTCTTTATGACATTTATAAATACATCTATTGGGATATAATCAAATTTCATTAGCGGGGTATTATGTAAATGTTGTACTTCAGATTGTATCCAATCCGCTTCGTGATGGTGTTGAACTGGGTTGGCCCAAATATTAGACCAGTAACAATACAATGCTTCCGGCGAAGGTAAAGAGTTATTCGATCCGTTACTTGCTACTTGTATATTCCTTGTGGTTCCGTTAAGTTGTCTATAAAATTACTTTTCATTGTGTGTAAATTGAATATTTTGTTTTTTCCTAAGAGTGCAATTATCATATCGTTTTAGTCTACTAGATGTGGCTGAAAGTCTTTGTTTTAAACTATCTAAATATTGTTCATCACTTAAATTTGGTTCTTCGTAGCGAGAATGTATTTTGTATTTATCTTTTATTATTGCTATATGTGATATAAGTTTCTGGCTTCTATTTCCTTTAATATATTCCGTTAATCTTCCTATACTTTTTCTATATGATTGTATTTTACTCTGTATTCTCTTTTTCCATGCAGGTGTTACAGTTTGATTACATTGTTCCTGGTTGGGCCCCATAGTATTTTTAATTTTTGACCCGTTACACACCGCTGCAGTATATGCCGCACAATATATTATTGTTTGGGTTGTAATAAAATCTTGATCAACTGATGTATATTGAGGTAGCAAGTTTTGATTAATGTAATTAACAATACGGGATAGTCTTTTGGATGTTTTTTGTTTAGGTATAAATGGTCTTTGAGTTGGGTCACTATTTTTATACTTATTATATGTATTCTCAAATGTTTCTTTTATTTTCTTGCGTAAATCTAAGTCTAGTGTTATATGATTAGCTGTGTTAGTAACTGTGTTATTTCTAGGGTTTGTGTGCAGTGTGCGATCAGTGTCAGTGGTTAGTAGAGTTTCTACTCCTGAGCTAGGCGTACTAGGGTCATTAGTCTCTTCAGCAATAGTATTATCTATTACCAGGGAGTTGTTGGATGCGGAATGTTCTTGGATAATTAATAATAATGGATAATTAATAACTTGGTAAGCAATACTGGACTTGGGAGTGATATTGGATAGAAACACAACATGGGAAGTAATAACTGATATATATTTTTTTAAATGTTCGCTATAATTTGTCCTTTTTTTTGTCAAGCCAGTATCAGACTAATAACAGACAATATTTTTTTGAAATATGCTCGCTTCACTTGTCCTTCTTTTAGCGAGGCTTAAATAGAATACTCTCTCGAAGGTAAGCTGCGACCTGGTTATGACTCTTGACACTACGATGGTCTACTCGCGTTTGCGACAATGATAGTTAACAGACGGGCTGCATGCTTGACTACAAAAGCCATGAAATATTTCGTGATCGGATGCTTTTTTTTACTTCACTTGAAAATCCGAGATATTTAATATCCAGGAATGATCCCGAGTGGCCTAGCTATTTCGACAGCTTGATGGTACGTCAAATATTTTAGGAAACTGTTAGCTAATTGTAATGGATTTTAGCTGTTAGTTTCTAATTGCATCGGATTAGTAATTAGGCTTCCGGCGCTAAAGTATATTTTAGCGTCCGTCCGAAATATATTCTACTAGCTAAATATATTAAACCAAAACTTTGTAGGTATATAATGTAGTGACATAATTTTAGTAATTAGATAGTAAAAGACATACATACATAGTTAAAATCAACAGCTACAAATATAGCATACATTTCTTTTAAGTTCATGGAAAGCCAATTATAGATTTTCACTGTCACAAATCAGATTGCAGCAACTTACAATAAAAATTTATCAATACAAAGAAAGAAGAAGAAAAAAGACATGGAGACAAAGAAACCAAGTGAAAATTATATAAATAAGAAGAAAATTTGACAGGACTTTAACAAAATTTATTTATTTAATTCTTTATTGTACACAATAAAAAGGAATAACAGTTTAGAGATAATACAAAACAACAAAGTACAAATGGCGGTCTTATCGCTCTAAGGCAATTTCTACCAGACAAAATATACGCTATCTACTATGTATTTTTCGTCTATTTACCAAAGGTAGTAAATGAAATAACGTAAAATTCTGACAAATAATGGTTTCTTAGATTTACGCGAATGTTACACATTGAAATAAAACTATTATTTACGGATTTTATCGCGGATTTGGTTTAATTTTACATTTTTTGAGTTCCCGACGTTTCGATCACTTTACAGCTTTCGTGGTCACGGGGCGGACTGAGGTATAAATTAAACCAAATCCGCGATAAAATCCGTAAATAATAGTTTTATTTCAATTCTGACAAATGTTAAATGACTATCCGTATCAGCCCATATACGTCCCACTGCAGGGCACGGGCCTACTCTACAATCGAGAATACAATTGAGAGTGGTTAGGCCATATAGTCCACCACGCTGGCCTAGTGCGGGTTGGCGGACTTACATACCATAGAAATTCTTATAAATCGCTATGGTATGCAGGTTTCCTCACGATGTTTTCCTTCACCGTTTTAGTGCGTGGTGATTGACTATCAATACACACATGACTCCGAAAAGTCAGAGGTGTGCCCTGGGATTCGAACCCGCGACCACCGTGAACATGTGGGCAGCCGCGTCTAGTCCGTTTACCAACAGGCCACCACATACTATGGACCTACAATCTTATTCAAGGTCAGTTAATAAACTAATTTTAGCTATCGAATGTTTTGTCCCTTTTGTACTACTTTTGAATTTAGTTCGAGTCAGTTTATATACTCTCCATGAAGAGAAAATTAATTTCCAATAAAATTGAACAGAAAATACGAAATTCAAATATCACTTAAACAAATCCTTACAAACATTAGCGATACGGCACAAAAAGTGCAGTTGAACAGAAACCCTTTGTGCGGACGTCGGGAGGGTGACTTATGGCTCTTCCAAAGAACATTATTTCCATTTCAAAGTAATATATAGCTTTGGAAAAACAAATCTTAAAATAATCCGCCTAATGGAAAAGTTATTTTGTGCGAAAGACATTTTAACGGTTACTATTTATGTACTTATTTTGTAAGTGACTGTATTGTGCTTTGAGTTTACAGATTGTCTACGATCTTTTGACGTTCAAGTGCTGTTGTCAAAATATTAGGAACAGTTTTTCTGTCTTCACATTTTATTATAATGGATGTTTCTAATACTATTAGATTACCAATATAAATGCTTTGTTTATATAATATGAAAACATATCTAAAAATGTGCTAATTCGATATTTCAAATCTTAGTTGTAGTTGACAGCCTCCGTGGCGCAGGTGGTTATTTTCTCCTGCCTGTATAATGTGTCTTTTAATTATTTTTAAGACACAACTAATTGCAATATAATTTTGTTTATTGATTAACACAAATATTTTTTCGGGTCTGGGTATTTGTGAGACCGAAAAGTCTCTTCCTGATACCCACGACTCAAGACTCGATCTTAGTGTGAGGTCAAGACTATGTATGTGAAAACTCACGCCTTTTGCCCCATAAGGGTAGGTAAATGTAACAACTAAGCCACCCATATTTAGCCTATATGTTATTTTGAGCTTCATATGTGACATATTTTGACAGCCTCCGTGGCGCTGACGGTTAGACGCCGCCTGTGAAACGAGAGGCCGCGGGTTCGATCCCCGCACCGAGAGATATGTTTGTGTGGCCCACAAATATTTCTTTCGGGTCTGGGTGTTTGTGAGACCGAAAAGTCTCTCGTAGTTCCTGATACCCACGACGCAAGACTCGATCTTAGTGTGGGGTCAGGACTATGTATGTGACTGTTGGGTGTTATTTATTTATTTATTTATTATATGTCTTCCGTCCCATGATTTGATAGGAGGCGAGTCTATCGCCAAATCGTCGTCTATCGCCAAATTTTAAAATCGAGATATCTGATCGAGAGATCTGACTGATATCGGATTCTTCTAATCATAATTTAAAATCGAATTATGACTAGAAGAATCCGATATCAGTTTACTCGATCCGTTCATACTTAAGACCTCAGCATTTATAATCTTACTATTCAAAAACTACGCCACCGAGGCAGTGTAGTTATATCACTAATGTAGCACAAAATTGATTAAACTAATTAAGTTACAATTAACATCCTACAAGTCGCTATTTGAGCAGACTCAATGCACACAATAGGGTACATTGGGACAAATTGCAACGCACACATCCTAATTATCTTGTCGCGTTAACAAGCAAGTAATCAGCGACAGTACACAATCACTCATCAGCTGCTGATTTTGGGGGGCTACTCTGTACTTTGACATGTCGTTCGACTGTTCGGAAGTTAACCATCAAGTTAAAAGATTTAAAAAAGTCCACTTCTCAAAATCAATACTCTCTATGAAACTTAGTCCCTCTTAGTCTAAGATTACGACGTACTATACAGGTTTCTAATATTTTGTAAAGTATTTAGGCATATTCGAAGAGTTTTACGTGCGATGTTGGAACATTCGTCGTCGTGTGTCATTACAGAGTAACCCCATTGTTCGGAGATGGCCACTACAACGCACGTAGAATTCGGCACGGCACATGAATACTATTAATCAGCGCCATCTAATTGCAGTGTTGAGAAACGCAAGCAATTTGAAAATGGATCTGATTCATTTTTAACCCACTTCGAAATAAGAGGAGGTTCTTAATTCGACTGTATGTTTTTTTTTTCATAATGAAATGAATAACACTCATGTGAAATGCACTTCGAGCAAAATATTTGATATAAGTAAATAGTGTTCAACACTTCGGTTCTATATATGTCGTAATAGACAAAGAGCATGAGTATGCTTATCTATTTCAATCCATAGTGAAACCTAAATTTATGGCAGAAAAAACAAAGTAGGTACCATCAATAATGCTCCCATATTATTGGCCATAAATTCGCTTTTTCTCCGTCTAGTGGTCAATATGATAGCATTATTGCACAGATATTTTGAAAAGTTTGCTTGATGCCCGTCATTTCCCAAATGTTGTCGAAATCCTTGAGAGAGAAATATGTTCAGCAGTGGACTACCTATGGCTGGAAATTATAATGAAAACCTTTGCTCCTTCTATGCCCTAATTTTCTGTTAGGCTGGCAGTATCAATATATACAGAACGTACTAGGTTGTACAACCTAACAATAAAATCGTTCTATGTTTAAAATAGGTTGTAGACCAAGAGCCCGTGGCCGCGACTTTCGTCATTTTATAAAAACTAAAAGTTAGTCTGAGCATGCCTCTGAGATAGGTTATACTCGTACGCTGGTAAAAATACCTACATTTTGTTAAAGTTTGAAGATATCCTAATATTTAATAACCTGTAATTTTGCCATTGTTGTAGTATAAACCATGAATATTATATATATATAGGACAGCCTCCGTGGCGCAGTTGGTTAGACGCCGCCTGTGAAACGAGAGGCCGTGGGTTCGATCCCCGCACCGAGAGAAATTTTTGTGCGGCCCACAAATATTTCTTCCGGGTCTGGGTGTTTGTGAGACCGAAAAGTCTCTCGTAGTTCCTGATACCCACGACACAAGACTCGATCTTACTGTGGGGTCAGGACTATGTATGTGACTGTTGGGTGTTATTATTATTATTATTATACATATATATATATATATATATATATATATATATATATATATGTTATTAAGGCAACTATCAACAAATATTTCATTGGTATTCAGACACTTTTGATAGTTCTTTTATCTTTCCAGTAACATAGAAGCCGATAACTTCCAAAGCAACCAAGATCAGAACTTCATAAAAGCTTATCTTGTGATGCCTATGTTAGAGGCAGATAAACTTTCAGCTTTTATAATTAGAGGCCCAGACAAACTTTTTTTCTAATAAAATGATGAAAGTCTGGCGAGCCCAGGCTCTTGGTCTATTGTGGAATCACCCGAAGCGGTTTATTTCCCACCTGCTGTGTAAACAATAACCTACAGTAATAACACCTTGTTTTACCTTCGACCGCAGACATTTGTGAAGTTTTAAGTGCTCCAACTTGTCTCAACTACCCAATATGTATTAGCACTTAATTAAATTTATCGATTTCAGGATGCTGAAGTTTTGATCATAATGTACATACATTAACAGTTAACCACATGGTTAGCTGCAATTATTTACTGTAATCTTCGTTTTATTTTTATTAAACGGTTTGACAAACGAGATAACATCCGATCCGGCCGATCCGCGTGATTTTATTAACCGCCTTCAAAATAGGAGGAGGTTCTCAATTCTTTAAATACAAACATGATGGTTTCGCCCCGCGATAACAAAAAGAAATATACATCATAGGTATATGTCTTATATCATATTATGCTTGTGAGTTGTGGCGAAAACAAGAGGACGCAGATATGACCCCCCGCGCCGCAGTGAAACAAATATTTTCGTGAACCACGGGTATTTGTTTCTGCGTGTTTCTGAGACCGTAAAGTCTCTCGTAGTTCGATTCGAAAATTCGATCTTAATGTGGGGTCATAACTGTGGATGTGCCTGTTGGGTGCATTTATTTATTTAATGATGAATGATGTTGAATGATTACGTACCTAGTGCTCAGTGTCATTACAATGCGTGCCACTGTTGATCCTTGCTTGGAGTTGCAGTGGTGGGTGTGAGGGTGGGACAGTCTCCATAGTAGTTATAGTAACCATCGCATGGCTTTTCAACTCCACACATATTGAAGTTTTATAAATATGAGTATAACCTCAGAAACACCTTGTCTAAATGAAGCGAATTTCATGTGATTTACCACATACGGTTGAAGAGCACGTAACAAGGAGCTATTTGCATATACAGCGTATTACAAGAGCATTTTATACCCGATTTTTCAGCTCTCGTCTCTCAAATATTTTATGTCTGAAGTCATTGAAACGTGCAAACACGCGATTTAGGAGCGGCACATAAATTTAAAACAATGCCTTGAGAAATGTATTAATGAAAAAATTATAGAGATTATATACGTCGAGTGTTTGTTTATGACATAATAATGTTCTATAGCAGGGTTTCCCAACCTTTTTGTAGTGCGGAGCCCTAGCGCCACTTTATTATGATTAGCGGACCCCTATAAATAATACGAAAAAAAATCGTTCACATACTTTTATTTGCAAAAAAATTCCATGGATATATTACTTACATAAATTATTTTACTTTTTTTATTTTCTTTGATTGCCTGGCGTAGTTGTACTAGGGTACGGTTACAAAGCTGAGGTCTCGGGTTAAAATCCCGGGTTGGGCAAAGTGATATTGGATGAGAGAGAGTGTTGTGCCCGATATGGTGATAGTGTCGCCACCTATCACATCGTGGGACAGAACATACAAGGTGAAATGTGGGTGTCCTGGCACCTCTGCCTACACCTTCTAGGAAAAAGGCGTGAGTTTATGTATGTATGTATGTAAATTATTGTAAAAATGCGATGGTTGATGTTGCCGTTTTGCGGCCAATGTTGTAATATTTGGGTCATTGTTGCTCAGTTGGAGCCTTAAATCTGCTTCTAGTTGTAGTCTATTTCTGTATTTTAAAAACCCTTTTCGCTTAAATTTGTTGTGGGGAAAGGCAACAACTGCTTCTGCTTAATCATATTTTAAATTTTGCCAAAAATTTGTTAAAGCATATTCTTTGAATGTTCTCTTTAGTGTCGAATCGTGACTTATTTCAATTAATTGATTTTCCTGAACCGTTGTAAGGCCTATGACGTCTGTAACATTGACACGGAATGGGTCCATAAACCAATTGTCACCGCGGTCTGAATGTGGAAAATAATCTCGAAATGAAGACTTCAAAGCTCGAAGGTGCTCAACGATTACTTCCTGAGTCTCCTTTTGCAACATAGCCCCGCCAGTTGATAGCAAAAATGACGAGAGAGTAGGAAAATGATCCAAATTACCTTGAGAAGAGCGATTTGTTCATAAATATTTTTTTTTTTATTAAAAGTTTTTTTTGTTGTCGTAATTTTTATGTTGTCTGCGGACCCCCTGAGAACGGTCCGCGGACCCCCAGGGGTCCATGGACCCCAGGTTAGGAAACCCTGTTCTATAGGTATATTCAAAGATAATTTTAATACGATTCTCAAAGATTAATTCTATACCTCTTGACCTGTGCGTTCCTAATCACCCCGTATCAAGGTACGTATTTTTTTTTATTCTAATAAAAAAGGGTTTTGAGTTAATGCGCTTATGTCGCCCAGGTACATTATTACAAAAATAAAAATAGATAAATATTCAAATACAGAGGGTATTTACAGCATTAAACACCCAATAAGATAGTAAATCCTTTTCCAATCGCTTTGATTTCCAATAAGTGTGTTACAGAACACGACGATGAGTTAGTGCGCCGCGCCAGTCTCGATTCAATTTGATGGCCGCCGTCCGGTAAGTTTATTTTTATTTACATTTTCAATATGGAATACGCTTTGAAGCGTAGTACTTCGTAAATATTAAATTTTCCACAAGTTATTGCGAAGTTGCCATTTCAAATTGAAGCTAATAAATTGAAATAGTGGTCGATATGTCTTTGATTTGGAAATTAGATGGATGTATTCTATGCTGTAGTCTTCAAACTTCAACTTATTTTACTGCGAGGGCAGTGGAATACCAAGAACTGCTTTGTTATTTATGGTGATGTTTGGTTATTGTCTATGAGCGGTCGTATCGCATACCATCAGGCGAATGGTATGCTCGTTTCGCCATTCATTGCAACAAAAGAAATAATTTTACTGGTGGTAGGTCTCTCATATGTGAGAGGCCATCTGGGTAGGTACCACCGTAATGCCTATTTCTCCCGTGAAACAACACTAAGTAATTGCACTATTGTGTTTCGGATTGAAGGACATTGTAGCCAGAGTAACTACTGGACATATTGAGACTTAACACCTTATGTCTCAGGATGGCGAGCGCAGTGGAATGTTGCTACTGTTTATGAGTGGTCGTATCGCTTACCATCAGGCGAACGGCTTGCTCGTCTTGTCATTCATTGCAATAAATATAAATATATATATATATATATATATATATATATATATATATATATATACCTACGACATAAGACTCGATCTTAGTGTGGCTTTTAGGACTATGTATATGGTGTTGTGTGTATTTATTTAGTATTAAATATCAGTTTCTGCTTTAGAACAATGATAAATTTAACTCAACACCTCCACGCGATTAGCAAAATAATTCCCATGGCAACCTAAATCTACTTGCGGACATAATGCAATAAAACCTTTATCTAAATTCGGGTGGGGCTTTCACTCCGCATTAAAAGTTGGGGCATCAAACAAATTGCTCTCTTTTACTCCATTGTCACGCGATATACCGTGATGATACCGCAATTTGAACGAAAATAATATTTTATTGAAAACATTTTGACTTTCAATTCACATTTGTCTCGAGTTAAGCGGCCCATTGAACGATCTTAGCATAAAACTGAACGACTTTATGGGGATCGAGGTTTATGTAAATGATTTTTCATGAGATTGTTTATAGATATAAGCAGAATCTTGTGGATATGTTTTTATGAGTCGCTAGCTAATTTTACACTATAAAAGCATTTAACTAAAATATAATTAATTTTATACACCAAAGTAAAGAACAAAAACCTTTCAAAATTCAATCAATAACACTACTGTACCTGGCAATTGACAATACACAAATAGCAAAGATGAGATGAGATTCACTAAAAGTGAGTGGCAGGTCCAGGAATTCTAACCGCAACCACGGACCCGAATTCATGTGGTTCATTACCACCAATTTATACAGGGTATATCTAACGTGACCATTTATTTTTTGTGCCAGAGCGGGACATCAGTGGAATTTAATAATAATAATAATAAAGTTTGTGTTTTACAAGTTTTTGTCATAGAAGACTGAATAACATAAAATCGTATTTTTTTATCTGTCGGCTGAACAAATTGTTTCAAACCATCGAGTTTAGTTTTTAGAGGTTTGAAACTCAGTACATGATTTATTTATATTTATATTCGTAATCAAAATAAAGTTCAGTACTGCGACACTCACCTGTATTTTATAACTTGTCCATATTTTGATAATGTGAGAAAAAAACTCTTTCGATAGGTGCGTTACTTTTAGGCAGATACGTAACGTACTCAATAATAATTGTGGAAAAGTTTATGAAGTCAAGATGTTTTTACGAAATTGTACGTATAATACGACCTCGCGGTTTTCAGTAGTAGTTCGGTAAAGCATTTCGAGCGGGAAATACATTTTAAATCATTATTTGGTCTGTTTGCAAAAGCGGGACAATGTTAGCCTTGCTGGGGACACCGGGACAGACTTCCTGAAAGCGGGACTGTCCCGCCCAAAGCGGGACGTATGGTCACGTTAGGTATATCAAGACTGCTACCGAAAACGATGCCGGTTGGTACTTTTAGTAACAAGCACAATGAAACTAAAAATTTCGCATAGAAACGCGACCTGTGTTTATCTTGGGAGTTTTTAAATATTATCATGTTTGGGTGGTACATCCAGAGTTTTTGCTAAAATAAAATTTAAGCCTTTGTGTACCATAGAGTCTTTAAAAATCAACGGAAAACACACACTAAAACTTTTAAAAACTATTAATTTATTTTAACAAAATTTTTAGTTGTATTGCGTTTGAACTCCGAATTATTACTAAAACTAAAACCTAGCCTCGTTTTCAGTGGCAGAATTGATATACCCTGTATATAACTTTTGAATTACCAAAATTCTCGGATGCGATTAAATACACAAACTTTTCGGATTCATTACACTTTGTAAATCTTCGATAGTGGAGGGTTGGAATCTTGGGAAACTTTAACTATAGTGTTCTTAACTTTCGGGTTATGACTTGTATCGGGTAATTTATACCCCTGAACGAGGATTTCCGCTTGATTAGGGTTGAATTTCATCGGACGTGATTTTATTATCAAAACAAATTAAATGAATAAATGTGAGACATAGTTCTATTGGATTCTTGTGGATCGAATACTATATTTTTTATCAATTTACTTAATAATAATAATACAGGATTGTGATTGTTTCGTATAAAAATGTAAAGCTGCTTTAAAAGTGAATGACCCCCTACTATGATCGAGTTTATGTGGTTCTCACAATCAATTATCTCGGTGCGCGGATCGAAACCGCGTACTCTCGTTCTGGCCACAGGCATGTCATCATCATGTGATCAAAAATGTACCTAAGATATGTATTTAAAAATATCGCGCATTTCGGCCTCATCACGGATAAACAAAACCACGTAGAAAGGAAACAACAAAAAGATAATTTTTCAGTAAACATATTAACGTATTTTGACTAGAAAAATGAGGACGCTTTCTCATCTCCCACAATATGTAAAAAAGGCACCACAGATGTTTAATGCAATGTGAGGTAACGACGTCATTTTATCATAATGCGATAAGTCGGCAGGAGAAATTTAATTTCGTCAGTGTCACTGTTGGTTATGGCAATTACTCATACCGAGCGATCTCTGACCAAGTTGTAATGGAATGCTTATAATCCGGCCGCTCAGAGAATGCGTTCCTGAAAGGTTGTAATCGAACGGACGACGTAACTTTGAAGTGTCGTTGCAAATGCAACGACAGCAAATGTAAATACATTATCGAACAATTTTATTTATTTACCCTACTTACGAAATAAAATATCATAAAAAATTAAATAATATGTAAATTTAGGTAAAATTTTATCACTTAGGACTAAATTTGACGGTTAATAAAAATAAAAATATTATATTTATAAGTTCATACCACGCTGTTACAAGGTTATGTCAACTGTTCATTTCTGGAGTGATGTGGCCAAAAAATAGCAGATTATTATAACGTTATTTTCCGTTATAACATAAAATAATACATTTGTGTTTTTAATAATGTATAACGTAATAATTAAACGGATTTAACTCTTTATTTCACCTGGCAGCAATATAATATCTTTCACATTTGTGAATTTTATTTAAATTTGGCATTGAAGTTTACGTTTTTATTAAAACTATTTTAAATAAGAACATTTAATATTAACTTATATTATTTACTTATAATTGATTTAATAATAATCAAAAGAATCAAAATTAAAATTAAAATTCTGCCACTAAGATCATTCACCAATTGTAAAGTGTGACGTAAATTTTAAAAAGTCACGTGACCAACCGTTTTGGTGACAATATTTTTAGTAATAAAGAAAAACATGTTTATTCGTTATAAAGATCTCTTTCAAATATATTAACGGTTGGAAGATTTAAAGAATGATTATACCTAGATTTTAAAACACTTTATAGAAAATAGTCAAGTATCCAATTATTCTAACTTGCTACTTTTACTGGCAATAATTCAAAAGTTTAGCAAAATGATAATTATTTCCCATCACTATTCATGATCAACTGACATGTGTCAGGAACGCATTCTCTGAGCGGCCGGATTATAAGCCGTATAATCGAGTTGTTTATGTCAGGAAAAGTTTTTGACGATGGCCTGATTGTCTTTTGTTTTTCTTGAGGTATTGTAGTACGGAAAGTAAAAAGTATTACATAGGCCTACAGGCGGCCGTCAAGGATTTAAACTTTAAAGAAGAATGTCTATTTTACTATGAAATTTAGTATCGGTGCGAAGATTGTGCCTCGTTGAAACCTACTTTTTAGTGTAGGGAAAAATATATGTTTTTAATATATACAAACATAACTGGGACCCAGGCCCGGAATTATTGAAGACATTAACTTGAAGTTCAACAAAAAATATTTTTTGTCTTCGGCTTTGTGAATAAAATGTAAAATGTGATGATATTTACTTTATTTTATAAAGATCTGTCGCCTGACGTAATACAGGAAAACGTTTAGGCACAAACCATAAAAAATGCTTTAATGCATTTTCAGCGATATTTTTTACCAATACTATGAATGAACATTCTCACTTCTCGGTGTGAGGAATCACATGCGACTTTCTTGGGTTTATTTTTAACACCTCTTAAATTAACATGTCAACGTGTAAGTGACTGATCACCTAACCCCTCGAGTATACAGCCGTTAATGACATTTTAAGACTGATATGTACAAAAATCTAATCTCATTAGCATACCGTACACACCAATTTATTTATTTATTTATAAATTCTTTATTGAACCCCACATACAGTAAAAAGATAAAAAAATATGACAATACATTTAAATAAAGGTGATTATTTTTCCGACCCAAATATCGACCAATAGAATTGCACCATTCGACGTCACGTGGTACAACCTACATGGTATTATACTGATAATTTTTTGAAAATTTTCTCTGGTAGTTGCTATACCGCGTGATTTTGACACCCCCTACAATAAATTAAACCATGTGCATCGCGTAGTAAGTTATATTATTTGCACGCATAGGAGTTGTCGTTGAAGAAGAAACAAAAAAGTTGATTTTTCAAACAAATTATAAGTCAAAATAATGGCATTTAATTTGAACGTCCTATAATTACACTTACCTGATTTACAGCGTCCGCACGGAGCGGAGCGGCAACATCGCAATATTCCCGCGTTTATGAAAACAGCCGACCTGCTAGTACATGCAGCGCGGCGCTGCGATCGCGAGAACTATCTTCCCATGTCACAAATTGTTCATAGTAATCACAGAACAAATTAAATTGTTTTTAATATCCCGTGCACAGCAAAATAACTCACACGGAATTGCTGTGCAGCCTGCCTTATGCTCATGTTTGGGTTGTCCCGGAAGCAATTCAAAATCCGCTCCTCTAAGTTAATTCGAATACGACGGGGAGGAACATCTTCGTGCGTCTGGGGCAACAACTGAGTACTGACCACTGTACCTTAATCTTTGTACAGCTACACCAAATCTCTCACAATATGTTCTGAGGGCCAGGGCGGCACGGCGTTTTGATTACACTCGCCATACAATAACACCATATCTGTGTCTTCCACAGTACTAGAAGTATTCGTCATTGTATTAAGAATACGCGTAAAGTAAATTAATAATAAAAAAAAAAAAAAACAAAATAATACTAACTAAAATGTACTTATAAACACTAATACTAAAACTTTAATAATAAAAAGAACACTTAAAACACTAAAACTAACACCCAATGATAACGTACTTAATTCCAATATGTGTCTCTATCACTTAAACACTCATAACTATTCACTTACTTAACACTAAATACTAATAACAACAGAATTTAAAAACTATCAAAATGGCGAGTTCTGCGCGCGCGCGTCTTTATTTACATTACCAATTGTACCGCAGTCGTAGACGGAGAAACTAATAGACGGAGTCACATGTTCTATCCCTTTTCCACAAAACGAAAGAGATTTATACATAACATTCATGTAAGAAAGAGATGCAAGCTTTTGTAACCTGTCCTTATCGGCGTAACCGCTTGACTCCAGGAAATTTGACGTTTTGGAGGCAAATATTTACATTATTTGGGGTGGCCAGCGGTCCAAAGGTTGATATTCCCTAAAACAAACGATATTAATAGATTTAAATTACATATTAAAAAACAAACTTCAATATTTATCTTTTATTTTTTAAACTTTTTCCTTATATGTTTTGAACTGTATATGGATGCACAATAGATATTGTTTTTGAAATAAAACCATTTACGAATTTTATCGCGGATTTGGTTTAAGTTTTGCTTTTTTTAACTTCTCCCCGCGACGTTTCGATTACTTTACAACTTTCGTGGTCACGGGGCGGACTAGATGTTGTTTTGTTATTAGCTTTTATTACAATCGTTTTTATTTTCAGAACTAAATATTTACTTAAATTATGTTTATGTTATACAGTGTTTTTATTAGCTCTGGGTGATGGCTGACGACCCAGGTATGTAAGTGCATTGTAGTTCCCCTCAAAGTTAAAATATCGATATTTTAGCAATTATATTTTTTTAAAGAACGGTCAAAGTTTCCCGATACCTTAGGAAAAACGTGTCAACCTGGCCACACTCCCACAAATATCGCTATCTCATACTAGGTTACACGGTGGCTACCCCTGTGACCGCAGTACACCGAACACTGAGCTTACCGCCGCGCCGCCCGCGCCACCATACATTAGGATTTGCTAAAAAATGTAAGATCCCTATGGATTGATTGGATGGATTGGTTGATGCAGTAATTACGTAACTGGATTGGATAATAGTATTTCAAATGAGATACTCTGATTGGCGTAAAAAAATCTTTATGTGATTGGTAATTTAAAATAAGGGCCGTGATTAAAATATCTCGAAATCGATATCGATTATTTGTAGTTTAGTCGAATGTGTCAACTTTACTTTTCTAAGGCTCAGTTGCACCAAGTAACTTTGCCAATACCTTTGCCTATGAAAATGTCATCGCCATACATTTGAGATGTATTTGACCTTGCGAATGTATGGAATTGACAGTTTCAAGGGCAAAGGTATTGGCAAAGTTAGTTTATGCAACTGAGCCTAAGCAATTTTACCCGTAAGTAGTTAATTAATAAAACAATCTACAGCTGCGAATACATAGGTGTATTTTGTATAAAATTAAGATTTCACAAAGTTTACGTTCGAAACATTAAATATTGTCAAGTTATTGTAATTTTTCGGGATTAGTCAGATAACTTTGTGCACTTTTTTTTTGTTCAAGAGAAAAAGCTTTAAGCTCCCCTTTCGATACCTCGGGGGGGTATCGGGGGGTCGAAAGGGGTATATCAGTGTCTCTGGCCTTCCAGCTCGGTATAAAAGCGGATATAGTGGCTGAGATCGGTCCCTAACAATATCTACTCCAGAATATCCGTATGCTAAAAACCCCTCAATTAACGTCACACGCATTGTGGACGGCACCGGATATCCCAGAGCGAAGGGCACCCCGATACTCAGCATGAATGGACAGGCTCGTCCGGGGAGGTACCGCTGTCTCACAGGCGAATGATTTGAAGCGACAGCTTCGCTGTCGCGTTTCGATCGGTGAGTAAGATTGCCGGCTTTTTCCTTCCCGCTCCCTTCGCAATGTCATGGTCCGGTAACACATTCATGATACATGAGTCGAGACTGTTCATGGGCGGCAGTGACCATTTACCATAAAATGATCTGCTTGCTCATTTGCTGGAATTACTTTCTTTAATTCTTATTTTTAATAATTTCGTCAATGGCAATATTACTTGACGTTAGGTGAACTTTCTACCACCCTTTACGTCAGGGATTCTTAAAAAAGAATTGAATACGGTTTGATTTTTTTTCCTTCCGTTGGGTTTTAATTATTGAAGATGTTCCAAATTATTAAAATCAACCGTAAGCGACAAAAACGAATTACCATGATATTTCTGACATAATATTAAGTTTCCAGTCAACTCACACTATAGTAAAGCTTGATTTAGATCCATATTTATAATATTAAATAATATTGAGATAAAAAAATATCGATTAAGTGTCCTCGAATAATTTCACAACACTACTTCAACAATGTTTCGTATGCTGTCACTTTCTTTTAATTATACTCAATCCAAGGGCGAAAAAGGGACAGTTGCATATTATGACATAATAATAACAAGGATCTGGCAACAAGTGATTATAGTAAATGCAAAGTACAGAAGGAACATGGCGCGTTAGGATACGTTTACGTAAAATTGTTTTGGAAATGTTAAATCGAAATATTGCGTGTTGAATTCAAACAATACTTAAAATTGACTGCAAACTGTGTAAAAATAAAGCTGAAAGAAATTTTATTCTTGATGCATAGTTTTATTCATGTATACTTATTTGGACCGATTGTCACGTGACCGAATTTTTTTTTTTTGGTGGCCTATGATTATGATTACAATTAAAGTTTATGTATTATGCAATTAAAATGCCGTGTATGTATTTCCAATATTCAAGAAACCTTTTAATGTGTATATTGGATTTTGAGAGTGCCTAGTAATTAGTGTATGTATTTGAGTAAATGCTTACTAAAAAATACACCAGTTAATCATTATTACTTACTTATAAAATAACGATCATGTTCTAGGCTACATTAATAATAATTATTGTAGTGTAGAACATACTGAGGGATCTCTATTTCGCCAAGTTTTATGTTTGCGGGGTCAAAGTCCTTTGTCAGCTGAGCGGCAAAACTACTCGTGCATGTACAGAGTGATCGAAAATTACGAAATACAAAATCGTGATTTTTGACAAAACTATCAGGTGGATTTTTATCTAACTTGGTACAATGTTTCCTGGGGTGGTTACGAACATGTGGACGAAGTTATTTACAATATGTCAATATCACGCGGTATATAAAAAACAAAACATGATCCAGTCAAATTAACCACACGTCAAACTGACAGGTTGAATTCAATTGTGAAAATTGGAGATTTTGCATAAAAATGAGTTTGAAATTAAAATTTGGGACGGAAAAATAATCCCCCGAATACCACACGAGCTTCAAAATTATCTGGCATTTCCCTCAAGGTTCCCTGCAAACAAATAAAGTCGTCAAGTTTTGACTCCTTCATTTGTTTGCAACGAACCTATCGGGAAATACCCGATAATTTTGAAGCTCTTGTGGTATTATATGTGACAATTGGCGGACAATTATTATATATTATATCGTTTAACGCGATTTCTTCTAGACAACCATTAGAAGGACTAGATTGAAAAAAGCTACAAAGAATAGGGTGTTCACATTAATAGCAAAAAAAAAGAAAGAGACTAGAAATCATAAAAGATAGAAATATGTGCAAATACAATTACTTCAAACATACATTTTCATTAAACATACATACCCTACATACTGGGTATATCAAGGCTGCTACCGAAAACGAAGCCGGGTGGTAGTTTTAGTGACTACAAACACAATGCAACTAAAAATTTCGCAAAGAAATGCGACAATTAATTTAATGATTTTTTAAATATCATCATTTTTGGTTGATAAATCCATAGTTTTTGCTATAATCATAATTTAAACTCTTTTATCTGTATCTGTATCAGCCCATATACGTCCCACTGCAGGGCACGGGCCTACTCTACAATCGAGAATACGATTGAGAGTGGTTAGGCCATATAGTTCACCACGCTGGCCTAGTGCGGGTTGGCGGACTTACATACCATAGAAATTCTTATAAATCGCTATGGTATGCAGGTTTCCTCAAGATGTTTTCCTTCACCGTTTTAGTGCGTGGTGATTGACTATCAATACACACATGACTCCGAAAAGTCAGAGGTGTGCCCTGGGGTTTGAACCCGCGACCACCGTGAACATGTTGGCAGTCGCGTCTAGTCCGTTTACCAACAGGCCACCACGCACTTTCATAATTCTTTAAATTCTTTAAATTAATAAAAAACTAATGAACAATGGTAGTTAATTCCACAAGCGAGCATCATGGCAAGCAACAATATAAATGATGTGTATCGCCCAAATAATGTATTCACCGGTGAAACATGATTATCTGTCGTCAATTGATAAGCCTGCCACGAACCGAATATACAGGATGAATCCTGAACGTGACACACTAGCGGGAGCACACAACATACTCACAATAGGGACGAAATTATTGTGTATAATTGTTGCTATTCGAGTGAATACGAATATCTACCATAAAAAAGTCTAAATGAATGTTCTTAGTAGCTATTTTCATAGTAATAATAATAAATAAACCCCACAGTCACATACAAAGTCCTGACCCCACACTAAGATCGCATTTTGTATCGTATCAGAAACTACTAGAGACTTTTTGGTCTCAGAATCACCCAAAGCCGAAACAAATACCTGCGGATTACACTTTTTTTTTATTTCGGTGCAGGAATTCAACCCGCGGCTTCTCGTTTTACAGTCGGCGCTAACCAACTGTGCCACTGAAGCTGTCTTAAATCCCTAAGTATTTTCCCTTAAATGATAAGCGATGTAATATTTTAAAAGAAAAGGTTTAGTGAAAGCATAAATAATTATACCGTCTTTATTGCCAGAAATTTCTGTCTGAAAATAAATTGAATCTTCATATCTTTTGAAAAGAAGTGAGTTCTTTTGAAAAATCTTCTAAGCAATTAACTATGCTCTACAATACACAATGGGTTTAAAAATGTTCCTTTTTCTTTCCTTAATCAAAAAATAAAATATTTTTAGCTTTTGATCAATTGGCGCCCAACGTGGTATTGTTATTGTTAATAACTAATGTAAATTTGTAATGATGAGCATGTCAGAAGCAAACCAAACAACACAAAAAAATACAAAGCAATGCTTAGAATTCCACTGCACCCGCCATCCTAAGATATAAAATGTTAAGTCTTAACATGTCCAGTAGTTACTCTGACTACAATTTCCTTTAAACAGGAACACAATAGTGCATTTACCCTGCTGTTTGGCGAGAGTAATATACATTG
This sequence comes from Hyles euphorbiae, assembly GCA_023078785.2. Lineage (NCBI taxonomy): Eukaryota > Metazoa > Arthropoda > Insecta > Lepidoptera > Sphingidae > Hyles > Hyles euphorbiae. The sequence goes on along the minus strand of CM041032.1, from coordinate 3,921,145 downwards.
CGGTGGTACTTATTCAGGTGGCCTCTCATATTTGGGAGACCCAAAACCTAAACCAAGAAATATGTTTTGTACGTTGATTTTATAAACTTTTGTAAATTTAACCAACGTCAACTTGATATGGGTTAAAATTACAGGAGGTTATGAAATTGTATATTAAAATAACACATTTGAAATTTCGCACTCTTGCCTTACGCGCCCTCTGATCGCGAAATCAATTCGAAAAAAAAGAGTGGCGCATCTATCTCTGTATATAATACTAATCTATGCTTACAAGCCAAGTAAGCGCACCTTGTATCTTTATTCATGTATTGTTGGTAATTAGGGCGAACAAAACAGTCTGTTGTTCACTTTTTACTCACGCACTATTGGTCTTTTAATACCGATGAATTCTAAGGTATTATTTACAAGGTATTTTATTATTTTTAAGGTAGTAAAGGTTTATATAGATTTCTAAGATACATGCTTGAGTTCATTTAATACAATATTAACATGTTATGTCTGACATAATCTGTATCTGTATCAGCCCATATACGTCCCACTGCAGGGCACGGGCCTACTCTACAATCGTGAATACGATTGAGAGTGGTTAGGCCATATAGTCCACCACGCTGGCCTAGTGCAGGTCTGACATAATATCCATGCACAATACAATTTTTGAACATACATAAACTCACGCCTTTTTCCCAGAAGGTGTAAGCAGAAGTGCATAGGCATATCTATCTCCATATCGGGCACACATTCTAGTCTCCGTGCAGATAATGATGTGAAAAATCCAATTCGATTCGACACGAGATTCGAACCCGAGACCTCAGCTTTGGAATCGATTCTTAGTACAACTACGCCACCACACTACGAATTTTTCATAGAAAATTTGAATTTCTCTAGGCGATAGTCTCTCTAGAATATATAGTTAAAGTCAACAATGGTAACTAAAAATATTCCATTTCAGATAGTGATGATGGGTTTTTAATTTGGGTCGTATGTAGTGAAAATCAACAGTCGGTAACACGCTCTTCGATTAACTATTTACGAGATATAAATTTTCGATCAACCCTCCATTACTTTCGGGTTGGACGTATCGACGTTTTATTTTATTTTGGGTCTACGTGCTTAGGCAAATTTATTATGTGATATTATTTTGCTAAGAGACTGTTATTACCTGCATTTTTTTCAATCAATGGCGAGAGGAACGTGCCATTTACTTGATGGTAGCGATACGACCGCTCATGAACAGTAACAGAACAAAATAACACCTTGAATTACAATGGCATTCCATTGCTCTCGCCATCCTGAGACAAAATGTCTGAATATGTACAATAGTTACTCTAGCTACAATGTCCTTCAATCCGAAACACAACAGTGCATTTACACTAAGACGTTAAGTCTCAATATTTCCAGTAGTTACTGTGGCTACAATGTCACACCGAAATATAAGTGCATTTATACTGCCAGTTCGAGAGAGAAATCGACATCGCGGAGGTACCTAACCAGGCGACTCCCACATTATATGAGACCAAGCACCAGTAAATTGTATGTTTGAATTGATAAAATTATTATTTTTTACTAAAATTCTTTCCATTTTATTTTCTCACACCTAAGTAGAAATTACATTTTAATTTTTATATTGTAAATTGGTTTGGCTCAATGTTAAATTATTAGCGATTCATAATCAACACTATGGAGAAAATAAATATTAAAAAAATATATACATATGTACGTTATCTAAAAAAAAAATACATATATACATTATCTACTTAACAATTTAAAACTTCAAAGCTTAAAACTTCTACACGCTGCAAGGCATGTTCACCAATACGGTGATAAACATTTAATTCAATACAAAAAATGCAAAAACGCATATCGACATTAGCAAAAGTTTTCTTTGTCCAACTTATCGTGAAGTTAATGTCCTTAGTGGAAGCCCGAAAACACTTTACGTGTATTCAATGGCGATATCGCAGCACGGCGGTAGCTTGTCGCATCAATCACGCATCCGTTGACGGATGGAAGCTATAGCGCCAGGTCTTAAGGACCCACCTTTTGAATTTGAGGGTTTGATGGCTTTAGAACCGCGTTTTAATATTGATATTTTAGTAATCTATGGTGCAATATGTTCAAACGCCTACAGAAGAAAAGTGGAGGGTTCGGGGACAAGATAAATGTTTTTGTGATACATCATTTTTATTTTGGTTGTAGATGTTGCTAATTTAATTGTCATTCCCTTGTTTATGTTAGGTCTTTTGTAGGCTCCAAATGTACAGAGTGCTGTTGTCACTTGTGAACCCATTTCTAGTTAGATGACAATATCCACTATGTACCAGAAATTTCATAATGTTTTAAAATCGATAATTTTGTATAGTATAGATTCACATTATATGTTAGATATGGGATAGCCACAAACTATGTCATCAAGAATGATATGAGGGTCTTCAATGGCCTTAGTATTGAGGATACTGAAGATCTGGCGAAATTGAAAATAATTTACCGAAAGGCGGATCCTGGGACCAGCCTGGATAACGCCAGTAAATAGAAAAAGAAGAAGTTAAATATGAGATAGCGTTACAATTTTTAAATACATGTTTAAAATAAATAAACTGCTATTTTGTTACCAGATATTGATTAAAAAAGAATACTCCTAAAAAACTGTGAACAATTTATAGTTAAAACAACTGGCACAAAAATTGCTTGGGAAAAGCTCTTTGTGTCGGTAATTCTAGGATATTCAATGAAACCTTAATGGACGTGTACTCGCACCGACAGCTTTTATGTGACTACACTCCGCCACATTTGGTACATTTAAAGTTTTACACTTTCACTTTAGTTTGTTACTAATGGATTTTGCTAGAACATTTAATTTTCCAACCTTTTTTAATCGACTTCAAAAATTGGGAAAAAATTGGGATTATCAATTCGATCAGAATTACAAAGTTTTTGGATATATTCGCCTATATCAGGTTCTGAACACTTGAAGTTCACAATAATACATATACAAAATTTCTGTCGCAAGTATCAGGAACTACGAGAGACTTTCCGGTCTCACAAACACCCAGACCCGAAAAAAATATTTGTGGGCCGTACAAACATTTATCTCGGTGCGGGGATCGAACACGCGGCCTCTTGTTTCACAGGCGGCGTCTACCGACTGTGCCACGGTGGCTGTCAAAATATTGTAAATATATGTTTTTAAACTTCAATTACAAAGTTAAAAAACATTCTCACAAATGACATAGAAATATACGAATAACGATAGTAAACCACTCAAGAAAAGCTAGAATGAAATATTACTTGGATCACCCAATACAGCGGTGTTAAGAAGGTAACATAAAAAAAGAATTAAAATAAATCGACAGGCGCGTAGGTGATTAGACGCCGCCTGTGAAAAGAGAGGACGCGGGTTCAATACCCGCACCGAGAGAAACGTTTGTGCGGCCCACAAATGTTTCTTTCGGTTCTGGGTGTTTGTGAGACCGAAAAAGTCTCTCGCAGTTCCTGATACCCATGACACAAAACTCGATCTTAGTGTGCGTTCAGGACTATGTATGTGACTGTTGAGTGTTATTTATTTGAATAACTACGGGATACTGCCCACAATACCAACCTGTTACCGAATCATGTACTTAGATACTTAAGGGCAACATCAACATACCATTCCATTCCAAAAAAACACTCATTAATAACTATACAGAGATAAGGCTGATCCCATAAATACACAAAATATACAGCCTTAAATTTTTTCGAAGCGCGCAAAAACGCGAACAACACCCAAAACAAATTCGAACTTTACACTTAATTAAACTTTCGCCAAACTGAATTATGTGTTCGTTTAAAAATCTTGGCGTTTTTTGCCGCGACAAAGGCATTGTTTTTGCATAAACCCTCGGATCTCGGCAGGTATTTTATATGCCTGTGTAATGCGCTCAGTTTGGTTCAAGTCCAAATGTTTTTGCGTCTAATCACTCGTGGTTTTTCGGTGACGTGGTAAATTAGGGTTTAAGAGTAACTTCATGCAGAAGCTATTTTTATGAATCTTGTACGTTTTATGTAAAGGTATGAGCAGTATCTAAATATAATTAATGTAACTTAGGTATAAACCGTACGGACCAGACGCAGGTGCGAACCTGCTCACGGTGGTCGCGGGTTCAAATTATGGCAAACCTCTGACTTTTCGGAGTCATGTGTGTATTGGTAGTGAATCACCAAACACTGAAACAGTGAAGGCAAACATCATGAGGAAACCTGCATACCATAAAGGTTTTTAAAAATTTCTTTGGTATTTAAGTCCACTAACCTTCATTAAGCCAGCCGCATTAGTGTGGTGGACTATATGGCCTAACCACTCTTAATCGTACTCTCGATTGTGGCCCGTGGCCTGCAGTGGGACGTACTATATGAACTGATATAAAATAGAAAGAGAAACTGACACTTTTTTGCTGAATTTTAATTGCTTTATGTCCATCGCTATAGTTACCAAATCTACCACCTGGGTTCATTTTCGATCTCCGTCAAGACTATCCGTATTCATGGTCAATTTGGCTTTACTTTTCTCGTCAATTTAATAATGTAAGTATGTCGTATGTTTTTAAATATAGGTAGGTATTAATGTCTTATAGGACCAACCTCACTTTTAACGCAAATCATCATATTCATAAACCTACGAAAAATAATCTAAAAAAAGGTTGTCAAAAGCACACGATGCGGGTAATAATTTTACGACTGAATGTCTGCCATCGACTCGTTTGGAGTATTACCACTGATAATATTTATTCGCCGTATCTACGCCTATAATATTCGAAAATATTACATCACAACATTATGAAACATGCAAACGCTCTTTAAGGTCTTGTAAATATCCAAATATGTTAATACACGCTGATAAATTTTGCTTTAGGCTCTAAATAATATTGGTAATATAATTTATTGGAAACATTATTTAATTTCAATCTTAATATCGATAAGGTAAAGAACACACAATGTATTTAAGAAAAAAAATTGTATATTGTAGAGTCGTAATTAAAAAATAGAATGTTTAATTCCTTAAGAGCGTAAATATGGGAGGAAATATTTAAAAAATAAGCATTAATAAAATATATTAATTTTAAAATTCAAAAATGTTCTAAAACGTTGATGACAAGTCCTATTAAGCCCACGGCCATGACGTCATAAATTTATAGAATCGAGAAGCTAAACGAGCATAAATTACTCAAGTACTCTGGGCAAAAGAGCCTGTGTTTGTGGTCCATTGGGTCTGCATCGAGTCATCGATTACCAGCGGCGACAGGCCGTCTCGTCTCGCAAATGTATCTTTGAGTATTTTATAATATATTATGAGACAGCTCTTACGTTTGCCTGGTTGTGGAAAAGAGGAAAAACCGTATTAAATGAATAAATAAATGGTAATCATAGTTGACCAACTCAAGTATCAACTTTCTGAATTTTTATTTTAATACTCTTTTTGATCCGACGTTTTTTTTTATTGCATAGGTCCGTCAAACAAGCAAGCAGGTAATTTTATGACTGCTAGTGCCATCGACATCCATCACGCTTGGACCATGGATGTATTATTGGCCCATCAAATTTGGAGGGGAGCGAAAAGAAAGAAATATCGGAGGAAGGTATTGGCCATCCAGCAATCTCAATCAACGAATAAAACGCACCCGCAAATCTGTCGGTTTACGTCGATCTTCTAGAAAGTGGTACCGCCCTGTACAAGATTGCCCAATCATGCTGAGTCATGACTAACAACAGCGTGGCTCTATGACTAAAAGGAAGCCCAAACAATGTTGTCCATGGACAAGATAACTATCTCTCATACTTAGATAATCTACTTGGACAGGATAACACTTCATTTTAATTGAAAAGATTTCCTTTTTCACCGACCTAAAATTGACAGACCGCTCATCTCTTCATTGTATTTATCTAGACATGATTTTATCTAAACAATCTAGTTCAACATCCCCTGTCAATAGACGGGCAGATTCTAAAGCTAATACAACTGAAGCATCGGCTATGAATACAAATAATGGAATTAAGCTACACCGAACAAAGACCTTACCTTCATAGAAAATTCACTGCTGACTACAGAAATTCTCAATTAAAAATTTAAGCCCAGCTCATGAATCAATAGACTAGTAACGAGGCTGAGACCTGTGTTTCAGCCTAGGACCGAACTCCCGTCCTATTCGTGCCGAGTGTTATTAGCTGGATCAAAGCCCGGTCTGTCTGATTGGCTTAGGAAATAACCTATCGTGACGTTTTACCTTTAGATTCCTTGACATCCCGTCACACGGTAAGGGATGTTTATTATAATGGGCTTCTATTGCATGACCTGACTTGTAATCGGTTCTTTATAGAAAATCTTTTCAGAGGTAAATGTCAGGAATAGACTGTCTTAAAGTTGATGGTAAACACACTCGTTTCGTGAATCAATCTTTTATCAAACCTGATTTCTTGCTCCAAACATCAAGAACTTTATTGATTTAAAATGAAACTAGCGGCCCGGCTCGACTTCGATGCTTGACACTTATACACAATTTTTCTCATCCTATCCCGTTACCTCCCGTCCTGTCCTTTTATATCCCATTTCATACGTGCTTTATTCCGTCCCAAACTATCGCTATGAGTTGGACGAAGTGGCAAATATACATATTTGAATTCCTTGCTCATCCAAAGGGAGCACTAAATTTTTTCAGGATTAAATTAGCCTATGCAGTGGGTCCGGTTATCAGCTACCTACATATATATTTATTTTGAATAAAATTGGTCCAGTTGTGTGAGCGGGATAATTTTGTGCTCTGTGTTTTGTGCTCATCCCACGGGAATACTACATTTTTGGGACAAAAGTAGCCTATGTGTTAATTCAAGGTATCAGCTACCTTCATAACATAATTCATCGAAATTAATCCAGCCTTTGGAGCGTGAACAAGTAACACACAAACTTTCGCATTTATAATTTTAGTAGGATTTCAAAATAATTAATCACGGAAACATGCCGTCGGCATGTGAACAGACCTTCCCCAGACGTCTACTAATTAATATTAAATCCGGCGTTCGTTTTAAAGATGAATCTTAAAACTTTCACGCCATCCCATTTCCATCAACTGAATGCCGAAATCTGAAATTCCTTTATCCCTTGGGGTTGGAATTTTATGCGATATCCTGTACAGATAGGTATCCGGCGAAATTTATAATTTTAAAAAATTCCTTTTAAAATATTTCGTAAATCCATTCTCTTGTCTTAAATACTCTAATTTTTTTAACGTTTTTAATGAACGGAATTTTCCGAAGGGTAAATAAGGATTATTCGATGTCGCTTATTTTTCGTTGGTATTGTATTTTTTATATTCTTGCGAAATTCCATAGAGTAAGATGTTTTGTTACAACCACCGAACAGTTGATTAAGGTTAGAATGGGATTAGCCGTCAAATTGTATCAAAACCAGCGTCGTCGTTTTCGCAACACAAAACCTCTACAAATCCAATATAGAAAGCTTGCAATAGTCGATATAAAGTATCGATAAAGTTATGGAAATATGTCTTTGTTATAAGATCGGAATTTATTTTATCGATATGCTTAATGGTTTTTCCTGATATAGTTATTTAACTATTATAATGTCGATAGACGAAAAATAAATGAGACTACAATATCTAATTTTGAAAGTGAATTCTAATTTGTATACTTTTTAAAAAATCGATATGTATTGGATTTTCAAGATTTTAAGCTGTGTGTGAGGTATTAACATTTTTATTATTGAAAAGGCATGTATATGCAATTATTGTAATCAAAAAATGTTTTATTTTTACATCAATAGCTTCAGTGGTTTTGATTTTTCATACAATATTTCATTATTTCATCCCCATGATACAGATTTTTTTATCGTCTTCTGTTTAACGAAAATGAATACTTAAACAAATAGTACTGGATTTTGTAGGAATCCTGTTCTCTCTACCTGTTGCCTTTATCAACTCACTCTTAGAAACCAAATAAATGAGTTACTATATTATAAAGTATATTCAGACACAAACATATGTAGTTCTCAAGTTGGCGGAGTTATGACATTAGAACATAAGGATAGGTCGTCAACATTATCAAACGTTACGAGTACTACAATTTAAAATTACTAAAGGATTGGATTTAATTTTCTTTGTTTAATGCCTGTGAAACTAATTTACGAGCATACGAAATATATAACAACATCGATATAGTTACTATGTACATGATTACAGCACTGCGTGACAAGTGGGAAATTTCGACGTTGATATAACAAAAATGAGTCGTATGCATTGCGTAGGAACTTGCCATACGCGCGCATTGTTTGCACGCGTAATCAGCAATGTATATTTTCGATTTGTCGTTTATCATATTATCGAATTATTCAAAATGTCGTAAATAAAAAGCGCATTTAATGGAAATAAAAGTAAAAATCAATAAAATCGGTTTTATTAGTGGTATGAAATTCCTCCTCTATTGATATTGATCGTTTTAGTATAAGAACTGCAAGATGCAAGATAAAATAGCACAAATCTGCATTTTTACTCTATTTCGCCGGAGCACCACACTCCAAGACATTTCGACAACGGCTGATTAGACAAATCATCCGTTCCGCGGCAGTGATGCCTTTTATGCACCATCTTGCGACGCGTCAAAAGCGTGTATTTCCTTTCTAACCATATTCATCTGTTCTGTGGTTCCAACAGCGGTTAAGCACGAACGGATTTAAATTACTTTTAGCAAGTTTATAAATATAACTTTGTTTGATTAAATTATAAATTACGGTCGTGTCGGGTTCACTGAGTTGGTCTTGTTGACTTCATCTTATGGAAAATCTGCGTGAAGATATTACGTTCTCTTTGGTCATGTATGAGTGCAACTCAAGTAGCCGGAAGCATTCCTTTTTGCTCTTTAATTTACTTTCAAGATGGGCCAATGTCAATTAAATTCCACTCCCCTTAGCCAAATTATAAGCGCTTCCAATGTATTCTCTTTCTACAATCGTTAACACCTTGATGTAGGCGATAACTTTTCATTTATGCTAGTCTAATTGCATCTTGGATAGCATGGTCTTGGATATATGGGAATTAGCCAATAGTGTTGTACAACGTACAAATATCATCGCTTTAAACGATTGTAGAAAGAAAATAGATTGGAAGCGCTTTTAACTTGGCTAAGGGGCAGGTGTCTACAAATATCCAGATACTGTGGATAACTGTAGTAGTAAGAATTACTTCACATTAGAATTATTGTATGTTTGTTTGCAACTTAGTACTATGCAATACAAAATCTTAGAGATTACATCTCTATAAGATTTTTGGTAGGGATTTTTGTGAAATATTTGTACGGATAATCTTTATTTTCCGCACATAAAGTGTTGAATAACAACGTGGTAAATATTATAAAAAGTTTCATTTACATAATAACATTCCTGTCATCACCGTTTGAAAGTGAACTCTAAATCCAATAAATAAGGTTGAAAACCATTCGACTCTTGGAATGGGGTTGATGTCACGAAATTTTGAAGTGGGATATCTTGCAAAGTGGCATCGTAAACAATCAAACTCCAAAGTTATAAGCAATTAATATCAACTTGAGCGATAAAAAATAATTTACTTAGTCTATAAGTATGCAGATAATGAATCTACAAAAGATTTTTGAGATCCGTGTGGAGAATAGGAACGCCATGCATTCGTTAAGTCTCTTTTGTTCTGAATTATTAGAATTAGGGATACTTAATACTCAATGGAACTGCTTGTGGCACTAATCCTTGACTTTAAGCCAAGGTGCCGAACTATTTTGATTGCGAAAACATCGGATTTCTTTATTATAAGAATCAAATTTGTTTAAAGGCATAATGTAGTAGGAACAGACATTGTAAGAAAGTGCGAAGGACTGTAGTATAAGCCCCCACAAATATATACAGGCCATAACTAAAATCATATGCGTACGAAACAAAAACGTCATACCATTTCCCTTTATAATTTTCAAAGGAGCCTTTCAAACAGTCTACCAATTTCAGCACATCACACAAGAGCATACAATGGCTTCAATATACCGAGTCTAGAGCAATCTCTTAGGTTTAAGATATTTCGCGTTAGACAAGTCAAGTCACTAGTGCATTCAAGTCAAGCCATTAACGTAATTGTACGGAACCGATGCCTCGATCGACAGCCCTCACTTATATTCTGATATTAAATAAGTTTTAAGCTGGGGTTATTAGGGATTTTATGAGGCTTGAGAGAAATAATAGAGACTTGAAGTAATTAAAAGTAATGGTCATTTATATGTAAGGGAAAACTCAATAGCATCGTCAAATGAATGTGACCGATTAGGGATTGACACAGCTGGAAAACCTAAGAAAATATAATGCATGAAAAATTAAGATCTGTGATTTTAAATTATATATAGCAAACTAATAAATAATTATAATATATATCATCTCAAAGTTTAAGTTTGATAATAATACAAAGAAAAATTATATCTCAATGGTTCATTGAAATGCCTATTTAAATTTTAAAATGTATCTCCTAAATATGAATAGACCTAAACCAGGGATAAAACATTTTAACTATAAATAAATTAAACTTAATAAAAGTGAGGTATAAGAGGCTCTAACCAATACCTTCCGAGGCCCAAAATTCAGAGATATTGTGGATAATGACGGTAATTAATAGACATACTTGTCAACAGCACAAAAAGCTACAGCGTATCTACCATAAGTTGGCGTGTGGCGAAATTAGATCATATAAATAAAAGTGAAAAACATATGTTTAAAGCTTTGTTTGTCTTATATTTCCATAATATAAACACCAAGCATTAACACTCGTAATATAATATTAATAAAATGTGTAATGTAATAAAATGTAAACACAAAACACTTTATGGTGAATATAGTAAATGATCTATACGGAATAATACAAGCTTATGTACCTTGCTAAGTGTAGAAAGTGAAAACCGTACAAATAAATCCTTGAGAAAGACCAACGTTTAACGGAGGTTTATCTGTATTACGAAAGATGATACTCATTTTATAAAATTGAAAAATCTATTAAATCCTATTTCCATAAAATAAAAGCATTTAATATGTAGCGTAAGTGTTGAAAATAATGTTCATATAAAGCCTAATAAACTAATAATTATTAATTGTATTCCACCATTTAACTCACCTATATACTTTACTAAATGTCTGTTTTAACAAAAACGAATATAATTACTGAAATGATTGCATAGTTAATATCATTCGTAATATTTACTTTTACACATTATTTGGCCAATTATATTTCAAAGTGATGACTAAATTTGATTATTCATCCAATTGAAGCTACTATTTATATCAAATAATAACGTAGGTACTCTAGATTCGACTTGTTTCCTTACAGCATTTGTGTTTAAAAATATAGCGAATAGCTAAACTGAACCGTACATTAAAAAGATAAAGCTTAAATTCCGTTGTCAATTCGTATATAACATACACATAACTCAAAAAAATGGAAGCCCACTTGACAATATGGAGGCCATATTTCAAAAAAATTACACTCCACAACAAGATTAGCTTCGTTTTCCAAGAGTTCTAATAAAAAATATTTCGTACTGTTTTAAAACTTTGCTAAAATGTTGGATACAAAAGTATGTCCTCGTGTTTACTTATCTTGTCCAACAGCTTTTTTTAAGGACGCGCATCTCACATTATTGAAATAATTACACATAGTTCTTTTAAATTTTTAAGCTATTGCATAGCTTCTATCGCGGGCCTTGAGCGTGGAGACCTAATCCAGAAATTCCGTAACGAAAATAACCTAAGTCCGACCGAAATTTAAATTTAATATTTTTATTTTGATTCAAATATGTGCCAGTACTTTTAAATGCGAATTGCAAAGCTGTTGCGTGATTAATTGTAATCTAACCTCTTTTGATATTTAGTTTTGCCATCTATCGATGAATAGCAGAACTTTTAATTACTTTTTGAAATATCACGCTTGTCTCTTTAGTTCAGCAACTCGCCTCTAGGTGGCATTGGTTGTATCGGCGTTACTGCGCATGCGTAATCCCCCTCTTCGCCCCGCAATCTGGTGACTCATGCCTGCTTAGAGTTTCAGCGTTAGGGCACCTCCTCTTTGTATTTAGTTCATGGTACGACTCTACGAAGCTCGCACGTACAACAGTGAATATCTGTACAATTAATATCAAAGAAAAACAAAGGAAAAAAATACTGCATAAATAAAATAAATAAATAATTATAATTACATAAGTTGATAAAAAATGCTATGCAATAGCTTAACCGCGGCAGTCTCCGAGTGCCACACGTCTTGTTTTTTTTCATTGAGTCGCATCTCTAATAGAAGCAATAATTAAAATCACCCATACCGTCTAAAATCACCCACTATTCTTGAAATAGTAGGTGAGTTGGCTTTTGGGAGGTAAATAGGAGAATGGAAGGTATGGACGAGGGCAATTGTAAGGCCTATAGGGCTCTTAGTTTCACTGAACGAATGGAACTCTACAAAGTCGTTAATACGACTAATTTAATATTGTAATCAAGGGTAGCTGGTGGATAACTTAACGAAACGTTGAATTTTTTTTACAGTATTAATTCCACTAGTAATACTGCAATACAACCGGAATGTTATACTGTATAAACAACCTACTAAACCATAGCTTTATCGCCAAAAAAATCGACTAAACATCACACTTAATAACTTAAGGTTTCCTATTTATTCAACAAATAAGCCAAGAAAACGCCAGCAAAGTAGAGAAGCTTAGATGAGCTGCAAAACAGTGGAGGGCAGTAATTTCCCATTCTCTATGTAGCACATAATTTTCCGTGTTAATTCGCCGTAATGTGTATCTCGAGAGGTCATCACTGCACTTGACCCCGAGATAATTACGCCGCCGTAGCGACTTGCTACGTATCTCGTAGTACACGTAGCAACTAAGCTTCGTAGCCCGTAGCATTCTGTTCTTGCGTGTAAGATATGGACCACTTACATTAATTTATGTTTTTTCCGTTAGTGTGTTTTAATTTGAGTCGTGTAATATTTAATCCGCGAAAAAATATTATTGGAACAACGGAAAAATCTAACTGAAAGACGGAGTAGTATAAATAAATTCATACCATTAGGTATTCGAAATAAAATGTCTAAATTTCAAAAGCTTTATTTTTATAAATTAAAAAATACAGCTTTTTTACTCTGCAATTTATCACTGCCGTCTGTCATTCACGTTTTATATTAATGCAAAATCAGCGCGTGAGTGACATTTAAATTAAAGGAACGGTGATTTTTATACTATTTCCGGGTAAAAAGTGTTTTGAATCCGTGGCAAGTCATTAGCACTGAGATTGTACTCGCCTTGCAAATGTAAGGGGTTTTAATAATTTAACGCCGCTTTATGACTCTGATGATAGCCTATTTTCTTTATCGCTACTATGGTAACTCGATTCCAAGTCGAACGGTACTCGATATTAAGTTTTCCATACTAAATACACAGCTAGCTTTATTTTTGCACAGAGGGTAATTAAGATACATTTATAAATACCCACGCCAGTATTACTAAGTTAATTGAAGTCGTGCTAAATTGACTGTAAATTTTAGGTAGACAACTAAAGGACAATCATTAAAGGACCCTTAAAAACTCATTAACCGTAAGCTTTATAGCAATTAGGATATCTTATTAAATTTGAATTTCAGTTTGACTAAAATATCTTAAAGACTGTTGACTACCAAAGTTACTAAGATCGATTTAAAATAATTTAATCCGTTTTTTAATATTTCAAAAGAATCGTCTATCAGTCATTAAAAGGGAGTACAATAGAAAGGGATACAGGTTAAAATATTAATATTTGACGTACGTCACAGAATTTATGACGCGATAGAGCACTGTTCTTAGTCCACAGCCATCACGGATTCTGTCCCCGAGTTTGCTCAGTCTGTGAATGGCTCTTGTTTGAATAGACCTAGATATTGTTAATTGTAATGATGAAGCGTTGGAAATATTTAAGCAGAGGCTGGGGATTTGTGACCAATTTTTTTTTATTGCATTGAATGGCGAGACGAGCATGCCGTTCGCTTGATGGTAAGCAATGCGACTGCTCATGAACAGTAGCAGAACCAAACAACACCTCTAATTACAAAGCTATGCTTGGCATTCCACTGCGCTCATCCTGAGACATAAGATGTTAAATCCCAATATGTCCAGTAGTTACTCTGGCTGCAATGTCCTTCAATCCGAACCGCAACAGTGCATTTACACTGCTGTTTGACGAGAGAAATAGACAATGCGGTGGTACCCACCCAGGTGGCCTCTCACATATGAGAGACCTACCACCAGTGACCTAGATTTAATAATTAACTGGTCAGGTATTTTCAATTAAAAAAATACTGCTGCACCTGTGTTTATTAGTTCTATCATAAGATACAAATCTCTGATTTTCCGAAAGTACATGTGTATTTACAGTTCATTATTGTTAACTTAAAACCCAAATACTTGCATTTGACAGCCTTCCTGGCGCATTTAGATAGATTCTGGCTGTAAAACCAGAGGTCGCGGACTCGATTCTCGCATTAAGACAAATATTGTGTGAACCACAAGCACTTCGATTCTGGGTGTTTGTGAGACCGAAAAATCTCTCATAGTTCCTGATACCCACGACACAAGACTCGATCTCAGTATGGATTAAGGACTATGTATGTGACTGTTGGGTGTACTTATTACTTATTTAAGTTCAGACGGTAAAAGGAGAGGAAAAAGGGAGGGGTCAAGCAACCTCCAACAAACTCACCCGCCAACCGAAAATTCACAGCAAAGTTACTTCACATAAATTTTCTGTAATTTTAATACTCGAATCTCAAAAGGGTATATAGGTAGATAAAAAAAAAAAATATATTTACATATCCTTAACTCTGCCAGTAAGTAACTCTGCCGGTAATTATAAAAGTTGCAAATTATTAATTAATACCAATGGAGTGCGTACCGTATCTCATTATGAAACGTTCATGTCGCGACGACAATCACAAGTTTTCTTATTAAACTTACTTGACGTGTATTAATAGAATATTAATTTTTACTAACATATACCGTAAAACATAATCAATTACTTGGTATTTTATATGAGCTTTGAATATTTATTTTGTTTCTATAAAAAATTGGTAATTTTTAAATATTTCATACACAACGTGATTATTTAAATGTATAAATTTAAAACCTCACTGTTGTTGATAGTCAATTCATTGATTATATATTTGGGAAGAGTATTAATGCCAAGGATAATGTCTGCACGCGATACCTTTGCGAAGACAGCTACGGCGGGGTTTAAGTATTATTTGAAGTGGTTATGAATATTAGCACTAGCGAACCGACATATTCTTACAACACTGAATCAGTAACCTAATGGTAACATTAATTCTAATGTTTGCTTAAACTTTAACAACAAAATTTAATCTGTATCTTTATCAACCCATACACGTCCCACTACAAGGCACGGGTCTCCTCTACAATCGAGAGTACGATTGAAAGGGATAAGGCCAAGCCAATCATGCTTATCTAGTGCGTGATACCAAGATATTTTGATAAACACAAAATTTAAATTTTATTTAACGCCTATGCTTGAGAATGGTTTGGTAAAAATTTCAAAAACCTCACGGCTCACCCGAAATTTCGCTGATAACTTATGAATTCTTTATACACATAATTACTCATTCAGCTCCATCGTTTAAGCCATACACCTATATATTACGGGCTGGGAACATTTCCACCGGCCTCCGAATATCCTCCTATGAATTATTTTGCATCTTCCATCCCTCTCGCACGCGACACGTGGCCGGCCGGTGAAGTATTATCGAATGTTAAAAGCATTTTCCACCGGCAGCACTTTACACCGGCCTAAAACCTATAAACAGGTACTATTGGAACTCGAAGAGATTATTAAAATAAGAACACCCTACAATCACAAATAGGTCACATTACGATAAGACTATACTAATAATAATAGTTCCGTCTCGGGTCAAATCAAACAAAGATTATTTGAATAATTTTCAGTATATTTTCGTCTTTATTTCGTCGTCATTTCAGTCGTCTTTTACGTCTTCCAGACTGTTTTCCTTTATTACGTCCTTACGTACTTTAACATCTTAATCGTTCATCCTCTAACTCTTACCATCTGAAGTACATTTATTAGTCATCTCTTTCACACAACAACGTTCCATACCAGTCATTCGTCTAACTTTCCCTTCTACTCATATTTCATCATAACATTCAAATCCAACTAAGATAATAAGATAATATGCAATATTGTGTTGATTCACTGCTGGCTTTCAAACAAGTGCACAACGCAGGCTGTAACTACAAACAATGCGCATTAAATATGATTGATCATATTCAGATCAGACTTATAAAACCCGTCATGTTCACATTTAAATAAGGGGGGAAGTTTGTTTATTTTCTTATATAAAACATCTTCTCCCAAATATTACTAAAAAAGTAAAAGACCTGCATTGAACGTCTTTTTGCTCACTTTTGTATTTTTTATCCAATTTGCGGGTGCCCATGTTTGGGTTCGCCAAGACATGATCGATTTGAGAATTATTTGTTATTTTTCGAGTATAAAATGTCTTTCGCTTAGTAGGGCACGCGGTCATCCTCCAAACTAAGTTAGTGGCTCTCCGACCTCATTTGTTGTGATCAAAACACGGCTTTACTATACATGCATACTAATCTTAGTTATCTTCTAAGTAAAATAATATAACTAGGCATGAAAGAGTACGACGCGGTAGAAATGGGACGTAAGAAGAAATATGGGGTAATACTATTAAAAACTTCATAGCTAATAGAATAGTGTGAAAGTTTCTCATGGAAATAAAAATATTTTTTACGGATTTTATCGCGGATTTGTTTGTCGTTTACCGCCCCATGACCCGGAAAGCTGTGAAGTAATACAAAAGTCAAGTCGCGAAGTTGAGAAATGTAAAAATTAAACCAAACGTGCGATAAAATCATTAAAAATCAGCTTAAATGTGAGAAGCATGCTCTGGGATTTCAACCCTCGACCACCGTGACCACCTAGGCGATTGGGTTTAGTCCATTACCAAGAGTCCATCACGCATTTAATTGAGTTCAAAATCCAAACAAATCATATTTTTTTAATAGCATTAACACCAACAAAATTAAGTAAGTAAAAAAAAACTTTTAAGTAACATTTACACCAACAAAATCTAATTAACTCTTCATCAAAATCATAAACAACTATCACAGTTTTGTCAAATCTAATAATCAACATCCAGGGCTCGCTATGCTCCTATTAAAATTTCAGCTGGCACTGTATTCACAGCTTTCCATTCGGCTACAAACTGACAAGCCGCATGCTATTCCGTGCAGTTAAATTTATTATCACCTACATATGTCACAGAGGTAGTTCGCTCGAGTTAATGTACTGCCATGTTTAGTCTATTCCCAGACAATAGACTCAATGCTTTCATTTTCTGGATTTCTTGTGGGAATTTTGGTACAGCTACTGATGTTATGGATTGACGTGTGAATGTAATGGCTCCTACACACTATGCCGGTGGCACATGCCGCAAAGTCTGGCAATGCCGCAGAGTATTTTCATGAGTCACAAATACTAGTAATTCTCTCTTATATAATTGATGATGGACAATGGACCCGTCCACATTGCCATTGCGACCGTGATATTAATTTTAAGTAAGACAAAAATCAATCGAAGAAGGAAATTTTGCGTGCATCCAATTTTCGCAAAACATGCCGCCGGCTTTACACACAACTCGCCGGCATCTCTCGGCGGCTAGTTTGTGCGGGATTGGCATGCAGTTCAAACATTCGCCGACAACGCCGCTGAACTAGGTGTGAGCCATAAGTTTACTAATGGAACATGACTTTTGAGATTTGGACAATGAGATTAGATGTAGTTTACTTTGGCATATCTCGCATTTTTTATTGCAATTTAAGAGTAACTGCATTAGTGTAACGTTTTTTAGAAAACTTAAGAAAGCCTGAAAACGAAAATGAAAAATGATAATAATTTATTGAATCAATTGAAATGTTGAACATCATTTAAATTTAGCCATTTTTTGATCTACTACCCGGTTAGGAAAGCAGCTTTCACTAGAGAAAAACGTGCAAAAGCCTCGAGTGTTGCTCTTTTCAAAACCAGTTTACAGTGTAGTATTTATTACAAAAGTTACAAGTGGGTTTAAATCTGAGCAGTTCATTAATAATTTGTTATAAACTTACAAGTAATCAATAGTTTTGATACTGGTTGATAACTGTAATATTATTTAAAAAAGTACGTAATATCTATTATTTACTTTAAAAATATATTTTTTTGTTTACTATTATGCTGGCGTATTCATGATACTTTATGCGTGCGCTTGTAATCCAATCAAAGGCTTTTATACACGCGGATTCCTTTACTGGTAGTTTTAAAATATTATCGAAAGCTGCATTGGTATTTTAACGCAAAACAACAGCTTTACTATCGTGTTTGTCCGGTCAGGAGGATAACTGGAGGTCCAATAATTCCTGCCTCCCCCTCTCCCCTCTTTCCTCCCTTGCATCTTACACACCCCGCCATCAAACTTCTGTAATGCAACTAGGATGCCACAAGTGTTTTGAGGTACAATGCGGAAGTTTGTGTGTTTGTTACCTGTTTACTCTCAAACCGCTGGACCAATTTTAGTGAAATTTGGCATGAAACTAGCTGACACTATGGATTAACACACAAGATACATTTTATTCCGACAAACTGTCGTGATCGTGGGGTGACTCAAGAATTCAAATATACATACTATTTCCTACTCTTTCGAATTTTAATGGGTGCTACGAGACAGGAGAGGACACATTTCAAATTAATATACGGATAATAATAACGGACGGGACGCGAAAAACAATATAGTCACATTGAATTTAAATATAAAACAGCGACATAATATGTTGTTCATATGGAATGGATTTAAAAATACCTGCACCCGGGCGAATCCGGGCTGAACCGCTAGCAATATTATAAAGTTGAACTCGTACACAGTACACAGATGCTCTCGACATCGTTTAGTTAATATTTGATGTACAAGTGGAACCAGCCGTAGCGAATTCTAAAGTTCTTACCGTCTCATGCACTAGTGCCAACTTCTTACCGGCTAACTGGAAATACGGGGTCAATGGGAACTCCTCTGCGGTACATTTTAAAATATTATTAAAACCTTATTCGTATTTACAAATAGTGAATGCGGTTTGAAAGAGATGTGTATTTCTTGTTTTGTAAAAGATTTGCGGGTTCCAGGAAAGTAATTAAAAGTGTTATTCAGTTATCAAAGTAAAATGTAACGTAATAAAATAACTACAGTGTATAAGCAACTAAATTGGTATTGGAATTGACTTGCGAAGTTGTGGTCAAAAATGCTGTTCCATTATAGTTCTTTCCTTCTTTACACCTTTCCTATTGTTTTGTGATTATCCATAAGTAAAATACATATCAATCAAGTTACTGATATTTTTATGTTATGCAAAAATCTTGCGACGGAAATATAAACATCTTGTATTTTTTTTTCTTGAAATGAATGGTCATACGAGCATGCCTTTCACCTAATGGTAAGATTACGCGATACGACTGTTCATGAACAGTTGCAAAACCAAACAACACCTTGAATTACAAAGCTTTGGCTTTGGCTTTCCTCTGCGCTCGCCATCCTGAGACAAAAGATATTAAGTCTCAATATGTCGAATAGTTTCCTTCGAACTGAAACACAAGAGTATATTCACACTACTGTTTGGCAGGAGAAATAGATATTGCGGTGGTACCCACCCAGGCGTCCTCTCACATATAAGAGACCTACCACCAGTGTTTACCATAGTGTATCCTTATGAAGACCATGAAAGGATATATTATTATTATTTTATGAACCCATAATAACCACTGCAGAGCGAAGGCCACTCTTTCCATATTCCGCTCATATTTTGAAGGGCATTCTAGGCTCAATCTTTTAAATATGAGTCAAATTTGTCTCGCCACCTACGTCTGGGCCTTCCACATTTTTTTTTATTGCAGTGAATGGCGAGACGAGCATGCCGTTCGCCTGATGGTAAGCGATGCGACCGGTCATGAACAGGACAAACAACACTTTGAATTACAAAGCAATCCTTGGCACTCCACTGCGCTTGCCATCCTGAGACATAAGATGAGAAGTTTTATTTCAAGATGAGAAGTCTCAATATGTCCAGTAGTTACTCTGGCTACAATGTCCTTTAATCCGAAACACACCAGTGCATTTAAACTGCTGTTTGACGGGAGAAATAGACATTGCGGTGGTACCCTCCCAGGCAGCCTCTCACATATGAGAGACCTACCACCAGTAAAACCACATGGTCGAAGTTCCGCCAGAACACATTCTGTGGTGGTCTTCTTCCACATTTGAAAAAAAGAGCGTATAACCTTAATGGCTGGCAACGCATCTCCATGCCCTACGGTGTGACAAATGTTGATGGGCGGCGGTGATCACTTACCATCAGGTGAACCGTATGCTCGTTTGCCCAATATAACATAAAAAAAAATCTGACTTGCGACTCACGTATTCAGCCCGGTCCTACTTGAGTTTTGCGGTTTTTTGACCAACATTATATTAATTTCTAAAAAACAAGCAGTAATTTATCCACATTATATGGATGTTGAATCACTAATAAGCTATATTTCTTTTACTTCTGGCAGAAAATGTTTTCACTCAGGGGTATTTCAACATTAATAATTCATTATTTTCGTATTAATGGTGGTAATTAAAAGAGGAATATTAAAAAGCTATCCAAGCCTTTGATACGATTCCGTCGAGGGAGGACAAAGGGTTCATTATTTCGTTCAATATTCGATCATCCAAGGTTAGGAAAAAGCCGGAATAACGTCTTACAATGAATTAAAAATTATCGAAGAGATCTTCAACGTTTTCTAATTTCATTAAAATAGATTTTGTCATCTGCTTTCAGCGTTTTTGTTCAGCTATGCGAAATAAAATTTATATTACGCGAAAGATTTTGGCTACGATTCAAATGAATCATTTTGTCAAATTTTAGAAGATTCTACAAAAGGATCAGGCATCTTTAAAATGATTGCGGAGAACTCATACGTGTTTTATTTTTTACATTGTTCTTCCTTTCATCTTTGGGGCAAAATATCCAAACTCATATTTTAAGAGCAACCTAGACCATTTATTTTTTCACAATTAAAATCTTTAATTATCTCCGAAGATGAAGATGAATGTCTATTTCTCCTGCCAAACTGTAGTGTAAATGCACTGTTGTGTTTCATTTTGAAAGGTATTGTAGCTAGAGTACAATGCCTTTCAAAGTGTGGAATACCAAGCATTGTTATGTAATTCAAGGTGTTGTTTGGTTTTGCTGGTGTTCATGAGCAGTCGTATCGCTTACCATCAGGCGGAGGGCAAGCTCGTTTCCCCATTCATTGCAATAAAAAAGGAAGAACAACATAAACGATAGAATATTTGCAAAAAAGTGTATCTGCACCCAGGCGGAGCCGGGCCGGACCACTAGTGTGATATATCACACTAGTACGATACTTTTATAAAAGCGTCGTATTCAGTCATAGGGAGTATTATACCCAATAAATTCCACAAAGACCTGAATTTTCTAAAAAAATAACATAAATATTTAATACCCAAAAATATACAACATAACAATCCTAGTATAATCAACTTTAAAACAAAAACCATTGGCCACACAGAAGATTTTTTTTAAAAAGCGCTTTTCATCTGTCGCATAAGTAAGTATAATGAACGTCGCGCAGACACAAACTTAATCCCGGAATACCGCTTCCGGCCGCGGCAAGTTGGAAACTTCCTGACAAACCTGTAACGTCACCATTTAATAATTGAGCAGCTGAATAAAGGCAAACTCTCACTGAGTTTGCAAGTGACGCGTGACGCGCATAATTTATTTTGCAATGGATTTGTCATGGAATACTGGCTGTTTTTTTTTACAATGGTAAGCGATACGACCCCTCATGAACAGTACCAAAACCAAACAACGCCTTGAATTTTAAAGCAATGCTTATCATTCCAATGCGCTCACCATCCTGAGACACAAGATGTAAAGTCTCAATGTCCTGTAGTTACTCTGGCTACAATGTCCTTCAATCTGAAACACAACAGTGCATTTATTCTGCTGTTTGGCGGGAGGAATAAACATTACGGTGGTACGTACCTAGGCGTCCTCTCACATATGAGAGACCTACAACCTGTGTTTTTGTTATTCCAAAATATCAAAGACCAATGTCTTTGATTTGCGAGAGGCCACCTGGGTAGGTACTGTTTTTACTCAAGATGCTATTAAGCTCCCTTTTCGGTACCCCGGAGGAGGCGTAAAGGGTATGGCCTTCCAGCCCAGTACAAACGCGGATATTGTGGCCGAGCTGGGTTCCTAGCAATAACTATGCAGAAGCCCTGGTTCATTGGACTTCTTGCGACTGAAGACAGGGACGGAATGCCCAATATTTAACCTATTTTAATTCTCATTATTAAAAAATAATATATGTCCATTATGTACCCTAATATTCCCGTAGCCAAATCTTTGGGAGAGATCTGCATGAAACAACCTAGTACTTGAACTTAAGTCAAATATATTTTACGGATCTTTCTGTATTAAGTACAGTACCATATTGCACTGAATGGTGTTCCATGTACTGACATGCCTCCTCCAGATACAAATTAGTTTGTGTATTCATATATTAACAACATATGTACATACATAAACTCGCGCCTTTTTCCAAGAAGGGGTAGGCAGAGAAGCCAGGACACCTACACTTCGCATTTTATGTTCGGTCCCACGATGTGACAGGTGGCGGGCCTATCGCCATATCGGGCACGAATTCCTGACTCTGGGCTGATAATGAATAGAAAAATCCAATATTACTTTGCCCAACCCGGAATTCGAACACGAGACCTCAGCTTTGTAACCGTACCCTAGTACAACTACGCTACCGAGGCAGTATATTGACAAACAATACATAATTTTCCTCAATCCGTTTACATTCCATCATAAACGCGAAGCGCCTTCGAGAAATTAATTCTGTATCAAAACATTGTCGATAAACATTTTCGTTTGTACAACAGACGTTGTTTGTATTCAAATTACTGTTTACAAATCATTTGACAATACAATAATAGATTCAATTAGAACTTGGAATTAATAATGATTTGCTCCGAATAATTATGTCGGGATAATTGTTTTAGATTTGAATGATTGCTTAGCTGGTTTAACACAAACATATTAAAATTTTGATGTTACTTCAACAACGTAAGTCATAAAGGGTATATAAAATCGGAAGGAGGATGCTATATATACAATATACGTAATTGTCATGTAAAAGTTGTAAATATAGGTAGTATTAAAACATATTTAATACTACCTATAAAACATATTTTGGTCAGGGGTGCTCCTATCTAGTGGTCATGGCCTGTCCTAGAATAGGTGCTACGAGTACGCGACCTCGGCCCCCCCGAGCTACTGCAGTCACTACAAACATTCCCTTCCATGACTGTAGTATCCACTCCTACAGGCCATACTCTCCTTTCCCATTATATCCTCTACTCACTAACCCTATTTCCTTTCCCCCGCTGATGATGGGCAGCAGCGTCGTCAGCGCGAGTCCCCTCCTGCGCTCGCCAACCCGCCTGCCAAGCGTGGCGAGTACTGGCAAATTACCCCTCAATGGCGACACAAAAATGGACCAGGCCCCCAGTCTCCGGCAGCCCCACTATTCCTGGCGATGGTAGCAGCCATGGTTACGGTGGGGCAGGGGGTGCTAAGAATCCCCGGGTTGGCCCCGGCTACCACCCCCGACGACGACTGGCCCTGGTAACACACAACATACGCACTTTGAGGACAGACGAGAAGATTGTCGAACTGGAAGAAGAATTGAGCGGGTTACACTGGGATATTCTGGGGTTATCGGAAGTCCGAAGAATCGGGGAGGATACAATAACCCTGAAGTCTGGTAACCTGCTCTTCTACCGGGGGGACGACCAACAGTCCCGAGGAGGTGTCGGATTTCTCGTCCACAGGTCTCTCATTAACAACATCGTATCCATCGAAAGTGTGTCGAGCAGGGTAGTATACCTTATACTCAGAATATCTAAAAGATATTCGTTGAAGGTCATACAGGTATACGCGCCGACCTCGACACACCCAGATGAAGAAGTAGAGGAGATGTATGAGGACATAAGTCGGGCCATACATACTTCCAAAACCTACTTCAATGTTGTTATGGGGGACTTCAACGCAAAGTTGGGCAAGAGAAGCGATGAAGAGTTGAAAGTGGGGCAATTTGGACATGGGCAACGGAACCTCAGGGGTCAGAGGCTGGCCGACTTTCTGGAAAAAGAGGGACTCTTCGCGATGAACTCTTTTTTCCAGAAGCCGCCTCACAGGAAATGGACCTGGTTGAGTCCTGACGGTTCTACGAGAAATGAGATAGATTTCATCTTGACGACGAATAGACGGATGTTCAGTGATGTCTCTGTGATCAACAGGGTGAAAACCGGTAGTGATCACCGAATGGTTAGGGGCACATTGAATATCAACGTCCAATTACAAAGGCGCCGCTTGATGAAGTCTACGCTCCGACCTACTCGCGCCCATATCCAAAACCCCGAGAGCTTTCAACTCGAGTTGACAAACCGCTTTGATTGTCTAAAAGAAAACCTTGCAGTGGACGAGTTAAACAGCGGTTTGGTAGAAGCTGTCCATACGGTGGGATCTAAGTATTTTAGACCTCGCCGTAGAGATAGACCACAAAAACTCTCGATCCAGACTCTTGACCTCATGGCCGAACTTCGATCTTTGACGCTGCAGTCTTCCGTTGACGCCGAAGCATATCGGCGGCTCAATAGACGGATCTGGAAGTCCTTGCGACACGATGTCCGTGCTCACAATACTGTGAGCATTAAGGAGACAATTGAGCGGAACGGAGGCTCCAAAGTGTTTGCAAGATACTTGTCTATTGGGCAAAGCCAGTTGTCTAGGCTGAAAACGGATGATGGCAGCGCGGTATCGACTAGGGCAGAGGTATTAAGAGAGATCGAGAGGTTCTACGGACAGCTTTACACCTCGGTTGCCGAACCTACTGTTAGCTCGGCCGAAGACCCGAGAGCCGAGTTAATCCGACACTTTAGCGATGATATCCCGGACATCAGCCTGTTTGAGATTGAGATGGCCCTCAAACAACTTAAAAACAACAAGGCGCCGGGTGAGGACGGAATCACTTCAGAGCTTCTGAAAGCGGGCGGAACGCCGGTACTGAAAGTCCTTCAGAGGCTCTTCAATTCCGTTCTCCTCGAGGGCTCAACGCCGGAGGCATGGAGCAGGAGCGTGGTGGTACTGTTCTTCAAAAAAGGTGATAACACTTTGCTGAAGAACTACAGGCCCATCTCGCTCCTGAGCCATGTCTATAAGTTGTTTTCAAGGGTCATCACAAATCGTCTCGAAGGTAGGTTTGATGACTTCCAGCCTCCCGAACAAGCCGGTTTCCGAAAAGGCTTTAGTACCATAGACCATATTCATACGCTACGGCAGGTTATACAAAAAACCGAGGAGTATAACTTGCCGCTTTGTTTAGCGTTTGTGGACTATGAGAAAGCCTTTGATTCGATCGAAACCTGGGCTGTGCTACAGTCTCTTCAGCGGTGCCACATAGACTATCGGTACATCGAAGTGTTGAGGTGTATATACAACAACGCCACCATGTCGGTCCGAGTACAGGATCAGAGCACGAAGGCTATTCCACTACAGAGAGGCGTGAGACAGGGAGATGTCATATCTCCGAAACTGTTCACTGCCGCGCTGGAAAATGCCTTCAAGCTCTTGCAGTGGAAAGGATGCGGCATCAACATCAACGGCGAGTATATTACTCACCTTCGATTTGCCGACGATATTGTAGTCTTGGCAGAATCGCTGGAAGACCTTAGCACTATGCTCGAAGACCTTAATCGAGTTTCCCAACAGGTGGGTCTTAAAATGAACATGGATAAAACGAAGATCATGTCGAATATCCATGTTGTGCCCACCCCCATTGGAGTTGGGGGCTCGACTCTCGAAGTTGTAGACGAATATGTCTATTTAGGACAAGTGGTCCGGTTAGGCAGGTCCAACTTCGAGAGAGAGGTCAATCGGCGAATCCAACTCGGTTGGGCAGCGTTCGGGAAACTTCGCGACGTCTTCTCGTCCAAAATACCTCAGTGCCTAAAATCGAAAGTCTTCGATAGTTGTGTGTTACCAGTGATGACATACGGCACCGAGACGTGGCCTCTCACTGTGGGCCTCATTAAAAGGCTCAAAGTCACTCAACGAGCCATGGAGCGGGCTATGCTCGGTGTTTCCCTACGAGATCGAATCAGAAATGAGGAGATCCGTAGGAGAACCAAGGTTACCGACATAGCCCATAGGATTGGCAAGTTGAAGTGGCAGTGGGCCGGGCACATAGCTCGTAGAACCGATGGCCGTTGGGGCCGAAAGGTTCTCGAGTGGAGGCCACGTACAGGCAAGCGAAGTGTCGGACGCCCGCCTACAAGGTGGACGGACGATCTGACTAAGGTTGCAGGAAGTCGCTGGATGCAGGCCGCTTCCAACAGGTCATTGTGGAGATCATTGGGGGAGGCCTATGTTCAGCAGTGGACTTCCTGTGGCTGATATGATGATGATGATTAAAACATATTATTACAAGTTTCAAATGCAATAAATGCTTGACGGCTGATGCGCAAAGCATTGTCTGAGTACGTCATAACCCGACAGTTCGGTCTAAACAACAAAGTTTCTTGCAGAATTTCTCTAAAGCGGTTAGAGTAATTGCTTTAACACGTAATACTAGGTTACAAACTGGCACGGATTTAGATGATAAATAGTGTGGGTAACATTCAACATTTATACAGACAGTTTCTGAATACAAAGTGATACACGTTTTCGGTCGTCGACGGCAAAATACGCGGACATTTTTAGTTCTACAACTCTCGGACCTTTCTTTATTTCAGTGAATAGCGAGGTCAGAATGCCATTCACCTAAACGATATAACCGCTCACGGAGAGTAGCAAAATCAAATACAGTCGACTGTCATTAATTCAAACCTGCGATAATTCGAACCTCTCTATAATTTAAAGATATCACGAGTTCCCTACAAAATCTCTTTATATTTCGAACTAAATCAATACATTTTTATACACTTGGTAATTCGAACTAAAAATCATCGCTATATAACAAAACGACGCGTTAATTCGAACTCAACGGCTTCCAACACTCGACAATTCAAAGTTGCAGAGAGAGAAAGAGAATGTATAAATGTTTTTGACAGCCTCCGTGGCGCAGTTGGTTAGACGCCGCCTGTGAAACGAGAGGCCGCGGGTTCGATCCCCGCACCGAGACAAATGTTTGTGAGGCCCACAAGTATTTGTCTCGGCCCTCGGGTCTGGGTGTTTGTGAGACCGAAAAGTCTCTCGTAGGTCCCGATACCCACGACACAAGACTTAATTGATCTTAATGTGGGGTCAGGACTATGTATGTGACTGTTGGGTGTATTTATTTATTTATTTATTTATTATGTTTGATGATTGCTATTGATTGAATAATAGTTGATAAACACTTAATAATTCGAAGTTTTATAGTGTCTCTCGTAAATTGCGAACCATTTGATATTTCAAACACTCGATAATTCGTAATATTTTAAGAGTCCCTCGAATTTCGAATTAACGAGAGTCGACTGTAACACCGTGAATTACAAACTAAGGACATTTCACTGCGGTCGCCATCTTGAGACATAAGATACGAGTATATAAAGTCTCAATATGTCCTGTAACTATTCTGGTTATAACGTCCTTCAAACCTAAACACAACAGTGCATTTACACTGCTGTTTGGCGAAAGAAACCTAACTCTCAGACCTGAAATATATTGTCGCCTCAGAGTGAGGATCAAAATATTCCCTCCTTCATTTAAGAGTGCCTAATTAGCCAGAGTAAAATTCAGACATTTCGATTACAGAACTGTTATACGGGGTATATCAAGAGTGCTACCGAAAACGAAGCCAGGTGGTAGTTTTAGTGACTTCAGATACAATGCAACTAAATTTTGTGCAAAAAATTGCGACGATTTTTTTTTGTTATTTTTTTCTATCGTCGTATTCGGGTGGTAAATACATATTTTTTTTCTTAAATAATAGTGTACACCCTTTTATTTTTAAACACGCTATGGTACGTAAGGCTTTAAATTATTATTTTAGCAAAAACCATGAATTTACCATGCAAACTCGACGATATTTAAAAATAAATGTCGCGTTTCTTTGCGAAATTTTTAGTTACATTGTGTTTGTAGTCACTTAAACTACCACCCGGCTTCGTTTTCGGTAACACTCTTGATATACCAGGTATATTATGTTAAAAAAAACTAGTTGAATGCTGAATACGTTTGTAATGGGGGTCATTCCCACATAAACCACCATCGGAATCCATCACTGTACTAACATATAGTAATAGAGTGAGTAAGACAGAATTGCAACCGTAATCCGTATTAGTTACAGATTCAATATGAGATATCAATAACGCTTTGTTTGCTTACATTACCGGTAATTACAGTTTCGATATCGTAAATCTCTTACGAAAATAGAAAGATAAATAGTATTTAGCAGTACTAGTATTTAGCATTAAAAAAGATGTAACACAACACCCTTATTATTGTTTTCTTGAATCTTACCTTGGTCGTGGGTTGAAATCCACAACTCGGAGTCATATGTGTATTGATAGTCAATCATAATGCACTATTACGGTAAAAGAAAACGTCGCGAGAAAACCAGCACGCCATAGCGATTTGTAATAATTTATATGGTATCTAAAGTCCGCCAAACTGCACTAGGCCAGCGTGGTGGACTAAATGTCCTAACCCCTTTCAATCGTACTCTCGACTGTAGAAAAGGCTCGTACCCTGCAGTGGGAGTATATATATGTATATCCCACTGCAGGGCACGGGCCTACTCTACAATCGAAAGTACGATTGAGAGTGGTTAGGCCATATAGTCCACCACGCTGGCCTAGTGCGGGTTGGCAGTATAAGTATATAAGTTGATACAATGCAGTATTATTTTATTACGTTTGCCTCATGTCGCTATCCAAAAACATCAAACACATATTTTCGAAATTACCCAGCAAAGACCAACTGACACAAAAACAGAACCCGCAGAGTTGAAATATATGATTACATAAAATCACTTACTGAGAAACATATATAATCCAATGTTTATACATATTTGGAGGAGCATACAAAATATGTACTTGCACTGATCAGTTAACCTATTTGTGATGTGCTGACTAAATAATGTTGTAGGTAGGTGTAAATCAAGTATGAGAAATATATAAAAGTGAGCGAGCGCCCGCCACCAGTTAGTACACTGACAGAAGTCAGACCGACTGGACGGCCTCAGACACTGCAGATCAAGCACTGTGTTTTATTTAAACTACCAACCTAAACACTGGAACATCACACTATTTACATTTTGTTAAATTAAAATCATCTTTAACACGTTTATAACAAATTAATAATAAAAATCGGACTTAAAATAGGTATACATTTTTTTTTACTGCTATGAATAGCGAGACGAGCATGCCGTTCGCCTGATGGTAAATGATACGACCGCTCATAAACAGTAGCAGAACCAAACAACACCTTGAATTACAAAACAATGCTTGGCATTCCACTGCGCCCGCTATCCTGAGACATAAGATGTTAAGTCTCAATATGTCCAGTAGTTACTCTTGCTAGAATGTCCTTCAATCTGAAACACAACGTGCATTTATACTGCTGTTTGACGGGAGAAATAGACAAAGCGGTGGTACCTACCCAGGCGGCCGCTCACATATGAGAGACCTACCACCAGTAAATTATAAAATTATAATGATCACAGTTATAAACATTGTAGTGTAATATTGTAAACATCATCTAAAAATCAAAACAGTACCTAATGAAATCTAATAAAATATAACACGCGACAGCCAACTGGTGACAAATGCAAATTGAATTTGCAATTACACAACGAGTCTACGCGTATGTCACGCCTAGTGCAATCGGAAATCGAATATAATTTTGCCATATGCGAATTGGTTCTATAGAAATATACGATGCGGTTGATTTAGGATTATTGTGAATCAATTTGACGGGATTTGATGTGGTTTTAAGTGCTGTTTTCATTATTAGCTAATTAATATAGAGATCAACCGGTTGGAAGTGTGATTTGTTATTATTTAAAACTTGTAAATGTCATAGAGCATTGATATAGTCAGAAAAAAATCAGTTTTACCGGGACTATACCACGGAAGTAGTGAGATGTAATTTTCTCTAGTGCGAAATTTTATAGGAACCTGTCATGTGGAGGCATTTTTTGGTTGAAGAATAAAAATATTATTTGGATTATTAGTATTAGGTAAAAATATAAAACTTTATATAAGAATAAATAATATTCGTACCTTAATTACTTCTTGAAATCTGAATATATAAAATAATACTACATAAACAAATACGTACATATAACTTCAATTATATACATGCATACACAAAATCACGCCTTTTTCCCAGAAGAGGTAGGCAGAGGAGTTATCAGGACACCTTCGTTTCGTCTTATGTGTTCCTTCCAACGATGTGATAGGGGTCGAACCACTCGCCACATTGGGCATAAATTCCTAACTCCTAATTCAATATCACTGCCCGACAGGGATTAAAACCCAAGACCTCAGCTTTGTATTCGTACCGCCAACTACGGCACTGAGGCAATGACGTGTGTTAGTATGTGATTTTCTATTCTCTCACGGTTCTCAAAATAGCTCTGAATGTTACAAGACAGGTGGTGTTAAATTCTTGATACCTCTGCTCCAACATAAGTCTAATAAACCCTGTGCACACTACGTAAATTACTTGCAAACAATTTCACAGTGTGGTTTTAACTTACTAGGAATATTACACTGCTTTTGTAGTGACGTGAATGTCTGTACCTCACCTTAGGATATCGGTTTGACAATAAGTATGAAGTAAATATACAGGGTATCTCAAGACTGCTACCGAAAACGAAGCCGGGTGGTAGTTTAAGTGACTACAAACACAATGCTACTAAAAATTTCGCAAAGAAACGCGACAATTATTTTTTATGATCTTTTAAATATCGTCATTTTTGGGTGGTAAATCCATAGTTTTTGCTAAAATAATAATTTAAACTCTTTTATACCTTAGATTATTTATAAATAAAAGGGTATACACTATTATTTTAGGATTGCATTTACCACCCAATTATGGTCATAGAAAAAAATAACAAAAAAAAAATTGTCGCTTTTTTTTGCAACTTTTTCTGTTGCATTGTGTCTGAAGTCGCTTAAACTACCACCCGGCTTCGTTTTCGGTAGCAGTCTTGATATACCCTGTATAATACGATGGTAAAATAGTATACACTTACGCGTGAAGTGTACAAGTAGAATATAACGAATTTATACAATTTGACGATTGACGTATTTGCTGGATACCCAGTACCTCTTTCCTCTTTCCATTATTTTTCCTTCCCACTCCAGATTTTATAGGCCGACAACATATCTTTGATGCAAGGGTTGTGAATGTTTATGGGTTGCTGTTTACCCGTTTGCCGGATGTATATTTATTTATTTATTATCTTATTTATTTATTATCTTATTAATTTATTTATGTATATCTGTGTATATATTTTTATACAATGAGGCCGGCAAAAGTCGCTGTTGGTACGTGATCACTGCCGCACATGAACAACCACAATCCTTGGATCATGGATATGTTGGCGGTCCATCAAATCGGGAGGGGAGCGGGATAGAAAAAGAATGGGAAGAGGAAAGGGTAATTGAGTATCCAACAATTTCACTCATCGAACGAAACGAACAGCAAAGTTATCGCTTCTCGTCGATTTCCTGTAAGATAGTGTACCACCCCGGACGATCCTGTCCATTCAGTCTGAGTCGTGACTGACAAAAGCGTGGCTCTACCAAAGAAAACCGATTTATTTGTCATAGACGCACAGAGAAAAAATAGATTTATAAAAGGCAACAAGGAGTATACTGTATACAATAACAACAAAAATATGATTAATAAATGTAACAATAAAATAAATACAATGAAGGTAACAAAGAGTATACAATAACAACAGAAATATGTTGAATGAGTTTTATTTAAATGATATTCTTTATTTTCTATTTCTGTTTTTTTTCCGTCAAATCCATCCCATGGTTGTCTGTAAGGTATTGCTTAGAGCAATAACACCGCTATTTGTATGTTTTATTGTGTTATTTCTGTACATTATATTTTAATTTTCGTGTACTATACAAAGTAAATGAATTGTTTGTCTAAAATCTAATAAAGAGCACGCGTTCGTTACTGCAGACAATACTCAATTAAGCACCTGTGTACAACTGTCCAAGTTACTTTGTAAAACATAACGTCCAACACAATTGAAACATTCAAATAGCCAAACGTGTTTCTGCTACATTCGCGCATGAAATTCAATTATCGGAGTATTTTTTCGATTGTCCAAAAAGTTTTTTGTTAATTTTCTGTTCGTTTTCAGGACACGTGTAGATTTAGAAAGTGCTTTCGTAGCGTGTGTGTTTTATAGTTGGTAAATTTTACAGAATTGTTAGTCAATTGAATATGGGTCTGCATAATTGGTGAGCTATAAGAGTAGGTTTCGTTTTCTTCTCAAGAATGAGTTTTCAAGACGACTGTACTCGTAGCAGTGTACAAAAAATAGTTTTATGTAACGCAAGAGATAACCCTATTCTGTAAGAAAACCACATGTTTAATATAGCCTCGCATATTTATTCCATTTTATTTACGCAACAAGAGACACAAATAGGTAAAGCTGAAACGAATAACTATCAGGTATATTTATCCTTCACCGTTTTAGCACCGCACTAAAACGGTGAAGGAAAACATCGTGAGGAAACCTACATACCATAGCGATTTACAAAAATGACTATGGTATGTAAAGTCCGCCAACCCGCATAGGCCAGCGTGACCATATGACCTAACCACTCTAAATCGTACTCTCGATTGTAGAGGAGGCCCGTGCCCTGCAATGGGACGTATATGGGCTGATACAGATATTTATCCTCCTTTCCTCTCATGTTTTGAGACGCTATCCACCTACAACCGAAATGTATATTTATTTATTTATATAGTCTTAGATTTCCACTGCCGGCAATAACTACATAATATCATCTGGTGAGCCGTTTCCATGTTAACTGGAGTTGAAAGTGAAGAAAAAGTAAAGGTAAGGGAAAGGAATATTAAAATATTTACATATGTGATCGATTGTACAATGACTTTAAGAATAAAACACGTGAAACAGTCGGGCCAGACGTTGCTTTGTTCATAAAGTATTCAATTGGATTCGGCAAACAGCATCTATCCAGCTTGAATTCCAAATAGCCGCAAATAAAACACAATAACAGCGCTTAGCTGGTCCGGCTTTATTAGGGTTGCCACTTAGTTAAATTTTAACTTTTATAAATTAAGTTGTGAAACTGAATATGTTTTATAGTTGACCAAATTGTATAATCCAGAGTTTTTTGTTGTTTAGGGGATCAAGTAAAATGGCCGAATTTGATCACTTTCGTAAACAGATTCGATATCGCTGATTTTGATATGTTGTTTAAAGTATTAGACGAATATAATTTTTTGAAAAATAATCAAATATTTTTGTATTTTTTATTTTCGCTTCTACATTTTACGAAATATTCCATCCTGAGAAGTATCTTGTGGTTTAAGCTTAAATGAAATGTGGACAGTAAGTGTCTCGTTGCACTTAAGAGTCTCGTTGCTTTAATTTCAATTCTTCCCTCGGGACAAGAGTCGAGTAAAATGATTTTTTATTAAGTTCATGATTTAATATCCTACAAGCAATCTTGTAGACACCACACACTGAACATACGTACACGTATACGTATGAACACACATACGTACTCACTCTATGTAAACACTCATAAGCTTACGTTAAATAAATGTAGGTTTGAAATCGTACTTAGAAACTGACAGTGCAAAGTCTATGTCTTGTCATTAAATTTTTATGACACCTGCATCCTGAACCCTAAATTGAATGTGACAGCCATACGGATATCTAATCCATAGCCCTTATCTTGTTATTATATTTTTATGACACCTGCATTCTTAACCGTGAATTAAAATTGAATGTGACAGCCCTACGGATATCTAACAGACGCCACGCGGCACAAAGCTGTGCTGTGGATGCGCAGGGACAATAGCCGCGCCGCGTGAGAGATAATGTTTTTATAACGCAACTGAGCTTAATGCTACCCCCAACGCGGGACCCAGTCGCACTGATAGAGCTAGATATCGTGTCTAGGTTTATTATTATCCACTCAAACGTCTAACTACTAACTATTTCTGAACTGACATTAAGTTGACATTACATTGACAAACCTCTAAAGAGCCGGGAAGTTAGAGTACTTATATTCGTAGTGTACTACAATATGATTCCACCTGCGAATGCTTTGAATGGAAAAAAAACTGTTTTAAGAGCTAGATATCGTGTTTAGGTATACTACTTTATGCCTATGATATTTTACACAAATTCTGTTTTTAAACTTTACCCACTTTAGAGACAATTTATTGACTATTTGAGTCGAGCTCGTGTCCTCTTCTGTAACAGCAGAAGTCTAAACAAAACGCGTAATAGGCGACCAAAGTTAAATCCTAAGTTCATATTGTGTTTACCGAATAATCCAATTTCATTTAATTAAACCCAGATAGTAAATACGAACAAGGAGGGTCACTCTGTACTACGACACGACGACGAATGTTCGAACATTCCACGTAAAACTATACGAATATGCCTGCATATACAAAATATTCAATTCCACTATCGTGCGTAATAATCTTAGAATAAGTTCGAAGTGAATCATTAATTATAAAGTGAAAAGTATTGATTTTTAGAAGTGGAATAATTTTATCTGATATGGAGACTATCCCGCCCTCACACCCACCACTGTACTGTAAGCTAGGATCAACAGTGGCACGCAATGCAAAATAACACGGAGCATTGAAGCTCGCCGAGTCTCCGGGAATGTTAACTTGTCTTTAACCCACAAGAAATTAACCAGAAAGTTACGTTAATAGAAGCTGGAAATAAATTATTATACTATACTTTTATCTTATATGTTAACGTTTAACGTCCGAACATTCTAACTTCATGTCGAAGTATAGACTAACTCCCATGACTTAACTATAATTTACTACACATTCAACTGTCATATACAGAAATGAGTGGCGGAACCCGTTTGGTCTTTGCTCATTATCTGCCTTTACAGATAACAGACACGTCGCTTACAGTATGTGAATATGGCTTTCATATTACACGCGAAAAATATTACAGCGGTAAATTGGTGCTAAATTGTTACTTTGAGGAAAACCTTGAAATTATTATATTGAAGTGTGTGCTATTCAATTTTGCTTGTTCTTAACTTTTATATGCTTGTTTGCAAACGTAGAGTAACGCCCTCTGGCCAGATAGAGAGACGACTTACACAAGAGGGCCGGCAGCGACTGGATGCGTAAAGCAGCAGACCGGGCGGGTGGGGTACCTGGGAAGAGGCCTATATCCAGCAGTGGACTGCAACGGGATGATGATGATTATGTGCTTGCTATAAAATGGTTTGAATCGATTATTAATAGGTATCAATAATTTTTTGCACATATATAACCAGAAAACATGAGGGAGAAATGATTCCTATTAGCTAAATGACGTAGATATTGCAAAAGGCTTGATAGTGCTGTGAAATCCAAATAGAATGTCTATCTATATATTTGTGTATATACTATCTGAATTTACATACATACATAAACTCACGCTTTTTCTCCAGAGAGGTAAGCAGTGGTGCCAGGTGGTACCAGTAAATTCACATTTCGCCTTGTGTGTTGTCCCACGATGACAGGGAACGAGCCTATTGCCATATTGTGCGTAAATTCCTGACTCCGGGCTTGTAGTGAATAGAAAACTCCAGTACCAGTTTGCCCGACCCAGGATTTTAACCTCAGACCTCAGCTTCGCAATCATAGCATAGTAAAACTGCGCCACCGAGGCAGTCGGATAGCCGGATTTAAACTGGATAATACCGAAATGCAAACTTTTTTTATTGCAATGAATGGCGAGACGAGCATGCCGTTCGCCTGATGGTAAGCGATACGACAGCTCATGAACAGTACCAAAACCAAACAACACGTTGAATTACAAAGCAATGCTTGGCATTCCACTGCGCTCGCCATCCTGAGACATAAGATGTAAAGTCTCAATATGTCCAGTAGTTACTTTGGCTGCAATGTCCCTCAATCCGAAACACAACAGTGCATTTAAACTGCTGTTTGGCGGGAGAAATTGACATTGCGGTGGTACCCCGGTGGGTAGAAAGGTGGGTAGAAGCTGCCTCGGTAGGCAGCTTCCCACGTATGAGAGACCTACCACCAGTAAAATAATTAATAATTATAATTGATAATTATTTGAAAGAAGAAAAAGATACAGATATCAGGTTTAGCTCACGTTTGTGTTACCAAACAAACACATAAAATTTTACGCATAACAATAATTTATGTTAAAATTTATTTATAACATATTTTATTTTATAAAGCGCATATTTGGGATTTGCTTAACTTCCTCATATTTTTTTGTAAACATTTATACCCCGCAGTGGGTCTATTATACCCAAAAGGTTTCCTTGTTTTTCCTTTTGTGTTATAAGTTAACCCGTCGCTCACACTTCAACCTCTCCCTAACATATTCTCAGTGACTCGCGCACCGCGGTGACTCCACGCTTTATATTTTTACACCACAAAAGCAACTTTGAGCCGGATAATGGTTTTTAATGTTAGTTGTGATTTCGGCGAGCCTTCCCCATTGAAACACTCCAAAATTGACGCAATGAATAAGCAAATATCATTCTTAAAATAACAATGGTCTCACAGACCCTTCGGAGAGGGTTGAAAAGGCGGATTTATAGGGAATGAATAATTGATGCTCCCTTTGAGATTTTGGCACTGGTATTTGTCTGAGAATTTGTCCATATTGAAAGAACCTATGAAAATCCGCATGAGAGGATTGGTATTGTAGATACGAATAAAATTGGATGAAAATATTAGAAAGCAAATTTCAATAAAGATTTTTTATGTGAGAATTTTCACACTTGGTATCATAGAAGTGCGTGGCGGCCTGTTGATAAACGGACTAGACGCGACTGCCAATATGTTCACAGTGGTCGCGGGTTCGAATCCCAGGGCACACCTCTGACTTTTCGGAGTCATGTGTGTATTGATAGTCAATCACCACGCACTAAAACGGTGAAGGAAAACATCGTGAGGAAACCTGCATACCATAGCGATTTATAAAAAGATTCTATGGTATGTAAGTCCGCCAACCCGCACTAGGCCAGCGTGGTGGACTATATGGCCTAACCACTCTCAATCGTACTATCGATTGTAGAGGAGGCCCGTGCCCTGCAGTGGGACGTATATGGGTTGATACAGACAGATAACATAGACGGCTAGACTTTAGCGTATAATAAATTATACCACACTTTGTGTTTTGTTTTTTGGTCAAAATGTGTCCATGTTCAATACACGTACAAAACATAGGTCATTAATTTATTTACTTTTTCTGCTAACTGGGTTCACAGTTTTAGTAACTAATACTTTAAATAAAATACTATTGATAAAATAATCAATAAATAAAAGTAATTATAAATAAGGAAAAAAATATTAAAATTGAAAGAAAATTAATATAAATAATACTAAGTACATAAAATATTTTGTATATAGAGATTAGGTGCTATGTGTATCGACTTGTCAGAAGAGCTCTTTAATTGCCGAAATGACCAATAAATACATTACATTTTATAAATGTTCATAGCTTTGTCATAATATACGTTGTATTTGGCAAGCACACATGAACAAACCGAACTGCAAAACAAACACTCGTCACATATTTAAATGAATCGCAAAACAAAAGACATTCAATATCAGACCCACCCAATCATCACAATATTTAAAAGTGGAATAAAATTTCGCATGTCAATCAGAATATCCAATTTTAACCCGCCACTTGCAGTGAACTCGGTTTTAATCATTCGCCAAAACGATTCACGTTGAAAACAATGAAAATGGTATCTTATACACGGGTATAAAGTACCTATGCATACTTCAATTTAACCCTTTCCTTTGACGTGATACCGGATTCGAATTCGTTTTGTCTAGTTTTCCGTTGCATGGGTTTAATGATTTGGTTTGAATATTATCGTTATTAACCCTTCAAATCCTTCATCTTGTGGAATGCTTTGAGCGAGGCCAAAATAGTAAATTATTTCTGGCCAAGGATTATGATGATTATGAATTGCTTTTTTTGTGATCAATTTCTTACATTTACGCTAATGTTACACATTAAAATAAAACTTATATTTACGGATTTTATCACGAATTCAGTCCGCCTTGTGACCTTCGTGGTCATAAATGATGATGAGATGTCGGGAAGTTAAAAAATGATAAAAATCAAACCAAATCCGCCACAAAATCCGTAAATAATATTTTTATCTCAAAAACTTATAGAAAACATTAGTAGTCCCCTTTTCGCACGCCATACATGCTTAAAAATATGGGGTTGAATAACAAATATGAAAGTTAAACTAATCTTGAATCTTAAGATTCATTATGTGGTTTGAATCCTGTAATTGGTAGCATAACAATCTCGGAAAATGGTTCCTCTAGCAAGTCCAGATTAGATTTTAGAAACCTCATTAGCACGAAAATGCTACCACTAACCTGGCTATTAGTTTAATGAACGCCATATGCGCCCTAAGCTGCATGAAGCCAGATGAAGTTTAAATTCATATGAAAAGGTTGGAGATTGGGTTCAAAATTGAAATATGAATTTAGATACAAATAAAGGTTAACAGCATTTCTCTTTCCTTCATTGTTTGAGTCAGGCATGATAGTACGATACACTTTATCGTTAAGACGGAAAAATAGGTTAGTAATATAATATATACATATATACAGAGATAGACGCACAGCTCTACTTTTTATTTTTCGACGCGTTTTCGCCGGCATGTTTTCAGAGGGCGCGCTAGGCGAAAGCGCGAAATTTCATATATGTTATGTCAATATTTCAAAATGTGTATCTTTCGTAACTTCTTGTAATTTTAACCAATATCAAGTTGAAATTGTTTTATATTAAGAAAGTTTATAATATCAATATTCAAAACATATTTCTTAGTTTAATAGCACATTACCGCCATTTAAGAATTCAATGTAAACTAGGTACTTACACGATCATTTCTCTTTCTCACCAGAGCATTGCGCTAGAATCGAAATAATCGTTTTCAATATTTTTCATGAACGTAGTCGAACCCCTATGGACGAAATTTGGCAGTTATTATGAAATATAGTTTCCTAGTGAAGAACAAGATAGATCCTATGATACTGGTGCATATGAAACTATATGTGCCTTAACAATATTTAAGAGCTGGTAGTTGGCGAAAACATCAGCTGTTCCCCTGTCCAGCTCCAGGGTATGTTAATATAACTTTTTGACAGCCTCCGTGGCGCAGTTGGTTAGACGCCGCCTGTGAAACAAGAGGCCGCGGGTTCGATCCCCGCACCGAGAGAAATGTTTGTGCGGCCCACAAATATTTCTTCCGGGTCTGGGTGTTTGTGAGAAAGTCTCTCGTAGTTCCTGATACCCACGACACAAGACTTGATCTTACTGTGGGGTTAGGACTATGTATGTGACTGTTGGGTGTTATTTACTTATTTATTATAACTCTGACAAGCAGAATAATCACCTTTTAAATATATTCACAAGCCAAATTCAAGATGTCGATATTTTTTATGAGAACCTTCATCTAATGTTTAATTATGCCACACGGGCATTTGGTGTTCAGATTGGAATGTTATGTCTTGAATTTATTTTTTATTTTTATTTTAACAATTTAAGTCTGCGTATTTTATTAAAATTTTAGGCATTACTTTTTATTGTTTCAGCTTCTATTTTTATATTAAACCTTAATTTTGTGCACAGATGATTATTATTTTTAAATTATATAATTTAATAATTTTATGTAAACATTTCGGCATATGTTCACAATGTAAATGTTTTATAAAACAAATAAATGAACACTTCCAAAAACTAGACATCACTTGTCTATCTAAAGGAAAACAAAGAAATAGATAACGGAATATTCACTATCAGGAATTGTCTTCACCAACGAACTGTGAATACATAGCAGTCCTTTGTCAGCGTCGGGGCTTTGTCAACTTCAATCACAACACGAAATGCAACAGCAAAGCTATCAACGTCGGTTTATCACACATTTGGGCCATCACAATGGAGCCAGCTCATTCAACTGCAGATGATACTGCGTGTGTGTGGTAGTTGCCAAATGGTGCCAATCAATTATCACTCATAACGGTTATGGCAAAGTTACTATGTGCTTCTTCTGTGATTTAACTAAGTTTATAGGATATCTGTATCAGCCCATATACGTCCTACTGCCGTCGACATTGGAAGTACGATTTAAAGTGGTCTGGCGTTAATCCACCACGCTGACCTAGTGCGGGTTATACAACATGTATTTATTTATTAATTGCACATAAAAAGAAGAAGATACTATAAAATAACAAAAAATATAGATGGTGGTCTTATAGCTCTAGGCGATTTCTTAGAGACAACCTTTGGAGGAATAATAGATCGAGAGCCCGTGGCCGCCAGACCTTCGTAATTTTATAAAACCTGAAAGTTTGTCTGGGCATGCCTGTAACATAGACATCACACAATCAGCTATTATGAAGTTCCGATCGTAGTTGCTTTGGAAGTTATGAGCTTTAATGTTTCTAGCAAGATCAAAGAACCATCAAAAGTGTCGGAATACTAAGGAAACATTTGATTATATTTGCCTTTATAACATATATAAATTAAGCTTTTATACTATAACGCTGCCAAAATTACATGTCATTAAATATTATAATATCTTTAAACTTTAACATAATGTAATTTTGTCAGCATTATAGTGTAAAAAGGTGCGTGGTGGCCTGTTGGTAAACGGACTAGACGCAGTTGCCAACATGTTCACGGTGGTCGCAGTTTTAAATCCCAGGGCACACCTCTGACTTTTCGGAGTCATGTATGTATTGATAATCAATCACCAGACACTAAAACGGCGAAGGAAAACATCGTGAGGAAACCTGCATTCCATAGCGATTTATAAGAATTTCTATTGTATGTAAGTCTACCAACCCGCACTAGGCCAGCGTGGTTGACTATAATTTGGCCGAACCAATCTCAATCGTACTTCATTGTAGAGGAGGCCCGCGCCCTGTAGTGTAACGTATATGGGCTGATATAGTACAGTCCAGAAAAAAACGAAACATTCTTATCGTATGTCTATAAAACATAATTTAAAATAATTAAACCTTTTTCTAAATAGTAATTAAAAGAGAGATTTAAATCTAATCTTTATTATAAATCTTAAGAGAACCTAAAAATACCTATTATTTTTTCGCCTGTCTGTTTTTTGTTATACTTATTCGATGTTAGCGACATTCATGCGATGTCTATGGGTGAGAATATAATGTTTATATAGGATAACAAACATCCCACGTCCCATCGTTTACAAAATTCCGGTCCCCAACGATTCCTAAATATTATGGCGTGGGTAAACGTTTTCCGTAAGGTGAGTTCCTTCCCCAGCTATCATGGAACTATACGTAGTACAAACCACACTATTCACTTTATAACAAAGGTGGCCCATATCGGTAAAAAATCGCGGATTCCAATATCGATACTGCATAAATTCATTATAGTTTCTTTATGGTTTGGCCTTAAACTTTGTCCTGTTTTATCCCGGCCCATAGGACCATAGGAATTAATCGTTTTCTTTGCTCAAACTGAATTTAATATCTTTGGAAAATAATAACACATTCTATAACTGAAATAGGTTTTAAAACTGCCTATAAATAATATCGAATAACTATAAATAAAGTAAATGCACTTTTGTGTTCCGGATTAAAAATTGTAGCCAGAGTAATTACTGGACATATTGAGACTTAACATCTTATGTCTCAGCATGGCGAGCGTAGTGGAATCCCAAGCATTGCTTCGAAATTCAATTGTTAAATTTTGCTTCTATTTATGAGCGGTCATATCGCTCACCATCAGGCGTCACGTCTCGCCATTCAGAGCAATAAAAAAAAAACTTATAAACAAACACACTAAAAGTCGAATACAGAATTATCACGGGAGAAGCAAACACGTCAAAATCTTGAGTAATGTAAACACCATTTGGAACTACACACATATTTGGGTGCGTGCTTCGTGGTTCTATTTGCGCCGATGGAAATTGTTATCGAGCGCACACTGATGTCTATATACGTGATATGACTTACGAGGCGACTAACGGAAATATTGTGGATTTAGTATACGGCGGGGAAATTGAATATACAAAACAGCCTCTGTGGCGCAGTTGATTAGACGCCGGCTGTGAGACGAGAGGCCATGGGTCCGATTTCCAAAGCAAGACAAATCTTTGTGTGATCTACATGTATTTGTTTGAGGTCTGGGTGTTTGTGAGACACCAGGTCGCATTGTACAAAATTTAAACAAATTCCGAGAAGATTTTTGTCAATAATCGTGACATTAGCTTGCACGATTTTAGACCAACCCGTATTGATACGAGTACTATTACCGGTTAGTTGAATTTTGGTTCGGTCGAAAACTTCCCTGAGCGGTAAAAAGACTCATACCTATACGGGTTGATCAAAAGCATTGAAAAATAAAATCGCGATTTTTTTAAACTACCAGATATATTTTTGAAACTTAATACAAAATTAGGTATCTGTTGGTTGGAGGCGAAAGAAAATGTAGTTTAAATTAAATATCAATGTAATCACCCGATGCATGATTTACCCACGTAATACGTGTGCAGTGTTACCGGTTGGAATTGTGTAAGTATAATAACAAAAAAACTGTATTAATCGTCTACGACCTTTTGATTTCATATATATCACCATATATCATATAGTCATACTGCTGTCTAAATATTAGGAACAATTACTCT
This sequence comes from Hyles euphorbiae, assembly GCA_023078785.2. Taxonomy (NCBI): domain Eukaryota; kingdom Metazoa; phylum Arthropoda; class Insecta; order Lepidoptera; family Sphingidae; genus Hyles; species Hyles euphorbiae. Next base: position 3,877,997 of record CM041032.1, on the reverse strand, counting down.
CTTAACATTTTAATATATTGGACTTTGTTACTACTATTACATTACAAGTATAAATGCTTGTTATTTATATTAGGAAAGCATAGCTCAAACAAAGTGTTTAATCGATATTTTTTAATTCCTATTTGCAGTTCCAAATTCCGCCACACGCCAATAGAAAATAGACGAATTATAAATATCACCCGATGCATATTTTTTCTGATCCGGACTGTAAACGTGTATTATGGTGTTCTCTCAGTATCAAAACAGGTCTAGTCCTATCAAAATGACGTGTAAATATTGAATTAAACGTAGTACAGTGAAGGCGGTATAAGGCGAGCGACGCTTGGTTAATGGATGTGGTGGGGGCCGGAGGCGTGCGGGTGGTCCGGGGGACAAATGGGCCCCGCCGTCGGGAAGTGTTTGTCGTTTGTTAACCCCCGCACCTTGAATTTTAACTCCTTCACCTTGCAGTAATGACCTCAGTTTATTTAGTCAGTTTAATTTAAATGCTGAATGTTCTGCATTCCTAAGTTAGTCTTCCGTTGATAGTGAGTAAGTAGGGCGCTTCAGTTGTTCTCTGCTAATGTGCTGCCCCATCAATATTGTAAAGCATTTGATGTCAGAATCCTGTACTAAATGCGACATTTTATACGTTTTGCAAAATGATTCTTGCTCTATTCAGGGATTCTTGTCAATATGGTTTTCGATCTTATAATGTATGCGGTTATAGTTTCCTATCGATAAAACTCTCTCTCTCTCTTTCTCTATTCAGGTGCAAATAAATTAAATAAATAAATTGTCCTTTCCTAAGAATCCAATCCAAACAAAACGTTACTATTAAAAACAATTTTATTCTAAAATAGTGCCGCAATTATCGTCGATTCACGAAACATAACAACAATCAAAAGTAATTAACATAAAAATACACAATCCATATTGCTCATAATTTTCACCCTATAAATACAAAATTATGCAAACAAACGGCCCTTATAACAATATTTAACTCCGTCCTAATATGATTCACAAAGAAATAAATTTAGTTATAAAATTACAATCCTAATAAAAGCTCGTAAACCCAAAATGCCCGCTAAAGTCAGAGCAAAATTAATTGTATTACCAATATTAATAAATACAAAGGTTTGTATGTTGGTCTGTCGTCCTTTCACTGACTTTTACTAGTGGTAGTTTCAAATGCACTGTTCTGTTCCGGCTTAAAGGACATTGTAGCTATAATAATTACTGGACATATCGATACAGGGAAGCGATTTTGTCGTATCTCAAAAAATGTGTATATGCGTTTTGTATATTAAATAATTCATAATAAAATACCGCATTGAATTTCCTCGTGAAAATGTAAGGTTTTATTTTAAAATGTTATTATTAAAGAAATTGTATTCCTAAGTATTCTAGTTTAGAGGTTATTCATTTTTTTAAATATTTTTTTTTTGGTTCTGATGCTAAATTGCTTGTTTCGAGATACGACAAAATCGCTTTCTTGCGTCGATATATAGACTTAACATCTTATGTCTCTGGATGGGGAGCGCCGTGGAATGCCATGCATTGGTTTGTAAGTCATAATGTTTTTTCGGTTTTGTTACTGTATGTGGGCGGTGATATCGCTTACCATTAAGTGAAAAGCATGCTCCTGTCGCCATTCATAGCGATTGCCATTGTATATATTTGAAAATGCCATTGGCTTGATGGCAATCGATACAACCACTCATGGTCAGTAGCATAACCCACTTGTTATTTATTTTATTTTATTTATTAGAATCTCCAACAAAGATAATAGCATTATCTATGTTTTTAATTAAGTACATATTTATTACAGATAAAATCAGGTTTCTAAGTATGGACAAAGTCAAGTGCGAAAGCTAAAGTTTTGTATGTTACAACAGAATCGCTTTAAAGTAGTTTGTTTATTGAAAACTTTAAGATATTAACATTTTGTTGCGTTTATTCAACGTTAAGATATTTCCAAAGTGATGCAAAGTTTTAACAGACTTCGTATAAATTATCTGGCAATTGGATGAGTTTCCAGACAGGGATAAAGATTAGAAGACTGAAGTTTATTGCCAAATAAAGGCAAAAAGTTCAATATCAATATTGTATGAAGTTTAAAATGTCTTATTTATATTTTTGAATTTTATTTTTACTTATATAACTTTAATTTGCATGGTGCAAAAATTAATAGCTAAAAAGAAACAAAAACAGGAAAAGTTTAAAAAAACCGTTTTAAAAAAAAGAGATACAAAACTGACTTCTACCAAGTTATTGTATTTAATTATAGTTTACAAACCGAAAAACATGTATAATTTATTATTAGTATACATATTTGTTTAGGTCACGAGATATAAACTGATTAACGGCTAGCCAAAATAGAGGGTAAAAAATAGGCAAACATTGGAAGACTATAAATAAATATAATCTTACCAATAAATTAAAGTTACCAATAAAACAAATTTCAAGCTTCTGTTGTCTTCAAATATAATTAACAAGGTTTATTTACACAAGTAAACATAGTCAGGTTTAATATGTAGTTAATTATTAATTCTAATTGGTCTGTGCGACTTGGTTCCAGCCCTTTGACCGTCGTACCGAGGGTAAATTTACTTTTAATGTGACTCATATAATTGAGTAAACGGAATAATTAAAAGATTCATTAAATTTACTTATAATAACATCAAAGAAAAGTTTATTTCATTTTGTTGATGTAGAAAGGCTTATTAGCATCGGTCCAACAGCGTATGGAGCTGGTGTATTCTTAGATTCTGAATTAAATGTCTATTTAGGAATTAGGACTATCAAACCATGAGCCATCGTAGAAAAGGTTAATTCAGGCATAAAGATAATTACCCACTATGGAATTTTGCATTCAGTGGTGGGAACTGCTGAGTGTTTGGGAAACGTTTTCGAAACCGATGACAGACGATAGGAACTCCTAATGATACCGTTGATGATGGATCAGAAAAAAACTGATAATGGTGATGAAAAAAGCATATTTTCACAATATGAGCATTGGATATCCATATGAAAATCCAATTCAGATTGAAACATTATTTTTAATATAATTAATGTTACGGCGACAATTTCCTGACAATAATATAATTAATTGTTACGGGAAATTCCCTATCTAGAATACCTGACATTAATATTGCAATATGTATGCGTTATAATTTGATTACATATCACAGCTACAAATTGAAGGAGAAATGCAATTTGGCCAGCACGTAGAAATTATATATGTATCTACAAATATTCCCCTATCTTTCCCTCTCTTCAGAAGTCGACTGCTGAGCATAGACCTCCTCCAAGGATTTCCATATTGACCTGTCAGAAGCGGCCTTTATCTAGCGACTTCCTGCAACCTTTATCAGGGCATCCGTCCTCCTGGTATGTAGCGTCAGACACTTCGGTTGCCTACATGGCTCACACTTAAGTACTTTTGGGCTCTTAACAGAATTTTGGATATAATTTACGACCAGGCTATTGAAGAATTTTGAATGTATGTGGAGTTTATCAACCGCGATTAACAAGCATTGTAACCTAAAAACGGACTCTGGAATGGGTTGAGGTCGAGCAGCCAGTCGATTAGCCAAAGTAATTTGTTGCGTGGCTAAGATTTTAAGAATAGGGTAAGGTGAAATGGCGTAACTTGGAGGAGCAAAATTAAGCAGCAAAAGGCTGATGATGAAAATGATGAAGATTATGAAATTTTCACTTTACAAACAGACACTTCAATTTTATTTATATGTATAGATATACTCTATCAGAGTACAAGAAAATGTATAAAATAATGGTGGAAAAACTAGCATTCCTTCCATTTTACTCTTTACAGGCGTGTACGCGATATGCCAAAATTAATGTCATAACCATCACGAGCGACATTATGGGGCAAATTAGAAGCGATGAACTCTCGTGTAAATACCTCTTTGAATTTTTACCCCTTAACATGGCCCCCTTCAACTTGTAAATGAGGGTACTTTGTATGTTGATATAACATAATATGGCTAATTTCAAACACATGAGTAAAATGTGTAATGTATACCACACCTGAGAAAATTTTTAACAACTACTATACAGATAGGAAAAAAATTAATACATGCATACATAAACTCACGCCTTTTTCCCAGACAGGGTAGGCAGAGGTGCAATCAGGACACCCATATTTCCCACGACGTGATTTTGTTTATGTGAATTATTAGATGTTTATATAAAAGTTTATAATTAAAATACAGCCTGTTTTTCTTACCGTATCTATTTACATTATTTACCGGGTATTCACCCCGTATAACTAAATGCATAATCCAAAGGTAAGCTGAAACTTTTCCCTCATAACTTGAGTCCGGTATAAGCGATCGGGCGACACAAACGACTGCTGACCCCAATTAAACTACGATGACGGACACAAAACAACATGCGACGTTAAAACCACACGTGCCTTGCTATGGTCACACCATGCCAAAGAATAATATGCACGAATGAATATAGAGGATTTCATAAGGATTATTCATTCCTTAGGGGAGATTTACAAACATAGAATCCTATTTTTATCCTGAAAGTATACATTAGACATTCGATTTAAAAAAAAAGAGACACCATCATTTTTTTCTGTCACTGATGTCCATTGCATGGCTGGTAAGATTGCCTCGAGCCACAGGACTACCATTTGTACTCTTGTATTAAATATTTCTTTGGTGCACAAAAATAAGTTAAATATAAATAGTACTGTGATGGGTTTTTCACTGCGAGGTGATGGTTTTCGAACTAATAAACTAAATCTGACAACTTCGTTTGAAGTGGTTGTGAAACTTTTGGGCATAGGGTTCCATCTCCGCACTGGAACAATTAATGTTTGTGTGAACCACAGGTATTTGTTTGGGGTCTGGGTGTTTATGACACTGAAAACCCCCTCGTAGTTTCTGATACCAACGACACAAGACTAAATTTTAATGTAGGGTCAGGATGAGACAGTTCAGTGGATTAATAAATGATACTATTAGAGTTTCAGAATATGTTGAAGTTTTGAAGAAATCACAACACAAACTTTGTCAGGGTCAACACAAGGTCTCTCATATGTGAGAGGCTGCCTGGGTAGATACCACCGCAATGTATTTCTCACGCCAGGTAACAGTGCGTTAACACTGTTGTGTTCCGGTTTTAAGGGCATTTTAGCTAAATTAATTATGGATATAATGAGCCTTAAGGGTGTTAGGGGCCGTCCATTACTCAGATGAGGCTTGAATGGGGAGCGGCGGGAGTGGTTGGACAAAAATCACGAAATATCACAAGGGGGGTGACAGGGTCTAGTAAGATATCACGTGTATTTTTTTCGACACATAATTTTGGCTAAAATGCTACGATAATATATTTTCGTATGATTACACGATTCTTTTATTATATGAATTATATTTTATACCCGTATTTAAAGATTAATTAAAAATAAAATTACTTTTATTTATATGTACTAAAAATACACGTGATGTTTGTTTTGGGGTAGTCTTAAATCTCACCAGATATCACCAAAGGGGAGGGGAGGTCAAAAAATACTAAATAAAAGGTCACGTGATTAATGGACGGCCCCTTATATCTTAGGATTGCGAGCGCATTGGAATGCCAACTAAAAAACAAAGAAATATGCCCTCTATAAAATCCTGTAGTATTTTACTCTCTGCCAAATGTCACGCACGCTGACTTATGTGGGTTTAGCTTGTACAATTAAGAGTTATTACGGGGATTTAATTTAAACGTATTCCTGTCCCTATCACAGTCTATCGTGCGAAAAAAGGATAGGAATAGTTTGAAATAACACACATTAATGCGGAAGGGTTTGTAATTTGTACGAACCATTATTCATAACATTTTCGTGATAGTATTGCATATTATTTATCTTTCTATGAAGTTTGGTATAAGGGTTCGAGGATTAAGTTTGTATGAGAAAATACTCAGACGCGTTGCCAAGGAGAGGATTTGTGTCCAAATTGGGGATAAGTTAAGTATTAACTCTCTATATTATTGTTGGGCCGAAGTAAATTGCGATTTGTAGTTGGAGCTAATAGCATGTCTGGGTAACCGTTCAAGAATTTATTTATTTATTGAATAAAACAGTTATGAACACCACTTACACTATTCACTACTCAACACGAAGTCTATGTTGTCATGTAATATTATATTTCAAATTTATTTAAATATCTTACTTATTATAATTCATTTTCTTAATTTGGTCTTGCAATTATTATTTAAAATAATTGCATAGAATGCTTATTATACGAAAATTAAAATGCCATACAAGTCAATTATGATCCAAGTCATATTTCATAAAAGTCACATACTATAAGAATAGGGAAAAATATAAGTTCAAGGACCAGCAGTGCACTGCTTTCGTCTGGTGACATGAAAAGAAAATAAAAAATATATACCATAAAAAATAGTTTTTACATTACATTTCGACATAGTTAATTAATGTAACTACGATACCTCTGTAATGGTATAATTTATGTATAAGATCGGGTTAAGGCGACAGAGCGGCGCGATTAACCACTAGAGTCAAGTCGCACTTACCGCCGCTGTTCACTTGGAAATAGCTAATGGATTAAATTGAGTTCGCTCAAGTGAATGTATTAGTTTATCTATTGTCGACTTGACGGAAGGTAATTTAATTATTTACGCATTTTTGCTGTCATGAATTAGGTCTAAAATAACTGAATTTTGGACGGCAAAGACGTAAAGAACGCAGTATTTATAATAACGATTTAAAAAGGATATCAACAACGAAATTTTCAAGTAAAGCACATATATTATTTACCACAAAACATTAATGGAGGTTTCGGAGTTATGTGTGTATTAATAATAGTCAATAACTACGCAATTTGGTGAAAGAAACATCGTGAGGAAACTTGCATACCATAGCGATTTGTGTGAATTTGAATGGTATGTAAAGTTCGCCAACCCGCATTAGGCTCACTCTCAATCATACTCTCGATTATAGAGGAGGCCCGTTCCCTGCAGTGGGAAGTACATGGCCCGATACATATGTGGCTAATACATGGGCCATGGGCGGTAGATAAAAAAAACTGAATCTAAATCATGGAGAACATTATATTTTCATTGTCATGTTCATTTCATTTTCATATATGAATTAAATGAAATATTACAAGTTTAATAATTACATCGTTTCAATAAAATCTCACACAAAGCGTCCCGGCGGATAAAATACAATATCAATGAATGCTTCAACAATCAAGAAATATGTGATTAATAAAAACATAAAAGGGAACGAACAGCGACTCTCGGAATCGGTATAAAGCGCGCATTATTCAGTTATCCCATGAAATATACATGAAAGTGCGAAATTAGCCGAGCGCGGCGCGCAAATGACTATACCGTTTTACATTTTTATTACCGCGACACTTTTCTTTTGAATTCATCCGCGCCAATTTCACGTTTCGAATTCCGTTTGCATTATTTCAGTTATTATCTCGGCTTCATTAACTGTTATTACGGATATTCTCGCTGTTGGATTTTCATACTGCATTTGTACTTAATATTAAGCGTATTAGTATCCGGTATAGTTGTTATTGTGTTTCCAAATCCTTTTGTTATCTAGCTATAAGCTATTATCTTAGGAGAGTCACTAAGCCACAATATTTCGCCCAGCGGTCACTCAATACAGTGTGTGATCTATTCCACTCTAAAAATCATTTTGTCGTGGGTTAGTTTTAGAGATTGTCTGGTATCTATCCAAACTAGGAAAAAAAATGGTGGATCACTCAAATATTTGTGCAGTGCGGAAACTGAGGCTATGTCTTCTCGTATCACTGCTGGCATCACAAACACGCAAAGAAGATTGGTTATAAGTTAGGTTACAAATATGAAATTAATTTACTCATAATCTATTATTATCTTTTTTTGACAGGTAATATAAACAAAATCAAGGCACGATCAAAAGTCATCAAATACAAGGTTTTCCTAAAGCAGTCCTCTGGGTAAAGTTTGCCACCTCTGCGAATATATATCTTAATCATTTTTCCGCGAGTACGTGAGGCTTTCGCGAATGTATACTCGTGACAAACTACTTTAGGCATCGGGCTCTTTGACATTATTACATCGGCGTCATGAAATTGAATTTGTTCCGAGCACAGAGATCGTTATTTTCTAGAAAGCTTTTTATTATTACACGGTTATATTACTGCGGCGCATTAATGCAATTTACTCATGTAAAAAATAGTGGTGACAGATTATCAATCCGGTTTGATTATGAAAATCTTTTGTTTCTTAGATTTAAACGAATGTTACATATTGAAATAAAATATTTTTTACGGATTTTGTCGCGGGTTTGGTTTAATTTTAATATTTTATTTACGCTTCGATTGAAAGAGTCAAATTTGTAACAAGAACACGTTGTTTTAGTGACAATATTCTTTTTAGATCACGACAAGTTTCTCCCTGATACTTTATTCTTATCGTAGCCACTAAGTACTATATATTAAGTAATTCTCTATCTCTCTATTTAGCCACAGGAAGCTTCACCGCTACACGTTTGCCTCCCCTAAAGATATTTCACCTAACCTAAGCGATTAGCATCCAGTGACTGTCAACATAGCCCAAAAGAAAAGTAAGTTTAAATGGCAGGATCACTTAAGTTAGACGAATCTAAATGATCGTTTCCATTCATTTATATTAGATAGCCGTACAAAAACTCATTATGTATCAGCCAAACACCAAAATTATACCATATTAAAAATCAAAAGTTGTAAGAGAAGCTTGTATTATCCACGGTAAAATACCTGTATAAAGTACATAAGTAGGATCACACTTTTCGTCATATCTATACTTTCGCTGTCATAAAAATGGATTTACAACGGTTCAAGGATGTTTACCGTGGAATATTTTACTCGAAGTTTCATGCCACAATATGTTTGCGGATAAAAACATGTTTTGTTGAGTTTTATTATGAAGTGGTGTCTGGTTACGCATGAATATGTATTGAATTGGTAGAGGTATGCTTTCGCAAATTTCTACTAGGGCGTGACCCAAATGGCGCGATAGATTTGGTGTTCCATTTTTCGGAAAATTGACGAAAAATTTCAAATTCATTATCAGCCTATATACGTCCCACTGCAAGGCACGGGCCTCTACAATCGAGAGTACGATTGAGAGGGGTTAGGACATACATATAATCCACCACGCTGGCCTGTTGCGCGTTGGCGGACTTTACATACCATACAAATTCATACAAATCGCTATGATATGCCGGTTTCCTCGGGATATTTTCGTTCAACGTTTAAGTGCGTGGTGATTAACTATCAATAAACACATAACTCCGAAAACTTCGTTCAGGTTTTGCGGTAAATTATAAATTTGCTTCTTCACGATGTTTTCTTTAATCTTTATTTATTTTTTTGTTTAATTTTATTGCCTTGAATGGCGAGACGAGCATACCGTTCGCCTGATGGTAACCGATTCGACCACTCATGAACAGTATCAGAACCAAACATCATGTTGAATGATTATAAAGCAATGCTTGGCATTCCACTGCGCTCGCCATCCTGCGACATAAGATGTCTCAATATGTCCAGTAGTTACTCTGACTACACTATCCTTCAACCCGAATCACAACAGTGCATTTAAAATACTGTTTGGCGGGAGAAATAGAGATTGCGGTGGTACCCACCCAGATGGGCTCTCACATATGAGAGACCTACCACTGGTAAATACTTTATAGTTACCATATACAAATACGTTTCTCTCCATAAATAATGTACAGTTCAGTTTACCTTATGAACTCTTCATTGCCAGCCTGTCTCCTCCAGTTACCTTTATCTTTAGTTCCGCTAAGAATTAAGTAAAACTTTCTTTGAATAAGTCGAAAAGTTAGTTTACTTGCAGTATAAAACAGACTAATCTTAACTAACATAGCGTAACTTATTTTTACGCTACTCAATCAAAAACTCAAATTTTGCAATTACGTGTATACCGAATTCTCGAAATACTGAGGGTTACATAAAGTACTTTTAATTTAGGAATCAACTACTGTTGTCAATGGGAAAAGAATAACTACTAGAAGTTCGAAAAAATGCCTTAGTCCGACATGAAAACTCATACACACATGAAAACTCATACGACTTGAATAAATAAATAAATAAATACACCCAACAATCACATACATAGTCCTGACCCCATATTAAGATCAATTAAGTCTTGTGTCGTGGGTATCGGGAACTACGCAGCGGCGTGCACAGGATTATGACACTGGGTATGCGGCGGAGTACTCGGTCACAAAAACTTATTCTTTTATAGTTTTTTAGCATAGCCTCAGCCACGCGACGGATCTCTAAGTCTGAAACCATGCCAACATAACAAGTCTTAGAGGTACTACTATTCATGTCCATCTTCTACGGCAACACAGACAAAACAGCGAATAGCGATCGATCGTCGCGGCGGAAGAAATTCTAATAAGTAAAATAAAAAAAAACTCACCTAGTCAGCTTTCAATTTTCACATATTCAAGGTTCCGGTTAGTTGAGATTACTATACCTATCCCGATGTAAATAAACGCAAGATTTCGGCCACCTCATTCATTCATTTGATAAACATACATTTTTAACACAAACCTCGCAATCAAATAACATTTAAAAAAATAAACAAACACACTAGTAAAAGCAAATGACTACAATTAATATCGAAACTTAGTAATAAACTGTTAAATGTACACAATTTCAAATGTTAAAATGAAAAATCCGTTAAGAAATCTATTTCTTTTTACAAACATACTAGTATAAAATAGTAAACAATGCAAAAACTCATAAAAAAAAGCAAAATGGCCCCCGCGAAACACAAAACATTTCTATTTAAACAAATAAAACCTTACTAACCAAAAATGCATAATGTGCATAGATGATTTATTAGATTCCAGCCTATTAATTTTACTCGGATTATAGGCAACGAACATTTACGATTACTCCCGACAACTGCCGAACTCCCGAGGCCTGCCGCAGGAGTCGCGGCTTTCAATATTCATGGGTGTGTGCGTTTGCGACTGTGCACGGACACCAAAATTACTACACACATGCAAACAAATGTAATGCGGGACGCGGCGGCATGACTTGGTTGATTAGGTACATTAATTTGCTTTGCAGCGCCTCTTGCTTTTCCCGTGGCAACCACAATGTTTGCGTGATTGCAAATAGGTGCTATTTATAAAATATTAGGCGTTTTTAAGTTATGATATTTTGTTTATTCATTTATTTACTATAAATTAAAGTCATCTAAAACGTACGAACGTTATAATAAAATATCTGTGAATGGCAAGTAAAGCACTGCATTTCTGCCTACAAGGAGTGCACGCCCCTGGAACTACGAGAGACTTTTTGGTCTCACAAACACCCAGACCCGAGACAAATACTTGAATAAATAGTTACTTAACACATGAATAACAGAAGCAGGGGTCTGTCTCATCTTGGATGAAAATCAGGTATCTAGAAAAATCTCCGTTACCGAATTATTATCATTGCACACCTAGCCGCAAGCAAAACCCACACTAATATATAAAGCTTGTATGCGTTAATCTCAGAGTCTACTTGGGCGAAATGAAAAAATATTTTAGTATCTGCTAGTCTATTTATCGATAAAGGCTTTAGGACACATTCAAACCCGGGAAAATAAATAGCGGGATTTTCATCCTAGAAAAACTTTTTCACGTGAGTGAAGCCGTAAACAAATTTATACTCAATATATAGGCGCTTTTATATATTTGTATATTTTTGATTTTTGTTTTTTGGTATGTTTGTTAACTCTTATCTCAGGAACTACTGGTTCGTATTGAAAATATATTTTATGTTGGATAGATGTTTTATCTAGGAATGCTTTAGGCTATATATCATCACGCTATGACCTATAGAAAGGAAGCAGTAGCGAAAAATCTAGCAAATATGAGGAAATTTTCTTAGGTTTTCGTGGTCCGATTGATCAATATTCTAAATAGTTGGAATTGAACATATTGGCCACCATTTTGAAGTGTTTGCAGCCAGGCGGAGCTGGTCTATACCGCTAGTCTAGTATAATATAAAGCACTCACCCCACCTCCGAAGTAAGTGACTGTTGGTTCAGTTTTATGCAAATATGTACCGAGAAGCGCTGGTGTCGGACGCTCGTGTTTACCTCCTGCTGTATGCATATGCGCTTTAATAATAAACACTTGTACATTGTTCGGCTTAGTAAGATACCTGTCTTGGTGCTTTACAGCTGGCTTGTCTTCTCTCGCTGTCTTTTTTATCCAAGGTTATAATCAAGGTTATAAAAAAATAAAACTATTATTCACAGTTTTTATCGCGGATTTGGTTTAATTTTTTTGGTTCAGTCCACCCCGTGACCCCAAAAGCTGTAAAGTAATCGGAACGTCGCGTCGAGAAGTCAAAAATGTATATAATATTTTATTTCGATGTGTAACATTCGCGTAAACCTAAGAAATCATTGTAAAAGGATATTTACCTCTTTAGTCTATAATTTTGTCACCCGGCTTGCTACAGAAGGAAGTGTATACTAATATTTTCACCTCCTATATATTTTACTGGTTGATTAAATTTGTCCGGGTACACAAGTTATACATTTCGGGAAACTCGGTGAGCTTTAAGAATTATATAATAATATCAGCCCAAAAACACCCTACCATAAGACACGAGCTTTCTCAAGAATCTGAGATCGACTGCGAGGGGCAAGACCATGGTCCACCACGATGATCTAGGACTGAGCTTAAATGCTCGATGTCATTAAAATGCGTGCCACTGTTGATCCTGGCTTACAGTACATTTTTCCCGGCACTTTCTCCCACGTACTACAAATCTGTGGAACCAGTTGCCAGCGGCATCATTCCCGGACAGATACGACCTGGCGACCTTAAAAAAACGAGCGTATTCCCACCTCAAAGGCCGGCAACGCATCTCCATGCCCTATGGTGTTGCAGATGTCCATGGGCAGCGGTGTTCACTTACCATCAGGTGAACCGCATGCTCGTTTGCCCCCTATAATATATATATATATAAAAAGGAGTTGCAGTGGGGCGGAATAACCTCGAAAAGATCCACATCTAGTGATTTCTTCATTTATTTTATTTTTTCATTTTTCATTATATTTTTAATCGACTTCAAAAAGTAGATTATCAATTCGATGTGTATGTGTATAATCTTGTTACAGTTTTTGTGGCATATTTTTTCGTTGTTTATGATAAACTGATTAAAGTGGATGGGTTGGTTTGTTGCAATTACTTAATGGTACGTGATTAAAGCCCAATTTATACGAACAATGTTTTTCGCGACGAGAATCGTATGCCATTATCGCATGACATAATGAAATCGCCATCCATTATAGTGTTCTCATAACTTGTTGCACGATGCAACTTTTTTTATATCCTTACGATGATCGTTTCTTCGAGGCGAGCAACTCTTCCCGTACAAATGGGGCTTTAAGCTGTCTTTGAAGGTCTAAAACACTTAGAAAATGCATTTCAGGTCTCTCAAAATGGTATTAGATGGGAAAAATTGCCGAAGAAAGAAAGAACTATGCAGTTTCTATAAATATATCTGGGGGGCTACTCTATACTCATACACAATGGTGAATGTTGGATCATCGTACGTAAAACTACACGAATAATCCTAAATAACTCACAAATTTTTTGAATTCTCTATCGCACGTCGTAAATTTAGACTCAGTTCGGAATGAATGCTAATACTTAGTTATCATGGAAAATAGTAGGTATTGATATTTAGAAGTGGCAAACTTACAACATAATTCGGATTTCGTAAGGCCGAACATTCGTGTTTCCTTTCGAATCACAGAGTAACCCCTTGAATTCCACTTAGATAGTTATGTTTTTAATTAGATGGTCAGGTTAACAATATACAATACTAAAACAAGTTAATTGGATTGTTTTGTTTTAACCTGAGATATTTTGTTTACCCTATTTGTTGTACAAAGCCATCTTACCCTAATTATTCTGAATATCTTAATAGTCATCAATTTACTGGACGGAAAACAATTAATTTCTAAATTTGGTATTGTTTACATTCTGTTCCTCCTAATTCGTTTCATAATTATATCTTTCAGTTCAATCACAATTATTTTATTGTTTTAATTTTGTGTATTTTATTAAAGTAAAATTCGTTAATACACTTAAATAAACTATTTACTATGATAGTTTTTTTTTCTAAAATGTTATCCTTAGCTCTGCACAAAACTTCTGTTTATTGGGAAATCAATTACAATTATTATAATACATTAATTTGCAATTACTGAGTGTACTGTGTTGAAAACTGCATTCGATAAATGCCTAACCTCGGAATAGGCCAATTCATTTACCATTTGAAACTGGCAACAATGCCGTTGATGCAAAAAAAACTGGCAAATTTCTACTGTCTCAGTACATAGTTCCTTCGTAACGTTTGTTTCCCATCTTATTCGGAGCTACTGTAAGTCTTACGTCTCCATCTTGTCCAATTTCAGGATCCTAAAATTTAAAACCAATAGCTATATAATGGCTATCAATATATATGCATCTAGACAACATCAGGCCCCCAATTTTTGACTAGCTTTAAGGCCGGTTTCTTATTACACAATAAAAATATTTACTAACTAAGTTCCAGAACAACATTTGGTAACCGAAAATGACCGCTAAGTAACTAATTTTATATGACCACTAACTTTGACTATTATTTTTATAGGTTCGCTTTATGATGGTAGTAAAGCGACTGAGATGATGATTACTTAAATCCAGCGAAACTCCATAATTTCCACTCCCACGTCACCTCACATCTCTGAATATCACGCATAAAGCGCTTTTACGCACGATATAAAGCGCATTTTGCGCTACAAAGTAACAAACATACGTTCTGCAGGGATGTATTAAGTAAAAGTAATAGACAACTTTCCGTCAACCCGCGCTATGCCAGCGTGGTGGACTATACGGCCTAACCACTCTCAATCGTACTTTCGATTATAGAGGAGACCCGTGCCCTAAAGTAGGACGTAATGAAATGAAAATGAAAAAAATGATATGAAAATGAAAATAATTTATTGAATCCATTAATCTGTGCTTTACACTTATTTTTAAATCACGGAGTTTCTTAAGAGGACTCTAAAAACCACTGTCCCAGTGACAAAAAATATATGCCAGCATGATATTTCCTGATTAATTTGTACAACTCAATCACTCTTTGTTGATTTTTTCTGTTGTTACACCTTCAATTGCTATGTAATATGTGTATAAACTCTTTCTTTTTTCCATATCAGAAATAAACATTAAACACGCAAATTAGGACACATCACATTGGACTTATTACATAATTTAAAATATTTATTTTAATAAATGTAATAATTTCAGTTCGACCTTGGGTTTTTAGCCAATTATATCCCCCTTAGAATCCGGTACTCTGTTACCAACGTAAACAGCTTTATAGCTCATTCAGCGACATATCTGTTATAAAATGTTTTACATCTTTTGATGTATTACCCACACCTATGCTATTTACATACGGATCGGCAAATTGTGTTTCCTCATATATTAAAATTGACTTGTCACAACATCGAGATCAAAGACTATAGCGCAGGAAGCATTTTAATGTAACCAATTTTTTATTTATATTAAAAAAGACGTGGTATTTAAGGTAATAGGTGTAAAAACGAATCAAAAGAAAACATGCAAAAAATCTTGTTCCTTTATTCTGTAATACTAGTCTAATTCTAAGTGCTTTAGACTGTTACTGTTGTGCATATGATATTTTTGCTACTAAAACATTTAAAACTTCTCTGGCTACGCGCAGCTTTATGATTACTGAAAACCACATATATAATAAAATAAAAAATAAGGATTGCACTATTTATCCTTTAAACAGATATAATTGTAAACAGAAAGTAAGGAAATGGCTTTTAACCAAAAATTACAACGAGACGGTAAATATTCTAAATTTTGCACCATCGTAATAAATACGTTACATCATATATTCCCAAACACAAACACTCACACACACTCACACACATTCACACTATACACAACTCACACACACTTAAAGATACACATACTGTCTTGGCTACAGGCACGACATTATAAGTCTTTATATGTTATTTTATTGACAATACGGTAGACTTAAAATTAATATTGATTTTTGTAAGCGACTTCGATACAATGACTATATGTACGATATGAACCCCTGGTGCCCATAACACAAGTTAAATCTTTATTTGGGCACCAGAGTTCAATCTAACACTTGCGCTTTAACACTATTTTATTTTGTATTCCTACTGCTTGTACTTTAGTTTTAGTGTTTTGTATGTTTTTCTTTTGAAATAAAAGTTTACTATTATATTATTTATTATATTAAACTTTACATTTTACGTCGTAATACTATTATGTGATGTTGTAGATGTTTTTTGCACTAGTTAATACTTATCTATATATTATACTATTATAAACTTGTTTTAGAAAATTCTCTTTTTTCAGATGTATTTATGTATTTTTATTTCACTGAATGGCGAGACAGGCAAGCCATACCTGATGGTAAGCGATACGACAGCTCATGAACAGTAACAGTAGCAAAACCAAACAACACCTTTAATTACTTCGCATTACACTGCGCTCGCCATCCTGAGACAATGACAAGACATCAAGTCCAGTAGTTGTTCTGGCTATAATTTCCTTCTAACCGAAACACAACAGGGCATTAACACTGCTATTTGGCGGGAAAAATAGACATTGCAGTGGTACCTACCCAGGCGGCCTCTAACATATGAGTGATCTACTACCACTAATGCTTAAGATAAAACGGATTTTGTAATGTTAATTTAATTTTGGTTTGGTTCTTTAGTTCTTGGCCTGATAATCAGACGTTATTCCGTAAAAAAAAACTACGATTTAGTCTCTGATATCGTAAGAAATGAAACAAATCAGGAAAGTGTTATGTTACTTTTCATAACATTGTATTTCATCACATTTTACACATATACCGCATTTTAACCCATCAACAACCTTTAAATAAAGCAAAAAATAAACACTAAACATTATGATCCATAAAATAAAACATAAAACGGCTTCTAAACACAAAAACATCATACAAAATATATTAATATGTGAGCCATAACCTATTCCGGGTAACGCTTGAATAATACATAGCGGTTAATTTTTTACACCGTAAACCCTTAGCTTTGGGCTGCCATACTAACTCGATTAATTTCCTCTAAATATATTTTTTATTTATAATTGTTTTTTTATGTTATATGTGTTGTGCTAACCCTTACTATAGCCTAAGCATGCTAAATAGAACTCTCCATTGTAGATGTGTCTCGTGCACAGCTTTTGACTGTTAAAATAGGCTAATATTTTAATTATTATGACCAATAATTTCTTCACGAATGAACTCGACAGTATCGATCGTCTACCCTCAAAATGGGGATAAAAAATAAAAATATCAGGATTTTATATTGATATTTACATTACCCTCAGCGATAAATAAAGAAGAAGCTGACGGCCAACCTTCAAGACCGAAGAGGCACTAATAGAACAAGAATAAAAAAACGACATGCGCCAAATCCCATAATTCAGGGAATTTATAAAGTATAGCAAGTACGGCCGAGGCTAAAAATAAACCACGGTCATAATTTATGGTGTCTTAGTTAAAGCCTTTTATGTTGATTGTCGCTATTTGTATGAGGACATATTATGAGTATGTTTTAGTTCTCTATACAGCTTTATTATTCATTTGGTGACTACACTTCAGGAAAATGAGAAAATTTCATTTTGAGGTAGGGCTTAGTCATTCACGCTGGCTTAGTGCGCGTGAGCAGACTTAAACATATATTTTTTTAAGTGGCCTGACATAATGACTGCACTGCATCTGATGGTAAGCGCAAGTGCCGTCCACGTCCAGACAGAGTATCGAATGGCATCAGATGGCAGTCCCATGCCATTCGATCTATGCTATCCTGGCCTGCTAAGATGCACCTTCACACGAAGGACCCAGGATGATAGAAAGGAAGGAAACGGCGTGACAGCAAACAATTCCAGAGCTTGACGGTGCTGCACAAAAATAATTTGCGAATCTCTTGGTTCGTGCCGAAATAGTTTAGACCATTAAGCTATAGCTCGTCGGGCAGAAGTTTGGAAAGAAGACAACGCTGCCTTTGAAATTGTTTGAGAAAACTGTTATGTTTTAAAGACTTGTCGCTTTTATTTCTTTTACACTTTCAGTGTTTCTAATAATAAACTTCAAAATTCGTATGAGCTATGCAATCAAATTCATTAAAAATATGTTTTTCATGATAGTTCAATAGACAAAAACCTGCTCTCTCTATGAAACGGCCAAACACCCGTCGCAAAGAGAAAAAAATATCTTAAATAGGCATACCCTCTAAAGTGCATATTAGGTTGTTAATCTATATATCTCCGTCATTATTAAATTTTCTATTGAATTATTATTGAATCCTAAAAAAAAATTTGATAGACATGTCCAGTGATGCAGTTTAGTATCCCATGGTTCCGGGTTGGATTAATATAAAAAACAGCGGGGTGTCAGCACAATCTTCATGGTAGATGAAATGCCAAGTTTATTACAAAGGAAAATTATTTAACATCCCTCG
Organism: Hyles euphorbiae; assembly: GCA_023078785.2. NCBI lineage: Eukaryota > Metazoa > Arthropoda > Insecta > Lepidoptera > Sphingidae > Hyles > Hyles euphorbiae. The sequence continues at coordinate 3,859,397 of CM041032.1, read as the reverse complement.
ACGGAAGTTATCGGCCAGATCATCACTATCAGATTAACAGACAATAAAAATTAAATTAATTCACGCACCACAACAAATACATTTTAATTAATACGAGAAACAAGTATTAAACATAATTGCATTTGCAGCATGGGACAAAAAACTCGATCACAAATTAATCTCCAATTATATTAAATACAGTTACGCACCGTATTACCGTACCCATCGACATAAAGGCGAAAAGATTATCCGAGATAAGTCCGTTCAATAAAGATTCCATTACAGTCACGCCTAACGAATTTCCATCCAATAATCGAAGCTTATGAAAAAAATACGCTGAATAAGTGTATGAAATTTTCCTTCCCGTTCAAATCTTCAGTATTCGGCGACTTCATAAACATTAATGATGCGGTATCGTTTCCTTAGTGAAGCCGTATTGGTATCAATTATATTGTCAAAAGGTTTTTTTAATGAAAATTGTTTGGATGTCCTCTTCAATGTAAAGGTTTCATTAGTATGAATTCAATAGATTTTATGGAATCTTGGGTTGTATTCTAAGAAATTTATGAATAACCTTAATTGACGTCTCGATAAATATATTTTTTTTCTTACATTTATCATACTCTTAGTGCGATTTTAATATTTTTGGAAGTAGAAAAGACACGCTGTTGTCAGTTAGTTAGGGAAGCCTCATCTAAGGCGGTTCCACTATCTCATAGAAAACCACGTGTAGCTACAAATTAGCCGTCGCTTTTTGTTCGGTGAGTGAAACTTCCGGATGCCCAATTCCCTTTTCCTCTTCCCATTCTTTTTCCCTCCATCTTTCCTCCCAATTAGATGGGTCGTCAATATATCTATGATCCAAGCGTTAAAGACGTTCAAAGATGGCAGTGATAATTTACCATCAGGTAAACTACTTTCTAATTTGCTGGATCTACGCAATAACTAAAATAATAATAATAAAATAATACTTGTTTCTTATTGTATGTATGTGCGTGGTGGCCTGTTGGTAAACGGACTAGACGCGACTGCCAACATGTTCACGGTGGTCGCGGGTTCGAATCCCAGGGCACATCTCTGACTTTTCGGAGTCATGTGTGTATTGATAGTCAATCACCACGCACTAAAACGGTGAAGGAAAACATCGTGAGGAAACCTGCATACTATAGCGATTTATAAAAAATATTCTATGGTATGTAAGTCCGCCAACCCGCACTAGGCCAGCGTGGTGGACTATATGGCCTAAGCACTCTCAATCCTACTGTCGATTGTAGAGGAGACCCGTGCCCTGCAGTGGGACGTATATGGGCTGATACAGATACAGATACATTATTAGTCCAGATTCAGGAATTTGTGCCCGATATATCGATAAGCTTGCATATTGTATCCCCCCCTATAGTATCAAGGGACGGAAAATACATAGCAAAACGTAGGTGACCTAATCGCACCTCTGCCTACCCTTTCTGGGAAAAATGTGTGTTTTTATGAATGTATGTAAGCACGATGAGCAGAGACTTACATCATTCAAATTCGAAACAAATGTATATCTACACTGTGGAGGTAGAACCTATAGGCTTTTGTACCAAACTCATCATTATTAATATGAAATCAAAACAAAGTCTGTAACAATTGTATATGAAGGCGGAACACATGTGCTAAACGATTAATAACATCCACTGATATGATTGTAAGTAACGCAATCATCTGAGATATTTCGTAAGGGATGCTATTTATTTCCTCTTCCCTTAATCTATATAAGATTTACGGAAATATAATAAGTTTGGCAGAACTTTGGCTTCTGTTTGTTCGAGTTTTTTTGCAGTGTGATCTATTTGTTGAGAGTTTACGAATTATTTATTGTTTAGGTACATTTTATATAAGGAGTAAAAGCTGGTTTAACATCTTAGGCACAACATTTAAGTAAGGTTAATAGTTAAACTTATAATATCAAAGTAAATCTCTTCTATCACAATAGAAAAAATACAAAATTCCCTTAACTCAAATATTTGAAATTTCCATTTCAGCTTTACACGAAAAAAATGAATAAATTACACCAACAAAACAGCTCATAAAAAATGCAATATCAAAATTCACCGCGGCGGGCCGTGTTGGAGCGTTGTACCACATGCTCCCCTAAAGGTAATTAGAGTTAACGATCGGAATAAGCCAATATTAAATACGTTGTTCACCTGCACGGAGAGAGGAGGTCGGGGAGGCGAAACGTGTCGTTTAAATTTCCTGTAACGCCGAAAGTCTGTCTCGCCAACAATAACTTTTGCTTTAATTAAAAAGTCGGGTCCAATTCTAAGCCTCGTACTACAAATACGAAACTATGTTCGTTTTCTTATTGTCCTGTAGCGAATTTATTTGGACTGACCTGTTTTGTATTGTGAAACATTATCTAGATGCCTAAGAGTGATCTAGACTGTTTCGTACGAGGAAAAACAGCCAATTTCAGTGGAACACAGTGAGATCAAAACGAATCATGAAAATTTAGTATAAACCGTTGTTATATCTAAAATAAAAGTCATTAAAGGTAGAAATTAAAAAATAAAAAGTCATGCACTATAATCTCGAGCGATAACTAAAATAGGCGCTTCAAACGGTGAGCTACTAAAAGTGTAGTAAAATAAATTTTCTTTTAATTCACGGTCACCAAACACGGGGGGATTATTAATCAAATTTTGTATGCCTGATGTCGCAGTAGAGATTAAAGAAAATCTCACATTTTTCACCGGCAATTTCACCTTTTACATCACGTAATTCCGTTTTAATTAAATCTTTATCCTGTCGAGTGTACACAATTGAGGTTCGTTGGGGCGATTTACTTTTTATTGAAGTTAATTTGACGATTTGTAGGACATAGTTGAACTTAATGATTTATAAACTACGCATAGAATTATCGTTAATATTTACTTTGAATAATTGGTTTAATTATTATTAAGAATCATGCTATTTTGTATCGAAGTTAATTCACGTAATAATATAACAAAAGTTACGTAACAATGTATCAATGTTGTATTATAGTAATAAACAAATTTCTCTTTGGTTTGATACTAAAATATAATTTTATGGGTCTTATTCATAGAAAGTTTTAAAACCTATTTTGGATACCGAAGATTTTGTCCCAGTTATAATATAATATAGGTATACTGAATATAAAACATTCGATACCTACATAGGTTTTGAAACTATGTATAAGGACGATGTTTTAATGCTGTAAAGTCCTTCTGGTTGTTAGTGAAGTTGTTCATAAAATACCCCAAGGCTATTCAACGAATCACCTAAAAAAACTCTATCTCGAACTCTGAATTTTCATGCTACATACCTTAAAAATACCAAAAAGCAAAGACAACCCTTCCCAATTTCCACCAGCCAAAACGCAAATAAGAAACACAAACAACGAAAATAGAGCGCAACATTACAACTCGGCGACAATGTGAGCCGTCGAAGTATGAAGCCTTTGCCCTCACCTTTGTGCATTAAAAAATGGCGTCTTTTCCCTACATGTGCTAATGACGATGTCTTAATAAGAAGCGTGCTGGTGTTTTGTAACGCTAGTTTCTGAGTCTTGAAACTACTTGGTCATTAGAATGTTGCTAGTTTGTTTGTTCGTATTTGAGAAAAGTAATGGAAAGATTTTTTATATTTTAGTTTAGGCATGATTTGGTATTATAGATCTGAAATATATGACATATTTAATATAAAGAACTCTATGGAAAGTTAATAGAACTTCAGTGATCATTTTCATAACACTCACTTATTTATTTTGTTTATTTGGTATTGTAACTTTCATTATGTCAAATATAAATCCACTGCTGAATATAGACCTCCCCCAAGGATCTACACATTGACCTATAAGCGGCCTGCATTCAGCGACTTCGAATTTAACCTTATTACTTGGTAATAATTATCTATCTAATGTTTATTACTCTATATTTAATGGTGTTAAAATAAGATACTGGTAATGATTTTAAAATATATTTTTTTGTCAAAACAGCAGATTAATCTGCACGAAAAATAAAAATAACAGCGAAATTATGCGTGTTTTGTTGCTAAATTCCATCCTAGTAAAATAGATTCAGAACGAACTAAGTGTTAATTGTAAAAAGCTCATGGCAATTACCTCACAATCAACTGTTACACGTCGACAACTATGCAAATTAAACACTCTACCAACTCTACAAATAGAAACAGAGCCGGATTTAGAAAGGAAAACTAGGCGTTGGTGCCCACGGCGTCGACATTGAAAAAATTATTACATACCTACAACCAAGCCTGTTTTGTCCGAGATTTTTATTTGCATATGAAAACCTGTTATTTTTTTACGTACCGCCTTTGCAAGGTTACCACCACCCGTGTGTATTGTTTTTTTCCATTTTACTCGCTATTTCTCTTTTTCAGGTTTGGGGATATAAAAAGAAAAATGCAAATGAAACCAGCCGTTTTTCATATGGATGTGTTTCTTGCGCTTTTCCTTTTTCACAGCTACAACACGTCCCGAACGGGTGGTCGCAGTAATTAACGGTTCAAAATATACCAAACTACCTACTCTTTGAATATCGGTTAAAATCAACAAAACCAAAAATAATCAATAAATATTTCCATCTAGTATACATGCTAAAGGCGGCCCTGGCGAGCTCGACTCCAATCTTGCAGCCACTCACATTTGCATCTCAAGGGTAGCGGGTTCAATTCCCGCGTGAATACAGAGTGGCTACGTCCCATTTGGATGCATTGGTTCCGATGCTTTGGTGTCTATGTTCTGCTGGTACATTTATTCAGTTACACTCGTTTCATTGTTGCGTTGTACTGCATTAAGTTTTATGCCTTATAATCTGGCAAATCATGTGGTCCAATGACCAGGCCTACGTGGCAAGAAACTGCTGAGAGCTGTCATATAGGCTTAAGAGGAAGAATTTGAAAAAATGCTTTATTTTCCGCGGTTGTAACGTAGTTGATTAAATAGTGATAGAGTGACAAGACAAATATTTGTAAAATATTCAATTATTTTTTCCGGGTCTCAGTTACAATTGGCTAAAGTGTGCAATGTCGACACTAAATTACATTATAAGATATCTTCATCACATATTCCTTATGAGCACAAATGACGGAATTGTACTTCTACAAGATATGAATATAAACTATTCTGTACTGTATCAGCCTTTATACGTCCCACTGCAGGGCACGGGCCTCCTCTACAATCGAGAGTACGATTGATTAGGCCATATAGTCCACTACGCTGACCTAATACGGCTATGAACACACGATATTTTTCGTACATAATGTAGTTGGCAAGAGAAAAGTAATAATAAAATATGAAAATACAATAATTAGGCTTTCAAAACCATATAATTATTAGAAATATTGTAATTGTGAAACTACTCAATCACAAGTTAGAACGAGGAAAGCAATTTTCTTTTTATGTCATCCTACACCAACTGATAGACCAGTTCAATTAAAACTTTGTTGTGTTGAACTTTACTGTTCTTTAAAAGAATTTAATTTTTTATACAACTATAAATATCTTAGAAATGTCCAAGTAATTTACTAAATAAATATTATCGTGTTGTATAATAAAAAAAATATTTCCGTGAAGAGGTTAGGCCTTTTAAAAAAACTTGAGTCAATAAAAAATATTTTTGGGTCATCAAGACAGAATAATAATATTTATTCCACATTTATTATAGCCATTAGTTAATTTGGTACCAATATATTATATTATTGGATCAAGTACGTCCTCAAGTGAGGAAGTATTTGATTTTGATACAAAATCTAATTTTGTTAATGTTAGATTATGTTGATTATCTCAAAATGATTGTATTCAATTTTAATACCATGATAATGTATTAAAAATTACAATAATCTATGCGAAACCTCAAGTTCACACATTACGCACACATATATTTTTTTATGATATATATTTTTCTGTTGCTATACATATTATTTAAGATATCAATGTAATCACATCGAAACAATAAATCGTCACAACATTTACGATAGACAATAATCCTTTCAATAAAAAAAATGCAAATTCAAACGGTCAAAACAAAGCGAAAACGCTCCAAAAATGGCATATCTATTATCCAGGGATATCCACCTGTCGACGTCTAAACAAGAGTGACGCCCGAGGTTAAAAAAAGAGAGAAAAAATTTGTAGGCCTCGCGATCCCTTCCAAAACTTTGATGGAATTGTTAAGTGTAAATTGTAATTTATGTTTTAGAACTCGGGAATTATTTGGTAGGTGTTTTTATGACTGCACTGAAATAAACGTAGGTACAGTTTCACTACAAAAAAATGTCTGTGTGAAATTCATACACGGCAGAAGCGAAAAGAAGTCTAAATAATCATAGAGTGACACGATCATTAGGCTAATTACATATCAAATTATACATTGATTACTTTTTACAATATTTTACCAAACTCAATGTTTTTTTTTTTTACAACTGGACTATTACATTTACGCAAAATCTTCAATACATTTCATTTAAGAAAGAATAACTAAAAAAGTTGGATAGTGAAAACAAAGATTCTATGAAACACTGATTCACTCGCAGGCTAAATCCTATTCACAAATATATTTTGTTTCGTAATTTGGTTTCATCGAATTTTCAAATCAAATCGTGCTAAGGAAGTTTCACTTCAAAATTAATTAATTCAAAATATTCGCTCAACGACATAAAAGATTACCAAAACATTCTACCACAAGTTAAGAAATAAATGAAGTACCTAAAGTAGTTAAAGAACAAGGCGCCAGTAAATTAAATGTTTGTTTGGCAAACTGTACAAGACATAATTTAGGCGGGTAATCCCTTCCTATAAATATCTTGAGAAGTGAAGGGCTCAGCAAAAGGACAAAGTCCGGAGGAAATTGCCCATAAAGATTTACAAAAGACAAGCAACTTTCGCCGTTTACACTACGTAATTCTTTACTTTATTGGAATAGAACATTGATTCAATATGCGTAGAGAAATATTATTAAATTACAAATATTGTTATTTAGGTTATATAGGCACAGGTATTTATCTAATATTAGGTACATTAAGCTTACGCTTCTGATAAATTTATTTTTAGAATTTCTTTATTGGAAGTTCGGTATTTTTTGACGTGACAACGTCTTAAATTAGGTTGCGGCTGGGAGTCACTTATGAAAAAGTGTAACGCCCGGTAACGTTACGATGAGTCACCGAACGAGAGAGAGGCCCGCCGAATGCCTTGCGTCTCTCTCCCACTCAACTATGATCGGTCTGCCGCGCGCGCAGCACTAGAGAATTAGGCGCATTGAATCGGCGCATGCTTGTGTCTCTGTCTTTGTCTTTCTCGAACGTTCTTGGCGTTGGAAAAACAAGAAAGCGTCACAATACAAGTTCACACGTGTGGTTAAAGTATCGTCAGCTGTGTCTGTAGTGAAAATATGGAGTGCTTAGATTCGTCATTACATGTACAATGTTTTAGTAAACAAAATATATTTCTATAGTTAAAATTTGGGCAATTCTTATTTTCATTCAATTCCTTGTTCCTATTGTGCAATTTAATTATATTCATATCAATAAATATTCTACCGAGAAAAAGACGTTGTCACGTAAAATCTTCGCCCGTAAAACCGACTTTACAGGCAACCATTTTTAAATACATTCGACCGAATTGAGATATATATAGTATTATATTGTCCTATTAATACAATGAACGGTCATTATATTAACGGTAATTATATTTGTGTAATTACTTAGAATAATTAATCAGTTATAATTAATTAGTGTTCGAATGGAGGCCACGTAGCGGAAAGCGCAGCGTAGGTCGTCCACCCACAAGATGGTCCGACGACCTGGTAATGGTCGCGGGACGTCGCTGGATGCAGGCTGCCTCCAACAGGTCTTTGTGGAAATCATTGGGGGAGGCCTATGTTCAGCAGTGGACTTCCTTTGGCTGATGGATGATGATGGATGGATGAATTACATAGACAATATACAACATGTAAATGTATATTTAAAGGTAAACACAAAAATTCATCCCTGAAAGTGCGGTACGTTTCACCCCACTGACTTCTGTAAACACACGTGTGAAAGTCCCACTCAGGAAATATATTACGTTTCCACTATGTTTCCTCAGTATACGTTGGATGGGACAATCAAGTTTTTCATAACACGTCGTGCGACCGCCTTTATGTTACCTATCTAGGTGCATGGTGTAAAGGTGCATCCACACCGCAGTAACTTTGTGTGGAACAACGTTATTATTATTTCTTATTTTATAAGACGCGCAAACGAGCAAACAGGTCACCTGATGATGGTCTAAGATCACTGCTAAATATGACCATTAATAAAGTTTGGATCATGTTGCCGGCATATCAGGCGGGGAGCTGGAAGGAAAAATGATGGGAAGAGAAAAGAGATATTGGACATCCGGGTATCTCACTCACCGAACGAAACGAGACAGCCATGTTGTCGCTTCACCTCGGTTTCCTGTGAGACAGTGGTACGCCCCAAACAAGCCTACCCATTCGTGCTAAGTCATGACCGAGAACAGCGTGGCTCTACTACTTAATACTTATAAAATATTGTTCAACTTTTTCAAATGTTACTCAATAATAGCATAGTAAATGTTGCGGTGTTAGCAAGATTCAACTTGTGATAATAATCAAAAATATTAAGGATATTGCAGTTTACTCCACGAATTATAACTGCGGTGTAGTCTCAATATAGTTCTGTATCAGCCCATATACGTCCCACTGCAGGGCACGGGCCTACTCTACAATCGAGAATACGATTGAGAGTGGTTAGGCCATATAGTCCACCACGCTGGCCTAGTGCGGGTTGGCGGACTTACATACCATAGAAATTCTTATGAATCGCTATGGTATGCAGGTTTCCTCACGATGTTTTCCTTCACCGTTTTAGTGCGTGGTGATTGATTATCAATACACACATGACTCCGAAAAGTCAGAGGTGTGCCCTGGGATTCGAACCCGCGACCACCCTGAACGTGGGCAGCCGCGTCTAGTCCGTTTACCAACAGGCCACCACGCACTCAATATAGTTAATATGGGCAAATAGAAGGCTTGGTAGGTGAAAAGAAATTATGTAACACTACTTTAGTTTCGAAAGATCCAAAATTGTTTAAGTATTGTCGAGGAGGAAGGATTTTTTAAGTATGTAACTCTAATTTGTATACTTAGAGTATTTATAATATAAAGAGAGCGCTGTCATAAATTTGCGTCTTCAAAAACGTAGATATTTTACTGTTCGTAATTATGGTAGATTAATCTATATTAGTGAAAATTGAATTAATTATTTAACCACAAATTGCTACACATTTCTTTGGTAACCGAAACTATAATTAGCCGTTATTCTTTTAAAACCAGTTTCAATGGAATTAAATAGACCTAAACTATTTATTTTCAATTAATTCTTGCGTTTTAGACAACTTGTCAAACTTCGGCCAATAGAACGGCAGAAAAAGGTGGCCCAGTTCCGCCATTTTTAAAGTACTAGCGCTCCTTCTGTATTACAAAAGCTCAACGCTTGTAGAATTATAATTAATTACTGAGCATACGACAACAGTCGCTGCTAAAATAAAATAAAATGTGACATTTCAGTATGGAAGTTTTTAAATTATATTGATGTAAAAAATAAAGTAAAGCAGACGCACGAACCGCACATCGGGAACGTTTCATAATTAGTTTTTAATGAGCAAAGTTTTCTTTAACGAAGCCATCTCGTCTTGTGACCAGAGGTTATTGAGCCGCCTTCGGTGTTTACAGATTGTTTGGAAAACATTTTTTTTTTTGTAATTTGTAATTGGATGAGTTTGCTGTATGTCACAAAAACTTTTTTGTTCAATTACTTTACAAAAAATAAGTGGTAAAAATTATGGTGATAATTTGTTGGAAGTGTAATTAGGATCTGGGTTTGATTATTTTATATTTCAATTATTTATTAGTTTGTGTAACTAAAATTAAAAGAAAGGCTTTTTTTACTTTATGTTTAATTTTATGTCTATCTACGAAAAAGGTAATTAAAAGACAATGAAATAAAACAATTTAAAAGTATGGTCACATTAAACAGTCAAAAATATTCTTATATTACTCCATAAAGTATTTCATTGAATATTCTCAGATTAGTCTCACATAATTTATAAGTTACGAATTATTATAAACCATAGCTGGATTTTTTCAAAAATGCTCCACTTTATATACTTCAAGTTTCAACATATCTATCGCCACAAACTATATAAATGTGAGCGAGATAAAAGCAGATTTATATTTTCCCATTTACAATTCACGACCACAACATATTTTCTTTCTAAGGAATTGTTTTTAAAGTCTTAAAAAGGTTATTATTTATCTGGTGTTAAAGCAATCATTTAGAGTGCGATAGATAAGGAGGACAAAGCGACTGAAATGCACTTAATATGTGCAATGTTGTTTACATAAATTATAACTTGCTATAAACAATTATAAATACACCCAATTACACCCCCCTGGAGTGACGTGAGTTTAAATCCAGAACAGGTACATCTTTTAGTTGACAAATATATCGCGTTAATATTAACAATCACCCTAAGCTAAGATCCAAATATGTATCTTACACAATGTGACGTAGTTCTCTGCCCAGCGATGTAAAACATAAAAATATCTAGCAAAAAACATGTACCCGTATTACCTACTAAAAAATCCTTTTTAATACTAACGAACACGTTACAGAATTATCATATATCAAAGGTACAGTGGTAATCCATGCCTCAGTAAGAACCTGCGAAATATTTTACCTCAAAATAAAAAAATATACTCAAAGAAAGGAAAATAATAATACGTGAGCACTCTGTGTAAAGTATTTTTTTACTAGCGACTTCGGAAGGGTGGAATTTATATCTAAAATGCTTCAATGACTGAGACACATACATACTAGCGGTAGGGCCCGGTTTCGACCGGGTGCAGAGTGTTTTTGAGTCCAGACCACATCAACAATATATTGTTTTACGTACCTATTGTTTTATATTTCAATTCAATGTGACCGCCGTCGACTAAACTGCTTTTCCCGTCCCGTCTCATTCTGAACCTTGCCATGCCACCCATTGAAATTTGAAAGAATATCAAATAAGTATATTAGAGAACAAGCTAGTGTCCCTGAGAAACTCGCCGGGCTCCGGAGCTCGATGTCAAATCTTTGTGTGCCACTATTGATTCTGGCTGACAGGAGTTACAGTGGTGGGTGTGAGGGCGGGAAAGTCTCTAAAAGTATATTAGAATTCCTGTAATCATGCCACTAGAATCCTACATTTTTTTAGATAAAAATTGCCTATGTGTTAATTCAAGGTGTCCGCTATCCCTATACCAAATATTAACATCGATCAAGCTGTTTTTGTGTGAAAGAGTAATCAAATACTGACTCATCCCACGGTATCACATTTTTTTTTGTCTGGATGATAAGCAGCCTTTGGGTTATTTTATTTATTTTTTATTTTATTTTATTTATTAAGGTTTACTAACAGTTGTTACAATAATACATATTTATGACACCTTAAAACACTTAAACAAGTTTTGTACGTGTTGCACAACCACTTAGAAGTAAACACAACATGCAACATGCAAGGGTTAAAACAGGATGTAAGCTTTTCCTATACAAGATTTCATTAAAATAGATCAGACCGTTTTTGCGTGAAAGATTAATGAAATCCTGAGTCATTCTACGAGCACTACATTTTTTTTGGATGAAAAGCAGACATTATGTTATTCCAGATTGACAACTATCCCTATACCAAATTTGATAAATACGGATCGAGCCATTTTTGCGTGAAAAAGGAACAAACATCCATACATTCATTCTCACCAACTTTCTCGTTTTCATATTAGAAATTAAGGATACAGAAATGTATTGATAAACACTTTTAAGAAGTGAAAAAAAGTAAAGTGACTTATCTGGTCACCGCGACATACGAATTTTTAAAATTTGGAATCACTTTCTCTCGAAACTCTCATCAGTAAAAAATCTTATATGTGCGGTACATTAAAGTTAGTTATTATCTCTTTTGTCCCACCAGCTAATAATAAGGTTAAAGCTTTCAATTTCAATAACACGATAATTCTTTTGTAATGCTTTTGCGAAGTCATTAAAAGCATAAACGATAAATCATTGTCGTAATATTTTAAACTTATTTCTAACCACAGTATTAGTGGTGGTACACACGCCTTTTTTCCAGAAGGCGTAGGCGGAGGTTTCTTTCTTTCTTTCCTTGTTGTTCCCTTCATAGCTCCCATCCATGTGTTTTCCATCCCATGATGTGATATGGTGCGAGCCTATCGCCATCGAGCACAAATTATTGACTCCGGGTTGATAATGAATAGAAAATTCCAATATCATTTTGCCCGACTCGAGATTTGAAACGAAGACCTTTGCAATAAAATATTAGTCTAAGTTCAACTAATAGTGTTTTTAATATAAACAAATAAACCTATTAACTATAATGCTCGTTGATTACTGAAATATAAGCGAGTACATAAAGAAGTTTTCTCAATGAAAGGCGATCAATTACAGCGTTATAACAGCGGCCGACTTGGCTAGAACAAATTAATTTAGCACCGAAAACGGCGGGATCAACTCGCCTCCGGGAATTTATTACGGATTCTCATTTTGTGGATATTTTAGGCCTGATATCTGGACGAGATTTCGTACAAGTCAAAGTACGTTGGGCGAAATCTTTCGGTGTATTAATATTGATTGAGATTGTTTGTAAAGTTATTCTTGTATATCAATGAGGTGGGTTTTCATTTTCTGGATATTTTTAGGTCTGATTTGTGGACGATATTGTTTAATATTTCAGTATTTTATTATTATTTATTGACAAAGTATTGTAGATAAATATCAATTATTCCTTAGACTTCCGCGAATGTACATTGAAATAAAACTGTTTTACAATTTATTCACGGATTCGGAAATATTTTTTTCAGTCACGAGGCGGGTGATATATTAAGGTTACCACTCATTAGACCCACTCGGCACCCCCTCGTCTCACATGGTTAATATTCTTTATAGGATATTGAATGGACATACGCTAACTACATCAACTCTTAAACGTCACCGGATCGCCGCCTTCCACGCGTGGATCACTCTGTGACAACTCGTTTTCCGCATGCTTGTCTTGCGTTGTTTTGCATTGACAATTCACAAGTCCCGAATGAACCGCGCATTGCCACCGAGTGAACCACGCGAGGGCCGAATAATGAGCGATAACCTTTAGCCAGCCACTCGTAGAATGTTACGAAGGCTATAATCATTTTAAAATTATCAATCTTAAAAATCGCAAATACCAAACCATGACATTCTTTAAGGCAAATAGGAACTCAAAATTTACTTCGGAAAAGTAGTTCTAATTTTTATCCTGTAGGGATTATGAAGAATTGGTCACATTATCATTTAAGGGACAAGCCATTTATAAAATTCGAGAAAAAGCTCTACTAAACCATAAACTAGTATTCCGCAATATATATTTTTAATAACAAATACTAGCAAATTCCTAAGAATGAAATGTTCTTTGTTCCCGCCATGATTATAATTCACATCTCTTGCAGCGCATGAAAACTCTTTTGTCTATAGTCCGCGTTAATTCTGCTGCCAACGTCAGCATGCAAACTTCGCAGACTGTCAGGTTGGCACGCCTGTTACAGGTACGCATAGATTTTAAAATGAATATTTTTATTCCATTTTCCGAGACGGTGGCATCTTAGTTTTCAAAATATTATTTTTTCTATATGTGGAAGGCATTTGTATTCTTCATTGTTTTTGCAGCCATTTAGTATTTTTACAGTGTAGGTGAATGAATTACGATCCTTAGTGGGTGAGGGGATTCGAATTGTTATTTTTTTTTATTTCAGTGAATAAACAATCTAAGCACATTTTTATCTGAACGAAGTAAAATAAAATAAATTAGCACAACAACTCTTCCACTATGTCAAAATTGTGATTTGGCTTATGGTTTCAACCGTATTTTTTGTAATTAAATGTTCGAAACAAAGTTATATTATGAAGAATCTTAAACTGGAAATAAATTTCAAACTTTTCATACAAACAAATCTGACCCACATTTACATCAAACCACACTTTCGAAACGCGAACTTTTTATAAAATCAATCGATAGTTTGAAACCTGGAGGTTTTGCAAAAAACTTTTTACGCAGGGGGTAAGTCCCTCCCACCACGGGCCGAGTTCTTGGCGAGGCACTTAGGAATTTTGTTCATAATCCCGAGATAAAACGGGCTCTAAGTTTTCCCCACTATTTTAATACCACGTCGCAAGTGTCCGCGAACTTTAAGAGTTTTCCTTCGCCCATTCAAGAGGTTGTGGCTAAAAAAGTAAAATTAAAAAGTTTTGCTTTTATTTAACAACAGAGTATGTGGCTTCAGCCTGCTTTGTGTATTTTATAGTTTTATTAAAGAAATAACGTATAAAGAATTTTGTTTGGAAAGAAAAGTATAGCCGAGTTGACATGATATTGGTCCCAGTAAACACACTTGTGACTTTTCGTGTTCAAAACTCAACTTTCTGAGGTCCGACCGGATGTCTTTATTTATTTATTACCTTCAACGTATACACGTGTATTATAAATTATGTATATTATTTATTATCCGCTGCGAGGTTTTGGGTACACAAAAAACCTTAACATGAATATCGATGGTTCGTGATTTGTATTTATCATAGTTTAAACACAAGATTTCATCATGGAAAGGCTTGACTGTGTCTTAGACATTATCAAGTCAATTGACGTATTGCCTTCCTCCGTAGATAAGCAAAAAATATAGTTGAGCGAAAACCCGCCTCTCTTCCTAAAAGATAAACTCCATATTACTCAAACCTATAACCGTTAAGGGGTATTTGATAACCAGTAAACACTCCAACAAAACACCTTTTTTATATAAAATTCGGGACGAGCATGCCACTCGCCTGACGCTTACCGTTACAACCACTCATGGACAGAAGCAAAAACTTACAACACTATTTCACTGCGCTCACCATGCTGATGATGACTCACCATTTAAAATGTTAATTTCCAATATATCTAATTACTCAGGCTACAATGTCCTTGAAACCGGAACACAAAAGCGAATTTACACTGCTGTTTGTTTATACCACCTACCGCCACCAATATATAAAACATACATTTTATACACTCATAGATATATATCTATTTAACTTTCGTACACCTCATCATCATCATCATCTCAACCACAGGAAGTCCACTGCTTAACATAGGCCTCCCCCAAGGACGATGATGATGTACACCTCATGGTAACCCAAAACTATCGTTCCCTCTTATCCATGGTTGGTTGTTAAGAGATCGCCTCGAGCGATAAGACCGCCAAATAAATAGAACATACATAATTTAGATACGTAGTTAGTAAAACCCAACCGCTACTCTCAAAGCGTTGATTTCAATCTGGCGGCTACCACATTTACTCAAACGAATGCAACGCTTCGGTGGTCGCGTTAACGTATTGATGTTTGTACCAGCCTCTAGAACACACATCGCTTCATGTAGCAAAGGATTGCCAGATACCGAATAAATATAGCCTCTGTGGTGAAGTTGGTTAAAACGCTAACATATAAGAGATCGAGGGTTCGATCCACACATCGAGATAAAAGTTTTTGCCCAGCTCGATGGACACAAGAAAATCAAGTTTGTACAGATAATACTTTCAATTGTAGAGGAGGCCTGTGCCCTGCATTGGGATGTATATGAGCTGATACAGTAGATTACAGATAATATATTAAATTCTTGCTATATAAAATTGCTTTATATAAGAATTTGAAGGCTTTTTGAGGAGCGAAAACGTGGTAGTGAAACAATATACTGCAGGCCCCATCTTCCTCGGAGACATATAGAGACATATTCAGGTCCAGCTATATTTTTATATCATCTGATAAAGACCCGGTGCATCTAGCTTGTATTCACGTGCTTAGTATAATAAATAAGAAAAGGAATCTTACAAAACTCTTCAGTATATTTTACATTCCTTATCCGCGTGGGAAGTTTATTTCTTCCATATTAAGATAAATATAAGTGAGTATTTGCCATAAAAGCGTTATCAGATTTGTGGTTGGCTAGAATCCAATTTCGGCGGGGTAGAAGAGCTTGTGCCTGACGTTGCATGAGAAAATTCGCTTTGTACTCGAGATACAGCGCCGTGACGGATCGCTAATAATTCTTACAAGAACGCCTAATTTTAGAAAAAAAAAATCACCTAAAAATAACACTATAATTAGTTGTATGTTGGACTAAAATGGGCATGAGCCTACTCGACAGGGTATTTGGTGTCATTTTTATATAGGTCTAGCAAACGTGTAAACAGGTCGTCTGATGGTATGTGATCACTGCTATCCATCGTGTACGCTTGAGTTACAATGTGGCTCTTCCACTTATCAAAATCTTTAAATAATGTTGTAAAGTAGAGGCAAAGACAAGCTTTTAGAATGACGTGCTCATGCATTTATGTTTCGCATATCGAATGGAATTGTCCGTAGAACTGTAATCGGACTTCACGTGCAGATAAGTTCGTTCTATCATCAATAATATGCTGCCTCAGTGGCGTACTTATAATACGGTACCATTACAAACTTGAGGTTTCGGGTTCAAATCACGGGTCGGGCAAAGTGATATTGGATTTTTCTAGTCATTATTAGCCTGGAGTCAGGAATTTGTGCTCCATATGGCAATAGGCTCGCCTCCTAACACATCGTGGAACGGAACATACGAGGCGAAATGTGGGTGTCCTGGCACCTCTACCTAAAGCTTCTGGGATAAAAGGCGTAAGTTTATGTATGTATGTATGTATCATCATTAATATTAAGTCGAGCGTTCGCAAATTTTGCCACAGAGTATACATAAGAATTCTCCTCAAGCATTTCAAAAAATATTAATTCTTCTACAGTCTGCATTAGCTCATAAACCTCCCATTGGAGGGCATAGGCCTCCTCTATAATTATAGTGCCATTTAATCCATCATGTTGTATTGTAGTAAACTTAACACCTAGGTTTTATTAGTGTCGTCATTATAAAAACATATAAATTGGACATTCGTGTGTCTCAGTATTATCCAACAACACTCGCGTAAATATGATTTTAAAATTAATTGAATTACTTCGCAAATCCTGTAGCCCCGTGAGTAATATTAGCGGCTAAAATGCTTGATTGATTTCACTCAGAAAGGTCGGTTTGTCAACGTCTAACATAAGGGGACCTTTCAGAGCGCTGAAACATTGGGCACAGTGTAATTGATGTACTTTATTTCAGTGAAAACTTCTATGGCTCTGGGTTAATGAACCCAAATGACTAATTATTGCGTTTTAATTGGATTTTGCGAGCCATTATTTATACTGGAGTAATGACGGGTTTGTTTATTAATGGGCTGTGGTTGGCGACTTAAGTTGTTTGAAAATAAATATCAATGCTAGAAATTGAGGCTGAAATCACATTTATTAGTTGATTCGCAATACTATTGAAAGTAGTTTCAATTGAAATGATTGAAATGATAAGTGGTCCTAAATTATTGAATAAGTTCAATTCTTTATGAAAGTTTATTTCTAGTATAAATTTGATTTCATGTACGACTCTTCACACAAAGAAGAATAAAATCGTAGAATAGAATAGTTAAAACAGAAATTAAAAACGTGTTTTTTATTACAAGGTAATTCATTTTATCGAATAACAATCAATTATCGATTTCGTATTTTTGTAACGTTGGAAATTCATTCAACATTTTCCTTTGACCAATCACTTTTTAGTATACACCAGACTTTTTAAAGAATCATCTTTTGAATATGTGTAGGTTTTAACACCAGTGTGTCAGCAAACTAAAACAGAATAATTCCACAGTAGTTTAATTCGGGACTTCGAATACGAGATTTTAAAAGTAGATTAGCTCTTTGTATCCTGAAACAATAGGCTGGATGAACTAACTTTTAACTTCACTTCACAATGCGGATGTATTTACTTGGAAAATAACGTAGTTAAAAGTTATTAGATTCGATTATGAAAATTTCATATTCATTTCATATTTATAATTTCAGTGATATTGAATTTTTCTATTCAATATCAGCCCAGAGTCAGGAATTTGTGCCCGATATGGCGATAGGCTCGCCACCTATCACATCGTGGGACGGAACATACAAGGCGAAATGTGGGTGCCCTGACACCTCTGCCTACCCCTTCTGGGAAAAAGGCGTGAGTTTATGTATGTATAAAAATTTCATCTCATCCTTAATTTTTTTTTATCTTTTATCATCCCACTGTTGGGTGAAGGTCTCCCTCCTATTTTTCTATAAGTCACGGTTCCAAGCAATTTCACGCCACATAGGCTGGAAAGCATCAAGGTCTTTACGCTAGCGTTTGTTTTTTTTGTATTCCGCGATATTGTCGACTAATAATATACCATTTTAGGCCACCAATTAGGATACATTCAAGCGACATGACCTGCCCAATCCCACTCCAATATTAATATTATTGCGATTCAGTAACAAAGTAATGTCCTTAAGAATCAAGAGACTCGCCGAGCTTCGATACTTGGTGTGAAATCTTTGCGTAACATTATTACTCTCTGAAATCAGTTGCAATAGTAGAGACGAAAATAAAGTTAAAAAACAAAATTACTAGCGCAAAATAAAATAAACATCATATAAAACACGATTATAAAAACATTTACACAAGTCCCAGTCGTACATTAGTCAAATTGGGTCGGATGGCAGCCTAACAGAAATATGTGCATGTTCTCCACCTTAATTTAATTAAAAATATTCCGCAGCGAGTTTTCTTCGCAAACATTTTATTTTTGAAGAGTTGAGTGATAGGGATGTGGCGGTTTCGTAAATACAGTACTCTAATCTGCTACATTCTAGTTTATTTTTCAAACGTTGTTGTAGAGAAATAAGATAGATTTGTGCATTACGCTCGAATTAGCATGAAATGTATTGATATAATTGACACTTTTAGGTGATAAGAGAACTTTTAATGGCAAAGACATTACTAAATAGGAGTTTTTTACAAGGTAATTACACGTTACAATACAAGCACTAAACACTCGTATTTCTTTTTAGAATAATTCATATTACTGGCTTTGGTATATCTATATATAGGTAAAGGACAAAATATTAACTAAACTGAAAACATATAAGCAAATCATTAATTTAGTTCCTTAAAATGTTATTTAACAGCGTACTAAGTGCGTGGTGGCCTGTTGGTAAACGGACTACACACGACTGCCAACATGCTCTCGCTACTCGCGAGTCCGAATCCCCGGGTACACCTCTGACTTTTCGGAGTCATGTATTGATAGTCAATCACCACGCACTAAAAGGGTGACGGAAAACATCGTGAGGAAACCTGCATACCATAGCGATTTATAAGAAGTTCTATGGTATGTAAAGTCAGCCAACCCGTACTAGGCCAGCGTGGTGGACTATATGGCCTAACCATTCTCGCACTCTCGATTGTACAGGAGGCCCGTGCCCTGCAGTGGGACGTATATAGGCTGATACAGAATATAAGACGAAGGAATAGAAACTATTACAATAGTCGTACAGCTACGTACAGACGATACAGTATCTCGAGTCATTGAGCGTGAATGTAGACGGCGATGTGTGCTCTATTTGTGTTGTAAGTGTCAATACGCACACTGCACAGATATGGATGAGTTCAAAAGGTTTTGTTCAAACACTACGCGCGGTGCGGTGGAGTCGCTTCGTTATGTCGAATATTATGCTTT
This sequence comes from Hyles euphorbiae, assembly GCA_023078785.2. Taxonomy (NCBI): domain Eukaryota; kingdom Metazoa; phylum Arthropoda; class Insecta; order Lepidoptera; family Sphingidae; genus Hyles; species Hyles euphorbiae. Next base: position 3,839,667 of record CM041032.1, on the reverse strand, counting down.
AAATCTACACCTAAAAGGTATATTTTAGTGTCTGGGAGCTTTATCACTTTAATATTAAAGTGAGAGGTAAATTTACTTTCAAGGCGTCTATGTAAACGCGGCGGTTTTTTTATTTTATTAATGCTTGAGGTAAAAACTATACTAATGTTATAATTAGGGAAAGATTTATTGTTTGTATTGAGTAGACCAAAGCCTGAAACTACTAGACCGATTTGAAAAATTCTTTCACCTTTAGAATCATACACTAACTATACACACTATGTAAGTATATGATGAACAAACACTATAGAATATTGAAAAAAAAAATATTCGCACGGATTGAGGATTTGAGGCGGACCGTGTCACTATGTAATGTACATAAAATATTAAACAGTTTTACAGAATAATATCCATAATGGGACAATGAGCCCTGTGAATTTTAAAAATATATTTGTAAATTTCAGTTTGCTTCTGTAGTACTTTTCAGTTTGGATGTCCACTAAAAGCCAGCGCTGTGGTGTAGCTCAAGTTACAACCGCTGTATATTTAAATGGCCATCTAGCCATCAAAGTGTACACAAAATAAAATAAACAATGCAAAATTTGAGTGCTTACTAATTTAAATCTACCTATATTAAACGACGAATCACATATTTAAAAGTTGCCAAATTGCAAATTAATTTCATAGCTATCATATTTAAAGAAACTGCCTTGAAGTGTTGTGCTCCTTCAGAGCTCAAGTTTATTTGCCTAAACCGTAAAAAAACGTGTTAAAGCCGTAAATCGCCCACTACGTTTATAGGGAACTCGAGTTTTTTTCCATAAATAATCAATAAAAAAGTGATTAGGATAACAAAAACGAGTACAATTATTCGCATTGAAGTTACACTTAAATGTGTAGAATTAAACTTAAATTATTAGTCTGAGAATCGCACTCTTATGCAAAACCGCGACACTTAAGCGTCAATGCAATGCGCAAATGTTATGTTCTGCAATTCACACATATTACATGCATTGCCATGCATTCCCTAACAAAACAAAACAAATAGGTGTTCCACGAATTAAACACCCCAAATAATTTATTCAAACAACACCAAGCTACACAAAGCATCACTTTGCTCGCAATTGTCTGTGACACCGAGCACTAAGGGAATAAAACAGGCATCAAATATAATATTTATCGTCCTTGAGTACTGTTATAACCTTTATTACGGCCATTGAAAGACTGAGAGGTTCGTGAAATATTTAAACAAGTCGGGAACTGTCGGTTATAGCTCGGAAGTAGTGAAAAGATCCGACCTTTTTTGATATTTTATTTTGAAACTTCCTTTGTCTTATAAATTTTTCGCTAACGACATGTAAACAAACAGCACATGATGGGCTGTTGGACAGTTATGAAGCTAATCACAGGTTGGCGGCAAAGCGTAAATTCTGTATTATAACATTATTCATATAGATTTAAAAACTATTTTTGCTATCGAATTTTTTGCCCTTTTCGAACGACTTGAATTCGGTTTGAGGGAAGAAGACAACACATTCTTCTACAACAAATAGGTTCTATAATCTATTTCTATGAATAAGACCGTCGATGTTTTAAAACTCATGCTGTAAGGTTTAAATATGCAAAATGTATGTAAAATAATATCAACATGTTTAGGCAGGTATTAGGTTTGGTTATAGAAATATGTAAATGAGTGCATGCATATGTATAAGTATGCTTTTGTTGAACACAAAATATTTCACGACGACAGCCACATCAATTTACTTCCTTATTTTTTACGAAATGCATAAAATCCCAAGCCTCTCCCTTTTTTCGCCGCAAACTGCAAAGATACCTACGATTAATTAATTATTAGTTGCATCTGGTCGCGTAATTATACGATAAGTGAGATTATCCACAAGATTATCGCATGCAATAACGACTTACGACTCTCGCCTATTATAATGTGAGAAATTTCCCCGAGTAAATATCGCTTAAAGTTCATAAGTTAGCAAAACTGGTATAGGTACTAGTTACTACAGTCTCGTTTTTTCAGTCGCAAAAACCACAGTAAATGTTATAACCAGATGGATGGCAAAAATACAAAAAGTGTTTTGAAATTAATTTCGTTGTTTTCTCTAAAAAACAAACATCAGCGATTAATTATAAATAGGCGATGCGTGGCTCGAGCGTTCAGTAACAGGTTGCGGTTAACTCTCAATTTAACTAATTACGAGCGAAATGTGTTAGGAAAACTTTGTAGAATCCACGCAATTTGCGGGTCGGTCCTTTTCGTGTTTGTTGGTTCGGAGGGCGATCTTGGGACGTCGCTGGAACTATAACTTGTAAGTTAATTTAAGTTGCTGTTTTATGTTTTTATCATGTTAGTGTTGCCAAGGGACAGGGACTCTGGGTGATGAATGAGTTTTTATTCATATACTATATGTGATTGCATTTTGTTTTTGCTATACTTGACGACACGAGCAACCCATTTACCTGATAGCAAGCGGATACGACCTCTCATGGACAGTAGCAGAACTAAACGTCAAAAATTACAAAGCAATGCTAGGCATTCTACTGCGCTCGCCAACCTGCACCAAGAATGTTCAGTCGCAATATTTCCAGCACCTATTTATACGCTATTTATGTTGCGGCATATTGTATCTAATGATCATAGGTACATCAGATTTTGTCGCAAAATATGCCTCGAATGTTATAAACTTGTTTTTGGTGTATTGTTTTTTTTAGGAACCCACAAAGGTGCTTTATTTGCTTATTTCGAGTTTCGAGTCGATGAATAAGTTTTCCACATATTATGATCAATAAATAAATTAACTACTGCATTGCTTTAGATAATATTTATTCACTCCCAGCTTTCTTTATTCCTCCTCTAATTTCGCTTTTGTCCACTTCTCCGATTGATCCATCTTCATCAAAATCTCTCTTCATTCGGAGCTTCACTTACAATTTATTTAAAATTGTATGTGTAAGAAAGTATAATGTTTCTTCCATGGAATATTTCTTAATGATATGGTAACGATGGAATTCCTTCTTTTAAACTTCTCAGACATATGACATGCCGATTCATGGCTCGCATCAAGATTTAAAATAAGTTTATTTAAGTACCTTCTATTTAGTACTTACCGAAAATGATTGTGTCTGCTGTAACAATACTAGACGCTTACTTTTTAATGTATCGAGTTCGTAAAGTTAGATTTACATAAATTCAAACTTTAAACTCGTATCTCTGAAGCTTCACATTCCGTAAAAGTGAAACAACATGCCATCTTAACATTATAAATGGAACTATTATAAATTATTATTTGTACATTAGATGTCGCTAATTTGAAGTGCATTAATCTTTTGGTTTTAATACATATCGGTAGATGGCGCTACGCTTATTATTTGTAATTGCCAGTTTAATGTAAAAAATGCTTTTTCAAAATATCTAAAATAAATTAGGTCGAAATATGTCAATATAGTATATTTTCATAAACAATATATTCATTTAAAAATATTTCTCGAGCGGTTCCCCGAGTATTTGCTCGAGTTTCCTAATGGCTTCCTTGGTGGAAGCTTCGATCTTCTGGTCGCCATCCTCTAAAAGTTCTGCTAGGAAGGGCACGCTTTCAGCCAGAAGTGGCAACCAACTGCTTCCGAGTTGGGTTGCCATCGACACCAAACAGTCCAATGCTGTCAACCTGCACATATTTAAAAGTATAATTATTAAAAATATTCTTTATAGACTGGCAAATTATCGACAATTTCTTTGGCATTGTGGATTTATGAGCGACTGCGATCATTCCCAATGAAGTGGCCCGTCTTTTTGTATTTGTACTAACATGAATTACGATCTTCCCATCAAAAATATTATCCGCACATTTATCTTGAAATTGACATAGATTAAAAAAAAATTATCAAGTAACCTCCAACTTTTCGCCAAAATTGAAACTCTTGGACAGAATTTATCAGAGTTATACATATGAATTATACACAAAAATGGCTTTATTTTTAACCCACCTTATCTCCGCATCATTATGCCTGGTCTTCAATAATATTTGATAATTCAACAACTTCCACAGGGAATCGTCAGCGGTGGCTACAGCAAACTGCGATATACACGGTATGAGATATTCCGATGCCCTTCTCTTCAGATCAGCCACACCACCCATCGTATTCTCTAACTGGTCTACCACTGGCTGCATCAGCGTTTCAAACCTGTTCTTGTTCAGAAAACTCTGGCTATCATACAAGAATACTATGTGGAGTGTTTTTATAATATATTTGACCAGAGTTAAACATTTATCTTCACTGTCGAAGTAAGGTTCTTCGGTTTTGCTGTTGTTACAAGCGTCTAATAATTCAGCCGCGTTTTTCACGAAGTGTCCAGCGAAGAGAACGAATAAACCTTTTAGTCTGTCTGCAATTGCACTGCTTAATCTGAAACAAATGACCAAAATCTGAAAATTCGTTAATCGGTCAAATAAAGGATTTTACAAAAAGACTAATCATTCGGTCGTTATACTGTATTCTATTCCCCATGTAGCTGTAAGTTTTCCGTAAATATCAAATAAAATAAATTGTTATTGACGTTTAATGATGCTTAAAACGTAAGTAAATCGAATAATTAATATTACACTTATTATTTGAGTAACTTAACCACAGTATAATAGACATCGTTGCTTTAAGTTATTAAATACGAAAACAAATAACTTACTAATACATACCTATAGAAAGTGATAGTCCGGTCTCTATGTCCTTCAACATTAGTCCTAATTGCCCAATCGTAAATCTTGAAGTACAGCGGCCTAAAACTAGTCTCAGATAGTTTCAAAACGAGACATACAAGAGCATTAACCACTTCATCTTCAGCCGTATCTATAACAGAGCCATCTATGTTCTTCTCTGCAGCATCACTTCTCAACTGCAGTGCTGTCAAGAAGAACGCTGTCAAATCTTGCTGTAAAGCTGTAAAGTCAGCTGTAGTGACATTAGCGAAGCAGTCAGCCAAAACCGACATTACAGGACCGATAGCATCAAAGTTCTCCTTTTCTAGAAGTAACTGATGAGTCTCGCTTGCAACCGGTATCAAAACTCTTGGCGGTATCGACTCCGCTATCTTCTTTTTAATATTTGACAATTTAGCAACAATCGCCGACACTTTACTGCACTCCTGATCGCAATTCTGCCATTTGGCTAACAAAATTGAGTACTCGTATAGAATCTTCTGCAAATATGGACTCAAAAACAATGGCAGGCTTTCCACAATCTTTGCTATGGCGGTTACCGTACTTAATAGCACCAGTTCTGGAGTATCAGCTTTCCTTTGTTTCTTCAGTACTTTAATAAGAGCTGGCATAAACTTTCTAAGGCTAGCTAATGCATGGGCCTTCAAATTGCTGCATAGCTCAGCCAAACACAATACAATTGAAGCCATCACATTACCAGATATATTAACATTGCATGTATATTCAGTAATCGTCTCCAAGACATCTTTGAATGGTTCCGGATTTTCGGATGCGAGCATACGAGTCAGCAGTTTTAGAGATAAAAGGGCTGTTTGTTGATTAAGCTCCAATTCCTGGGCAGCATTTTCAGTAAGGTTATCTTCTTTGTTCTCTATAGTTTTGATAATAGCCAATAATGCTGGCAGTAACGAGTAAAGCAATTGTCTGTCCACATCTTCAAATACTTCTGGGGTGGTTTGTAACTTTGAGTTTAATAACTCCATTGATTTCCTTCTGACCGTTGGTAAAGTGTGTTTGAATAAGCCTTTGACTACTCCCAAGAACATTGTAGGCGATAACAAATTGTTGGCATGGTCCAGTAGTTCGTAACTGTGGTGTAGCATAACTCGCCAGTACTTCGCTGTCTTTTCATCAGTAACTTTCGAAATAGCTTGAATAAATGTCAATATATTTATTATAAAGGTCTTGAAATGAGCTTCCATGGTTTTCATGTCAGTAGCCAGGCTGCAATGTTGGATAAATCTTGAAGATGCCAAACACGTGTTCATAAAAGTAATTATAACATATTTGTAGTGACGTAATTGCACAGATGTATGACCATTAACGCTGAAGATGTCACTAGGATTAACTTCGGTCTCCATTGCATTTTCATCTTTTTGTAATGGCAGAGACTTGATATACATAATCAGTTTAACGAAATTTTCCATACCAACTTCAGGAGGGAACTCTAATAGAATGCTCTGTCCGAAATCTAGTCGGTTGACAGGAGACTCCTGTTCAGCTAACGTGCGTGTGTTACTCCTACTAGCCTTCTTGTCGTTGAAATGTGCAATATGAGTTTCCAAAAGTAGGGCAAGGAAAACCCAGAGGAATTGAGAGGGTCCCAATGTTTCTATCAATTTCCTGAAGAGCGGTAACCTTCTATGTTCTGGTACATGCAGTACTACATCGGCAAATATACGTAGAACTGGCACAACACGATTTTGCAATTGTTGAAGTTCTCTCTCCGTGTGATCTTCTATACTTTTGTCCATTTTTACTAAAATAGGTATCAAATTCTCTATAATCTTCGTAATTATCTGGAAACTGTATGCGTCGTCGTGCCTTAGAACTGATGATCCCATAAAAGTGAAAATCTCCATCGTATGGTGTAATACTTGCTCGGGCAACATGTACGCAGCATGAGAGAGCAATATCAAAGCGTGATGATGCGTTTGAGGATTTTGCGTTCCTCTAATGCATTGTACTATCAGTTCAACATCAAATACAGACTTCAGCGACTTCATTTGATCTTTATCTTGGTCGTTGACGTGCTTCTTACAATAATACCAAAGTGAGGACAGGATCAATTGCTTCGTGTACTCCACATAGGATTGTTCTTCGAATCTCAAACATTTGCTTAGCAGTTGAAATAGTATCGACACAAATGAATTGTCTAACTGCATTTTCTTTTTGCTTTGCACATGCTCTAGCAATGCAACACCCAATCTCCATTCATCTGTCTCTGTTAGCTGGTACGACAGCATAGACACAGTAGCTTTCTTCTTTTTGGGGGCATTGGTAGCAGGATCGGCGGCGTTTAGCATACCTTGAAGAATGGGCTTGAAATCAGCAAAACTTAACTGTATTTTCTTCATAGCTTTGGATGCTACAAGGGATATTGTCGGATTATTACTCACAGCTCCAGCGGACGCAATCAAATGCACTAAAGCTTTTCGCTTCTCATCCGGAATTCTATTAAAAACATCCTCATTTATTTGTTTCATTATTAGAATTGAAGGACTGGTGAAAGATTGGTCTTCCTCTAAAATACATTGTCTGTATTCTTTTAACCCAATTTCAATGGATTTCCATACCTGTTCTCTATTAAAAGTAGTGATCGTTGATTCGTTAATGTAACTGTAAACGCTTCTAAACATATTTGATTCATAAATATCGAATGTTAACTTTGTATTTAATTCATTGCGCTTAAGAATGATTTCGAGCGGATTCAAACACGTAATAATATTCGGGAATGCATTAGCATTATCTAATTTGTATAACAATTTCAGGAACCCAGCCTTTATGTGTGAAGGAGTTTTATCATTTAGAATACCAGTCAATTTCAGGAGGCAATTCCGTCTAAATAATTTATTCTGGGTGTCTTTTGCGGTCATTATTGTATGCAACACTTGTGATATTTGATCATGATCTAAAACAAGTTCGTCTTTGTGTGCTATTAATTCGTGTAAGAGTTGCACATACAATAGCTTTCTGTCAGGCTCTTCCCTCAATATCTTGTTGATTATATCAATAGCACATTCTCTAATAACTGTGATAGGATTATTCAAATTAAAGAGTATTACCAACATAACAACATCAGAATCATAAATCCATTTAGCGTTTTCTTGAACTGCTAGGAAATTCGTCAGTAGTTTGAGACTACGCAGTTGCAATTCAGGTGCAATAACGTCTTTAGGGTCTGTGGCGTACAAAATATGGCCACATGCAAAATTCGCTACAAACTCGAATTTCTCTTTGGGATTGCCACAAAATTTATTAAGTAGTTTTTGGAGCAGCTTTATGTAATTCTCTCCATAACTGGGAATGGCACAACCGGTAATACATATTTCGTACAACCTTCTAATTAAAACTAATTCGGGAGTTTTCAGGACATTGCACCAGGGCTTAGATATTTCTTTTATATTCGCATCTTCAATCACTCTGCAGAATATATATTCTATGACCTCAAATAACATTTTGTTTTCCGTTGCGAGTTTTATAAATTTGGGCATTATCGCTTCAGAGAAAGACGACCCTTCGGCATCTTGTTCTATTAATCTATTCTCCACTGATTCTAACAGCAAATTGAGGATAGAGGAAATTTCTTCTACTGCAGCTTTTTTGAACGAACAAGATTTCAAAAGAATGAAAAAGCATAAATCAAGAGTATCATTTTTATCCAACTTGTTCACATCTAGTAAGCTATCGAAATTAATAGATTTGGCGACAAAAAGTTCGTTGAAAATTTTCGATCTCAATTCATTGAAATTATTTGGGTTTCCAATCTTATTTGCCACTTTTTTAGTTAATTCAAATTTCTGGCCCCATTTTGATTTTATTATTTGGTATGTTACTTCAGCTGTTTTTTCATCGTGAGGGAATAGTAGGGGCATTATAGCCAGAACTGTGTCCTGATTAACCAATAAGATGTCTAAAGAACAAAATTTCATAATAGCCTTTTTGATAGTTGACCTCCATTTTTTAGACCTTCTAGACATTATGGTAACAAACACATTCCTTAAATCTTCACCATTAAGTACATCCTCGATACATTCGTTTTCTATATCCAAAGCAGCATTAACAACACTCGAATTATCGTCTTTCAGCCTTTCAATGATAGATTCCTTTACAAATTCAGTATTTTGTATCTTCAATGCCTGGAACTCTTTTCCTATGTACTTTACTGCTTCAACACGCATATCTGGGTTGACATGATTCAGGTTTTCAAATAGATAAGTTCCACCAACCTTATGGGCAATTGCTGGTTTGAAACCTAGTAATTTTGATAGCTGGTGCTGTCTCTTAGCTGAAATTTGGTTAGATGAGCTCATTTCTGCTCTGATAACTTTGTCAAAAGCGTCAGGGTATTGGCGTTCAAAATTCTTGAGGAGTATTGCATACCAATTGAGGATTTTAGATGAGAAATCATCTTCATCAATGATTTCAATGTCACTTTCTTCATCATCTGGAGCATTGTTGTCTTCATTTTTATCACTCGGGTTATAAGCTTCAAGGATACATCTGTAATCATGCACAAAATATTATATTACATATGTACATACAAAAACTCACGCCTGTTTCCCAGAAGGGGTAGACAGAGGTGTCAGGACACTCACATTTTACCTTGTGTGTTCTGTCTCAAGATGTGATAGGTGGCGAGCCTATCACCATATCAGGCACAAATTCCTGACTCTGGGCTGATAATGAATAGAAAAATCCAATATCACTTTGCCCAACCCAGGATTCGAACCCGGGACCTCAGCTTTGTAACCACACCCTAGTACAACTATGCCACCAAGGCAGAATATTATATTATTATATCACACCAAATATTATATTAGTACAATATTATTATAATATTGTGGGGAATCCTGTATACCATAGCAATTTCTAAGGTATGTAAAGTCCACCAACCCATACTACGCCAGCATGGTAGACTATATAGCCTAACCACACTCAATCATACTCCCAATTTTAGAGGGGGCCTGTACCCTGCAATGGGATGTTTATGGGCTGATACAGTACAGTGCAGTATAATATTATTGTCCAGAAAAACATTGGGCAAATTATTTTTACTTTATTTATTATGTAGTCCCAAACAAAAAATCATTTCTACTTACTTAATTATTTTTTCAGGGCCCTGATTCTTCAAATTCACCTCATTGATAAGAATTTCTGGCAAACGACTGAAGGTTTTAAACTCTCCAATATTGCTTTGAATGTGCGTAAGCATCTTCTTTAAAAACGCCAACACAAATGGTTGTATATTTATCTTTGTCTCAACAAACTTCTTCAGGTATCCACATATCACATTCATTGTATCCGAGGATATATTAAATATCGCATCAGACATTGTGTGCACATGTTTCTGATGTTCATACATCATTGTCATAAGTAGTACTACATCATATGACATATCAAATTCAGTTGTTAACAGCTTATCAAGTATTTGGTTAAGTGTATTAATCTTGATATTTGTTTTTGTAAATAAATACCCAAGTACAATATAGCATGATGATCTGAAATCTGCGATAGGTGATTCAATACCTTTCATTAGAGTTGGCAGCAATGCTGTTATTGTAGCTTCGGTAACCTTTTTATTACTGTCAATAACCCCAACGGCCACCTGACAGAAAAATGCATAGACAGTGTTCAACTGTGTAGCTTTCTCTTTGAACTCTTTCACATATTTTAAAATAGTTTTTGCTATAAATGTCAATGTTGCAGTGTTAGATACACATTGATTGTACAACATTTGACTTGCCAACGGAACACCGTTTTTCTGTATTGGTGACAACCAGTTCCATCGGTTTGAGTTCTGCTTTATTTCCATTAATTGTACAAAGCGTACAAAAATTAAAGTACCATGATATGGTAAGATTAGGGCCATTATAGCATCCTGGTTATACTGATGTATATGATATCGGTTTATTAGCCATTCAATAGCTTTATGAGACGACTGAAGTAGAAAGTAAGGAGATAATTGAAGAAGAAACTTCTCAATATTGTTATCAAGGTTTTGGTTAACCTCTTTTGACTGTACTGCTCTTTCGAAATCTTTTGAGGCAATGTTGTATAACGTGTCCTGGTATACAGCAAAGTCTGGATTCAAGGCTATAAGCTCATTAAGACCGCTTAAGCCAATTTCATAGAATGTATCACGATCCTTTAACGCCGCCTCAGAAGGGTCAAAAAGTAATGAAACTTGCTTTTTAGAGTCTTTATACACCTTTGTTTGAGGCGCAGAAAGCTTTTGCAGCTGTTGGGCTAGAGACGTAGCTGCCATGGCCTCTAATACAATCTAAAAACAATATCGAATGGTTTGAGTACGAGAGAAATACTTGAAAAATGTTTACGTTATCAGTACCAATACAAAAACTTACCAAAGCACCACGTGAAAGTAAGCAAGGCTAACAAAGGTATAAATTATAAACACTTCACTTATCAATTATGTTTTTATATCGACATTTTACAAGAAGCACGTGTATTCCACAATTTACATTGTTTTGACAGCTCACCGTGGCTCACCGCTATTGAATCGCTTAGTGCTACATAACTATGTTAAAAGTAATCGATTTTCATCGAACAGCATCATTAAAATCGATTTTAGTATTGAATTAAAAAGTTCAATTGACCTAAGAAAACTATTTGATTGTGTAAGTAATACTTACGTACCTTCAAACGTATTAAATAAACATCTCTTCTATTACCAATTTAAAATTGTTTCTTGATAAACAATCTGAAGGATGTTCAACACCGCTTCCCTCTTTCCTTAATTTTGACTTCCCAGTCCTCTTCCGATTTGATGGACCAGCAACACAATATACAATATGATCTATGATCGTTATTAATGTTCATGTGCTTCAGTGATCACAGGTGACTGCTCACACACAGGTCACAGGTCATGAGGTGACCTGTTTTCTCGTTTGCCGAAGCCATGTATTAAAAAAAGTTTGCGTTAAAATTATAACCAAAGTGTTCACCCAATTTCGTTAACGAAACAAAAATATCTATGTAGAAAAATATCAGTAAAACATCTTACAACTTTAGCTACAAAATATTTTTTATTGACCTATGTTTTATTGAATGTACTTATACATTTGAAATTGTTTTTTTTAATAGATTGGTTTTAAGAGCAAATTAAATAATCGATTTTCTACTATTCGATTTTTGTAATGTCACATCCTTACATAAAATGAACTTTACAGAGACAGTTATTAATTAATTTTTAGACGTGTCAAGTGCTAACTAATTAATAAATTAATAGGAATAAAGTGTTTTTTAAAACATCTTATATAATATATCTTAGTATACATTATATGGATAATTTTAATTGATTCAAATTTCTTATTCTAATGGTAATAAATATTGAGAACAGTATTTTCGGATTTCGGCAAGAATCGGAAATAGTACAATAACAATTTTTACCAAGTGACATTGACTTTTTGTCTTTGACAATGAGCTCAAATAGTATTTGACGTAGTGATGTGCCAACTCGGGATAAACACGACTCGAGTTAACTCGAGTTGAAACGAATCAAACTCAAGTTAGAAGAAAAAAACTAAGTGTCGAATTTTGTAGTTAAGATTGAATTAAAAAGGTTTTTACCTATAGTTTTTAGTGGTATGTGACTGTACTGGTATGCGTGTCTCATATGTGAGAGGCCGCCATGTGTTTGTAATTTCTTTACAATTCAAAGCGATTTTAATGAAATATAACGCATAGGATACTATTCATTCGAGTTTAACTCGAATTAGGCACAGCTCGAGTTAACTCGAGTTATTAAATCCAGTGGACACATCTCTAATTTGACGCATTTCATGTGTGTTTTGTTGTGATCGTCTTTGTATTGTCGAATTGTTTTTATCTTATTTATTAATGACGACAAAGATGTCATTGGTTACAATCAGCTATTTTTAGATAAACAGACGACGTTTAAAATATAAGTTACGTTTATTTTAAATACGATTGCGGTATTATTGATCGATACCAACTCAAAGCAACTCCTTTGTTCGTACTTCGTACACAATGGATTTAAAATTCGTAGTTTTCGTCATTTTCTTATTTGTAAGTCCTATTTTAACTTACAAACCATTGGTTATGATTCACGGAATTATGACTGGCAGTGGCAGTATGGAGATGATAAAAAATAGAATTGAAGAGGTAAGCTTTATTCTTTTTCGTCGAAATGAATAAGGTAAGTTAGGTAAATCATCATCAAAGAGCCAATTATTTGCTCTAATATAAATTTTATATATTAGGTGTATAATAGCAACATTTTTTTTTAGTTTAATGGAACGGATATAAAAAAATAATTACAACTTTTTGTTCATTTATTTAGATTAGATTATTTAAATTTAGCAAAATCTTACAAAAGATATAAACATATATAATTCGTAATACCAATAATTGTAGGAAGCTTTGCAATTTTACAATTGCGGTGAAAAAGTAACTTATTTTGCAGTTGCAATTGTGCAATAATAAGAGAATGTTAAATTAAATATGTAAGTATGCCTTTATTGTCTTAGCCAGAATAGATTTACAATAATTGATGAGTAATGCAATGATATAAATACCAATCATACATTATTAATAATTGATGATTCCGTAAATTGTTTAAAAATTGTTAAATATAAATAAAAATCGTTATTGGATACTATTTACAAAGTAATTTAAAATGTTATATTTTAAAATGTATCATGCTTATTAATGCTATTTAGTACTATATTGGTAATTATCTCATATGTGTTTGTGTCATTGTAATGATGTAGGTATAATTATAATAACACACTTAAGTTCATATCTGTATTTAAAACAAGTAATGGTATATTATATCGTTTTATCATAGAGTAGACCAACTAGTTTGGAGAGCCATCCACATGAGAGATCGAGACTCATATTTAAAAAGAATATCTAAAAAAGTTTGAGACCCATAACACATCTTACATAGTTAGGGGCCTGCACAGCGCATGTCACTGTTAGGCATATTTATTATTTTTAAAGTTTTGTATCCCTAATCTGGACAATAATTTACACACCTTTTGCCTTTTTATAATGAGTATAAATTACTATAATACTTAAATAGAAAAATAATCTATGAAATAATTGCATGGTCTAGTTTGGAGACCACAAAATTAACAATTATTATATCAGTTTTGTTGTCTGTTTCTTTAAATACAAGTATGTAGTTAGTACTAGTATATATCGTAAGTATGCGGAACTGCATGTTAACAATAAAACAACCGATACAAGACTGACTATTTACTGAAAGTTTTACAACTACCCACATATACACCAAGTACAAATATTTGTACTAAGATAATACAATTATTTTTCCAGAAACACCCAGGCACAAAGATATACAATGTGAATAGGTTTGAGAGCTGGTCAAGTTTGGAAACAATGTGGCATCAAGTTCTTGAGATTGGACTGGATGTTGCCAATATATCTGCTCAACATCCAGAGGGAATTAATCTATTAGGTAATTTGTTTACATTATTCTCATATTCGATAAAGTAAAATATGTTTATAAATATTTTTCTATCTGCATAAAGTACTTTTTATTATCATAGTGTTATTATATATTATATTAAATTATTTAAACATACACTGCAGTAAAAGGTAGAGTTTCTCGCTTTTAAAATGCAACCATTGTAACAATATAATAATTTGCATCATGTACTTAAATATTTTTCAAATACGATATCTTATGGTGGTTATGTCATGCGATAATAACAAACGCACACGATTGCCGGCGCGCTTTATGTTTGGAGACAAAATATTTTTATATTTTCAGATTTCCTGAATAATTATCTAACAAGGGCCATATAGGGCAATATTCCAAGTTCATTAGATTGATATAGATTTTTATCCTTTCAGGATATTCTCAAGGCGGTTTAATAGCAAGAGGCATTGTGCAGACCTTCTCAAATGTCTCCGTCAGTACATTCATATCCTTGAGCTCACCACAAGCCGGACAATACGGAGGTAACCACATAATATTTTAATAATTTTATTATATTTAGTCCTTACCATATTTTATGTTTATCAACTATACTGAACATAGAAGTGTGTTTTTTTTTCACGAAATAAAAGAAAAATAGTCAATTGTGTGTTTTAAAATCTATATTATAAAATTAGTCTTCAGCTAAGGAGATTTTCTGACCCTTACAATACAACTAATGTCTACAAGGTCAACAACAAGTCAAATAATGTCAATGCATCATTATTTTGCTAAAATTGGGACAATTGCAAATGATTAAAACTTGTGTTACATAAATAGGCACTTTATGTATTATTGTTTGCCAGCAATTTCTAAATTAGTAGAACATTGAATCATATTAAATTGTATTCACATTTTATGTCAAAAGTATGCAATAATTACCCATATTTCATTAAATATTTTATGGAAAAGAAACCTGATAAAATTACGCGCCTTTTATACTTTCATTATTATAACTCATTTCATCAGTTTTTAAACTATAATTTCAGGTCAGTTATGCCTTATAAGGCTGGAAAGCCTTGCAAATCTTGATACCCACAATTCATCAAGTGAATTTTCTACAATATATTTATTTTATTATTATTTACTATCTTCAGTCACAGAATAATCCTAAAAATAATTAACTTAAATTTTAGCTGGCTTCCTTCACCTGGTGTTTCCCGGTTTATTAAAAGACACAGCCTACGAGTTGTTCTATTCCCGAGTTGGGCAGCATACATCAGTGGGGAACTACTGGAACGATCCCTACCACCAGTCTTTGTACGAGAACTACAGCGTATTCCTGCCTTACATCAATAATCATATCAAGTAAGTCTATCCCTATTCATATTCTAAATGTGAATGTTTGTTACGCTTTCACGCGAAAACTACTTAACCGATCATTATGAAACATTGTACACATATTCTTGGAGGTATAAGAAGTAACATAGGATACTTGTTATGAAAAAAAAAAACTATTTTTATGAAAGATAAAAAAAAATAGTCGGAGTTCCAACATTTTGGCCGCCATTTTCAAAAGTGTATTTGCACCCGGGCGGAGCCGGGCTGAACCGCTAGTATGTCAATAACAATAAACGAGTATTGCAGCTTTCATATTGCAGTTAGACACCGGTGTGAAAAGAGAAGTTGCGATTTACATCAACGAACCGAAACAAATATTATTTGATGTTAGAAATAATATGGATGTTCCTACATATGTATATTTTGTTTTTTGTCTAGGTGTTTGTGAGACCGCAAGGTCATGTAGTTTTGTGATACCGACGACCCGAGTCGATATTAAATTTGTGGAATTTATCTTTTACACGCGATTATTACAGCAGATTTTTTTTCTCCGTAGCAGCTCTATTAAATACTAGCCGCCCGTCCCAACTTCGTTTGGGTGCAGATACACTTTTTTGGAAATATTTTATCGCTTATGTTCTTTAGGGATAAAGATATTTTTCAAAATAAATACATCTTTTCTCTTTAAAATATCAGTTGAATTATCAATTGTTGCCAATTTTAATCCAGCAATCCATTATAGGGTAGTAATTTAATTTTGAACTCAACTTTTAACTGTATCAAATGGATGACGATAAAAATTCATTTAACACTTAAATCATCATAACCAAAGTGTAAAAATTAGCTTTATTATTTCCATATTATATTAAAATGTTTGTGTGCCGAAATATAACTCTTTAATTTTTTTTAACATACCAATTAAATATTATTGTAACAATTGCAAAAATTAAGATTATTTTGTCATATACTTAACTGCCGCTCTATTTATGTTTTGAGTATATTTTATGGCATTTCCATAGATAATTTTTTTTGGCATGTTATAGTAAACTTGAAATACTATTGGTTAATTTCGTTGAGCTACTCATCGGTTCCATGGTGTAATGGTTAGCACTCTGGACTCTGAATCCAGCGATCCGAGTTCAAATCTCGGTGGAACCTGAAATTTTGCTATCGCTCATTTCACTTTTTTAACATTTTGTAATTCTTATGTTATTATTTTATTGAATGTTTATTGATAAATAGTTAAAAATAATAAAAAAAAGATTTTGTTAATATAATATAACCAAAACAGCGTATAAACTATCCAACTACATTTACAACGCTATTATTTCACTAAAAATTTTGGGCCTTAATATAATTAATAAATTCGGCCTGGGACTAACTAAAATAATTAAATACGTCAAGATTAAATAATATTTTACATTTAATATAATTAATATTGAAAATAATTTAAAAATGATCATTCATTCAGTTCATTTTTTGTTTTTAATTTTAACGGCACTTGATTTCGTTTTTTAACCGACTTCCAAAAAGGAGGAGGTTCTCAATTCGTCGGAGTTTTTTTAAAATTAGGCCACTGCGTTTCTTGTTATGCGAATTCGTAGATACGCGGTCGTGTCAATGACATGCATGCGACCTTTACGTGCCTTGTATAAAAACAGGAAAACTATCCGTGTCAATGTCACAATAATAATATAGTTAATACTGTGACGTATAATTGACCTTTTGATAAGATTTTCATAAACAATATTCTCTAACCGATATTGGCTCGGTGTAATTTTCTTTGTATTTCTATTTCATTCTATGTATTTGACGATCAATTTATGAGGTAGTTAAGTTGGCAGTTAGCGCGGAATTCGATATCGAATGATTTATTGATTGTAAGCTCTATAGAATATACAGGGTGATATTGACATATTGTATTTAATTTAAACCATATATTCCTAACCCCCATAGGTACAAAGTTTGATCAACAACTGCCTGATAGTTTTGTCAAAAATCGCAATTTTATGTTCCAAGAATTTTGATCAAATCCTGTAGATACCGAGTCTTTTTACACGCTTTTTATTAGCTTCACCTGTATGTTTGTATGTTTGTATGTTTGTATATTTGTATGTTTGTTTGTAACCGACTTCTTTGGGCGCGATTTTGACCCACTTTAATTACGACTCAGGTCAGTTCTCGAACCGAACTGAAGTTCAGAAACGCGGTAAAATGAGGAACATGTATGTTAAATTAAGTACAATGTGTTAATATCACCCTGTATATTTGACGGGAAGGCTTTGCCTGATTATGAAATTAAAGAACTCATATTTCAACATGGTTTCTTAGATTTACGCGAATGTTACATTTGATTACAATTTGGATTATTTTTTACATTCTTTAACTTCCCTTTCTTGATTTCTGTACAGCTTTCGTAGTCACGGGGCGAACTCAAATTAGCGATAAAATCCGTAAATTATTAACCCATACTTCATTTAATTTTAATTATTTATGTGTGTTGTGTTTCTAGATCGGCAAAATCCGACGATTTTAAGGCCAACATGCTTAGGTTAAAGAGATTGGTGTTAATCGGAGGTCCGGACGACAACGTCATCACGCCTTGGCAAAGCAGGTAATCAGTATTTTAATAAAATATAAATTAATTTGGAACTGCTAGATTAGTACGCCACTTTTGTCTGTCAATTCATTCGGTCGACACGGAAAATATTATAAGAATAATATTATTAACTTAATATTTAAAAAGAGATACCATGCAAGTCTTGACAGTCACCGTAGTGCAGTAGGTACACTGGCTGTAAAACAAGACGTTACGGGTTCGATTCCTGCACTTTTATTTACTTATTAATTTTAATCCAATCTTTTTAATCTTAATTCATGCTTTATTACTAGGACTAGGTATTTACAATATTACCTTTATATATATGTTTTGTACTTACTTTTTTTTTTTTTCAATATTTTCAGCCAATTCGGATACTACGACAAAAATAACCAGACGGTAATAGAGTTGTACAACCAGGACACATACAAGGACGACCTGATCGGCCTTCGAACCCTGGACAACACGGGACGCCTGCACGTGGTCACCGTACCCGGGGTCAACCATTTCAACTGGCACATGAATGTTAGCATTGTCGATGACTATCTACTACCATATTTAGACTAAATTGTTCGGTCACTAGAGTGAAAGAAACTACATACAAATATATTTCTTAAATTATTAGTCGTACTATTTCAAGACAAGGAAATTTTAAAAAATTAGTGAAAAATACAAAAGGCACTGAAGGTAGAAGGTAAGAATAATATGAATAAAATATCAGAATTGGCAGTTCTGGAATTTAATTCTTAGTTACTTAAATCTTAATAAATGAAAATATGGTTTCACCAAAAATTTTACCATAAATATCAGTCGGTAACAACTCGGATACTACGCTTAATTATGGTAGAATTATGTTAAATTTGTTTGGATTGTCAGCCATATTTGTGATACCGTATTTAACTTAAACCGCAAAACAAACGCGACAGTTTAAAATAGTTTATTTTTTATTTACTAACTTAAAAATATTAAAATTGAAAATGTAAAATGCGAGTAGTTAAAAAAAAAGATAATACTTTTGGAGTTTTAAAAGGAATTAAAACCTGGGAATGTGTGAATTTATACGATGGTGGAAACTTCGTATGTATTTTGTGGAAAAAAATCTGGAATTTCAATTAATAAGTTGCCCTAAATGAGGGTGAATAAATAAATCCGCTCAAATCAATGTGCCAATAATGTAATGAGGAATTTCAAAATCTTCACTTGAATTTATACATTCAAGTTTTAATTATTAATTATAGTAACTTCTTAAAAATGTTGGACGAACTAAATGTCGCACAAGTATCAAGTGACTCAACATTGTACCGCTAGATGTCGCTATAATTAACCGACTTTGGAAAGGAGGTTATTTACCCGGCTGCTTTTTTTAAATATATTATTGTATACGGTTTGCTTGTATGATTTATTCAGAGTCTCAGGATATATTTTATTTTTATATCTCATATTTTCATACTTTATTTTTTTTTATTATTAAGTAGAATTTTAAGTAGTCAAATTTACATGCTGACGCTTAGATATTTATAAGTAGCCATGTGATTTTATACATCTCAGTAGATTAGATTTATTAAGGATTTATATGTTAACCTATTTCCTTAGTTTTATGAACCAAGTGAAAATCATCTGACTACGAAGATCTGTGTTAAAAAGCCAAGATTTTGTGATTTAAACATATTGAATTAAATGTACTTTGTAATATATTTTTTACGATGTTTCTTTTGTTAACTAAATTGCTTTAATTTTGGTAATGTGATTTTTTGTTGTGAACAATTTAAATCAAGACGTGTGATTTATCTTTATATTTCGTAATATGAATTTCATTGTGATTCAATTAAAATAATATAAATAAACAGCTAGCTTTTAATAAAATGTACAAAAATATGAATTATATACATAGTCATAGTATCATGACTGAACCGCATTAGTAGAATAGAAAAGGCATTTAAAATTAATATTAATCATGTCATTTGTCGTTCATTTTAAACCGCGAGACTCTAAGTTCGATTTCCAAGTCGAGTTATTATTCTGAAATGTAATTTTATTTGAAGGAGATAATTTACTTAAGATTAATAATACATAAGATTATACATAAGATTTCATAATCGATCCAAACTTATTGATATAAAACAGATGCTTAAAAGATAAAAGAATAGTTTTCTGTACGCGCATGGAAAATCAACTTTTAAGTAGGGAATCGAACCCACTGCTTTTAGTATAGTTAAAGCTATCAAATTGCTTACATTACCTTTATACATATTGCATTTCCTTTCATCTTAAATCAAATAATAACTGAGTGCAAAAATTACTACATTTATGAGTAGTGTTAATTGCAAGAAATTCTACAAAAAATAGTCAACATGATTATCGAATAACGAATTTGTATAAGTATTTGAAAATTTAAATAACATTAATATGCCAACAATGTTATTTGGTGTGTATACAAATGTATGTTTACCGTTTGTATGTAAACAGATACTATTTCATGTATACCTATTATCATAATTTATATAAAATTCATTGGAAACCTTGTTGTTTTGTTTTATTTATTATATCCATACTAAGCAAACGTGGTACATTTAAGTCATTATTCATAGACTGTTTTAAAACCTATTTTAGTTCAGAAATATTTTGTCCCATTCGATCGACTTTGAATTTAGTTTGCGTGAAGAAGATAACTAAATACAATATTTCTAAAAGGGTTGCTGTCCGTCTGTTGTTTTGAGCCAAATAATTATATAATGGTTTCTTAGCTTAACGCGAATGTTACACATAGATTGATTGTTTCGCAAGGCTATTCAAATAAAAAATCCAAATTTCAATAGAGCAGATGGCTTGAAGCTTGCACAAGTATGGGATCGAATTCTACATTTTCTAAAAGACCAACAACCAGACCTCCAGACCCAGTGAGCTCCTTCTGCGTAGAACGGAACGGAAAAACCAACTAACATTTTAAATTAACTTTTCAATTTAATAATAATAAATTAAGGGTACCTAGTTAAATTGTGATTCTCATCTCAGACATCTGAGTATCTACGTAGAATTCTGGAATACTTCGGTCACATTGCAAGGAAAGACAGTGACAACCTCGAAAAGCTGATTGTGACCGGCAAAGTAAACGGGAGAAAACCTCGTGGACGGAATCCAACACGTTGGTCTGACCAGATCCGCACCACTGTTGACTACATTCCACAGCCCCTTCACACCGCCGTAGACACAACCAGATGGAGAAAGCTTGTTAAAAAGAAAACGATGCATAAGGAAGGTCACGACCCTCGATCTTCAGGAGCAAGACGCAAGGAGGAGTTAAATTGTAACAGTCACAGAGCGGATGACTAATACCTCAGTCCGCCCCGGGACCACGAAAGCTGTAAAGTAATCGAAACGTCTCGGGAAGTTAAAAAATGTAAAAATTAATAATTAAATAAAATCTGTGAGTAATTGTTTTATTCCAAATAATTCTGCAACATCCTAGGGGACTTAGGGGAATAGGCGGAATAATTTTATCTATGGGCGACTAATGTCAGATTATTATTACTAATAGTAGATGGGCGTCCATATTTTTAACCGACTTCAAAAAAGGAGGAGGTTCTCAATTCGACTGTATGTTGCTTTTTTTTAAATTTTTTTTTTATGTTTGTTACCTCGTTTCTCTGTACTGTGTGACCCGATTTCGATCATTCTTTCTTTGATTGAAAGCTGGTGCTTGTCGTTTGGTCCCATAAAAATATGGTGAAGATCTGATGAATATCTTCGGACCTGGAGAGGGGAACTCCTTAAAATTAAGGAGAATTGCAATGGTTCTTTTTGCATTACGTTAATTAGAAAAGTTAAGATACAGTAAGAGAGGGAAAAAGGGGTGGGGGTGAGGGGGGGTGGGTGATAAAATTAAAATACACGTAAATTCTAATATCTTCGGCAGCTTTTAAGCGATTTTAGTGATTTCTTTTTCATTGGAAAAAACGTATTGACAGGTTGATCCCAGGAATACGACATGAAGATATGATGATTATGTTCGGACCTGGAGAATAGAACTCTTCAAAATTTAGTAGGATTCCAATGGTTCTTTTTGCATTAAGTTCATTATAAAAGTTAAGCTACATTGAGGGAGGGAAAAAGGGGTATGGGTGAAGGGGGGGGGGGGGGGATGTGATAAAATTAAAATACACGTAAATATTAATATCTTTATGCGTAACATATTGAAGGCGGGCCGCCCAGTACCAAACATATAGGACCTATGCCTTATATTAATTTAAATATCTATATGTTTGGTAGTTCGCCCAGCGACCCGCCTTCAATATGTTACGCATATATTTTGATTTGTTGGCTAGTCAAGTCATTAAGCAAATTAATCAACATGCACGAGCTCCATGAAATAAATATTATTTTTTTGCTTTGGAGTGGTAGTTATTATTTTATTTATTTTTGGTTTTTAGTGGATTTTTGTTTTGAAGTCGGTTTTTATTTTTTTTATTATGTAAATCTATATTTTTACCTATACGATGATATTAGCAGGACTTTATCTTGTGAAAGATAAAAAAGATAAATATGTTTTTTTGTCACATTCCGCTGTTGGTTAGGTATAAATCTTTGTATCAATTAAACTATGACGTCTAAAAACATTTGTACCATTCAAAACTTTAACTTACAAAAACACGTTTAAACCAAAATGACAGGTAATTACCATAATTTTAAATAATTTGGCATGTTTATTATTTTTATAAAGCATAATAAGTATGCTAATATATTCGGACTTTACCTATTCACCGAATAAAAAGTTGGCGAGTGACGAGGTTGCGTAAGCCCAGTTTGTTGATCTTTTTGTTTAGAATCAATGTGCAAAAAACTACTAACTGTTTATCGTTCGTTTTTTAGCACTTGAGCGGGTGTTTCCCGGTTTTCTACTTTATGTTTAGAACAAATAATGTGGGTGATTGATTTTATTGGCCTCATTAAAGTGAGTAAGGACTAAGGACTCCAAGGTAACATTTTTTGTTCCTTATTTATCCTGTCTTTGAGTCGCTTTGCAACTATGTTAGACTATGTTTAGTTATTTTTTTATGTTATTGTACGTATAATTATTGAAACTAGCTACATTATTATATCAAAAATTGTAGAATACAAGTATTTATACTCGGAAATCGAATCCGAGATCAAAAATGTAAACAAACAAATGTCATTGTAAAAGTGACATTTCAGGGTTATGAAACAATTTCTCAAAAACATATTGAGTATAATTTGATTAGCGAATAGATTCAAATGTTGCGAGTACTATGTTTTATTTATTTATATTTATTTTTGAATTTTGAACAATTTGAATGTTTTATTATGCCTGTCGACGAGACCCTTGACTTGCACCCAAACAAATTCTAATGAGTTTAACTCACAGTGATTTTCAAAGACCATAGTACGTTCGGGTAGGAACACGAGCGCCAGAAATCTTAGGAACAAAATAGAACAAAAACTTAACAGAAAACGTGAAACCAGAATCACGGCGACGTAATTTTATCACATGATGCACATTCATCAAGTTAAGCAACTAAATGAATTAAAGGGAGGTGTCGCGGGCGTCAAAGCGACGTATTTGTAGTAAAGGAGACGAAATTTAAAAAAGTTTTATTTCAGTGGCCTAAGGTTACGAATTTCTGCATAATACCTGTAGCATAAAATATTTTCGTACCATTTTTTTCACATACTTAAAAAATAAGTTGAAATTGTAGTTGCTGTAAATATTATACCAAATAATTTTTATTTGGCTTTGTTTTATACTTATTTAACGAATAAGAATAATTCCAACCTGTTTTTTTAACGGTTGTGAACAAACTACCATGACAAATTATTTTATTGTAGTGGTAACACTTTTGTTTACATTTTTGATCTCGGATTCCATTTCCGAGTATAGCCACTTTACTCATCGGTTCTGTCAACATACTCTGAAATACTCCTGTACCTACTTTATGTCTGCGACCTTTCTCAATTAGGTACATATCCGTGTACCTATAGATTCCTAGAGATCAATAAAATTTAATTCAACCAAGTTACGGGTAGCACTTTCTAAAGATATCTTTATATTGGGAGGACTAGGACTGTTTGTGTACAAGATTGGGACGCCAATTCAACGTTTTAAATAATTAAATTTCAAATGTTTCTTTATTATTCGTTATCAAGAAAAAACGTGTCTTGTAATGATTTCTTGTGATGTACCTATGTTTCTCTCTCCATATCTCTTCAGCTGCAGGAAGTACACTGCTGAACATAGGCCTCTCTCAATAATCTTCACAAAGACCCGTTGGAAGCGGCCTGCATCCAGCGACTTCCTGCAACTTTTACCAGGTCGTCCGTCTACCTCGTAGGCGGGTGTCCGACAATTCTATGGAAGTCTAGTTAGATAAATTAAAGGTTGCATGCTTTAGTCAATTTTTGAAGGAATCAGCATACTGAGCCGTTATGAAAGCATGAGATAGGCATTTAGAAATGCTTAAAATATCATAACTTATTTTATTTATGTTCAATGGTCTATGTAGAAATATACCAATACCCAATACCAACGTGACTAAAAATTGTAGATGAACCAGTTTATTTTGTCACTAATAAAAAAAAAACAAGGAAAAAGTAGTTTTATCTGTACATATCGAAGTATAATTCCAAATAAACATCCATAATCTTAATATTATGACAGAAAAACGTAATCGAGCAAGTCGAAAGTATAATTCGTCATCTGCCCGTATAAGGTAATTTCCGTTGCCGTGACCGACTGTCAAAACTGCTGACTGCTGAGTTAACAGTGCATGAAATATGAATCATGCATTTCTAGCTACCTTATCAGTGTGTCTGTTATCAACTATCGAGTTCCGTAAGCGTATCAGGGAATTCCTATCTTCATTGTAGGAATAGCAGATGAGTGAAGTTAATGTATTGTTATTGCTTTTCCTTTTGTTATTAAATGAATATCGGAATTCTGAGATTTATTTGTGAATATAATTCTTTTGTTTCGTTTTAAGTTTACAGATTGTTTCGATTCGTAAACTTTAAGCGTAATAAATGTATTAAGATAAACATGCCTATTATTTCTGTATGTTGTTGTTTTTTTTGTGGTGTACAGTAAAATAAAAATAAAAAATAAGACGTACCTACCTACAGTCAGCATTAGCAACATAAGTCGCTGAACACTTCACATTTTTTGATAATCTTTATATGAATTAAAATTTGTACGTACTACTCTGTAGTCGTAAAATATAACCAAGTCAAGTTATCTATGCCGAGAAGTGCCATACGATATTGAAAATAATTGTTATTTTGGATGATATGACATTCCAAATCTCGTGGCTGTGTAGCGAGTTATGTTGCTGACTGTACCTAGATATGTAAGTATTATAGACTATGATAAATAAGCATGCAACTTACTTGGTGCGCTTGTTTCGTTCATGTACCTGTAATAAATAAAATAATGTATCATTTGTGTAGTTCACACTCTAGTATAGAGACGAAAATTTAATCATCATCATCATCTCAGCCAGAGGAAGTCCACTGCTGAACATAGGCTTCCTAGGAAATATACCTATTTAGATAAATAGGAAACCGAAGAAAGGTATCTATGAAATAAGTTTCATAATGAGATAAGCGTTATAGCAAAGTATTTTTATTTTTAAGATGTCCTGGTGATTCTGTTATCAAGATGTCATTAATTCAGTCATAATTACCAAATTATATAGGAAATAACCTAAAAGAAAATATTATATAGAACAATAATAATATAAAGAAAGAATAAGAACAAAATAATAGAGAAGTTTTATTACACATCCCCAAATCATTGCTCCCAACTTTCATTTTTTTTGCATTTTTTACGAGGTGTAAAAATCCCCGCGTTTCGTAAAAGGCCGGCGGCGATTCTACCTGACTCAAAAGGTCTTATTTTGGCAATCTTGAATGTCGTACAAAGTTGCATGACCTGTTTGAATGCTTTAAAATGGATCAAAAGTATAATGTATGAACACTTATAAAAAATCCCCTAAGTAAAAAGCTTATCAGATTAGTATCTATAGTAAAAACAAAATACTCCAAAATGTACGTCATAAAAGTCGTTTTGTTAAAACCTACTCACTCTACGCAACTCGCGATTCTAAGTAAATACATACACCCTGCATTGCCATAGTCCACAGCTACAATGCTGACCCCACACTCATATTAACAATCCTGACACCACACACATACTAAGGGCCCTACTATATAAATCCGAAATTCGAATCTTCGTGACGTTTTTCGTTTCGAAACCTACTCTGTAACGAATGAATGATTCGAATATATCGGCAATCCGAACATTTACAGAGTAGGTACATTCGTATCGTCACAAACTTCGTTCGTCCGAAGTTTCGAACTTCGTTTCGGATGAATATAGTAGGGCCTTAAGATTGAGTCTTGCGACGAGGGTATGAGAAACTGCGAGAGATTTTTCGATCTCACAAACACCCAGAGCCGAAACAAATACCGATCGATCGAATCGATGAACTGAATCATAAATCTAGTCTAGAATATTAGAAATAGGTAAAAGAAGCATTGCAAAAACGAGAAATTTCATCTAATTAGGCTTCCGTAGAGGTAGAGGTTAGTATCTAAAGAGCAGTTTCTTAAACACTAAAGGATGACCGAAAACCACATTTGATACAAGTAGATAGTAGGAATTTTAAGCTGTTTATACTTAGATTCCAACATTGAACGGAATTGCAAAAAACATTTTTTTACAGAAGGCTCTTCTTACATTAGAGCAGTCTTATGAAGGCTTATATTATTAACCTTTTCCAGAATATGAAACACCTGAACCAATAAGCGGAGAAACATACATGATCACACGGACAAGTTATAACTAAAGATATCTATGCACTGTAAACCGAATGACTCATTCCCATGGAATTCCACGAGCGGTATGTAAAGTTATTTTTTTTACCGGCATAGCGAATGCACCTTAGGAGCATTTGTGTTTAAAGGGGCGGAGGGAAAATTCTATTAGGCTAAATTATATGGATGGATGAATAAAACAGCATTTGGGCTCTGTGACGTACCTTGGGACAGGCCTATGTCCAGTAGTGGACTGCAACAATCTGATTATGAATGAAATTCTATGGATAGAATCACGACCTTCCATTTTGACGTTCGGTTATAATTTGTGTTGCTACGGCAAAGATTGCGGTTTCAGAGTCGAATAAATACTTGCAAGGGTCAGATTTAACCGGAGACCGGGTGTTTCGACGGATGTTTTGCTTTGTAAACGCCCAAAAAACTCGTGATATGAGACAATATAAAAAATTCAAGCAATAAAACAGCCGATAAACAATGCGAATAATTTGCATTTGTTCTCGAAAGCAAATCAATGTTATATACCTACGTCATGTTTACTACTTGAGTTGATAAGAGCTATCATTCAAATTAATCTGTCAAGGGTGACGTAAACAGCAGAAGTTATGATACTCATGACACAAACATAATTAGGTAATTGTTAATCAATTCGTTATTTACTCAAAGAAATGCAATCAGAAGTCCCCGCAAGGGATTTTTTTTTGAAGTGCTAAATTTTATCGGGCGTAGATTTTTATTGGAATCTTAAACTGTCAAGTGTAGGCTAAAGGCTTCGACCGATAATTGTTTATTGAAGGGTGTAGGGTTTCTGAATGAGTCACTTGTTAGTGTTTTTTTTATTATATTTATATTAGAGTCCATTTCAGTGGTTATTAGAAACTAAGAGGCACTTTTTGGCGTTATTGTAATTGAGTATTGTCATTCTAGATCTAGAACCGAAACACAAATAATGGTTAATCAAAATTATAATTGGTGATATTCGAAATTACTAATTTACAGATTTGTTTGAAGACAAATGTTTGTATGGACCAGAAATATTTGTTAGAAGACAAAAAAATATTGTGGTCCACAAATATTTGTTACGAGTTCGGGTGCTGTGAGTCCAAAATGTCCCTCGTAAGCCAACAATTCCATAGATACATTTTACGAAACAAATACTTTGTAAAGGTTGGAGATTGCTATCATATACTAACGTCCAACAATAGACTTTGAAGATCTTGTAAATATGGGATAAATGTGTCACTATGCTAAAACTTATTTACAATCGTAATATAATAAAAAAGGGCCATGAAACGAATTGAATATACATACTCATAAACACTTGAAAATGCAGGAAATTAACACTACACAGGGAATGTCCGGGTGTTAGATAAAACGTATTCACTCAAGAGGTACAACTATATTAAACGGTAAGTCCCTTCTACGTCACTGATCAATTAATAATACAAACGTGATAATGAAGAATCTAGATTTAAAATAATAAGTAGGTATACAAAAACCATTGCATCATACCTGATCACTGATTTGCAGGCAACCGACTGGAAGTACCAATAATATGGTTGCACCTATTTCGATTCATCAGTAAGATAATTACCAAAATGCAAATGATTTTACAGGAAGTACCAATATTTCGGTTGTATTTAGATCAATCTGCTTGCCTCGGTGGCGTAGTTGTACTAAGGTACAGTTACAAAGGTTACTGAGGTCTTGGTTTAGAATCCAAAGTTGGGTAAAGTAATATTGGATTTTTCTATTTATTATAAAATGGCGTCAGGATTTTGTGCCCGATACGCAATAAGCTCGTCCTTTATCACAATGTGGGACAGAGCATACAAGGTGAAATGTGGATGTCCTGGCACCTCTGCCTACCCCTTTTGGGAAAAAGGCGTGAGTTTATGTATGTATTGATAAGACTCACTCTTTTTTTTACCTAACGTTATGCATCTTTCATGCCCAAGGTATAATGTCTTATAATGACAGTCATAATAATTGACTTAACATTTTATTTCTCAGCATGCAAGCGCAGTGGAATGCCAAGCATTGCTTTGTAATTCGTGGTACTGTTTGGTTTTGCTACTGTCCATGAGCGGTCATATCGCGTACCATTGGCGAATTGCACGTTCGTCTTGACATTCATTGCCAAACAAAAATGGTGTACAGCTTGTACTGGTATACGTTTCTAGATGGGTTAATAAAGAATCAATTAAACGGTGAGGTCACATAACTATCACATGCCCGGTCAGTTTAAATGGTACCTAACGATAATACGATTTCCCCGCGGTTTAGTTAAAAATGTGATTAATCGTATTTAAATCTTCATCAAAGCTGTTAATTTACATCGTACTGTTGCATACGCATGTTGCATTATCATTTATCTTTGATAATTCTCATATTATTCTATCACTAGCTGTCGGGCCCGGCTTCGCCCGGGTGCAGATAGTTTTTGAGTCCAATCCACATCAAGAACATATTATTTCGCGTGTCTACTAACTATATTTCCCGCGTGCCGTCGACTATATTTCCCTTCCGTAGGAGAGGACATCCCGTGCCAACAATTTGAATTTGAAAGAGTAGAAAATATGTATATTTGGTTTCCTGACTCATCCCACGGGAACACTACATTTTTCGGGATAAAAAGTAGCCTATGTGTTAATCCAGGGTGTCAGCTATCACTATACCAAATTTCATCAAAATCTGTTGAGCCGTTTTTTCATGAAAGAGTAACAAACATCCATACAAACTTTCACCTTTATAATATTAGTAAGGATAATTACAAAGAGGGAAGCTGGCATAATAGATTGGTAAACTCTGCTCACTAATAAATAATAATAAATAACACTCAACAGTCACATACATAGTCCTGACCCCAGACTAAGATGGAGTCTTGTGTCGTGGGTATCAGAAATTACGACAGACTTTTCGGTCTCACTAACACCTAGACCCGAAGGAAATATTTGTGGGCCGCACAAACATTTATCTTGGTGCGGTGATCGATCCCGCGGCCTCTCGTTTCACAGGCGGCGTCTAACTAACTGCGCCACAGAGGCTGTCGCCACTTATCTAATACTCCTGGAGATCTGTCATATACATACTTAAAAAGCTTTTCATAATCTTCACCGATAAAGTGTTCGACATTAATTAAACTGAATTTAACTTCATAATATAAACTAACAACATTCTGCCGTATATTCCAATATTTTAAAAGAGGCATAATGTTTTGCTTTTCCTGTTTAAGATCGCGCGTGCGCGGGATATTTTTATTTTCATTCTGTCATCGCTTCCCGCAAACATACTTCCACGATTTCTTAACGACATTTTATTTTCTCATCATATTACGTAGTACACGGAAAAACATTCAGCGAAAGTATTACAACGTCTAAGAATTGAGATTTTTACATAAATTTATCGAAGCTCATATCAAAATACGGAGAATTTTTTGAGTTAAAGATAATCGGGATACATATCATCTGGGGTAATCTGTTACCAGTATATGCTGATAAAATATTTAGATTTAGATAAAACCTACTGATGTAATGAATTTCAAGATAAGATATTTACGGTATACTTCTTAAAATGCTTTGACGTAATACTAGATGAAATCTTAATAATATTGTATCTACTTCGTGCATGCATAGGTTTCAATCAGATAAAAAAATAAAAACTAAGTGACCTCAACGTGTTAAAAATATCTTTGTATCAATTAATTTGCAACTGTGTAACACTAATTTCACAAGGATATCCTGCTCAAAAACAAAAAAAATCATAATTATAAAATTAATGTGTTTTGTATCGTAATCACTTGTTTTGGCGCCAATAATGACGCAGCCAGACTGGTGGGCGTACAGATAATGTCTGACTTAAATCACAATCGAGGTTTTTGAGTCAAGGTTATGAGGATAAAGATTAAAGATGTTATGCAGTTCAAGAAAACAATGAAGATGATCTTTACTTTCTCGTGTACGACTTTAGTCTAAAGTTTAAAACATCATTGTAATTTTTGAAGTTCGTTGGCTTTACAAATGAAATAAAATACCTACATATTTTTACATTATTTCGAAAATATGGATTTATAAGGTCCTCTACTATGAAATAATTATAAAACATACATGCCAGCCTTAAATAAATACAGTTTTACAACATATTTTAGTTTTCAAATGTTTTCTTTTCTTCACTCAAACTGAATTCAAATGTTGTTCGAAATGGACAAACCGTTTGATAACTAAAGTAAGTTTTAAACTGTCTACGAATAAGATCGTTAATTTGAACATGCTATTGAACCTAACAACCTTACGAGTCTATTTATAATACCTAGTCATGATGATGTGCGCGGACAGCTTTGACTTGTGGCAAAAAACTAAAAGTCCATACTTCGAAGTTCGAGGTTCGTAAAAACTCCTTAAGTGACCCATGGAATTTGACCACAAAAAAGACAGTATTTGAGTGATTCCACGGTGTTTTTTATACGTATTGTGATATGTACCGCAGTATTAACTTTTAAGGTAGCCAGACCTCTGATCGTCGCAACGTGTAAAGATCTGAATAAGAGAAGTTATCTGTCTGTATCAGCCCATATACGTCCCACTGCAGGGCACGGACCTCCTCTACAATCGATAGTACGATTGAGAGAAGTTATGATTTTATCCAATTATAGTGCCGTAAGTAAATTGGAGAGGTTTATAATCCGCTATGAACTGTTCTAAGACGCTAATGGTTGTGACATCGGTCAAATTTACGGTAAACACAAAATATTTTACCTACCTATCTATCCGTTACGCTTATATCTATACGTATAGGCAGATGTAACAGAACCTTAATTTGCTCGATTCTGATATAAGTAAAACATGCTTTTAATTGGCCCTAAAATATCTCGAGACATTTTCCTCGTGCATTCCCGACAAGCTAACATCCTGATTGTAAACATATAGTAACAGAGGCGACTGACCACATTTAGTCCAGTTTTTTACCGTCTACGCGTGCGCATGATTCACAATGTTCCCACCGAGGCGGCGCGGCGCGCCGGCGGCGATCCGTTCGCAACAGATTAAAAACGCAGAAGCGCCAGTGACTCACCGGGATTTCTGGATGGCAGCCATCGGGACAGTTATGGGAATTTTCTGGTCTTTATTTGGTTTATTGGTCTCTGTAGCTGTATGAGGTAGTTGCCCTAGCCTTTTTAAAAAAATAGGGGACATCATTTTTACAGTCTTACCCATACATTGAGTCCTAAAAATACGAATAATATATTATTGTGGTTATCTAAAACTATGAGGAGTTTTTGGTCCCATTTTCCAGGCTAAAACCAAAAATATTTGTTATTCTCATGATGTCCCGGTTTAGGAATCGAAACCATGGCTCTTTCCACCGTTGTTTCTTCTTGTTTTAGGCGCTTTATAGGCAATAAATTGGAGCATAAGAGTAATATTTGTGACGTACCACCGTAAACAGTTATTTCGGGTTTACTCCCGATGTTTTCCTTCCTAATAACCGCGTAATATGTATTTCGCGGTATTCAATCCGGGGCTTGAACGAATGCCAATTAAATTGAATTTTCTTTCCGAAAAACCCGCAACCTAATTATTTCGACATTTATATTTCAAAAGAAAACATATTTGCATTTTAGTTGGTCTCATTTCAATATTTAGGAAATGTTTGTTCCTTGTAGTAAGAAGCAGTATGCTAAACAGAGAATATAGTGTTATGTTATTTAACAGAGCAATAGGATATCAAACAGTAAATAACTAACTTAAAGGGAGAAAGAAAAAAAAAACAAATATATAATGGTTCGTTGTTATCTAAGCAAATCAACAATCTTTTTCTCATGGTTTTGTTGTCTCAGGATATGTTGAAATTATTTGGTCGTCTTTTAAGATTTATGAGAATGTATCATTTTGCACTCTACGTATCTCTGCTAGAATAATAATATGTATGCCTCCTATTAGGCAAAGATTGAAGATACATAAAGCCAACAGCATTTGTAGCAATTTTTTCATCAAAAAACACAAATGAGAAAATCAACAAATATCATTCCGGTTGACACAATGGTGACATAACAAATGACGTCACAGCTATCAGCGAGCCTGTCTGTCTGTTGATCTGTGACTCGTAAGGCGCGCGGTGACTCACAAGTGGCAAGTCACAACACGGCGATGGCATTTCGTACGCTCAGATTACTTCAATTTGGTAAGCGGTGACTCATCAATCATTTACGATAAGAAATTTCATGTATGTATGTAATATGATTCAATTATTACTATGCACACTTCGTGGTAATGTAGAAATGTAGGAAAATGAGAATGTAGATTCATAGTATCGGTAAAAAATATGTTAGATACCGATATGTACTGCTTAAAATTTATTACAGCATTTTTATGGTCTGTTTTTAAATATTTTCCTGTTTCCCGGGCGATTTTTATAAAATAAAGAAATTAATACAACATTTTACATTTTGTTCCTAGAGCCCAAGGTAACAAAAAAAATATTGGACTTCAAGTAAATTTCTCCAAGAATTCCGGGCCTCGGTCGCAATCATGTTTATATTTATTGAAACCTACATTTTCCTTACACAAAAAGTAAGTTCCATAGAGAGACAAGAATCTTCGCACCGATACTAAGTTTCACAGTAAAATTGGCATTCTCCTTTCCGTATTCTTGCGGAAGAAAAGACGCAACAAAACTAAGGTTGGATTGACCTTTCCATGTGTTGATTAATAGAACCTTCGGATGAATTGACCTTTTGTGCAGTAGGTAATTGGTTTAGCGTAATAGGCTGCCAATTATAAGGTTCTAGGTTTGATGCCAAGGTTGCAGTTCTTTATGTGATTTTACTACCTGTTTGCTTATACATAATAGGTATTAGTTAAGTTCATCATATGTAGATTCCCATCCGGTTTAGAAATACAAAAAAATATATCTCATAATTATTTGTATGTGTGAATATCATAAATATTGGCCACAATACTGCTTTAGTACAATACAGTGAAATAAGCAATATGTTAGGTACACGAAATCAATAGAACGAATTAGAGTAATAATGAAAAGTAATCATCGTTAATGGTACCATCATACTTTTTATTAAACCATAAAATAATAAAACATATCCAGATTATAGCAACATCAAAACACCGAACTAGAAAGTACAATTTGTAACAAAGGTTATTGACCTCGATTTTCGATTTGTTCGACTAGTTTAACCCGCTTTCTGACCACATGGCTCACAAACCGGTAGTCAAAACTAGCAGAGCGATGGAATTTAATTCATAACATACGCCTGGGATATTTTCAACCATGATTTCTTTTTCTCATCTCCACGGCTCTTTCCATCAGGTATTTAAGTAAATGTCAAGTTGTCAGCATAGAAAACAACTTGAGTAAGGGTCAAGTTGTCAGCATACAAAAAGAACCAAAGACAAACCATGCGACAGTTTTATATTCCTCTAATAGGCCATATGGTAAAACCGATTTATTTGTAATGGATCTACAGGTTCTCCAGACGACACTAGATTCCAAAACACTTGCATCGCGTTCTATTGTTTTGCAATGTCTATAAAGCGTTAATTATAGCTGGACAGTTACTATACACTGTAATTAATCATATCTATTTATTGTAGTACCTGGATGACCGAGGTTTGCTCGGTATTTTTTTTGGTTAATTGTGTTTTTTAGAAATCATATTTAAATACGAATTACATACGTGAAATGAAGAAATATGATTTTATAGACTATGTATGTAAGATATACGTATTTTATAGACGTGACACAAATGAGAAAATTTTGCAATTAATGATGGCAACGATATTAAATATGTAGTAACGATATTTTTTGCAAGAAAATTGTATAAATGGTATAAATTGGAAATTGGTTTAAATTGGACCGAGACACAAAAATACCAATAACATCATTGTGCAAGTAAAATTAATCATATATTTCTCGTAAAAGCCTTGGTCATTGGTATACATACAGTAATATTCAGCCAAAGCGTATTTGGGGGAAGCCTGCGTCCAATGCTGATATAGGTAGGTAAAAAACCGAGACTCCACGTGCAAAGGTTGTGAATAAACGAAGAGCCAGTAGCATTGACCGTCACAACAAGGAAAATAATAACAGGATATGCAATGGGAAGTGGCGGCGCGGAAACGATCGCCGGTTATTTTAATAGCGTACGTGTATTACTTATTACGTGTATAATATTACTCTGTTACTGTAGTGAGAGTTGTGATTATTTTCTTTTGAAATCATTGCCTTTATAAACAATTATTTTATTGGCTTCAAGTGCGTGGTGGCCTGTAAGTATCGGTATACTTACTGGTCGGTACCAGACGTGGCTGCCAACATGTTCACGGTAGTCATTCGAATTACAGGACACAGTTCTGACTTTTCGAAGTCTTGTGTGTTGATCACCACACACTAAACGGTGAAGGAAAACATCGTGAGGAAACCTGCATGCCATAGCGATTTATAAGAATTTTTATGGTATTTAAAGTCCGCCAACCCGCATTAGGGCAGTATGGTAGACTATGTGTTAACCCCTCTCAATAGTACTCTCAATTGTAGAGGAGGCCCGTGACCTGCAGTGGGACGTATATGGGTTGATGCAGTTTTATTGGCTATGGAGGCAGATGAGCTAGCAGCTTGCTTAATGGTAGCAGTAACTATCGTTCTAGGTCAATGTCAGGTGGCATAGTCAAGCAGATTCCAGCTTACCTACATAGTATTTAATTCAGATCCTGTTACAAGGTAATCGAATGTAAAAACATTGCTATTGCCATTCTTTTCAAGAACGTTTCTGCAAGACTAAAATCACCAATCGTTCTGCTTTTTTCCTTCATATATTTTCAAAAGTCACAAATATCCTAAACCTAAATTTTTTTTAGATATGTGTACCATCGGTAACCACTTAAAATCATGTAAACACACAGTAGGTAAACATATTTGTTAAAATAAATATAAGCCAAGCATTCCGATGTAAAAGGCCTTCGGGTTTCTCTAGGTCAGGTCACATCCTATTTAGTCAAGAATTTTGAACCTACGTGGTTTATGAATAATCCCTTCAATGTGGTGAAAGTGTCTTCATGGGGATTTTTTGTAATAACATTGGATAATTTTGTAGCAAGATAAGCAAACAACTTAGTCATAAGATATTATTAATTGATAATTGCACAAGAACTCGTATACCTAAATAAGATTGGTGGGAGGCCGTCTGGGTCGGTACTACCGCAATGTCTATTTCTCCTGTCAAACAGCAGTGTAAATGCACAGTTGTGTTTCGGTTTGAAGGATATTGTAGCAAGAGTAATTACTGGACATAATATTGAGACTTAACATCTTATGTCTCAGGATGGCGAGCGCAGTGGAATGCCAAGCATTGCTGCAATTTGCGATCCAAGGTGTTGTTTGGTTTTGCCACTGTTCAGAAGCGGTCGTATCGCTTTATTACCATCAAGCGAAAGCTGGTCTCGCCACAGATTATAATTTAAAAAATCCTTTTAGCCAATTTAATATTAAACAGAGATACTATTAGAGACTATTAAAAAAGTATCAATGGTGTGACTGAAATATATCGGTTTACTCAAATTCTTCATCTGAAATACCCTGGGCTGTAGCAAATGGACACCTCTTAGGTAGACAAATTATTCCACGGTATTATTAGTAGTTATTATATTTTATTTCACAATCGGGTTCTCTTCTTTCTCCTTGACAACTAATAAATAAAACCTTCAATATTAAACTGAGTTTACCTCGTACTGATTTAAATAATTTATGTGGTAACAAAAATGTCCCCTGGACTGTGTATTTTTGTAATTCTTTTAATACGTGTTACAAATAATTTCATTAGCCTTCGATTTACGTTGAAGGGATTTTTTAGACGATTTACCTATTGAAAATTAGTAAGCTGTCTGTAGTAATCTGTAACTGGGAGCATGTCTGAGTAAAACAGTGACAGATTTTGTTCGATTTCCGCAATAATAAGAGATAATAGCGGCTCCGCCCGGGTACTAATAAAGTAATACACTTTTTTTGAAAATATTCAATCACCTATATTTATCGGGGTTAATGTAGGATTCTAATGGGGAAAGAATTTTTCAAATCGGGTCAGTAGTTTCAGCGTAGTCAATGTAAACAAATAATCTTTCCTCTTTGTTTGATGTTTGTGTGATCCCAAATTACTTGTTTTCATACTGGATGCTGTAGATTGCAGTGCCAAAAAATACACACATACAGGTGTAGATAGGTTCATAGCAAGAATTCAGCACTGTATGAGAAAAAAATAAATTTTATACAAATAAAGTCTTTAAAATAAAACACATTTTTCGACGTCACGTGCTAAAATTAAATATCTTAAACGTTTGCGTCGTGATTTCAGGTAAATTATCATAATCACAACAGGGAGATAACCTAAATGGGTCACATATAATGATTTGATTACATTTCATCTCATTTATGACTAGGTGGAAGACATCTCGATAATAACTACGCATTGGATACGTAATTCTGGTCGATGATCCAGTACTTCCTAGTTATCTTGAGCTGATTTGTCAGATTATAAGTTCATGATCGATCATGTTAATGCGATTTATTGGCGCGATTAAATTGCTCGTATGATTGACTAGTGTCTCGTATTTAAAATATTAAGCGATGCAATGGGCCATATCTAAAACATTCACGCCCGAATACTGGAACGCTATTCAAATAATAAGTTGCTCTTAACAGCGCACGGCCCACTTAGCCAGTACATTTAATCGGGATTAACGTTGTTAAGCGCCATTTATATTTAATTTGCGTTCCAGTATTTGGGCGTCAATGTATGAGGTAGATATAATAATTTGGACTAAATTTCAATGCGTATTTCAATGTCAAAATTATTATTATCTGCAAATTATCTTATTTTTTATATTTTTATTATGACAACATGACAGATATAAATGGTAAGAAGAGGACATTATGAAATATTCAGATATAATTATTAATACCTATAATTATTATTCATTTTTATAATACGAACAATAGACAAATGATATATAAATATCGATATTGTAGTATATTCATTTTAAAATATTGAGCAAATTGATTATATTATTAACTTTTCAGTATCTCTAAATTGAACTCAAGCCTGATGATATATATTTCTATATACGAGTAATACATACATAAAACACGCCCTTTTTTCAGATAGAATAGGTAGAGACACCCATGTTTCGCTTAGTGTGTTCCATCACAAGGGCCAAGCCTATCGTCATATCGGGCACAAATTCCTGACTCTGGGTTGATAATGAATAGAAAAATCCAATATCATTTACTCCTCCCGGGATTCGAATTCGAGACCTCAGCTTGGTTTTTAAGCCCAATGCCATTATACTCCCTAACTGGTCGATATCAAATAATAAATAAATAAATAAATACGCACATCAGTCACATACATAGTCCTGATTCCTTACTAAGATCGAATCTTGTGTCGCAGGTGATATTTACGACGTTACGAGAGACTTTTCGGTCTCACAAACAGCCAGACTCGAAACGTCGACCTAACCAAAAATTGTCTCAGTGTGCTTGTAGCATAGAACCTGCAGAATGCGGCCTCTCATTTTACAACCGGTGTCTAACGCACCACAGGAGCTGTCACATTATAATTGATTATATGTATGAATCATGGTGGAATTTCGACCACCAGGCCACCTAGTACAAAGCGAAATGTTTACAAGAAGTCATTGTGCTTTACCCACAAAACTAATCTGATTGGAACAATAGCGATTCAACGCAACGTATTTTCCTCAAACAAAATGTCATTCAAAGAAAGGTTACTCAGTTTTTTTCTGCGACTTTCGTGGTGATTTTTTTCACGCTACAATTTTGAGAAATCTGAAATATTTTTTTGGAATATTGACACTTAATATTACATATTCATTCATTAGTAGAATCAATTGATGTGTTTTATTGTAATTTAGGATATTACAAGTTTTATTTACCGGCAAAAATAACTTTTTGCGTTGGTTTTTTGGGTTTAATTTGTAGAGCAGACTAATGATAATAATCAGAATTGATGTTCGATATAGATATCCAGGAAACTTTTTTTGAAATTACGAATTTACCAAACAACAATCGATATCTTTGTTTTGATCTAAGTTGTTACTAATAACTACGGGTACTATTAATAATGCCTGCTATATATAATAATGCCTATTTTAGAAGTATTAATCAACCTTTCAACTCATCAAATTCTTGAGTTTCTTTACAAGTTTTGAAATCAATTATTACTAATAACTATGGGTACTGTTTATTTTGCTTGGATTATTTCTATTTCAGGAGAATTAATCAACTTCATACGTCAGCAAATTATCAGCTTCATTTAAAATAGAAGAAATTTATTTAGCTCGAACAAAAACCAACAAAATTCACCTATTACACCAAAATATAAGGTCAGATTTATAATCTTCAAAACTTAAAACGTCAATGTGAAGGTCACGTGACGTTGCATACAATTAAATTGGCTGTAGCAATTTGAACGAGGTTTTAATGAGGTGTAATCACGAACACGGTGATGTCCCTTCTAAAGTGCGCATTACGATTAAATGTATAGGTTTTATTTATATTATTAAGTAGTATTTGTTTATTACGACGAATTTCATGATAATATTAAGGTGTGTATTTATTTTGAAAATAACCTAATCTTCAGTCGAGACATTTTACCTTTTTCGTGGGAATGCAGAATTTAGCTCTACATTTTGTGAGCCAGCCTCTCATCTTATAGGCTTTGTGTAGATTTGTTAGCATACAATATTGATTGGAACTCTTCAAAACTCTAACAAATGTGAATGAAAACTTTCGGTGACGCTAGTTATAATTGTAGCACAAATTAATTTAGATGAAATAATTCAATCTCAAGAAAGCTATATACTTTCTATTTTTCAAAATAACTCTTAACAAATCAGTTTTATTTCTCTATCAAAGTAAGGATCTATAGTCATTAGTGCGTCTTTTTGTAAAGCTTATGCCTAAGCCATTTCGGCTTATCGGTTAAATCGACTTTTAATGTAATGAGGCCCGCGGTGATGTCCCTGGCAATGGAATTTAATCTTTAGATTAATTTCATTTTAAAATTTCGTTATGTTTAGAGTTTAGAAAATTGACGCAATTGTTTGTGAAACGATCAATTAGGATTCCTTAATTGTCTTTTTACCAAACAATATAACAAGGGGAGTTACTCTATAACCGGACACTACGACGAATGCTCTAACGTCCTACGTAAACTTTACGAATATGCCTAAATAATTTACAAATTGTGTGAATTCTCTATCGCACGTCATAACTAAACTAATAGATTTCATAGAGAATAGAAATGATTTTTAGAAGTGGAAAACTTATCTCTTTTAGGTAGACGTCAAACGTTCGATCATTCGACATTCGTGTCGGAGCACAGAGTAAGCCCCAAGATTGTTTAATATTATAATCTATCTTTTATCCCACATCCTTGATCTTGGCCAAAAGACTGGCAATTATTTATGTGTTGTAATTATGTTCATAGATTTCTAGGTGTAGGTGTACTGATTGTTTCTACAAAATAGATAGCTGGCTCATATTTTGTTTCATGCTGTTCTATTAAAATCTCTAGCTTATCTCCGAAGGTTATCTTAAAGCAATCACACGTTTCTCGGCGGCTCTATTATTTTGTTTTCAACTGGATAATATGAAAAAAAAAAAGATTAACCTCGTCGTCTATTAATTGTTGTTAACCTATGATTTCTCACACAGCCAGGGACCCATATACTAATTTCCTTGTATAAAATAGGTAATGTCTAAATATCCAGCCATTCTGTATCTCTGTATCAGCCCATTTACGTCCCACTGCAGGGCACGGGCCTACTCTACAA
The DNA here is from genome assembly GCA_023078785.2 of Hyles euphorbiae. NCBI lineage: Eukaryota > Metazoa > Arthropoda > Insecta > Lepidoptera > Sphingidae > Hyles > Hyles euphorbiae. The sequence goes on along the minus strand of CM041032.1, from coordinate 3,798,894 downwards.
TCGAGAATACGATTGAGAGTGGTTAGGCCATATAGTCCACCACGCTGGCCTAGTGCGGGTTGGCGGACTTACATACCATAGAAATTCTTATGAATCGCCATGGCATGCAGGTTTCCTCACGATGTTTTCCTTCACCGTTTTAGTGCGTGGTGATTGACTATCAATACACTCATGACTTCGAAAAGTCAGAGGTGTGCCCTGGGATTCGAACCCGCGACCACCGTGAACATGTTGGCAGTCGCGTCTAGTCCGTTTACCAACAGGCCACCACGCACTTCAATTCAATTCAATTCTGTATCTGTATCAGCCCATATACGTCCCATTGCAGGGTACCGGCCTCCTCTACAATCGAGAGTACGCTTGAGAGTGGTTAGGTCATATAGGTCACTACACTGGCCTAGTGCGGGTTGGCGGGCTTTACATACCATAGAAGTTCATACAAATCGCTATGGTATGCAGGTTTCCGCACAATTGCCGCTATAGCTATTATTGCTACTAAAAAATTTGTTACAAGAAATATAAACATATTGAAATAATATAAACTAATATTGGACCAGAAATTAAAATCAAAATAAGTAAATAAAAAAAGCTGGTATCTAAACATAAATATAAACAATCAACATAGAATTAGCTTCCGTAAAACAAACTAAAAAAAAAACTTGTTTAAAGTTATTTACCGATAATGATTGTACGGGGGAATAACTATACAAATGTATAATAAACATGTTCGCAGCGGCGTCAGGTGATGAGAGTTCGTTACTACTAAATAAATCTCAATCTACGCTTCGCGTTCCATCAATGAGTGACGCATAGAGGGGCGTCCCTATCGCCGCGCGGGTGTAGACGCGTGCGCCGCCGCTTATAAAAACCGACCGGCGCCGCTCATAATCATTCGCTAACACGCAGCGAGACAGAACAGCTTTAGTTCTAACACATATGAATTCAAAAATCGAATTCCATTTACGATAAATCCAATTCTATTTTCAAAAATCGAACTGATTTTAAAAAGTCCAATTCCAATTTTAAAGTTTTTAAAAAACCAATTTCAAAATGAAGAAGTACTCGATCGTCGGCAACAAGAAGAAGGTGACGATGGAGACCAACGGGTCTCTGTTGAAGGTGGTCGGCAACCACTGCATCGTGCGGGTCGGAATCAACCAGGGAGACATCGAAGTGGTCGGAAACGACTGTCGCGTCGAAGTCGTGAATAACTACGGTGTTATTAACCTTGTGGGTGGTAACGGAACAGTGAACATAGACAAGCGGTGGCGTGGAGACAGTGTGAACCTGCTTGGTCCCAGCTGCCATCTCATGGTGGCCGGGAAGGAGAAGTCGATGCCGTCGTACGAAGCTCAACTCTCACCATTCAGCAAGGATCTGGATGACGTGATTGAGTCGATCTTCACATTTGTGATGCGGTGAACGAGTGTGGTGGAACCCCGGACTTTGCTTTAGTGAAAGTTTGCGCAGTGTTTTGCGGTTTTTTGGTGCTTCAGACCGAGGTTTGAAGACGATGTAGCTATGTGAAAATAAACGCTTTGATTGTACCACATTTTTTATTCATAAGCGGACGTATGCCTCTGTAATCCCCCGTTCTAATGGTTTTATACAATCGTCATTCTAAGAAACGCGGATTTTACCTCTTGCTATGAGTTATTAGAATGTTCGAAGGTTATAATGGAATTTGCTTTATTGAATCACGATTTATATTAAAATATATATTATAGATATTCTTTACTGAAACAGCTAGATGATAGTAATGATTTAGATCTTAACTAGACTTTAGAAAGTACATACATACATACATAAACTCACGCCTTGTTCCCAGAAGGGGTAGGCAGAGGTGCCAGGGCACCCACATTTCGCCTTGTATGTTCCGCCCCACAATGTGATAGGTGGCGAGCCTATCGCCATATCGGGCACAAATTCCTGACTCTGGGCTGATACTGAATAGAAAAATCCAATATCACTTTGCCCAACCCGGGATTCGAACCCGAGACCTCAGCTTTGTAACCGTACCGTAGTACAACTACGCCACCGAGGCAGTCGCAATTACTTTAGAAAGTAATTGCCATAAATTAAATATACAATCACATACATACTTTATATTTTGTCTTGACCCCTCAGTAAGGAACAAATGTGTCGTAGATTAGTATATTAAACAACATCCAGATATGAAACAAAATACATTTTTTTGTTCCCAAAAACATTAGTCTCATTACGGGTATCAAACCGACGACCTATCCTTACACAGCCGGCGTCTTAACCACACAATACTATATTACGGAAAACAAACATTTTATCATAATGAAATTGAGAGGTCAGAATGTCATAGAGGATGCATTTCCAAAATTAGATTAGATAAAGATAATTATCAAATATTACAACATACCTGTACTCTAAAATTATATTACAAAAACTATTGAATGCGCATAAAAAAACGCGCTGGTTTGAATACCAATCTAATCTGCATCAGGTTTATAGATAAGCTAATACAGCAAGCATTTATCAGTTGGCAACAATTCAGTGCAATACTTATGAATGATAATAACTTAATACGTCAGCTATTCAGTACCTACGTCAGCTACAAGACATCTGTCTGAAATTCATTATACACACACAAAAACAATTCGTTCTCGTATGATTGCATAATTAACATTATTTACGAATAATTGTTCTTAAGACGATGCTGCCTGCCTTTGGTGACGTCATTTGTTATTAACGACAAATAATAAACACAAGACACAAAAAATACAATACATGACACAATGCAGAACCTTTAAGACACCTGTCTCATATGTTTGAAATTACGAGGGAATTTCGGCTCAGACTTTTTAATCCATTATCCAGTTTAGAAATTAATATTTGTAGACCACACACATTAGTTCAGGTATAGAGGTTGTATCAGTGGCTCCTCATATAAGATACTAGCGGCACGGCCCGGCTAGGTGCAAATAAACTTTTTTGATAATATTCTATCGCTTATGATCATCAGAAATGATGTAGGATCCAGTGAAAAATTTTTGAATAAGGTCCGGTAGTTGCCGAGCCTTTTTTGTTTTTATATCTGGCCTGGCATAGTAGCGACATTGCACCTGATGGTAAGCGCAAATGCCGCCCAGGCGGAGTGTCCATTGGTATCGGATGGTAGTCCCATGCCAATGGAAACAATTATGCCGGCCTGCTAAGGTATTCAAAACAAACCATCAAATTTTTCCTCTTTTTAATATTATAAATATGGATATAGATGAGATGTGACCGTCGCGTGTAAGGCAACCCTTAAGTTGAATATTGGTCTCTACTTTTCTACTAATATGAGTTCAGTAAACTCGTATTGATATAACGTTTTTTACACCAATATTTTCACAGCACCTTCAATCTCATGATATTTAATGTTTCAGAATGACTTGGCTTATAATTTTACCGGCCACCTGTCCGACAGTTTCGGGAATACATCCTTTCTCACAGTTCTCTATTGCAAGCTAATTCTGTCCTACGATATAATAAAAATCTAGCTTTAAATCATAACCACGATTTAAATACGCACATTTTCCTGAAATGAGTCGAAATCTTTAAAAAGGGGATGTAGCAATATAGGTATTAAAAATAGGAGGGAAGTCCAAACGTGCCGTCATAAGGCTATGACGAGTTTGTAGCCAATTGTTTTAGGTTTACTATATATGGCCTGGGGGTCATGTTCGAATTCAAGATGGGACAAAACTCTTTATGTGTGTTTCGGTTCAGTGTTTCGACTAAAAATCTCATATGAAATCTCCGGGACTGAATGCGCCCGCGCACTTCGATCAAATATATACTAGATTATAAGTAACGGCCTAAAAACGGCAATAGAAATAAGAGCACAAATAAGCGTGTGCTCTATTTGATTTTAGTACCGTCTAAAATATAATAAATCTTAAAAGAATAAGTAACCTGAAGTAGATTTTTTTTTTTTTTTGTAGATATCGTAGTTCGGAATTCAAATGTACAAGTATAAGCAACCTCGGCCACTTTTGGCATGTGATTTTGTTCTGAATCTAGTATACTCGTATATTTGATCAAAGCCCGCGAAGGTTAAGTCCGACTCGTGAAAATAATAATTGTCTAACTTTGAGAAGCACTAGTGTCATTACTACCTAATCATTCTGGTAAATATTTAAAGATATAAAGCGGGTTCGATCCCTTCACTGAGACAAATGTTTGTGTCATGTATGATCCACAGGTATTTGTTTGGGGTCTGGGTGTTTGTGAGGCTGAAAAGTATCTCATAGTTCCTGATACCCTCGACTTGATCTTAGTGCGGGTTAGAGCTGTTTGTGACTGCCGAGTGTATTTATTTATAAATTGGTATGAAGTGCGTGAATGCCTATTGGTACAGGACTAGAAGCTACCCGCGAATACCGTTCAAATCCCAGGGCACACCTCTGACTTTTCGGAGTCATGTGTATATTGATAGTCAATCACCATGTGCTATGACGGTGAAGGAAAACATCGTGAGGACGTCCGCATACCACAGCTGCGATTGATATAATAAAATTATATTGTATGATACGTAAAGTCCACCAATCCGCACTAGGTCAGCGTGGAGGAATTTATGGCCTTGCCTCTTGGTTGTAGAGAAGGCCCATCATGCCCTATAGTAGAACGTATGTATATGGGGCGACATAGATACAGAAAACGTACGACTCTTCCCTATAAGATAAATAAAATCTTCAACGATAATTTAGCGGTTTAATTAAGTTGACCCTATGGTAAATCAGAACACAGCTGCAAGACTTGATTTTTGACATTCAGTATTTGTTTGCAATAGCCAGTTAAGTATATTTAATGTATAGTAAAGAAGGAGTGGTTATGTGGAGTTGAAGTGCGTGGTGGCCTGTTGGTAAACGGACTAGACGCGACTGCCAACATGTTCACGGTGGTCGCGGGTTCAAATCCCAGGGCACACCTCTGACTTTTCGGAGTCATGTGTGTATTGATAGTCAATCACCACGCACTAAAACGGTGAAGGAAAACATCGTGAGGAAACCTGCATACCATAGCGATTTATAAAATTTCTATGGTATGTAAGTCCGCCAACACGCACTAGGCCAGCGTGGTGGACTATATGGCCTAACCACTCTCAATCGTACTCTCGATTGTAGAGGAGGCCCGTGCCCTGCAGTGGGACGTATATGGGCTGATACAGAAAGAAGGAGGAAAAAAAGTCTATCCAATAGAAAACTGATTTTGAAATACTTTTTTTTGTGCCAGTTTGCGGTTTTTCTTAAGTGGGAAATGTCAAAAAGAGTCGTTTTTTAACATATAGGTATGATCATAATCAATTAATAAAATTTATAAACAAAGCACGGCTAGAGGTCCGAAATTCCCCAAAGACGGTTGGCTTGATGTTATGAGGAAAGAAATAACAAATAAATAAAATAAATTAATACATCCCACAGTCACATACATAGTGCTGACCCCACACTATGATCAAGTCTTGCGCTGTGGCTATCAGGGAAAACTGTGACTTTTCGGTCTCACAAACACCCAGACCTGAAACAGATAGTTGTGGCTCACACAAACATTTGTCTCTGTGCACGGAACGGACCCGCGGCCTCTCGTTCACAGCCTGTGTCTAACCTACTGCGCTGCGGATACTGTCAAATAAACGCGCACGCCTACATCTTTCAAATGCAGGTAATGGAGCTACTAATGACACCCATTGCTCGTCAAGCTTATTTCCCAACAACTAATAAATTTAATAAAATTGCCTCCTAAAATAACAGCAAATCACCACACAGTCTAACCCACTTCAGAATAATGAGATGGTTAGTGATTTTAATGAACGGACAAAGTTACCGAATGTTAATCTGGAATGGTCACTCAAAGTGCACTACGAGTTAAGCCAATTTACACGGAAAGAGTTACCCGCGGTGAGAATCGTATGCGGTTATCGCATAATCGAACCGTCATAGATTATCGTGTTCAGACAAATGTTTACACGATGCAAATTTTTAAAACCGTACAGTAATTGTGTTTTCAAGACGAGAAAGTCTCCCCGTAAAAATGGGGCTTTGAAATGAAATGAAATGTATTTTAAATGAACTCCAGAGGTTACCATCGAGATATTTACCATCATATCGCTAATAAAGTTGAGCACATTTATACCAACTACGAACGCGAGAATATAGTAGAGTAAGAGAAATATAGTGTGACATTGAAGAAGTGAGAGAGACAGACCCTATTCAGAATAATAAATTCATATGAATTGCAGGTTTTCCTTATGATTTCCTATGTCGATACTAGAAGTATGAATGGAATTATAACTACGCGAGATAAGGAGTAGTACACTCATATTATGAATGTATTTTTACGAGTATGTAAACATCTGATAGTAAGGATTAATATTTCTTACTGAGCTGAAAATGAGTAATAGGCTCACCTGTTGGATTCGTCACAAAGTGTTTAACTAAAATGAGTCCAATTTTTTAAACTTAATTACTGTAAGTGAAGAATTATCTCATCAAAGTGGTTATTGCTGCCAATTACCACTTAAAACTGACGACTGGATTAGCATCAGAGCATGGAGAATGGAAGCTAGAGGATTTAATGAACTGTGTAATGTATAAATACACTGTTGTGTTACTGTTTGAAGAACGTTGTAGCTGAAGTAACTACTGGACATTTTGAGACTTAGCATCTTAATTTTCAGGAGGGCGAGCACATTGGAATGCAAACCACTGCTTCATAATTCATAATGTTTGGTTTTGGTACTTTCCATGAGCGATCATATCGCTTACCCATCAGGCGTATGGCATTCTCGTCTCGCCATTCATTGCAATAAAAAAAAATCTTCCAACCGTCCATTGTGAAATTGGATTATTCTATTCTTGGATTAATATATCCTCAGCTTTTATTCTACGTTGATATATCGAACCTGGGATTGTTGATACGAGTAATAGAGTCATTTGTTAAAATAGAGTAACTGCTAACTATCTCCAATTATGTCTGTTTTGGGGGTCCACACCCCCACAAAATTGGCTGTAACAACTGATAAGGATTGAGACATTACGTGACGCCGGACAGTTAGTGGCTCGTATTAACACATTCACTGTAATTACAGTTAATTTTTAACTTTTATACACAACCATATTGTAGGGTGAGCATAGTTTGAGGTTTTTGAGGACTGTTTTCCTTTTTTTTAGTTTTGGTTTGTTGGTGGAAGAATGTAGGTTTCCGCTCGGATTACGACCTCATTACATTTTGGTGTAAAACTCTTTATACTGACAGCTACTTTTACGAGGCTGGCTGCCAGTTCCGTAAAAGAGGGTAAAAGAAAAGAAATTCTCGTAAAAGGTGGACCCAATTGGCTCCGCCCTACCATATTTGAGTCGAAGTGCATTTACCTATTACCGATTGCATTGTATTCATGTTTGAAGCAACAACACGTTTTGTAAGTTGTAGAGCCACATTGTTGTCATTTATGACACAGAATGAATGGGTATGCTTGCCCGGGGTAGTATGACTGTCTCTGAGGAGATCAACGTGAAGCAACAGCTTTGCTGTAGCGTTTCGTTCGTTGAGTGATATTGCCGGATTTCCCAAACCCTTTTCGTCTTCCCATCCTTGTTCCTTCCCGCTCCCCTCGCTATTTGATGGGCTGGCAACACATCCATGATCCAAGCGCTGTGGATGTTCATGTGTTTCAGTGTTTTTTTATCAGGTGACCTGTATGCTCATTTGCCTGACCGAAGGAATAAAAAAAAGCCATAAAATGAAATCGAAATCGCTATATTGGAAGCGGTGAACATATTACAGATTCTTCCAATCTCTATTGTTTCTTCCTCTTTTGTATGTTTTAATGCATTAAGATATACTTATATTGATATAACATTTCTTTATCAAACGTGAGAAGGAATTCATTTTATCTTCTTGTAACTGAGATAAAATAAAAGCATTCGATTCGCCGCAGATAAAATTATCAAGAAGTTGAATCGAAAATATCTGACAATTTTGAATACAATCCCGATTTTTATCACAACTTAACTCCAACAAATAATCTTTTCGTTGGTTTTAGCATAGTTACCTGGGGTTGGCTTTGACAATAATGTAAATTAAAATTGCCTTCCCAAAGCAAAAATTATACATATATTTTTTTTCATACTGACACTACAAAGTTTCAGAAATCCTGATAATAAGTGCAATAGTTTCTTGTTAGGGCATCTACCAACAAACTAGCGATGTACCAACATCGAAGGATATTTTGCGTCAAATTCAGAAATAAACATGCTTAGATCGAAAGACGGCACTTGTGTGAAATAATATGAGGGGTTTCCCAACACCATAGAAGGTTGTCGATATCCGGGCGGATATAACTCCTACCACTTGCCGAATCAATGTTAAAACATTACCTAACACAGACGTCAATACAATCATTCCATCACACCAATTTAGGCACCATGCGTGGCTTTCTTAATACTACTGCAGGCAATTTTCGCTCATATTCCGTATATACAAGGTTGTACATCCCACATCAATGTCTGTTGTCTGTAAATCTGCCTCTTAATACTACTGTCCAAGCAATTTCCAATCATACTCCATTGGAATAAGATTCTATATCCCGCAGCAATGAAAATGGTTTGCAGAGCCTACCTTTCACCTTCAGCATTTCGCTTGAAACAAGTAAATCCCCTCAGACGTAGCTGCGGTGGCCTGCTGACCTAATTGGTGGTTTTGTAATGACTGCATAAGGGTGAGAACAATAGTTATAATTATATATGAAGTGGTATTAGCTCAATGTAATTATACAGGTAAATTAGTAATATATACTTAGTCTGGCCATAAATACTGTTACAATTAAAAATAACCAAAATATTCCTTTTGAATTTGGAATCTGTCATTTTTATACGATTGTTCATTGTGTCTTCTTATTTTCGCGCCAATATAAAATTGTGAAATATTTTGTGATATTCAAATGGAGTGGGTGATAAAGAGAATCGAATCGTTATGATTGCATTACATAAAGTAGGTACGGAGACAAATAACAATTTTTAAAATCCTACATATGTTTGGTGTTAGTCAAATGTTTTCCGTGGGATGTGCAAGAAATTCAAGTATATTCGATACTATTTCAAACTCACAGGAATGGGATAGGAAACTTAAAATACGGCAGTAACGTTGAGTTTATATATGCTAATTAATTTTCACGCGAAATAGTTCCTATGTTTCTAAAGTGGACCCAAAGTATCTATATAGTTATTATAGTTAAACATCTGGTTTGAAGCATACTGGTATAATAAAATAGCATCGCAGTCACCTTGCATTGTTATACAGGGTATATCAAGACTGCTACCGAAAACGAAGCCGGGTGGTAGTTTAAGCGACTTCAGACACAATGCAACAGAAAAAGTTGCAAACAAAAGCGACAATTTTTTTTTTGTTATTTTTTTCCTATGACCATATTTGGGTGGTAAATGCATTTTTTCCTAAAATAATAGTGTATACCCTTTTATTTATAAATAATCTAAGATATAAAAGAGTTTAAATTATTATTTTAGCAAAAACTATGGATTTACCCCCCCAAAATTGACGATATTTAAAAAATCATAGAAAATAACTGTCGCGTTTTTTTGCGAAATTTTTAGTTGCATTGTGTTTGTAGTCACTAAAACTCCCACCCGGCTTCGTTCTCGGTAGCAGTCTTGAGATACCTGGTATAGTAATTTTCCTTCTATCTACATTTAAACGAAGATCGAACTCAGAAAAAAAAAACAAAAGCAAATGACTCAACAAAATTTGAATTCCTCAGAATCGTACGCATTGCGAATTAATTAATTGTAACAATGCCATTCATACGCATGGGTATTTATTTATTTAAATTGTATTGCTTTCGTCACATCGGTTTAGTTGCTTAGATAGTCAAATGGGAGGTCCCGAGTTAAATTTATAACTGAATAATACTTTCTGTATCTGTACTCATCATCATATCATGAGCCTATACAAATCCTACTGAAGGACATGGGCGTCCTCTACAATCGAGAGTACGATTGAGAGGGTTTAAGCCATATAGTCCACCACCCTGGACTAGCGCGGGTTGACAGACTTTAAATACCATAGAAATTCTTATACATTTTTATGGTATGCAGATCTTTTCACGATGTTTTCTTCACGGTTTTTTTTTGCAATGAATGGCAAGTAGAGCATGCCGTTCGCCTGCTGGTGAGCGATACGACAGCTCATGCACAGTAGTAAAACCAAACAACATCTTGAATTATAAAGCAATGATTGGTATTCCACTGCGCTCGCCATCCTGAGATATCAGATGTCAAATCTCAAGGCTACAGTGTCCTTTAAGCCGAAACACAACTGTGCATAAACACTGGGAGAAATAGACATTGCGGTGGTAACTACCCAGATGGCCTCTTACATATGAGAGACCTACCATCAGGTCTACGTTATAGTGTTATATGTATGTCAAATTGAGTCATTTTTTCATTATAACAAGGCAGGTCAATAGCCTGATATTAGGCGTCTAACCATTCCAAAACAGAAGCAATACTACTCATAAGTTATTATTATTATGCACTATTTGCCACTGATGGAAAACCTGACCTAATAACCCACGCAAGTATGTTTCGATTTCAATTTGAAATCAGATTGCATCAGGCCGACAAAATTGTGTCGATTGGCGAGACTGTTATCTCAACCCTGTTGATACTCGATCGAGAAACTACACTACTTTAACAACATGTGCAGGAAATTAAAAAAAGACATATTCATTTACGTGCTTTGTGTGATGCGTATCGAAAACTGCGAAGTATTTTCAGCCTTCGAACCTCAAGAATTGAAACAAATAGGTATACCTTTATACAACCTGTTATTCTGTGGGTTAGGCATTTGGCATAAGTGTCAATACATATTCTCCCAATGTTCGCGCAGGTTATCTTTCTCTCTTTATTCAGACAAAGGAAGTCCACTGCTGAACGAAGGTCTGCCCATTGGATCGCCACTTAGACCTGTTGGAGGCTGCCTGCATCCAGCGACTTTCTGCCACGTTAACCAGGTTGTCCGTTCACCTTTATGGTGGGCCTTCGAAACTTTTCATATACCAGCTGAAATATCTCTTTAGCTGACTAAGGGCTGATTTATCAATCGTCAAGTAAAAGTTTCCTATCAAATAAATTATAACATGAAGCTAAAAGTGAGTCCTGTAGGCGCAATGCAACTACTTCCATGGCATCGCTGAAAATCAGCGCTATCGTACCTATTGGTTCGACAGCACCTCATGCTGAGTCGGTGTCCAGATTTGGCATCACATCGCTTTCGCATGCAGAAAAAAATATTAATTGTCATTTTTTGTCTTTTTTTTCTTTTTTTTTCCTTAAAGTTCTCACATTATTATTTGTTGCTTACTAAATATTTGTTTTTGTATATCTTATTGTATATGTTGATGCCAAATAAAATTGTGTCTATGTCTATGTCTATGTCTATGAGTCATGGGGGTCATTTAATTTGTCATTTGTGACTTGATTGGAATTAAATTACTAGGTAATTAAACCTAGGTGCATAAAGTCACGTATTAAAATGAAATATGATACAATTACTATTATTTCATATTTTCTTACTAAGCATAAACGGCGTTTTATAAACATTCTAATTTAGTTCCAACTCAAAAGTGACTAATTTATGAATTACTCATCTATATATTAATACGTGATGCAAAAACTTTGGATCCCTTTTTACGAAAATTGCGCGGACGCAGGAGCATAAAATTTGGCACACTTATAGTTTATGTGTAGGAGAAGTGGAGAATGCTAATATTTTTCAATAATAATGCTTATAAAGTACATTAAATCAAAAAATAAAACATTACACACACTGCCATGCATTTCACGCACACATCCATACACAAGTATAATACTCTGGTGTCAAATTGTTACTTTTCTTTTTCATTTTGTTCTTCTGACATAGACATATCAAAAAAAAGGTTTTATTTGCCTAATGAGGTAATAATATTAATATTAAAAGAGAATATTAATTTTAAATGAGGCAATAATATTAATATTAAGCCTAATATTAAATGTAATATAAAACAAGATTTTAATAATAATGCATAAAAAGTACATTAAATCAATAAATAAACCAGCATGCATTTGACACACGCATACACAAGTATTTGTACACGTATACATACTCTTTGGTCAAATTGTTTCTTTGCTTTATTATAGACATATGTAGTTGAATGTCAATCAGAAAAAAATGTTTACTGTGGTTTTGTTGAATATCAAACAGAAAAGATTTATTTGACGAATACTACGTGAAATACTGAGCGCTATCATTCATTATATGCATAAAGAAAGTTCTGTAGCAGCAATCAACAATAACAACATTCAGGTACAAAAAAAATATATAATTTACTATTGCTGGTTCAAAGCAATTATTGTAGTTTACGATTTTAGTAATTGCATATACTTCAGGGGAAATAAGCGATTTTGAGAGATACGGACATTTAAATGTGCACGAATTATCAGAATAACAACATCATCATACAGGTAAAAACTTTTTCTCTTCTTGATTTGGTCGAATTTCGACCACTAGGCGACCACTAGTAGTAATGTAAAACGTGATTGCTTGTCAATCAATATTTATATTGTTTACACAAATTATGTTTTTTAAATGCAGTTAATGGCGAGACGAGCATGTCGTTCGCCTGATGGTAAGTCATACGACCGCTCATGAACAGTAGCAAAACCAAAAAATACCTTAAATTACAAAGCAATGCTTAGAATTTCACTATGCTCACCATCCTGAGACGTAAGTCTCAAAATGTCTAGTAGTTACTCTGGCCACAATGTTCTTCAATCCAAAATACAACAGTGCATTCAAACTGCTGTTTGGCGGGAGAAATATACAATTGAGTGGGTAACCCAGGCGGCCTCTCAAATATGAGAGACCTATCACCAGTTTATGATGTTAGATAATGAATGGTATGAGTCCGATATACAAGAAATACGATAAACAGATGATGATAAATAGTCGTTCCTCTCAGTGACCACCATTGCCCCTGATTACTCACAATATTTGAGGATCTAAATGAGTTGATGGGTTTTGAAAAAATATGTAGGGATTCCAAAGGGGGAAACAGAGATTTTCAAAGCCCCTTGACTATAGTGTGTGTGTATATGTGTATGCCAATCTGCAATAGGCCAACCCGGTAGATATTAGCCCCTTTTCCATGGGGAAATCATTCCTCCAAGACTCGATTGATTATCGTAATAATATTATAAAAAGTTGCATCGTGTAAATTGTCAAATACGATAATCTATGGCGGTTATATAGTTCGCATACGTATGGCATACGATTTTCTCATGAAATTATATTTTATTAAAGTTTGACAAACTTTCAGATTTTATAAATGACGATAGTCTGGCGGCCACAGGCTCTTGGTCTATTACTCCTGAGCGGAAAGTTTCTAGCCTCGTGCTTAATCTTTCTCGATTGTTCACTAAGCGCTGTATATCTTTGCTTTTTACTTAATTCCAAAGTGTGCAAAAGTAGGTTCCACCGAGATTTGAACTCGGATCGCTGGATTCAAAGTCCAGAGTGCTAACCATTACACCATGGAACCGCTTGTAATTCTGTGCAAATTAAACGTGAACGTTTGAAGTCAACAGAGTCTTCTGATGGTAGGTCTTTCATATGTGAGAGACCGCCTGGGTTTATTTCTCTGTATACACCGCAATGTTTATTTCTCTTGCCAAACAGAAGTGTAAATGCACTGTTGTGTTCCGGTTTGAAGGACGTTGTAGCCAGAGTAACTACTGGACATATTGAGACAGTACATCTTGTTTCTCAGAATGGCGAGCGCAGTGGAATGCCAAATATTGCCTTGTAACTCATAGTGTTGCGTGGTTTTGCCACTGTCCATGAGTGGTCATATCGCTTACCATCATTCACATGGCATGCTCATTTTCCCATTCATCGCAATAAAAAAAACATACTCAAAGGCAAAACACTCTCAATAATGCCACGAAAAAATTATATAAAATATAAACTAGAAACGTATTGTTTAGAATAATAATATGCGTACCTACGCGATTTGTTTGCGTTTGTTACACATTGATATTACATATCTTGGGAAAAACAATCTAATTAGGGTAATTACAAATTGTATCCGTGTTATTTATTTAAAATTTCTTATAGATTAGTACATTACTTTAAAAGTGTGTTACAATTGCTAGCTAGAAGATAACTACGCTGGATTTTAAAAAAGTATTGGAGAAAGTATTGTATTTCCTTCTACTGTATAGATCTGGCAAAAGAGATAATCACTCATCCAAAGATAAGTTATAGCCGCCGCTCATAAACGATAGATAACGCTTTGCCGGCCGCTTATGATGAATAGGAAAGAGGGAATTAAAAGATGGGAGTAGAGTATGAAAGCCTTCGTGCAATGTTATTTAAGAAGAAATCATGAAAGAATGGCAGTTGTTTTATATCAATTGTGTGGGAGACAGTGGTGCCACTCCAGTAGACCTGGCCCAACCCTAATTTAGGCCAAGGCAGCTATAATTTAGCTCTATTTGTATGTAAATTGTGTTGAAGATATTTCCTGGGCTTAAAGCTTGAAGGTAGGAATTTATTCATTGGCTTATAAGTAAGCTAATCTCTACATAAAAATATGTGATTCTCAACTAATTCATTTTGTTCATGTTATTAGATCGTATTAGATTTCTCTGAATTCTAACATTTTACCGATAACCTAAGAATGTGATAAGATAAAGCCATAAAACGTTTTTCAAAGAACTTAACATTTTTATCAGTGTCTTAAAATAATTGTGTGGCATCATCGTCGTAAACAAACTCTTATTTTAAATCTATTGCCGCAATTTTCAAGCCCTTTAAATGCTAAGAAAAAATATTTTGAGCATTTATGTTGATGCTAAGTTTAGGGTAACGAATCATAGGAAATAGATCATGGTAAATAGATACCGCACAAGAATATCTGTACTGGGATAGCAAATATTTTGATTCCAGACAGAAGGGTAGATACAATAGTCCGCAATTTCGATCTTCGAACGAACACAAATGTCAAGCTGTCGTCACATTAGTTTTCTATGAGCCATTGACACCACTATCAAAGACTTTTTTACTGACTATTAACAAAAACTGAAGTACCAAGCTTTAGTTTTCTATGAAACATTGACACCATCTTAAAACCCTTCTAATGCTGAATAGTAACAGATAGGAAGAGGTTCAATATTTAAACTATAGAGATTGGCAAACACCTCACGTATAACAACAATGCATTATGACTTAGCTTAAACTCTTTATTAACATTAGTTAAGTCTATTGTCTATTGTGTTACAGTTTTTTTTTTGTTAATCATTTGCATAAAAAATTAACATCCTCCATGGCACTATTGGATAGACCCCGGCTGTAAACGAGATGCCGCGGGTTCGATTCTCCCACTAAGACAAATGTTTATGTGACCCATAACTATTTGCTCCGGATCTGGGTGTTTATGGGACCGAAAACATTCTCGTAGTATATCCACGACAAAAGAACTGATATTATTGTGTATGACTATGCATTTGACTGTTGAGTGTATTTATTTATAAGAGTATATTGTCGCCATTGAATAAAAATTAAAACCGTCCAAAATACTTTGAATGTTTGCAGTCTGACTCACGAAATGTTCGAGATAAGACTGATAAAAGTCGCCCCAGGTGGGTAAACAAATGACATCTTACAAACATAATGTAGTAAACGCAAATATTAAATAGGTGTTTTACGAAAAATTTCCAATGAACAGTGAACTTGTTTTTGAGTTTCATTGCATTTTCTTTCGCGTCAAAGTATGGGAAATATTTATTAGACTGTTATTATTCAACCGGGACGAATTTCCTAAATTTAAAGATCATAACTCTTCTGTATCCCTTCTTTTTCTTCTTCTTCAGCCTATATATCCACCCAATGCTGAGTGTAGGCCTCTTGTAATGCACACTAGGATGGTCTGTCCAGGGCAATCCTCATCCAGTTTCTTCCCGCCACGTGAACCAGGTCATCGGTCTACCTCGTCAAAGGTCTGCCCCTGTTTCTATAACCGGTTCTTGGTCTCCATTCAAGTACTGATTTACTCCATCTGCCATCATTCCTGCGGCATATGTGGCCCACCCATTTCCACTTTCGTCGAGCTATAATTAGGCTAATGTCTATGAGTCCGGTTCGTCTCCGTATTTCCGTGTTACGGACTCTGTCTCGGAGACAAACACCTAACATAGCCCGCTCCATGGCTCTTTGAGTTACTTGCAATTTGTGAAACACTTGTTGTGTGAGCGTCTATGTCTCGGCCCCATATACCATTACCGGGAGGACACATTGGTTGTCTTGTCTTTACAATGTCCATACTCTTCTGTATAGTACTGATTTACATGTACTTTTTAAATGTATATCTGGCAATCTCTTAGCTATCAATTTCATTTAAATTAGAGTTAGTACTTAAAACTCGTTATTTAGGTACTATTCAGCGCTGTAGTACACTTTTACTTTATTTTACTCAGTCGCAGCGGCTTTTAATGGAACTAGAATAATAGAATAAAACAACATAAAAATAAAATTTTAAAAAGCAACCGTAAAGAAATGTAATCTATCTCATTTAGGGTCGACACATATAAACGCGATACTCTGTAATAAGCAATGATAATGGTATAATTATATATTTTTATTTATTTATTTAATTATTTTTTGAACTGTACAGAGAAACAACATAGAAATCAAATAATAATAATAATAGTACAAGTGGTGGCCTAATCCACTAGGTAATTTCTTACAGGCAACCATTTAATTTTATTTTTCTTTGTAGGTAAAATATTATGTTGTGTCGGTATTTAGACCAAGTATTTAGGGTGGTAGTGGAAAAAAAGTGACTGAATCTAAATAATTTATGACATTTTATGGGCTCAATATTTTTTTCATTTCATTTTATTTCATTTAGACAACAGACGGTAAAATATATATATATATTTTCGGTATATATATATATATTTTTTCGGTATATAATCCTATCAAATCCACATTCATGGTCACCCCACACCGATAATTGTCACAGCAGTTATTAGGTAAATGGTGATCCACTCGGTCGCGCTCCGTGCTCCATATTTGTCACAAACCGTCTATTATATTTAATGCTTACGTTTTGGTACAAACATGGACAAAACTCGCTAATTTCATAATTATAACAAATAATAATTGCCTTTTTGTGTTATTTGGTCATGCTTAGTTTGACAATGTTGAATAATTGTTTGCCTTTTGTTTTGTTTCGAATATTTAAATATTTGTTAGTTGTAGGTAAATTCGCGGTATAATGATATCTTGGTTGACATATGAGCTATAAACCATGGAGTCTTAATTTCGATTCCCAGGTATAGTAGCCCACTTAACGGGTCTTTGATTTTACGATCTCATTTTTTTATAGCACTGTTCTGGCACACGAGCAAGCAATTCACCTGATCGTAAGTGATCACTGCTGCCCATAAACATCCACCAAACTCTATAAAAACGATAAGAACTTCAAATGTTCGGATGTTTGACGTCCGCAGTAAGATATAAGATTTCCACTTCTAAAAATCAATACTATTCTCTATTATACTTATTATTTTCTTCGAAATTAGTCTATGGTTGCGACGTACCATAGAGGAATCCAACATTTTGTGGAGTATCTAGGCACATGAACGAAGATTTATATACGGCATCCAAACATTCGAAGTTCCTTCCAGTCCAGTCCCTGGACAGCAAAGTTGTCGCTTCACGTTCCGTCGTTCTCCTGTGATACAGTGGTACCATACCGGACGAGCCTGTCCATTCATGCTGAGTTACAGGGCTCGGTTCTGGGCCCACTCCTGTGGAACATCGGGTACGATTGGGTGCTCCGTGGTGCCAACCGTCGGGGCGTCGCTGTCGTCTGCTATGCGGACGACACATTGGTGACAGCGACGGCCAGGACTTTCAGGAGAGCCGCCCTGCTAGCCTCATTTGGCACGGGACTGGTGGTTAGCAGGATTCGGCGACTGGGCCTCAAGGTGGCCCTGAACAAGACCGAGGCCGTTTGTTTCCACGGACCTCGGCGTGGGCCCCCACCAGAGGCCCACCTCACAGTGGAGGGCGTGCGGGTTTCCGTCGGCTCGAGCATGAAGTATCTTGGCCTCATCCTCGATAGCCGATGGAATTTCCGCGCGCATTTTGAGAAGTTGTCGCCGAAACTGGTGAAGGCGGCGGGCGCACTGGGGCGCCTGCTGCCCAACACTGATGGTCCTGGCATCCCTTGCCGAAACCTGTATGCTGGAGTCGTGCGGTCCATGGCCCTCTATGGAAGTCCCGTTTGGGCTGAGTCCCTGAACGCTCGTTGCGTGCGCCTGCTGCACCGTCCGCAGCGCATGGTGGCGCAGCGAATCGTCAGGGGTTACCGCACGGTCTCGCACGAGGCGGCCTGCGTTCTAGCGGGAACTCTGCCCTGGGAGCTGGATGCTAAGACCCTCTCGTCTGTCTTCTTCGGACGAGAGGAGGCGTCCCAGCGCGGGCAGAGACTGGTGCCCCGAGAGGTCGAGGCAATGTTGGCCTCCCTCCGCAGGACCGCCGTGGAGGAGTGGCGTTCCAGGTTGGAGAACCCAAGTGCTGGCACGAGGACCGTCGCGGCAGTGCGACCTGTCCTCCAACAATGGCTGGAGAGGCGCCACGGTGCGCCGACATTCCGGTTGACGCAGGTGCTCACCGGGCACGGTTGCTTCGGTGCGTACCTGTGTCGCGTAGCCGGAGCTGAGGAGTCCGCCGTGTGCCACCATTGTGGCAACTGCCGCGAGGACACGGCCCAGCACACACTGGAGGAGTGCCCAGCCTGGCACGAGGAGCGCAGCGCTCTCACTGCGGTTTTGGGTGGAGACCTCTCGCTGCCGGCCGTGATCGCCGCCATGGTTGGCAGCCAGAGGTCGTGGCGAGCCATGCTCTCCTTCTGCGAGCGCGTCATGTTGCAGAAGGAGAGCGCCGAGCGGGATCGTGAGCGGAACGATCCCGCTCGTCGTCACCGCAGACGAAGAACGAGGCGCCGGGACGCCAACTAAACCGGCCGCCTTCCCTATCCTGGCGGCCCCCGAGACGTAGCGCTACAAGCGTCAAAAAGCCGCGTCGCTGTAAGCGGCAGTGCACGTGGAGGCGGTCCTGGCGCGTCTGTTGAGCGGTATCCCGGGGCCGTCTCCAAAGTGCACCGATGGTGGCCAACGCGGGGTTTTTAGTCGGTATTTCGGTGCGCAGACTACGGGTAGGGACCCGACCCAGCATCACGTCTCGCTGGGCCGGAAGGCGCACCGGTGAGTCCGACACACCCTCGCCCCTTCGGGGGCGGGATGGTCCGTAAAGGGATTTTCCCCGCGAGAAAAAAAAAAAAAAAAAAAAATGACAACAACGTAGCTCAACTATAACTTTTCTTCTCGCTTAAATGCCTTTCCTCATCATCATTATATCAGCCACAGAAAGTCCACTGCTGAACATAGGCGTCCCCCAAGGATCTCCACAACCTTAAATGCCTTTGATATCAACATATTAATTATTTAATGGCTGCTTTAGAGCAACTAACATAAGGCCCGTCTGATGGTAAGTGGTCACAGCTTAGCGGACATAGGTCCAAATCGCAGCGCTTCCTGCTATACGTAAAAATTAAATAAATATATCGAGACTTCTTTTATCACTACGCCAGTAATGTTGATTCCATATAGTATAGATAGACTATTGACCCGGACTGTTATTTTTATATCTGCCGTTATATCAAACAAAGCCGTGGGAAATATGTGTGGGGCTATTCATGGAATGATTTTTATAGTTTCCGTTACATAGTTATATAATATTGTCCTGTCGATGAACTCAAATCATAAAAACTTACCAGAACGGAATTATCATTTTTAGTGCTAGGCGGGTAGAACAACACTGTGGGTAATCTAGATTGATCCACGTTACAGCTAATGTTGACAACATTATAAAATATGTCTCTGTACTAAGGTTAAATAAATAATAAATACACCCAAAGTCATAATCATAGTCCTGACCACACTTTAAGATCAAGTCTTGTCTCATATCTAAATTACTTACATCCAAAACAAATACTTGTAGGATACATATGTTAATATTTATTTGGATATCGGCCTCACGATTTACAGTCTACATCCAGCCTTCAGCGCCACGGATCATGATCATGATGATCGCGAATCATGCTTAGGATATCAATGTCTAATATAATCATTGAAGTATTTATTTAACTTTTATCAATAATATTAAATTATAGTTTAAAAAGCTAAAATAACACGCTTTTATAAACGATCCAACTAAAACGCAAAAAAATAATTGCTAATGAGTTTAAGACTAGAAAATGGATTAAAATACATACATTTTATTGTTACAAAGCGTGCTTACAACCTTTACTTACACTCCAACAAGATTTATTTTTCAATAAAATTAAATTTCTGGATATTCTGAATAAGATAAAGTCATATTTTTTTTTAATTATTGTATTGTCATCGGACATTGGCCCTGGATAAGTATGCAAAATTTCGAGTCCATCCGACGTTTTGAAGGGGGTCAAAATCATGTTCAAAGATTCCGTTACTTACTAACATACGTCTGAAGCTAAAAAAAGCATATTATTAAAATATATAATATCAATAAAAATATACTATTTATCGTGGATTGTGCTATAAACTTTTTATTGCGACTGTAACAAAGCCTTGATCTTGATACAAAAGTCATCCATTTGTACCTCTGTTATCACATCGCGCCTAATGACACAATTGCTCAATTATTATGACCAATGATAAGCGATACGGATGCCGTATTCCGATTATGGTATCATCAAATTGTAGATAATGCTTTCTTTTACGTTGATTGAGTGGTAATTTTATGGTATTGTATGGTAGAGCATTGCTTGTTAAGCGCATACCAAGGCGGACGACCCGCTGACTTGTATCGGCGGACCAGTTCACAATGTTTCCGAGTTCAAATCTCAGGGTACACCATTGACTTTTCGGAGTCACGTGTGTAATGATAGTCAATCACCACGCACTTTAGCAGTGAAGGAAAACATCGTAAGGAAACCTGCATAACATAACGTTAGCCCGCACTAGGCCAACGTTGTGGACTATACGGCCTAACCTAACTATATGGCCAAACACAAATAAATGTAATAGTTGATATATTGGTTTATATATTTCTATCACGATAAACTCAATTTCAAAAAGTATATAATGCCTCGCACATTCCACGGGAACAATATATTTTTTCATGATTAAAAATAGCCAATGTCAACTTTTGTAGGCTAGTGTTTATTACACATCCAGGGGCCAGATAATGCTATACAAAATTTCATCGCAATTGGTATAGCGGTTTGAGCCTGAACAGGTAACAAACACACAAACTTCCACATTTATAATATATGTACAATTTATCTAAGTCCTATATCCATCAATAGTTGGGAAAACCCGTGATAAGCTTTGGAATATATATGATCTAATATTTTCAGCCATATAAAATATTCATATCATGAAGATAATATAAACGGCTTCCTACTGTCGAAAGCAACATCATAAGTTTTTTTTATTGGAAAATGAATAAAGTTTTTTATATTATTAGTTCCATATTCACTTCTCATAGAGTTCTACTATCGGAAGGAACATTCTCAATAAGCGTTATTTTTATCAAACCTTTAGTCATTTCCCATAGAAGTTGGTTTTGTGGTGTGGTTTTCCCCTTAACCGACGCGACAAAAAATGCAATCATACGAATGGACGAAATGTTTTGTTGGTTTGTTCATTTTCGTCTAATTATAGTCTTTCATTAATTGAAAATATTACTTGGACTTTGTATTGAAGGTTTTAAATTATAGAGTTATTATCATTTGACTTTTTCTAATATAATTTCTTTTCAATCTAGTGAGTATTTAATACGTTGAAGAATAACATACTCATGTAATTTGCTTTAGTATTTTCTTTGTGAAGGAATACGGTGGAAGGAAACCCACATACCAACCTTTTATCAACAACTACTGGTGGTAGGTCTCCCATATCTAAAAGGCCACCTGAGTACATTGCATCGCAATGTCTATTTCTCCGGCCAAACAGCAGTATAAATGCACTGTTGTGTTTCGGCGTGAAGGACTTTGTAACCAGAGTAACTACTGGACATATTGAGATTTAACATCTTATATCTCAGAATGACGAGCGTAGTGAATTCCAAGCCCAAAGCATACCAAGCATATTGTAATTAGCATTGTTGTTTGGTTTTGGTACTGTCCATGAGCGATCGTATCGCTTACCATCAGGCGTATGCCAAGTTCGTCACGCCTTTCATAAAAAAATCCCTAAAGGCTTGACGTCAATCAGGGGGCCGGTAGTAAAACTCAACTAAAGAATATACAAATTATTCTAAATGAACGTCCGTCATACAGTTGGTTAACAAGTGGGCTGCAAAATTAGAGACCAAGGTTTGAATCCTCACACCGAGGCAAGTATTTTTATGTGTTGACAGTCGGAAAATTCTCACAGTTTTTGTATCAATGACGCACGATATCTTGATGTGGGGTCAAGAGATAGGTGACTTGCCGTAGGGTGTTTTATTTTCAAGTAAAAAACTATTTATCTTATATGATTCAATGCAGCATGATTCTTAAGAATTAGGTAACCTGTTTTTATGTACGGGGTTATATCAAGATTGCTACAGAAAACGAAGCCAGGTGGTTTTAGCGACTTCAAACACAATGCAACTAAAATTTCGCAAAGAAACGCGACAATTTTTTTTTGTGATTTTTTAAATATCCTCGTTATCGGCTAAAATATTGATTTAAAACCTTACGTACCATAGCGTCTTTAAAAATAAAAGGGTGTACAATATTGTTTTAGGGAAAACTATGTATATACCACCCAAATAAGACGATAGGAAAATAACGTCGCTTCTTTTGCAAAATTTTTAGTTGCACTGAAGTCACTAAGACTACCACCCGGCTTGGTTTACTCGGTACTAGTCTTGATATATCCTGTATATTTTTCTAACTTCACCATAACGGAAAGGTTTTTTCAAAGTTTTTATAAACAACGCATCCGCTTTTGGCACATGTTCTATTAAAATTTACGATCGCCATATGAATCTCTTAAAAATAATTGCGCACGTATAGTTCTTAGTAGATTGAACTATAAAATGGATGATGTTATGTAAAATATCCAATTAGAAATGGTTCATAAATACACAAATATGCAGGCATAATTGTGTAAAATGGAAGAATTAACAAAACTACATTATTACTTAGGAGGGCAAATATGTGGAATGACCAATTATAATTATTAAAACTATATCTAGAAGATAGCATCGGTGGTGTAGTTGTACTACGGCACGGCTACAAAGCTGAGCTCTCGGGTTCGAATCCCGAGTCAGACAAAGTGATTATGGATTTTTCAATTCATTATCAGCTGGAGTCAGAAATTTGTGCCCGATATGGCAATAGTGTCGCCCCCTATCTCATAGTGGGACAGAACACACAAGAATATATATCAAGTGCAGTGCAGTCTGAAACTGAACAAAAATAAATATTATTTACGTCATCTCTACACGTTTTTGTTGCACGAATACAGACCCTTACTAATATTTTGGAACCTCCTGTTTACTGAACAAAAAGTTCTAACTCAAATCAATAGATGTCGCTTTACCACAATATAGGTTCTTAAAAAAAACAAATTTCTGTTCTTAAAATGTTTCACATATTAATTTTTAGACGCGATTTGATTTAAATATAGAATTGTTCTATAGACTCGTGATATCTATTAATATAGAATCAAGCATTACATTCTATCTGTCTTTATACGCATCCTTTGACGTCACAACTCATTATTATTCTACGTTGTATCTTTCCTTTAGTCTAAATTAAGATTATGAATATTAATAGATTATTAGAATTGTATTGTTTCGTGTCTATTATGGTTGATTTATTGTTGTTCACTAATACATACAATACCTTTCATTGTAATTTACATTTTTAGACACTTATATGTATAGTACGTAAGATTACATGGATTACTTAAAATAAAGGAAAGAACCTAACAAGCGGCCCGCCTACTACACACGAGAAAGTAGAACATAATGAAATCTTTGAAAATATTTTTAGTAAGGACATAGAAATATAGTTTTTTTCTGACTGTAAGTATCAGTCCATAATTTACAGTGCTGAGAGTAGGACTCTTCATTCAAGCGTTCAATGAAATAGAATGGGTTTTTTTCGTGTGAAATGTTCTTGTTTAATAATATTGTTCTCTATAGTATTGAAGATGACATTACTATTCCGTAGATAAATGTATGCCAAAAAATCAGTACTAAAGTTCATACAAGACACATCAAAAACTGGTTAACTATAAAAAAGTTCTTTAATATTTTTTTTAATATTGCTTCCCTCCTGCATAAAAGATACCGCTTACGTCCAAAAGTTATGTACATATATTTTTTACCCGTGATCATTTAGTTCTGTTACAAAACATCATGTTTTATTATACGCAGCTGACAATAATTAATTTTGGTGGTCTGACGTCATCAAACTATGTTTAGATCAAGTAGCTATTGGGAAAATAAACATGAAAACTACGTGAGTAAGGATTATATTATTTTATAGTTTATCTATACTAATATTATAAAGAGGAAATATTTGTTTGTTTGTATTGAATAGGTTCCAAAATTACAGGGCCAGTTTGAAAAATGATTTCACTATTAAAATCCTACATTATGCATGACAAACGTAGTTGATAGAATATTAAATAAAATATTAAAAAATGTATTAAAACCTGGGCGCAGCCAGACCGGGCCGCTAGTCGTCTATATAACCATGTAAAACAAATTCGGACATGTGTGGTTGTATGTGGTATTTGAATACAATGTAGTAAATACATTAAGGTTTGAATTATTATAATAACCAAAAATGTATCAAAATGGTAGAGTTACCTGGATAATATTTACATTTAAAGTTACAATTTAATTATTTTTACGGAATTAATATAGTTTCAAGAATATACATATTAGTTTAATAGCATCATTTCTCTAGTACCGGGTCTTTGAACTATGTATTTGAACGTGATATGCGAGTAAGAAACCCGGATATTTACTTTCTCTTTCAAATATTGTTCGAAACAATTGCTCGCACATAAAAAAGAGAAATTCGAGTTTTGTTTGTAAGGAACAAAAAGCCAGGTTCCACCGAGATTTGAACTCGGATCGCTGGATTCAGAGTCCAGAGTGCTAACCATTACACCATGGAACCGGATGACGACAAGGTCTGTATTTACGTGTGTTATTCAAATGACGGTCGAAATTCAAACATTTCGGTATTTTGCATTTATACATTTTGACGTTATTTATACTATCCTATATAACAAAGTACTTTGTGGTTATACTTTTACTAGTATTAGACTATGTAAGAATTTAACGGCAATAGGTTCAGTTAGGAAATTGTTAATTAATATTAATTATTTAATACTGATTCTACGTTATTACGTCATTTCACTTGTTTATAAAAATACTTGTATCATGACGATTTATGATTTATTTTGACCGGTCATGAATTGCTTTGCAAGGGATTGCGAGCGCCGCAGAACTATTTCGCCTCGCACGACACAAGGGACAGTATGCTGAGCTGACTGCCAACCTTCACTAGTTGGAGAGGCACTACAAGAAGAAGAAGTTCATGAATGTTAGCAAAACCCCAAAATATCTTGAATATAAAATCAATAGATGGCACTCCACTGCGCTTACCATCCTGAGACATAAAATGTTAAATCTCAGTATGTCCATTACTTGCTCTGAGTACAATGTCCATCAAACCGAAACACAATAGTGCATTTAAAGTGCTGTTTGGTGGGAGAAATAGACATTTGGTGGTACGTACCTGGGCGGCCTCTCACATAGTACATATAACATGCTTAATATAACCAACAGTATTTTTTCTTATTTACTTTAAAATATAATGATTTTCACTTAAATTGTTGGAAGGGACCAGTAGTCAGCGACTTCTTTCAGCCTCAATTTATTGTAGTTAACTTAATAACAAAATTTTAATGTCGATCTTGGTTGGTAAAGTCACAGTAGTGCCTGATTGGACAAGAAAGATTATCACATTTTTATTAAATATGTACTACAATCACTTCAGCTACAGGAAGTCCACTGCTAGGGAAAATCCGTCCTTTAGGATCTACACGACCTGTTAAAAGCAGCCTGCATCCAGCGAAATCTTGCATCCTTAGCTAACTTGACTTTTTCACTTTACAATATAGTATGAGCAGTGTAGGTAACACGTATTATTTACACATACGGTGGCACACGAGCCGTCTGTTTGTCTACGTGTTTGACACGACGCTCATTATTGGCACATGTGCGAACTGCTGACGTCATAACTCGACAATACAACGGGTCATGTTATACTGGTCAGCTACATAATTTGAATGCATCATGAATTGTTGTGGTAAATAAGATTCTTAAGTTTAAGCTGGTCTATTGAAGTATGAAAAATAAAGTAAAATTATATGTGCTTATGGTTTAAAAAAACCGTTGTTATAACAAACTCAAAAAGAATATGATGAAATATTCGTTTCGTTTTCTTTTTTTGTCGGAAAATGTTGTTTGAGTGGTAACATCCAACGTGTACATATGTACATCGGCCGTGCGGCTATACCACATTTTAAAGGAAATAATATAATATATGTACATCAAATGTCATCTATATCCAGCAATGGACTGCAACTGGGTGATGATGATGATAAATCAAATATGTAGTTCTGCATAAAATTAAGTTTGTGTCGGCGCCTTCTCTCGGCTCTCTTCATCCTAATACCTTCTTTTAAATTCAAATCTTTACTGAACCGAAAACAAAAGGTACTTATGAACTGAGAGAGTACACCCCATTGAAATATGAAAATTTACATTCAAATTTCCATTAGTTCATTGAAACGTATATGTGTAAAATTCGCGTAAATATAAGAAACCATTATGAGTACATCCCAATCATTTAGTCCAAAAAAATGAACACCATTTAGGAATAATCTTTCATTACATTTTTTTCGATAACAAAACCTTCAAATTCATTTCAAATCTGACGGAGTTTGATAACCTCTGCCTTTTTCGTGTTGGTTAAAAAACAGGTTCCACCGAGATTTGAACTCGGATCGCTGGATTCAAAGTCCAGAGTGCTAACCATTACACCATGGAGCCACTTGATAAGTCTGTAAAATATACAATTAAGTTGGCCAACTATAAACAACTGAATTGAAAGGAATAACATGTCTTTGATAGGATGCAAGTGTATTGTGTGTAACAGAAACTACGTAGGCTATAAAATATTAGTTATAATCCTTATTACTGAAAAAATAAATATCGAAAATGACGCCTTTCCCACCGACGATTGCCGAAAAATCATCACATAATTTTTATCGTATAAAATACTCTCAAATTATAAAAACCGATGGAAAACCATTGACGTTGTATTTCTATGGGAAATGCTTATTTACAAAATGAGCAGTAGTTACTCGGTGTGTATTGGCTCTACCTACCCTGACTGTACACTGGCGTGACCAAAATATGTTTTTATACTTCGAAATGAGATATTAATTTGTCATATATTATTTACATTTTGAAATAGTATGTATATCTATTAATTTCGTTTGCATGATTTGAATAATATACATAATTAATACAATGGATTACTCAAATAAAACGATTAATTGGCATAGAATTACAAGCGGTTCCATGGTGTAATGGTTAGCACTCTGGACTTTGAATCCAGCGATCCGAGTTCAAATCTCGGTGGAACCTACTTTTGTACACTTTGGGATTTAGTAAAAAGTAAATATATAGTAGGGCGCTAAGTGAACGATAGGGGTAGAGTTGACATAGGGGCTAGAAACTTTCCGCTTAGGAGTAATAAATACAAGGAAACTTAGAAAACACGGACAGAGAGCATGTCTAATTTATAATCATGTAATACGATGAAGAGTAATATCCAATGATTCTAAAAATAATAAAATATCTGCTAATATTTTAGATAGAATATCAGATTTTGTTCTTAAGAGCCATCGATAAGGTTCTCCTTAATTTCTACTAAACTTTTTACCTAAATCCCTCTGAATTAATTTCTTACTAAACAATTGCTTGTATCATATTATCTAGTTATTTGGACTCTCCAAGTCATTTAAACAATATGACGTCACATCGATCAACCCGTCCTTATTACGTCATTAGCGTGATTGAACACGACCTAAATAAAATATCAAATATTTAACAGCCGATACGCCCATCTAACCCTCCCACGCCGCTCGGGACCCGTTGGTACTAATGAAAAAGCATCAAATTTCATAATTGATAAGAGCGTGACAAGTTTCAGTGCGCCGGTCCCGCGGGCCGTACAATTTATTAATCAGAAATAATAATTCACAGGTAATGTGTCTGACGCGTGAGCCGATAAACATCGCCATCGGAAGGGTTACCCGGTGACACTTGAATGAGGGTTGGGTTTAAGCTTAGGTTAGTTTTTGGTTTTTTTTTGTTTTATATCTTTGTAATTTTTTTCTCTGGGTCTAGATAATTGAAATAATATGTTAAAGAGTAGTAAGGTGCATTGGGTAGCACCGTAAGAGTGGAGCGTAAATATAAGAGTACTTTTAGGTTCTTACCCCTTCCATTATGTATTACGGTGGTACCCAAAAGTACCTTAATCCAAGTATATGGCAAAATGAACTCAATCATTCCTATGATAATTTAGAAGCGGCGTCAAACTTAGTACATAAGAAATCTAGGTCCATTATTCTAAGATGTGAGACAAATTCTTTTTGAAGATTAAAATAATATTCTTCTTGGAACGAGGTACTCTCTCAATTCCTCTTCTACTACACACAGCAATATTTACATTTTATACTTCAACGTTTTATATACATGTTATCATGTATTTTGATATTATATTCGATAAAAAGTACTTATTCAATACAACAGTTAACTTGCTGTATCGATACAGTTATTGCGTAGTGAATTGTCTGACGTCATATCGATTAATTCGCGTTTTTTATTTTAAGTGATTAGATTTGGTCAATGAATTTGAAATACCTTGGATTATTATTATTACTAGTTATTGACACGACAAAAGGACCAATACACCTTATGTAAGTGGGAAATTAAGCAGATAAATACTTATCTCTAATTGGTCAAATATAGTGCACCATGAAAACCTTATATACACAGGCTGAACCCAAAACATGATGAATTTGACTGGTACTTACGTAATCAGGTATGATAATATGATCGATATCGAGACATATACGTAAAATACTGGGTCCCACAAAATTGAGTTTTATTAACCATTGGCAGCCTCCGTGGCGCAGTTGGTTAGACGCTGGCTGCGAAACGAGAGGCCGCGGATTCGATCCCCGCACCGACACAAATGTAAGGCCCACAAATAATTGTCTTGGGTCTGGGTGTTTGTGAGGCCGTAATGTGTCTCTTAGTTTCTGATACCCACGACACATGACTTTATTGACCTTAATCTAATCAGGACTATGTGTGTGTTCGGCATTTTTATTATTATTATTTATTATCTAATTATAATATTGAGAGTGGTACTCGCAATCGTACTCTCGATTGTAGAGGAGGCTCGTACCCTGCAGTGGGACGTATATGGGCTGATACAATTATAATATTACTTTTTGGCTTTTGTTAAGTTAACCAATTCTAAAACTTTACAGTTTAAGTGCAACCGGCCCTACCAGACGTAGATTTTTATTTTAATCCTCGCATACACTCGGGGGTCCCATGGCGGTAGAAAGAGTTAGCGCTTTTAATTAAACTAATCAGTTAATTCAGTGAGGCGCGGCCTTGCCGTGCATATGCTAATGGGTCGTTAGGCGATAGACACAGGACGCGGTAAATCGCGCCGTTTCGTCGGTTTAAAACATAATCTTTATTATTTTGGGTTGTGATTTAAGGACAGAAGTGGTTCTGTTTATGGGTGTTGTCGGAAATATGCGTGAAATGTGAATTAAATAATATTTTTGGAAATGATGTTCCCTTAAATGGAGCCAGATAATTTTAATTATTTATGACTTTTTAAAATAAATACACCCAACACTCATCTACATAACCCTAACCCCACACTAAGATCGAGTCTTGTGTCATGGGTATCAGGAACTACGAGAGAGTTTTGGGACACACATACATCCAGACCCGAAACAAATACCTGTGGATCACAGAAATATTTAGCTCGGTGTGGGGATCGAACCCGTGGTCGCTCGTTTCACGGCGTGTAACCAACTGTGTCACGAAGGCTGTCAAATGCTTCCATCGGTTTATGTATGAAAGGATACATTAAGACAACACGGTGAAATTATGACTCTACTATTTCACATCTCTTAATGCACCTTCTTAAAATATCAATGATCAGGTCAACTTTGGTAGTAGGAGCATCACCGTTTCTCAAATATCAAAACATCTTTAATACTTGCTTTTCGCTTATTGAGTGAGATTGCCAGAGACTCACAAGCTGTTGATAGGATGATGAAAATCTCGTCTAAATGACTCAAGTAGTTTTTTAGCGTTTTGTTTTAAATCATAAATCATTTATTTCACTTGTGAAACATAGGTTACAGGGTTGTAATACATAGGTAGGAGCTCTATGGTCTGCCTGCTTAATAGCATATATGTAAGTGTGACTTTCGTCAATAATTTTAATACTATACCGAATACAAATCAAATTCAAAAGCAATTTTTCACCATATCAAATCTCTATCACATCGTGAGTGAACATACAATGCGAAACCTGGATATATTGGTAGAACCTCTGCCTATCCCTGGGATAAAAATGTGGGAGTTTATGTATGTATGTTTTCACCTTGGGTGCACCTTAGGTAACCTATAACCGGTTTTTAGCACAATTATTATCCAATAAATACTCTGTTTGGATTGCGCTGCACTAACTAAAAGGTGCACTGTAAGGCCGCTTGTCCACCGCCGCCGTCACTGGACCGTCACCGAGACCGAGATGACGGCGCCGATTTAGCGATACATACATTTACTATGGCTATGTGTCCACCGCACACCCGTCACCCGAGAACCGTCATCCCGGCCGCCGATGTTTCGAGTAGTGCGACGTGACCGCTAGATCTCGGCACGGTTTTATGACGGGCCGATATGCCGGCAATACAAAACACGTTTGTTCTTGTCCACACAGTACCGTCGCACCGCGCCGTTCGCCCGGTTTTCGTTTTGTCTATCATAAAATTGGTAAAAAAAGGGCTAAGAAATTCAAATACGATATTTATACATTAATTGGAGTAGCTGAGAGTCCAAAATTATTTGCATCGCCTAGGCCTTGGAACGTACAAAAGCAGAAGAAGCAATTGTGGCCGGTTGAAACTAGCCATCCTCCTAGTTGGTTTTATTTCAACTAAAAAGGAAAACGCAACTACCACGTACGACAAAACTGAGCCACCGATATATCGGCGCGGTGGACACGCGATCGCCGTCACGTCGTCTTAAACTCGGCCTGAAATAATCTCGTTCTCGGTGAATGACGGTCCGGTGACGGCGGCGGTGGACAAGCGGCCTAAGTCACTTTTAAATTCACGTAGAGAGTGCCTTTATTCGCCAAACGCGCGTTGTGATAACGCCTTTATTATGCATTACTTTTATCGATGGATATAAGGATGCACCGACTAACAAAGCACACTTATCTGTATTTTTAATCTAGCACTCACTATGCACGTGAGATTGAATAATATTTTTATTTTAACAGGTGTGGCGAACGAGGAAATTCACTTTATGTAAAGCAGGTAGTGGTAATCAATACCTAGGCCCAATTTAACTTAGTATTGGTGATACTAGTCACTGAAGATAATTAGAAGTAAGAGGGATTAAGCGTAAAAATGGATCTTTCAGCCTTGTTATTTTTTTAAAGTCCATCCAGCTGGATGCATTTGAGCCAAAATGGCAAGAGCTCGCCGAGGACAGATTCAAGTGGAGTATCAAAGAGGAGGCCCTTGCCCAGCAGTGGGACACAGTATAGGCTATTAAAAATATACTGGGTATCTCAAGACTGCTACCGAAAACGAAGCTGGGTGGTAGTTTTAGTGACTACAAACACAATGCAACTAAAAATTTCGCAAAGAAACGCGACTATTTTTATCGAACTATTTTTTATGATTTTTTAAATATCGTCATTTTTGGGTGGTAAATCCATAGTTTTTGCTAAAATAATAATTTTAACTCTTTTATACCTTAGATTATTTATAAATAAAAGGGTATAATAGGTTAAATACGTACATATACCGGGTATATCAAGACTGCTACCGAAAACCAAACCAGGTGGTAGTTTTAGTGACTACAAACACACTACAACTAAAAAATTCGCAAAGAAACGCGACAATATTTTTCAATTATTTTTTAAATATCATCATTTTTGGGTGGTAAATCTATAGTTTTTAATAAATAATTATTTAAACTCTTTTATACCTTAGAGTATTTATAAATAAAAGGGTATACACTATTATTTTAGGAAAAAATGTATTTTCCACCCAAATACAGTCATAGGAAAAAAAATAAAAAAAAAATTGACGCTTTTTTTTGCAACTTTTTCTGTTGCATTGTGTCTGAAGTCGCTTAAACTACCACCCGGCTTCGTTTTCGGTAGCAGTCTTGAGATACCCTGTATACTGTTATAATGGTTTCTTAGGTTTTCGCGAGTGTTACACATTTAAATAAAACTATTATTATTTACGATTATTATTTATAGTATTTATTTATATTTAAACTATTATTATTTATTTATATTATTTACGAATTTTATCGCGGATTTATGCAAACTAATCAAAACGTCAAGAAGTTGATAAATGTCAAAAATTTACCAAATCCGCGATAAACTCCGTAAATAATAGTCTTATTTCAATATACTTTTATTAAAGTGGTATGTCTACATTTACTACTGCAACTGTTATTAGGCTAATGATATCGAGACATGCCAAGAATTAACACCAAGAATGAAAGTGAGTCTCTAGGGACATTGAGTTATTTTTTGCCCTAAAGTTCAATTAGGAAGAAAACAAATCGCACCTTTAGAATTATATAGACCTAACTAAAAACACTTATTTTTTGGGAAACGTTAATTAATGATTTGGAAATTAAGATAATATGGACTTATGGAAGATACATCGAAAAGACTTAAGTATCGTATCATTCTGTCTTTCACGCGTCGATAGGTCCTTCTTTAATATTTTTCTTTGGATTTGGTCACTTTAATTTTAAATGTGCGAAATGGGAGTTCGAGTAGCTAGGCAGTCTTAGCTGAACTGACATTTTCCATTCCAGTTTTTTTAGGGAAGACTTCGGAAGAGAACCTTTAAGCAAGAGGTTTAAATACTCAAGATAGCGATTGCAAACCTGACTTCCATTGATATCTGGTTCCATGGTGTAATGGTTAGCACTCTGGACTCTGAATCCAGCGATCCGAGTTCAAGTCTCGGTGGAACCTGGCTTTTTGCTACACTTTTCATACAGTTTCGCAAAAAATGACTGCATTGAATAAGCCAGGCTTTTATTTTTTTCTCGATTACATGATATTAACTTCGACACAATATTCCGATATCTGTATCTGTATCAGCCCATATACGTCCCACTGCAGGGCACGGGCCTACTCTACAATCGAGAATACGATTGAGAGTGGTTAGGCCATATAGTCCACCACGCTGGCCTAGTGCGGGTTGGCGGACTTACATACCAAAGAAATTCTTATGAATTGCTATGGTATGCAGGTTTCCTCACGATGTTTTCCTTCACCGTTTTAGTGCGTGGTGATTGACTATCAATACACACATGACTCCGAAAAGTCAGAGGTGTGCCCTGGGATTCGAACCCGCGACCACCGTGAACATGTTGGCAGTCGCGTCTAGTCCGTTTACCAACAGGCCACCACGCACTTTTATATTCCGATATATGATGATAATATGCGTAATACTGAAAAACTTTTTAAGAGACAAATGTATATTTTCTACACACTCAATTTGAAATACGACTTGGGTACGAAGGTCGGTATGGAAAACCACATCATCCGGTTCCATGGTGTAATGGTTAGCACTCTGGACTCTGAATCCAGCGATCCGAGTTCAAATCTCGGTGGAACCTGGCTTTTTACTGCCTATTCCTTCTTTTATTTTGGACGAAGCGTTTAGTGGTTATGAAAGCTTTGTTTTATTTTGGCTTGACAATGTGACTGCATTGTGCCTCATGGTGAGCGCAATCCAACAGATAGAGCATCAATTTGATGGGCTAGCAGCACCAATGATAGAAGCTTTATGAATGTTCATCTGCAGCAATGATTAAAGAAAGAAAGTATTTTTATTGACACGGTTACAACCATTAAGTTAATATTACTACGAATTACAAAACATCACATACAGTACAAGTACCAAAGGAGAATCAAAGAAACAAACAAATGGAAATGGTAGAGTGAACATAAAGAAATTTAAAAAGAAAGACATAATGCATAATTAGAACTATTCGCAAACGTGCCAATGGGATACCTTCTCCTTTTCAACCTTAATGCTGAATTGTCATCGGAATGATAATTCGCTGGTTTTCAAAGGCAACCTAAAAACGAAGTGACGTCGGACATTGTGCTAGCTTATGAATGAATTAAATAAGGTATACAGAAAAATAAAATTATATAAATAATGGAACCTTATTTAAGTTACTTACCATCACTTACCATCAAATGACCTGTTTGAACGTTAGCCGAACTTATGCGAGAAAAATATGTACCGACTGTAAACTATAGTCCCAGTAATAACGTAACACAGAAACAAAAATAATTTTAAAAACTCTGGAGAATCTATGAAAGTAGCAAAAAGATGTGTTTTGATGCCTGGTATAATATTTTCAAGGATATAAGAATACAAGACCAGGCTCCACCGAGATTTGAACTCGGATCGCTGGATTCAAAGTCCAGAGTGCTAACCATTACACCATGGAACCGGATTATGTTGTTTTCCACACTGACCTTTGTACTAAAGTCGTATTTTAAATTGAGCGTATAGAAAATGTTTATTTTTCTCTTGAAAAGTTTTTCTGGATTATCAAGATTATCATCATTTATCAGAATACTGTATCGAAGTTAATATCGTGTAATGGAAGGACCAAAATTAAGGCCTGGATTTTCCATGCGGTTTTTTTTTCGTATGAAAAGTGTAGCAAAAGGCCAGGTTCCACCGGGATTTGAACTCGGATCGCTGGATTCAGAGTCCAGAGTGCTAACCATTACACCATGGAACCAGATGACGAGATTGCGTAGTTTCTTCTACACAAATAATTTTTGTTTTAGAATCCACAAACCATAATAAAGATTTTGCAGGGACTCTGAAAATATTGGTTTGAATGAGGGTGACACATTTAGGTTTCTAACATGGAGTTACAATTAGCTCCCGCTAGTTTGATGTTACAAATTTGTTTGTTTGGGAATTCAAAAATATAGGTCCGAGTTTGGCGCTTAAAGTATTTTCTTTTAATCAGGTGTGCATAAGAAAGAATCTACTGATAAGATAAATAAATACACCCAGTAGTCAGAGGCATAGTCCAGACCCCACACTAAGATCGAGTCTCATGTCGTGGGTATCAGCAACTACGGGAGACTTTTCGGTCTCACAAACACCCAGAGACAACCTTCTATCACCAATTGTGATTCTACCTTCATAATTAGCATCAACCATCAAGTACGTAAGAAAGTTAACTCTGCTAGTCTAAATAAGTAGTTTTTTAATACTATTAAATAAATGGGCAAAAAAGTCTGATACAATATTCCTTATAGTAAAAGAAAGGCTAGGTTCCACCGAGATTTGAACTCGGATGGCTGGATTCAAAGTCCAGAGTGCTAACCATTACACCATGGAACCGGATGATATGGTTGTCTGCTGAGTTCTTCACTAACTGGTTGTATTTTTAAATAAGAATATACTGGTTCTATTCACAAATTAGTGGATTTTGTACAAGATGACATAATTATATTTTCTGTCAAGAGATGCTGCATGTGGACAAGTTTACACATATAATTATGTGCAATTCATTTACTACTAAATATACCCTGTAACTCTATTAACTATAACTCTAGTAACTCTGTTAATCCTTTTCTTAGAACCATCCCCTGGTTGTCTGTAAAATTTCCTACAAGCAACAAGACCGCCCATAGTTCTTTTTTTGTATGTGATTTTAGTTTTATCTGTTTTTTTTTGTGTGTGCAATAAACTGTATAAATAAAAAGTCATGACTCGTGGTTATCAACACGAAAGACTTTATAGTTTCTAAATAGTAAGAAACAAAATGAGTATTCGAAGATCAAAGGGCCTCCTTCAGGTTACCGGGAGCATATTAGCTTTTCTCTCGCCATTATAAAAAAAAGGTCATAATGCATATCATGTCTAAGTGCGTGGATCAAATTGGCTACATAATCCGTTCCACCATGGACAGGAACAACTGCCAGGCTGGCAAGTGTTTAATGTTTTGTGACTGAGCAAAAATATTATTTCATACAGCTTCGTCCATCTAAATACTTTCCGTAACATTTGAGAAGAGAGAAACATCATAAAAGGTTCCACCGAGATTTGAACTCGGATCGCTGGATTCAAAGTCCAGAGTGCTAACCATTACACCATGGAACCGGATATCAATAGCGGTCATATTAGCCCTTCCTTTTTAAGATACATAAGCTCACATTTCTATCTCCAATGCTTATGCAGAGAGACGTCTAGTTCCACCTATTGTTCGTTAAGGTTATATCGTCTTAAATTACTATAGAAGCGAAGCTATGCCGTGCCAGACCCTAACAGTCCTAAGCAGTATGACATGTTTTCCTAACTAAAGATTTCAATGCTACGTTGTAATTTATAGAAGCGCAGCTCTACCATTTATCTACGGTAGAGTTTTTAATTAATAGTTAATTAAATGGTAATTAATGCTTATGGATGTTTTCGATCAGGAAGAGATTGCCTAATACACGTATCCTCCTCCCGTTCTTTATTCTTACTTCTCCCCTCCCATTTTGAAAGGCTGGCAACAAATGAATGTAAATGATTGTAGACGGCTCTAGCGTCCTGTCAGCCGATTGCTCGTTTGCCGTAGTTTTAAATTAAAGAATTATAAGACAAGGGCATTGTAAATCAACAAAAAAACTAGGACTTTTCTAATCCCCACCTTTCTTTTTCAAAAATTAAGTATCTTAACATCCTCGTCCACACTCACTTTTGTTTCTAAGTTAGAAAATACTCGTATGGGAAAGTTTTTATTCAACTTGCAATTATTGTTAGTTGTAATCTTTCAAATCATTTTGTAAGATTTCACAGATAGCGCAGGTGAAATTACGCAATCTAATCATCCGGTTCCATGGTGTAATGGTTAGCACTCTGGACTCTGAATCCAGCGATCCGAGTTCAAATCTCGGTGGAACCTGACATTTTGTTCTCACGCTGTGTAATGAACAGCGCATATCAGTGGCGTGCCTAGGGTTGTGGGCAAGCCCAATATTTTTTTAGTAAGAATATGTATTGGTACAGGAGCAAAATGGTATTAAGAAAGAAGAACGTGTTCATCATGCGATAGGGGGCGAGCCTATGCGATGTAATTAAATAAAAAAATATGTAGAAAACGACCCCAGATTCGAATCCGAGACCTCAACTTTGCGCCATCGAGGCAGTCCTAGACCTACCACACGATCTATATAAGATTAGGATAAAAACCAATAAAGTAATAACTATCTTTATCACCGTTATGAAAAAATCTATTACAACAAGTTGTTTCGAAAAAATCTAATAGATGGCGCGATTTTTACGGCCATCTATTTAATGTTGCCAAAATACTGAAGGGTCCATCATTAGTTTTAAATAGATGAGTAAAACAAATGTGTAAGTTAAATTACTTTTGGACATGCATGCATACGTAAATTTATATTGTAATTATTTTGTAAATTAATAAACGACACTACAATAGCACAAGTACGGCGCCGTGTTTAACTTCGCGGCCAGAAATTATTGTTAATACATTCATGTTATGTTTTTGTGTATGCATGTGATTTTTTGATTCATCATGAGCCCTGAAAGGAAGCTAAGGAATATCTGAAAAACACTAAGATTACTGTCTACGCGAGCATAATGTTAAGAAATCTCATCACATATTATGTATATGACGCATAAAGAGGTTTCTATACGCTGTTTACCAGAATTTTGAAAATATATTAATGCATTCACATGTTTTTGTCAATTACTATAAAAAGTATAAAAGTACCAGTTTAATTATTTAAATCACCTATAGCCGGAACAATTCCAAAAATTTAAGTACATCGTTCGAAAAAAATATACAACACCGACAGTATAACTTATTACTATGAGAACATCCAGCAATCTATGTAGTTACGTGCACTGATCTATAAAATTGTATTCTATAGTTTTCACTACTTTCGAGAAATACACAACAAATCAGGCGTAGGTTTTGCGACCAGATACGAGTAGTTGTTTGTCTACGAAATGTAATGAATTTACCTTTTCCTCGCTGATCAACACTTGCACACACTTCAAACCATCACAAGGCACATTTTCACCCATTATTATACGTAATAAACGTAAAATACTATAATTAAACGAAAACTAAACGTAGATGTTCAGTGGTTACTGGTTAATCGTTCGCTCGAAAGACATAATAATAAGCGTGAAGCTAGCCACAGGTCCTAAATTATGGACAATTCCAAATTAAGTATTCTAATTATATATTAATAAAAATATTTAAAACATCATAATACGGTCTCAAAAAATACAAATTTATTTTATATATTATCTAATATAACTTGTAGCAAAACATAAATATTTTTCGATAAATTTGGATCATAATATGACATGTCAAGTGCACAACTTCACTCCGCGAAGCCGGGCATTTTGCTTGGTACAAATTGCATTAAAAAATAGCTATATGTATAGGTACGTAGTGTCATGGTATATACCGTTACTCAATGACCGTTACTACATTAATTGTGTGTGTGAGTGTATTTCTATGAAAATTTATATTTAATCTCTTTATTACTAACAAAAAGTAATGGCGTAATGTTTTTGGAAAACAGCATACTGGGGGTGAAATAAGGGATGGAATATTGCATGGATAATCAAAATCGCTAAAGTGTTTAATGTCAAAAATTTATAAGGCACACTATTTGGATATGGAGAAACGGGATATAATAGAGTGGGAGGTAGGGGAGAGGACTGGGATAGCTGACACATTTGATAGGACGAAATGTAAATGCACGGTATAAGACGGGATGGTCAATGAAGAGAAAAGACGGGACGTATCGGGAAGTGACTGAACAGACGGGATGGGACGGAATTGAGCAGGACAGTAGGATAGCTAATTCATGTTTAGGTATACAAGAGCTTATACGAAAAATAGCATGTATTTGGTGTGGAGTAAAATAAAAAAATATCTGCATCCAGGCAAAGGTGGGTCGGGCTTTTTTGCTATGCTAAATAATTCAATATAAAATTCATCATATAATAACTAAGCCATAGCGAAGCGTGGTCGGGTCATCTATGGTATCTTTTAATTGATTTCAATGAATGTCGTCGGAGTAGTAACAGTGTTATAATATTTCCACAGCAAAATAATGATTTGAATCTGGAGAGATGGGATAGAATAGAATATAAGGTGGATAAAATGGGACATAAGAATAGGTACAGGATGGGATTGAAAATGGATAAGCAGTTTAGACAACGGCTGTCATATTGATTTTAAATAAAATATGGACTGGAATCTGTATTTGCACCCAGGCGAAGCCGGGCCGGGCCGCTAGTATATTATATATATATACGAAAACGAAGCTGGGTGGTAGTTTTAGTGACTTCTGACACAATGCAATTAAATTATGTGCAAAAATTGTGACGATTTTTTTGTTATTTTTTTCTATCATCGTATTAGGATGGTAACTATATCGTTTTTTTCTTAAATAATAGTGTACAACACGCTATGGTGTGCAACGCTATAAATTATTATTTTAGCAAAAACTATGGCTTTACCACCCAAACTCGACGATATTTAAAAGATAATTAAAAAATATTATAGTGTTTCTTTACGAAATTTTTAGTTGCATTGTATTTGCAGTCACTAAAACTACCACCCGGCTTCGTTTTCGGTAGCACTCTTGATATACCCGGTATAATATATTTAATAAAATATCAGTGTACATACAAACAAAATATACGTATGACGATGAAAATTAAAAGGAATACTAAAGAAAGACAAAGTTATTTGATGGACAGTGAAGAAAAAGATTACTAACTAATCTAATAATTCTATTATAGATACTAGTTACTACACAAAATTTATTTTTAGAAATTTAAAAATACCAATTTGTTAGTGTTCTTGGATGGGGCAAACAGTTGTTAAATTTCCTTCGCACAAATTTATATGCCGCTGGAGAGTGAAAATTAAGTGTCATAGCAAACTTTCTTAAAATAGGTGGGTATAGTGGTCGTTTTCTTTCTTTATGGAGTCTTCTATTTTGTCTAGTTTTTATTATCTATATGTGTATGTGACTGAACTCCTCCTAAACGACTGGACCAATTTTGATGAAATTTTTTGTGTGTGTTCGTGGAGATTCGAGAATGGTTTAGATTTACAGTTTGGTCTACTGGAAAATGTTTTTTCAATTAATTTCTTATTTATAAGGAGTTGTTGATTTTGGTTATACCATACAAAATGTTCATGGGTTTGTAACTGTCAAACATTTAATGTTCATACCGTCAATACGGTAAACTCTTCCCTCAAATTAAATAACGTATTTAAATAAAGGTTTCGAATCGACAACATATATCCACAATATTCGATTAATGGCGTATTTTAGATTTTAAAGATGTAAAATAATGACAGTAATGAAAAGTGGTTGACATTTAAATTGGTTGTCAAATATTTATGCATACGTTCAGAAATTTAATTTGTGTAAACTAAAGAGTATATTATGAAGCTAAATAAATATAGGACAATCAAATAAATAATATTCACACGTAAGAAGTTTTACTTCTTTTCAAGATAGAATGTGACTTGAAAATGAAAAATCTTTCATAAAATAACACATAAAAATAAAAACTGAACTGAACTGAATAAAATAACAATTTTATATAATTATGGAGAATATTGCAGGGATTCTCAAATTAGGCGTTGTCTGTGTCTTGAGAAACCAGTTATATATAATTGTTACTATATAGTAGCATTTCACCCATAGGTGCGACTGAGAGGGCAATATACGCTAGAAGCCAGGTAAAAGCACACGAGAGAGAAAAAGATAGATAATACTTTGGTGTGTTCCATCTTTTAAAGATATTGCGTCACGCGTGGACCAGCGTTGATTTTGAATGAAATAATTTTGTATTAGTTTTTGACCTCGGCGCTCGCTTAGGCGAGTTGCCGGGTGCAGCGCTGCGAACGCGGGTGCTCCGTCGCAGGCGCGGGGCTCCATTACGCGCGGTAAATTTAAAAATGATAGACGTTTTGCATAAACGAATGTATTTTATTTAAGGTACTAATTTGCCTTTAGGATTGAGTATATGCGTATTAAGTAAGGCAAGCCGGGCTTTTGGGCTTGTATGGAAGTACCGCCACTGGCGCATATGTCGTTAAATGTAGCTACGAAAATTCTTCTCAGCATATTTTTACTTCATAACTATTAGGAGATCATAACGAGTCCTGATTTTTTTTTATTTACTGGCAGTGTGAAGTGATGTCACAGCAAAAGGGTTGTGTCCAAAGTTTGATTTGAATAATGTGTAATGGTACCTAAAAGTACTGCTTATAAAAAAACATGCACTTGGAAACAACATT
Organism: Hyles euphorbiae; assembly: GCA_023078785.2. Taxonomy (NCBI): domain Eukaryota; kingdom Metazoa; phylum Arthropoda; class Insecta; order Lepidoptera; family Sphingidae; genus Hyles; species Hyles euphorbiae. The sequence continues at coordinate 3,756,981 of CM041032.1, read as the reverse complement.
AAATTCAGTTATAAAGTGACTGAGATATTAATACTTTTAATAGTGTCGTGGGGACACTTGTTTTCTCTTTCGCACGTATGCACCTTATAGAAGATGACGTCACGTCGTGCGTGTTGTATCCTTTTCTATTACTCCTACCACCACCATTTTCATATTTGTAACTTGCTTATTACGATACTAATTTTAAAAATGATTCTGATTATGATTCTGCACAACGTCACCTTTTACATACATACATACATAAACTCACGCCTTTTTCCCAGAAGGGGTAGGCAGAGGTGCCAGGACACCCACATTTCGCCTTGTATGTTCCGTCCCACGATGTGATAGGTGGCGAGCCTATCGCCATATCGGGCACAAATTCCTGACTCTGGGCTGATAATGAATAGAAAAATCCAATATCACTTTGCCCAACCCGGGATTCGAACCCGAGACCTCAACTTTGTAACCGTACCCTAGTACAACTACGCCACCGAGGCAGCTTGAGCAGGCAGAGTACAACGTCACCTTTTAATATAAACAATTATAAAAATTGATGACACTAGCCTATTGATGAAAGATGTTATGTTTACAAGGTAAAGTCACAACTGGCGGGAGCCTAATTGTGTCAACTAAAGAAACCTAATTGTGTCAGCCTATTTCAAATCCAATATTTTGAGAGGATAAATGCACTGTTGTGTTCCTGTCCTTCAAGGACATTGTAGCCAGAGTAACAACTGCATATATTGAGACTTGACATTGTAGGTCTTGGGAAGACGAGCACAGTTGAGTGTGAAACGTTGCTACTGTCCATGAGCGGTCGTACCGCTTACCATCGAATTGGCTTACGAATGGCATGCTCATTTCGCCTTTCATAGCAATAAAATAGAAAAAAGGATTTTTGCAGGATCTGTATCATAATAGTGGATTCTAAAAAAAAAACAAAAAATGTGTAGACGAAACTACGCTATCCCATCATCCGGTTCCATGGTGTAATGGTTAGCACTCTGGACTCTGAATCCAGCGATCCGACTTCAAATCTCGGTGGAACCTGGCTTTTTGATATCTCAATAAACTGCTTTATGAATATAGTATTCTTACTGCAGTAAAGGAGGGATTATATATATTACATGTCATTAGAGAAATAATATGTTTTTTATGTTACTACTAGTGGCCCGGCCCAGCTTCGTCGTATACGTATTATACATATGAACCTTCCTCTTGAATCACTCTATCTGTTAAAAAAAAACGCACCAAATGTAGTTTTAAAGATTTAAGCATACAAACGGACATAGGGACAGAGAAAGCTTCTTTTTTATACTATGTAGTGATATAGTCACGGCTTCATTAAAACAGCTTTAAAACCTATTTTTATTATCGAAGATTCTCTCTTTTTCGGTCCAACACAATATAAAAGTCGTTGGGAAGGGACAAGAAATTCGATAACTAATATACTTTTTAATTACTACTCTGCTAATACCCTATGAATAAGGCCCTCAGTATTAAGTAAATATAATTAAAAGAACATTTCAATAATCTATAAAGGTCTTACTGGTGGTAGGTCTCTCATATGTGAGAGGCTGCCTGGGTGGGTACCGCCGCAATGTCTATTTCTCCTGTCAAACAGCAGTTTAAATGCACTGTTGTGTTTCGGTTTGAAAGACATTGTAGCCAGAGTAACTACTGGACATATTGAGACTTGAACATCTTGTGTCTCAGGATGGCGAGCGCAGTGGAATGCCAAGCATTGCTTTGTAAATCAAGGTGTTGTTTTGCTACTGTTCATGAGCGGTCGCATCGCTTACCATCAGGCGAACGGCATGCTCGTCTCGCCATTCAATGCAATAAAAAAAAGGGTCACAAAGACATTTCTACTTCTACTAATAATTTTACTTAGTTGAAAATCTTAGAATTGCTATATTGTTTAAAATATATTAATTATGAGAATAAATGTCACGTAATTAATTCTAACAAAGTAAAATATAACCTTCGACCTCTAGACAAAGTTAATTTTGATATTTACATAAAGAAGTATTTATTCAAATTTAGTACACAGAATGCCTGCCACCTCATAATATATTTAAAAGCTTGTTATTTTTAAACGCCTACATTTAAATTCTAGGATTTTACTAATTATTTTTATGAAACAAAAAGCCAGGTTCCACCGAGATTTGAACTCGGATCGCTGGATTCAGAGTCCAGAGTGCTAACCATTACACCATGGAACCGGATGACGAGTTGATCAGAAAAGATAGTTCCTTTCACATTTAAATATGTAAATAATTTACCACATTTGTGTAAGATGATGCTGTGATTTGTAACTGGCCATTAAATTGGTAGAAAAAAAATATGATTTGTTTACACAGATGACAGAGATCATAATACGAGTATAATAACATTAAGCTTGCGTACAGTAGTAGACTGCAACGGGCTGATAATGGAGATGATGACATAATCACAGAGTTCTTAAGAAAAAAAAGTATGAGGGAGGCTCTCTATCTCTTTCTTGGAAGTTATAAATTTAATGACTATCAGCCAGTCGTATTCCAATAAGTAGAGTGTCAAATAATAATTAATTCTAAGATTTTTATTGAGCAACATGTTCTTCAGAAAATACTGGCGGTATTTTATATATTTTTTCCGAAAACTTTTTTGGATTCACGCCAAACGTCCGATTCTGCGATGTTTAAATTTGAATTCAGAACAGTTTCAACATTTCTTGACGTTAGAGGAAAATAATCGATTCTGTATGAAATGTATTTTTTTCTTCATAGGCAATGCACTGTTTTTGCTTCTACCAGTGTAGATGTATTTTTTAATAAAGTAATTATACGAAGTCATAGATATACGAAAATAATATAATGTAAGTTTTGGTAAGCGAAGAGATGCCAGGATAATATGCGTTTGCCTTTTAGAATAGGGCTAACTTTTTTGTTTTATTAGATTTATTTCCAACATTTTTACTTTATTATTGAAGGACTCTTTTAATTAAAACATTAATTAAGTGATGCGATAAGCAGGCTATTTAAAGTTTTATTTATATTTATTTATTTATTTATTTTTAAGGAAAGCTTACAGATAAATTAACAAAATATAGGATATCAACCATAAATAAAAGAAATACCAATTACAAGCTTCCACATATAGGTAAAGATTCAACGATAACAAGATCCTTGCCTCCTACGTAAAGAAAAAATATTAAAAAGAATAATAACACTAATAAAAGGGACCAAATGGGAAATTAAGAGAAAACAAAATAAAAACAAAAACAAAGCAGGTGAAAAAGCAGAGGCAACAGAAATAATAACAATAAAATAAAAAACTTACAATCCAAAAATAAAAATAAAAACTATACACTAAAAATTAGCTACTTATTTGAAAAACAAATAATAATAACATATATATATATATATAAAGCTGTGAAAACCTATACTCGTATAACATATGTTACACCCACTAATTTACGTTTTAATGATATGTGTTTCGTAAAATTTGCTGATTATCATAACTAAATCTATTTAAGCCATTTCACTGATCCAGTATTGTAAAAAAATGGTTGAGCCATTTTACAACTGCATTAACATTTAATGTATTGCAATAAAACAAAGACACGACTACATTCAGACTGATAAGGAAAGGGATATAAGTTTTGTAATATAGTAAGACAATTGTGAATTTATTTTAGGTTTAATTTTCACATAACATTTATATTTAACTACATATGTATCCTTCTGCCTGCGACTTCAATAACAGGAGAATATAGCTTGCTTGCCTGTGTACTATAATGGGATCTGCTATGATGTGTAGTTTAATACTATTAGGCGTTGCTATATAACATACATAATACATGCAAAACAGCAAAAACTCACGCCATTTTCCCAGAAGGGGTAGACCGAGGTGCCACGACACCCATATTTCGCCTTGTATGTTCCTTCCCACGATGTGATATGCGGCGAGCCTATCGCCATATCGGGCACAAATTCCAGACCCTGGGTTTAAAGTGAATAGAAATATCCAATATAATTATGCCCAACCCGGAACTCGAATCTGAGACTTCAGCTTTGTAGCCGTACCGTACAACTACGCCACCGAGGCAAGTTTTATAGTATAATTGTTTTGTTTGTTGACTTTCAATATAGAGATATGTATACATACATACATAGTCGTCACACCTATTTCCTATAGGGGTATCTAGATACTATAGGTCGTCACTTTGCTTGAACCTGACATATTAGTTTCGTTTCATGCACTATCATAAACCTCTTCATGCATTCTCGTTGATTCAGGGTACTTTTGACCTGAGTATTCTTGAGGGTATTACCGATTTGGTTAGTGTAGGTTCAGTGAACCCACCGACTAACCATCCACACTCGCCTTAGTCTCTTTGTATTCTTATATTGAATACTCGTCACTATATCTTCTTTCAATCCACAAGTTTTCTAGATAATATATTTATATCCAGTAAAACAGAAATAAATTACAAGGTTGATAGCATAACAATGAACTGTTAATGATTTCAGGAGGCCTATTTTCACTTGGGCACAATTTTTATGATGAAAAATGAAATTAAAAAATATCCCAGAATTAAATTAATCTGCTAAAGATTTCAGGAGGCCTATGTTCACGTGAGCAACATTTTTATGTATGACGATAAATAAATAAAAAATATTTTGAAGTACAAAAAAAAAAAACAAAAATATCCGTTTAAATTATACATAACGTCTCGCAGCAACTTATGGTCACGTCCATAATATATTTATCCGCAGCATTCGGATATGGGACGGCGGTTAGTCGACGTAATGCGCACGTCCGACACCATTCTACATTTTTATTTTGTCAATATTTAATGCTGCGCCCGCAAACTTGCTACGCTAAAGCTACACAAGGTATGGTTTGGGATCAACTTTGTATTAGAAATATCGTCATGTTGTTTGAATTTCGGTTTTATGCATTACATGGGAGATGGTAAAATTAAAATTTTAAGGAAACGAATTTGGAGATAAAGGAGTTTACTTGTTTAGAAAAAATGTGCTTCAGCCTTAGGCATTAAAAAAATACAAAATTAATTAAAATATACAAATTAAAATAAAAAAATACGATCACTTTTGAGTCGATAAACACATACTTTGATAAAAGTCGTAATCAAAATATTCAACAAAGTAATTGAAAAACTAGTATTTAACCAAGTTGTCTCAAGAACAGAAAACATATCTTAAGAACCGTCTTGCAATGTAAGCCTCATGTGTATTCGGTTGTAAACGTCCACGAGCATACATTTGCACGCCGGTGCTTAGCGTCCGGTATAAAATATTGTTTTTTGCCAATATCCGAACCGGGAATCCAACAACAACCCGTGTACTCTAGGAGCTAGACTCGCTTATATAAATGTTATCTCATTGGTTTATATTTTACGCCTCATATAGAGTAGAGAGTCAGTGTAATCAGTAACATTATTTACGGCGAAATTATGGTGATAGAGGAGAATAAAAGGAAGATGAAATAAATTAATATTTTTTTGTCTTTCGTTTTAGAGATGATAGTGTTATACATACTAATAGTATTATAAATGCGAAAGTTTGTGTTATGACTTCTTCACACTCATACTTCTAAAACAATTTTAATAAAATTTAGCATGGACCCACCTGACACCCCAGATTAATAAGTAGGCTACTTTTTACACCGAAAAAATGTAGTGTTACCATGGGATGTGCAAGGAATTCAAATATATTCAATACTTTTTCAAACTCAAAGGAATGGGATGGACAGTTTCAAGTATGGCTGTACTGTTGAGTTTAAATTTTCTAATTACTTATCACGCAAAATTGTTCCAATTCTAAAGTGGTCTCAAAAAGTATCTTTACCCGTTGAAATCGGCCCGGACAATTAGTTCCGTAGTGAATATGTATGTGATGGTCTGAATAACCCAAACTATAGTAGCAAATTGACTACATTGCACTTAAACTTGAACCCTCAGGGTGATACTCTGAACGGCATCGCACTTTGGAGTTATCTCTAGCAAAATCCAGCGTTATTTCTAAGTTTCAAAATTATGCAGGCCTACTTACCTGATTTTTATCCTGCATGGAGGCATGCAGGATATAGAAAAATTCAAGTGTTCCCTTCACATGAGACAGCAACATGTTCCAAATCTTAGTTGTGCGGTAAAATTACATATGTACTTACTTAAACGCACGTCCTTTAACCACAAAGGTTAGTCAGAGGTTCAACCAGGACGACGCCTTTCGCCTTGTGTGTTCCGTCCAAGGATAATGGGCGAGCCTATCGACATATCAGACATAAATTACTATACGAATTATGATGATTCGGGCCAAGACAGTATCGACCGGTAAATTGTAATTGTGGTTCGTTCAAATACCAGCTTAGAAATCTGAATTGTAGATTACCATGCCTTGCAGTATATTACACTAATGAAGTTAGTACAAAAATGTTAGTGTCCTAAACTACATCAAATGGAGTCAAGGTGGTAATATGAAATATGTAAGCGCGCCGTCCCCGAAGCGCGCCGTTCAGTCACATATCGACTGATCCCATACATATTTGAAACTAACTCTTTTGTAAACGCTATTCGATATCGTATTGAAGATTGCTAACTAAATTTTCTGTTTTTTGGGTTAATATTTTAGTTGTTTTGATGGTATTTGCGTTTTATAAGGGAATAAAAATTTCTACAGTAATTGTGTCATATGGCAAGAATATAGACATTTAGTACTTTATGTGATAGGAGCATTGGTTGCCACCAGATAGAGTACAGCAAGCTTTCAGTACTAAACAAATAATTTTAAAATTAAAATGCTCAGATAATTTAGTGTCAAAATTTAAGTAAACCTACTGTCCTAATAGACCAATGAAAAATGAGTCAAATTCTTAAAACCCATTGCTTCCTTTAAACTGCCGTCAACCCTACAGTACTTTTTATTAAAAACAAAACAGTAACAGTTGACAAATCTCTTTTGTGAGACGGCGCATTATTTTCTTCAACAGCAAAAAAAATCAGTCAAGGGTTGTCGCGTAGAGCCGTCACAATGACAAATACAGGGTTGCCAAGTGCGGGATGAAAAAAGTTTGCAACTACCCACTTTTCATTTAACACAATCTACGCGGGACAAATGAGTTTCGGACCTGACCGCGTTTCGTTTGACGCAAATTTTTCACGCTGTTTGTTTTAGGGGCTTTGAGTGGCCCTTTTTGTGTGGACTTATGGTTGGTGGTTTTATTGGCTGTTGAAGTGGTTTGGAATAGTAGACTAGTTTAAATATAACTAATTGAAGTTGGTCTATGAATAAACTTAGTATGGTTTTAGACCGGTTGAAGGCATGTGTGGAATGCTAAAGGAAGGAAGTGTTTTTAAAAGATCTTTAAGATAAGGCACATCACCATCGTATATTTAGTCATGTAATTTTACGATAATACACTTTACATAATACCAAATACATAAGTTTATGTATTTTACTACTGTCTTCCAGAATTCTGGTAATGCTAAAAAAAAAATTATAAGTAAATTCACTATGCCAGGCCATTATAAAAAAATAAAAAAAATTGATAAATTGTACATAAAAGATGGTTAGTAATAATAATCCAGAAGGCAATTTTATGGTAGTTTCCAATAAATTGGCTTAATCAAACAAACTTTAATAATGTATTCAAACATTTAATAAATAGATATTTGTTTAATCTGATAAATATTAATGATGTGATTTAACATAGTAATTTAGTGACTCATTCTAACACATTTAATAATTAAAGGTTGCATTCGAATCATCGATGATGTTACTGCGGTTTATATGCGTTCATCGCTATTGCAAATGTCAGAAACTTCTAGATTATTATAATATAAATAAATAAATAAATAACACCCAACAGTCACATACATAGCCCTGATCCCACACTAAAGATCGAGTCTTGTGTCGTGGGTATCAGAAACTACGAGAGACTTTTCGGTCCCACAAACACCCAGACTCGGAAGAAATATTTGTGGGCCGCACAAACATTTCTCTCGGTGCAGGGATCGAACCCGCGGCCTCTAGTTTCACAGACGGCGCCTAACCAACTGCGCCACGGAGGCTGTCAAATTCTTAGGACTATACTTACTACTATTCTTAGGACCATAAGTTAATTATAATCCTACAAATAGGTATTTAAACATTGAATATGAACGGTGAATATCAAAATATACTTGATTCCTTTGCACAATTAACTATGGAGCTCTACTAGAATCGAATTTGGGTAAAAAGAGGTTTAGCCATAAAACATCAAATGTCTATTTCTCTTGCTAAACAGCAGTGTAAATGCACTGTTGTGTTCCGGCTTGAAATATATTGTAGCCAGAGTAACTGGACATATTGAGACTTAACATCGTATATCTCGGGATGGCGAGCGCAGTGGAATACCAAGCATTGCTTTGCAATTCATGGTGTTGTGTGGCTTTGCTACAGTCCATGAGCCGTCGTATCGCTTACCATCAGGCGAATGGTATGCTTTTCTCACCATTCACTGCAATAATGGACATAGTGTCCGGATGTCACACTGAAGATCAACCATTGAAAATCAGCGTTGTAGTAAAGCTGCGTTGTATTGCAGCATACAGCTGAAAAAGCTGAAATGGCGCATCATTGTAGCCTGGCCATGTACATATTAGCATTAGATTATTAACTTGTATATTTATATTATTGTTTTTTTTTTTATTATGGTGGCCATGCGATGATATATTTTTTTCTATTGCAATGTATTGCGAGACGAGCAAGCCGTTCGCCTGATGGTAAGCGATACGACAGCTCATAAACAGTAGCAAAATTCCACTGCGCTCGCCATCCTGAGACATAAGATGTTAAGTCCAGTAATCCAATCAGTCCAATATGTCCAGTAGTTACTCTGGCTAAAATATCCTTCAATCCGAAACACAACGTTGCATTTACGCTGCAGTTTCACGGGAGAAGTAGACATTGCGGTGGACACCCAGATGGTCTCTCACAAATGAGAGACCTACCACCAGTATCTAAATGATTTTCTTTCTTTCCTTCAAAAGAAAACAATGGCGTTTTAAACAAAGTATAAGAATCAAAATTTAATAGTTCTTCCACAATCGAACCAGCCCACTCGAGTGCAAGCACAACTCTTGGGAGACGTGTACGCGGACTATTTGTTCGGTTGTCGCGAGCGTGTATATTGCGACAAGAGACTGATGGTCGCCGCACCGCCCTTTAATAAAATATTCACTTACACAGACGGATTGTGGGGAGGTGCTGTTTGACACTGTGTTTTTGTGTTTGGTTGTTTGACTTTTTTAGTTTTATGTTTAGGCAGAAGGTTCCTATATTTTTTTCTTAACAAGTAATTATATGTACTTGTATCAGCCCGTATACATACGTCCCACTGCAAGACATGGGCTTCCTCTACAATCTAGACTACGATTGAGAGTGGTTAGGCCATATAGTAGTATCCTGTGTGTATTCATAGTCAATCACCACGCACTATAACGGTGAAAAAAAACATGGTGAGGTAACCTGCTTACCATAGATATTTGTAAGAATTTATACCGGGTATCTCAAGACAGCTACCGAAAACGAAGCCGGGTGGTAGTTTTAGTGACTACAAACACATTGCAACTAAAAATTTCGCAAAGAAACGCGACAATTATTTTTTATGATTTTTTAAATATCGTCATTTTTGGGTGGTAAATCCATAGTTTTTGCTAAAATAATAATTTAAACACTTTTATACCTTAGATTATTTATAAATAAAAGGGTATACACTATTATTGACGTGACAACGTCTTAAATTAGGTTGCGGCTGGGAGTCACTTATGAAAAAGTGTAACGCCCGGTAACGTTACGATGAGTCACCGAACGAGAGAGAGGCCCGCCGAATGCCTTGCGTCTCTCTCCCACTCAACTATGATCGGTCTGCCGCGCGCGCAGCACTAGAGAATTAGGCGCATTGAATCGGCGCATGCTTGTGTCTCTGTCTTTGTCTTTCTCGAACGTTCTTGGCGTTGGAAAAACAAGAAAGCGTCACAATACAAGTTCACACGTGTGGTTAAAGTATCGTCAGCTGTGTCTGTAGTGAAAATATGGAGTGCTTAGATTCGTCATTTATCATTTACAACAACTACAACAATAAAGGTAAATAATTGTACACTGATATTTCATTATCGTAAACTATGATTGATTGATTAATTGTTAGATTGACACAAAAGTTGAGAAACTGAGTTTATAGGTTATGTCATACTATTGATAAATGTTGATAGTGTTTTAGTAAACAAAATATATTTCTATAGTTAAAATTTGTGCAATTCTTATTTTCATTCAATTCCTTGTTCCTATTGTGCAATTTAATTATATTCATATCAATAAATATTCTACCGAGAAAAAGACGTTGTCACGTAAAATCTTCGCCCGTAAAACCGACTTTACAGGCAACCATTTTTTTTTAGGAAAAAATGTATTTACCACCCAAATATGGTCATAGGAAAAAATTAACAAAAAAAAATTGTCGCTTTTTTTTCCAACTTTTTCTGTTGCATTGTGTCTGAAGTCGTTTAAACTACCACCCGGCTTCGTTTTCGGTAGCAGTCTTGATATACCCTGTAGAGTATATTCTTAAAATAAATATTATCTTGATGTTGGATTACTTTTATTTTACTAATTTTAAGTATTACAACAAGAATAGCACATATCAGTTACACCGGTTACCACACAGAATAGAGAGAAAACACACAGACAAGAAAATGAATATAAAGCAAAGACAATACAAATGTTCAGTCTAAAATTATAAATAAAAATTGAGTAAGGCGCTAATTTTATTTTCATACAAATAATAATATGAATGAATTCTAACATATATAAAGTCCGCCAACCCGCACTAGGCCAGCGTGGTGGACTATATGGCCTAACCGTTCTTAATCATCTCTTGATAGTAGAGGACGTTCATACTCTGCAGTGGGACTTGTGTGGGCTGATACAGTGATGTACAGTTAATAGTAAATGAGTAAGGATTCTGAAGAGAAATAATAATTATGGAACCCTAGCTTAGCATTTTGTTTTAAAAAAAAAAAAGGTGTACATCATTATTTCAGGGAAATCTATGTATTTACCACCCAATTACGATTACAGGAAAAAAGTTACTTCTTTTGCAAAAAAAATATTTGCATTGTGTCTGAAGTCGCTAAAACTACCCGGCTTCGTTTTATACATTCACAATTCAGCATATTCACAACTAAAGGGTGGACTTTAAAAAGCCAATACCTCGCCGTGGCTCATTCGCGTAACCAATCTATCCCGGGGGAAATTCTCATATCAATATTTGCGCATTTCCCTCCCTGTCACTCCGCAAGATGAGGCCTTCCCATCCAATACATCCGCGGCAGGAAATCTTAATCCAATACGGTGCGACAGCTACATGATTTATATACAGCGTCGATCGGTTGATCACGGCCGGTAAGATGGCGCTTGCGGACGAAATACTTTAGGATATTTACTCCCAAATACTGGAACCCAACTTAAAAATAAGTTGCGCTTAGCTACGTTAATGCCGATTAAATGTACTGGATAAGTGGGCCGTGCGCTGTTAAGAGCCACTTATTATTTGAATGACTTCCAGTATTTGGGCGTTAGTGAACGAAAAATTGGTTAAGTTAGTTTACATTTAGACATAAATTAATTGAATTATTTGTGATAGCGATCACAGTAGAACGTATTTGGCAGAATTGTGGAACAAAATTCTTACAGTAATAGTCCAGTTCCTATAGTCAACATTTGTCATTGGAACTGGCTTTTCATAAGTGAATAAAACAATAATTAAAGTTATAAAAATAAATCTTTTATCGATGATAATTATAATTTACAACAGCAAATTCGTTTATATTCTTTTCTTCTTGTTTTGTTGCCTTTTTAAAGATTAGGAGGGAAACTACCAAGAATTTAGTATTAACTTCTGATTTTAAAGTTTTTTTCTTAAAAATGTAGGCTCTGAGGAATCCTTATCCCACATATACATGATAACATATAATTGTTATATTTTATATTCAAACAGATTTAGCTTATAACTAAATGATATGGCAAGTTTTACGTCACCACTAATAACTATTATAGTTTTATTTACATTTGTAACATTATTAGAAAAGTCCCGGGTATCTTTCCGTCGACACTAATGTGGATATTTCCTTTCCGATAAAAACCTTGATATTTTACCGTGTTAGATATTCAAACGGTTACCGATTAGTAATCAATCTCAATGACTGATAAGGAGAGTGCCTCTTTTCATTTACATATGATACTCATATAGAACGCATACATACTACTCATATTAAAGCACAATATTTGTTAATTCAAAAGCCGGCAATGGCCTATCACTGTCATTAGCAAACGTAACATGAGATAAAGTAATGGTATTTAATTCACTCAGCAATGGCCGAGTCTCAATTCTCATTAATAAAAAAGGTCTTTAGTAAATACTTATTAATAATATTAAATACAGAAAACGCATATCCTAAATGCCTTACACGTGTGATTGTTGGGTATATTGATATATTTTCTTCCCTTTGTGTTTTATGCTCAAAATTAATGCGGTTATTTATGTATGTATGTATGTATGCTTAATGCCTGTAATTGAACTACGTATACAACCCTTATGTTAAGTGACAGCGTCGGCAATTGCATTCCGTCTAGTCGTCTCCATAATTTTAAAAAATCATCTTGCTTCACTGATCATTGATTAAAGTCTCATCAACCATCCTCATAGATTTGTAAGAGACCCACAATACCCTAACTTAATTTGTAAAGCCGTAATATGGCGTTTTGAGTCTTCCAAATCGTAATCTAGCAGCATCTTAGCGGCCCATCTCGGTCGGCAATACACTCAGCGTACATACACCTGAGCGCAATCACATTATCTGGCGTTACTACGCGACGAAAGGATTTTTTGCTCCGACATCACTCTTGTATCGGTTTTAAAATGATTAACATCGACAGTGTAGTAATCTGAAAGAAATTTGGATGGAGATGTTGCTTATCTGGCAGGGAATTTGCCTCCCTCCCTAATATGGAATGACTTAGGTTTTAGTCGACAATATTAACGTAATAGAACTGGTTGATGGATCGGTTTTGTTTGACTTGCAGGTAATTTGGTGATAGAATAACAAGCAACAGAATTTCTTTGGCAAAATAATATATTTTTTTTGCTTTAGGCAGCGATCTGGCTATGCTAGACCCCTGGTACTGCGAAGGTCCAAGGGCGGCGGTGACCGCTTACCATCAGGCGGGCCGCACCCTCGTCTGCCAGCTAGAAGTCAATAAAAATAGCTGCCATTGCCGATTAGTCTCCAAAAAATATCGATGTCTGTTCAATAATATAATTATAATTTGAAATTAAAGAAAAAGTCGAATAGCAAACGAATTCCAAATTCAAATATTTAAAACCGCGTCATGAAACCATCGATTCTCACCATAGACAAACATTGTTTTTCAATTACATACAATGAATGGGTCATCCATCCACGGGTTAAATGTAATCCAAGTTTAATCCATAGACAATAGTTGGACGATATTTTACAGTGCGTTCTATATTTGAAATATGGCCGGCGGCAAACTGGGAGTTCAATTAACGGAGTAGCGTTATTAATGGGACGTTCCCCGGCGTCCGATTAAACTCAATCTCCGGTAATCCGCGGCGTGGGGCCGGGATCACCGACTCTAGTTAAATTTCAACTGTTTATTAATTGTACCTATTTGTCACGGCGCTGGTGATCATTATGGATATTATAATTGATTTTATTATGAAGATAAATACATGAAAAAATATTTTTGAATACAAAGCTTAATAGGGCAAGTGTCTTTTAAATTTATGTTATTTATGTATTTATCTATCCCAGTATGTTTAGCAGTAATGTGTTTAAAGTTTTATTATTACAAAAAAATCAAATAGAAAAATCTAGGGTTTTATTAGTTTTTTTTTATTGCAGTGAAAGACGATACAAGCTTGCCGTTCGCCTGATGGTAAGCGATGCGACCGCTCATGAACAGTAGCAAAACTAAACAACACCTTGAATTACAAAGCAATGCTTGGCATTCCACTGCTCTCGCCATCCTGACACATAAGATGTTAAGTCTCAATATGTCCAATAGTTACTCTGGCCACAATGTCCTTCAATCCGAAACATAACAGTGCATTTAAACTGCTGTTTGATGGGTGAAATAAACATTGCGGTGGTACCCACCCAGGTAGCCTCTCATATATGAGAGACCTGCCACCAGTAAAATTCTTCACTAGGTATTTTTTATTCTCAAGTAAATCACAGTGGGTGTACACACCCATATGTAATCTAAATAATACTGATACGCGCATATATCGCGCATACGCCTAATACAATTCTTATAGCAATCTTTGATACCGTTCATTTGCATTTTTTTTTAAATATTTCATCCTCATGTAATACGCTACTGGGAGCTCTCTATCTTACTGGGTTTATCCTTGATTAAATATGAAAATATATTGCATATAAAAAGACAACATTATTATTTACTTCCACAATTTCTTAAAATATTTATACCATAATCATTGACTCTACCACCATATCAACTCATCACATAATTAAACAAGCAAAATAAATTAATCCGAAGTTCAGCATTTGATTAAAAACATGTCACATTGTACAACCGTGCTACGGCGGGTTGCGCGTGGAAGGCACGCACTAATTACCGAAGAGAATTCAATGCCATAAATCACGGACATAATATAACTGCGAGAGGCAGTCGTCGCGTCGTTCAGGAATGCACGCCCCAAATCCATTGGGGTCGGCACGGGCGGCCTTCCCAATTTGAATTTCGAATGTACGTTCCAAATTTGAATATGGTCACGTTGGACGTGGCCGTTGTCTATGGCAATTCGGAATTGACAGCTGTGATAAAATAGAATGTCATAAATCAATTTCAACAGATGTAATATCGTAGAGTTTGTTTCAGAAAGCTCAAAAGTCGAACACTTTTAACAGAAATTTGGATATGTGGCCTAAAGGTGATATATATATTAGTTGCATGTTCGGTTTGTCAATTACAATTTAGAGCTAGGTAGAGCCATTGAGCAGGTCAGCACAATTGTTTCGAACTGCGAAAGATAATCGTATACCATTAGCCGCAGTTTCATGACTTTTCCAGCCAGTATTAATAAAAAAATACGTTATTCCTTTTTTACAACATTGAATTCTAAAAACTTCCATTATGGACCGTATGTGCTGGTTAAATTTCCCGCGCGTTTCTCCCTACGGGTTATTTATGAACAGTCACTGAGCTATGTAATAATCTGAGGCGGGATTTAATTTGTCGGACTGATTTCACACTACCGCCAGAGGGAGATAGATATATACGTGCAAATGTTAGTTAGAAGAGTGCGGAGAATGGGTTGTTGAAATCGTTAGCGGTTTCAGCAGACAGGCTGTAATGGAAAATCGGATGTGAATTTATTCTTTAGGTTCTTTTCGGTAGAGTAAATAAAGAGAGATTTGTTTGTTGTGTGGAGGCTGAAGATTTGTTTGCTTATTGGGGTGTTTGAAGGCCTTTTTAGGAATTGATGTTTTGATTTTCTTTTTTAAGACACATAGATCAATAGAAACGGTATAACGTTGTCCTAATGCGCTACTGCTAACGTCTATATTACATTCAGTCAGGTCGCCGACTTAATACCTGTGTTACACAATCTGTCTTGTTTGAGATATTCAGTTTGAGAAGCATGTTTTTTATTAAAAAATTTAGTAGTTCCATATGAACTACTAAATTTTTTCACTGTGGTCTAGGGTTCAATATTTAGGATACAACTCTGACTTTTCGGACTCTGTGTGCATTGATAGTTGTATCACGCACCAACACGGTGAAGGAAAACATTTTGAAGAAACTTGCATAGAGATTTCTAAAAATTCTGTTGGATGTAAAAATCCGCCTACCTGCACTACCAGCGTGGACTTCATGGCCTAACCCCTCTCAATCGTACTCTCGATTATAAAAGAGATCCGTTACCTGCAGTGGGATATTCGTGGGCTGATACAGTACAGTACAAATTTTCGTAGAATTAAAGTAAAAAACTAATTTATAAACAAAAAAAAAAACTTACCGATCTGCACCAAATGTCACCCTTGTACCTGTGAAAGAAAGGCAAGTGTAAATGATCATACGCAAAACTTGTCTTCATACAACTTTAGCTAAATCCATAATTCTGCGTATTTATCTCGCCGCTTTCAATACCTACACACATTAGCAGCACAAACAAGCAAGTTTCCATAGGGATTGTGTTAAACCAAATACAATGTACTATAATCCCAGTGTCGTGAGCGATTTAGCCTGATTAATTAGCGCAGAACAACGGCACACAACCATTGTTAGTTGACCTGTCAGACTACCTTCGATGTTCGAATTTTAGAATTGTCTCCTTACTCCCAAAGGTCTATGTAAATTGGACGTGATTTGTGTAAGGGTAAGCGAAGGGACAATTAAGGTTGTTAATGAATCTACAAACACCCGAAGACATTGGAGACGATTAACTGTCTTAAAGTCTTTGGAGTGTTGTTCGGTTGTAATCGCCGTTTGTTACGCTAGATGGCGGCACTATATTTAGGTGTGTACTAAATTGTAATCAGTTAACTTTGGTGTCGTTATAGAAGACAATATCTTTGCAAGCATTGAACAGGCATGGATAATAAAGGCAGGTCACGGTAAAAGTCCAAACTGCAAGAAAAATAATGTCTATTATAACATATTTCTGAGCAGTAAAATCTGTTTCGGTTCGTCGCAGAATTGCGGTGCGGTTTGTTAGAGTAAGAGATTGGTGCAATGGACGGTTATTGAGTCTTCGACTAATGTATAAACTGACGCAAAAGCACGGTAGATTTCTATCAGCCGTTCTCTATAATTTATCTTTACCAAGGGATTTCATTACATATTTCGATGCAATTTATGTTTCAGTTAACAAAAGGTAATGAGGCATAGATATGGTGCATATATTTATAGATATCCCAGGTCCTTCCGCCGTGGTGTGAAGAGGCACCTAAGCAGGCCGGCATAATTGTTTCCATTGGCATGGGACTGCCGTCCGATGCCAATGGATACTCTGCCTGGGCGGCATTGGCACTTTCCATCAGGTGCAATGCCGCCATTATGCCAGGCCATTATAAAAAAAAAAAAAAAAAAATGATAGCTAGAAAACGGCTGTAAGAGGCAGTACATATAATTGTCGTCAACGCTGCCCAAGACACTGCGGTGCTCCACCATTTAATTATAAGGAGTAATTGGAATATTTTAAAATGTAAAAACCTTTGTACAATGTATCAAACGCATAAAATTTAAAAAATCTAGTATTAATGTATTATGTTTAAGGTATTAACCTTATTCTCCTTGCAAAGACACTGGCCACAGATAAAACAAAACAAAATAGAATTTGAAATTCGAACACCCCATTAGTGACGCGGCAGACCCGCGAACACTTGTTTCACCACTCGTTAGTCCGACTCCATTTGTTTGCCGCAACGCGACCTAATCCCGGGATTGTACCGGGATAATCCGGGATCACGAATCATGACACTATTGTTGTAAGTGTGAAACCGACACAAATAGGCCTACGGCTTTCCGCGTCCCCTACGTAGCCCTGCGGGGATTTTGTGTGAACGAATTTGTATTCTATATTTGAATTTTGAAAGTTTCCTTTTAACTACAATCGATGTGTATAGATTGCAAAACTGCCAGTGTGTTGGGCGAATGTTCTTTTTTTGAAATCTATCTGACAATTGATTTTGTACTCTATGGGTAATAGGGTTTGGCTGAAAGGAGGTATTGTAAATAGAGTCCTTAGTTAATGATGTAGTCTATGATTCTTTTGCGTATTTTTATTCATGGCCGCACAATGTGTTGTGTTAATAACGAGATTATTATTTCTAATACGTATGGGGTGGTTTGTTTAAATATTTGCGAACCTTGTTAAATGAGGGTTGAGTTTAGCAATGGGATGTGGCAATATTTTTAAATACATGTTACTAACTTTGTTGGATTATTGAATTTCTATTTCTTTCGCTTAACAATTTTCGCTGATAATGTAGACCGATCCGTATAGAGTCAATAAAATAAATTGTACAATTCTATTTTATACGGTGAAATACGATCACTTAGTATAAACCGCATATTACCTTAGAACACTTGGGTTTTGGTTGGGCTTCATACAATCAAATTATCAGTAATTGTTTTCATATACATTTTATTCCCAGAAGTGATAGGCAGAGATGCAACCACGACACCCTCATATTTTCTCCTTGTATGCTCCAATCCCGCGATGTAATAGGGAGTGAGCCTATCGCCATATCGAATAATTCCTGACTCCAGCCTGATAATTAATAGAAACATCCATTATCACTTTACCCAACCCGGGATTCGAACCCGAGACCCCAGCTTTGTCAATGTATCATAGTACAACCACACCACCGAAGGTGTAGTCATTGTCGCAATAATTGTTTTCTTTAGTTTATCTATATATATATATATATATATATATATATATATATATAAGTATCTATCTATCCATATATCAACCGGGACCGAAGGCCTACCGCAGTCTCCTAGGTGATAAAATAGGAAATAATACTAAGCAAATGGTACAGGACTTGCACCACGTTATCGAGTAGCAAACGATCGGTAAACGTTAAGTCGTAACGTTTACTGCATTGCCTACGGATTATAATGCATTTTGAACTTTCGATCCGATTAATGCAATATAGCCGACAATTATTTTATTATATGAAATATATTAGATAATTTACGATGTAACAAACAGGAAATATAAGGCGAAAAGAAAATTATATTCTAATATGTATAAGCTAGAGAATATCTATAATATCTATTATCAATCTTTTTCATCAATCAATCTTTGTTTTTTCTTTATAACCTACACAGAGTTTGAAAAATTTGACCATTAGCAGAAATAAGGGACTACGAGTAAATTTTAGTAATATGAAGTTTCATATTCCATTGTATAATCAAAATTGTGTAGGTTATTTTAAGATTCATTTAAGTACTTTTTATCTTTATCGTATCGTCGTCGTATCGTGCCTTATAAAACACATTACTTGGATAATTACTATAGAATGCGCGGTACAGCACCCGCGGGTGCAATGTACACGCGACGCGCACGACACGACTCAGACACCTAACCGCAACGATAAATTCGCTTTTATTTGTATCGACGTGCCAAATGTCTTCAGCCATTATGCGAATTGCATCGTATTGAAGTGGCGTGTTGAAGAATTTGTTTAGTTGTTTACAGGGTAGTTTAAAATGTTACGTTATTTGAATAGTGATAGAGATAATCCTTATTGCGTTTTTTATATACTACAGTAATGCTCCACCATATTTAATATTATTTAAGGTCACGCCTATACCCAAAAGGCGTAGATAGAAGTGCCAGCACTGCCATCAGTTTTCGGAATTATTTACCGCTTCGAGATATGATTGTGGAAGAGTCTATTCGCAAATTCTAATTCTATGAGGAATATTACAGTTACTATAAGGTTTTATGTTTTTATTGTCAGTATGGTGAGAAGAGAGTGTACTCAATCGTACTCTCGATTGTAGAGGAGGCCCGTGCCCTGCATTGGGAGGCAGCCCGTACATGGGCTGGTAAAGTAAAGTAAAATGGTGAGAAGAGCGTGCCATTCGCCTGATGGTAAGTGATACGACCACGCACGAACAGCAAAGCCAAACAACACTATGAATTACAAAGCAATGCATGGCATTCCGCAGCGGTCGCCATCCGAGACATCAGATGTTAAGTCTCATTATATCCAGTAGTTACTCTGGCTACAATGTCCTTCAAACAGGAACATAAAAGTGCATTTGCACTATTATTTGGCGGGAGAAATAACCATTATGGTCGTACCTATCCTGGAGGCCACTCACAAACACCAGTAGTTTAAGTTTTAACTAAAGGTTTTACAAAGCGAAAGATTGAAAGAAAAATTGTATTGCCTTGCCTGGGACGTAAGTCGGTTCTGGCTTAAAATAACCAGATAATTCTTAAACACAATCTTTAACCGACTACAAACAATTAGCAGGTTCTCAATTCGACTGTATTTTTTTCTTTAATTAACTCGTATATTGCAATTTATTCAGTTTAATAGCTTAATTCATCTTAAATAAACAAGCAACAAATCAATGTACACAACAGTGGGAGTCTGTAACTCGTGCATTAAATCTTCGTTACCCGCCGCAAGATGGCGCGCGGCACGCAAAACCGCCATTCCATTGTACGCTTTTTAAAAGTTTAATCAGCTCTATAGGATTTATCTATCTGTCTGTTGTATTTATTTAAATATTAAAATTGATTTCAAGTCATTTGATTGTTTATATCATTTGAAATATTGCAATTTTCTTTCGAAATTCACAGTAAAACATAAACAAATTCTCAATATTGTTAAATAATAGGGGCTTGGATGTTAAAGCAAATAGGTTAAATTGAATGGGGTATGACTCTTCGAAAATATTCGGGAATTTAATTGCCGTAGGACCAAAACCTACATTTACGTGTAATTCAACATATTATTGATCAGGTTAAAGCAATATATAGCGCCTTATTATAATGTCTTAGCAAATATTATCCTTCATTCCTAACATACCGAGATAACTATTTTTTTAAATGTAAGCAACTAATCCTAATGCTCCATTCTATAATTAAACTATAAAAAATGTATATGACATTAGTTCTAAATAAAAATATGACTAATAATTGGCTACCAAGAAAGTGGCTTAATAAAACGGAAGGAAAGGAAGTTTTAAAGAATTTACAAAATAATGACTGAAAATTAACATAAAAAGTAATAATTTATGACGTACATCCTTTACTGCTAAAGTAATATTATTAGAATAGCAAAGGGATGATACCTACTCAGTGTCTTAAAGTATTACCAGGTTTATACCCATAAATTAGTATATAGACAAAAAGCCAGGTTCCACCGAGATTTGAACTCGGATCGCTGGATTCAGAGTCCAGAGTGCTAACCATTACACCATGGAACCGGATGACGAGATTGCGTACTTTCACATGCGCTATCTGCGAAATCTTACACAGCTAAGCTTTTCAACCGTACTGAACGTAATTATTTAGCTACATTATTTTTAGATGAGCCCATTTTTTATTTTTTATCTTTATACAATAAAACGCCAGGAAAAAAATGAAATAAAACTAAATTTAAAATATGTACAATCGGCGGCCTTGTTGCACGAGGCAATTTATTCCAGGCAACCTTTGTATGGAGATAAGAGAAAGGAGAAAGGGTAGTCTTAGGTGCATAGAGACAGAAATATAAAAATAAATGACAATATTACATAATAATATTATTATTTCTATGGGTAAGCAGAGAAAAAGAAGAAGTATTTCTAACTATACTTAAAGTTTGATGAAGCTATTTCCATCCCAACAGATGATAGCTATATAAAGACACAAAACTAACTTCTAGGTAACTCACAAGTCTTCTTGAAGCCCAAAAACTTACACATTGTATTGCCAATACAAGCTGTCACAATACCAATGAAAAGTAAATATATTCAAAACTACCCGCGTTTATTTACAAGTTAATGTAATTGACCATTATTGAGTGCAAATTGGAAGTTATGGGAGCATATGAACACGTCTGGTAAGCAGTTAACTGGAATAATTGCGCAAGTAGGGTCCCTGGGGATCACCACGCATTGCGCGCTGGCATGCAATGATTTTTGAACTAGAAATTAACTACAATTATTCTACACTAGCATGATATAAGGATTACAATACGCCTGTGTAGTGGGGATAGTCCGAATACAATGCCGGAAAAAATGGTTACTAGGTAGCAACAATTATGCCAAGAGTGTTTTACTGGTGGTAGATCTCTCGTATGTGAGAGGTCGCCTGGATAGGAACCATCGCAATGTCTACTTCTCTCGCCAAACAGCGGTGTAAATGCACTGTTGTGTTTCGGATTTAAGGACATTGTAGACGGTGTAGCTACTGGACATATTGATATTTAACGACTTATGCCTCAGGATGGCGAGACCAGTGGAATGCCAATAATTGCTATGTAATTGAAGATGTTGTTTGCTTTTGCTACTGTTCATAAGCGGTCGCATCGTTTCCCATCAGGCGAACGAAGTGCTTGTCTCGCCATTAATAGCAATAAAAAAATACGCTCAATACTACACTTTTTAAGTGAATTATGTAGTTACTTATAGGGTTTCCAAAAGTACTGTACCGTATTAGCCCATATACGTCCCACGGCAGGGCACGGGCCTCTGATACAATCGAGTGTACGATTGAGTGTGGTGAGACCATAGATTCCACCATGCTGACCTTATGCAGGTTGGTGGAATTTACATACCATAGATTTATTTTACAAATTCGCCATAGTATGCAAGTTTCCTCACGATGTTTCCCTTCACCGTTTTAGTCCGTGGTGATTGACTATCAATACACAAGTGTATCAGCCCAAATACGTCTCACTGTAGGGCACGGGCCTCCTCTACAACCGACAGTACGATTGAGAGTGGTTAGGCCATATAGTCCACCACGCTGGCCTAGTGCGGGTTGGCGGACTTACATACCATAGAAATTCTTATAAATCGCTATGGTATGCAAGTTTCCTCACGACGTTTCCCTTCACCGTTTTAGTCCGTGGTGATTGACTATCAATACACACATGACTCCGAATAGTCAGAGTTTACAAAAGTAATTAATATTAATTTTACTTACATTGCCAGTCAGTTGTCCGACGGCAACGAAACAATGCATTTGTGAGCAGAGTTACAACAGTTCTTGTGAATGATTTATATGGAAAACTTTATATTTACTTACCAAGTGTTACATAGTTTAATAGCTGTTGAGTATGTACATGCAAAATTTATAAACGGCAAATAATTGTGGTTATAATTTTTATGGTATGTTTCATAAGACCCTGTTCAACATTAGACGTCATCAAACTAACTAAATTGTCTATGTATTCGTGCAAAATGACGTTCCTATCTCTATTTATTAATTCAGCGACGGATACCAACCATCCAATATTCCAACATTTTCAAACCAAAAATATCAAGAAGGAAAAATATCCAACCTATTCCACACAGAAAAAAATATAAAAAACGGTCCACGCGTCCCAAAACATGAGACATGATACCGAATCGTACTTAAATTTTGCATCAATATAAAAACGTACCCAGAATATGAAATACGTAAACGTGTGGAATGATTGATTCGTACGGCGCTGTCGCATAAAATATTGACGTTTTCCGTCATAAAAGCCAACCCTTGGGCCTGACCAGCTCTTTGCATAATTTTCCGTACGAAAGCATCTTGATTCTACGGAGTGATGTTACTTGTATTTGATGGTTTTGAATCGTATATTTTTTATATAAGAATTTAAAATGTTGTCAGGGGAGGTTTGATATTTAGGTGTATAATGAGCATGTTCCGAAGTGATATTTTGTGCAGTTGTTAAACAAATGTATTTCTTCCTAAATTTAATTAACTACTCACATCAAAAGTAAATAAAAACGTAATTAAATACGCATTCCAATACTCTTTAATTGGTCCTCTCTCTATCTGCTTAAAAAGCTGGCCATCCATTTAATTGCAACGATAAAATATTTTCTCAAATTCTTTCCTAACTCTTCCTTTATTTTTATCTTATATTGCAAATTACTGGCGTAGTTTTAGAAAAAAAATAATCTGTTTATTTAAAAGTGGCATTGGCTAGTTGTAATCCAACAAAAATGTAAAAATCCTGTGGGATACCATTCAAATTCTGCACGAAGTCGCGGCTAAAAGCCAGTAAATAATAAAACGACATAACTCTGGTCATATAAAGGCTAACGTTTAATCTCATTCATACAAGAGTTGATGCCATTTGACGCAAGAAAGATGAAATAAATTTAACGTTCCTATCACTTACAGAGCATATTGAATGTCGTAAATATATCCAAGGTTTACTTTGTCGTATTTATTGCTACACTTATTTGCGCACGCGGTTTGCGCTGTTGTTTCAGGATTTTTAATAATCCTCTTTTATTATTTCTATAGTACACAACCATATTAATTTTTTCTCAGATTCTACCGAAACGATTGAGGAACTATAGCCTCGGCAATCATCTATTAAGTCTCCTTTATTATTTTTGCAGGACATAACAATACTAAGATACCTTAATTAAATACTTTGACATAGTATTTAATTAAGGGAATCCTCATATTTTATGGGGCTAACTGATTATTTTATTTTTTATACATTGCGTTGATAAATTTGATATTTGGAATTACGCTGAACCAATTACTAAATGTAATTCATGTCGGTATAATTAAAGAGGTACATTTATACTAGATACTAGACACTTACTCAAAGAGCGTTAAAGATGAGAAGGCTGGGAAAAGTAAAAATAGGCCCTTAGTTCAGAAAGGTATTTGAAATAGTAATATTATCACCACCATTATTACATAGGATAGAAAAACGTGGCGTGCAAATGAGGAGGCTTGTACCCAGCAGATTATTTACAGACTGTTGAACTTCTATATGATCTTAACGAAACTGGATGTAGGGCTAATTGCTTCTGTCCTTGTCTCCTACCAGTAGCAGTTAAGAATGCTTATGCAAAGGCTTTTAAAAACGATTATGATTTGCACAAACATGACATCAACCAGCCTTTTTTATATGTGCAATAAAAGTCGATAGGATGGGTCTTTTATGGAAGTAATCACATTTCAAATATATTACGATAATAGCCAGTTGATATATTGAGTTTATGATATTGCCGCCGAGGAAAATCATTGTGTGCATATATCGAAACTGATGTTTATTTAATGGAAATTAAGGACATTTTGTATTTGTATCAGCTCATATACGTCCTACTGCGGGGTAAGCACTTCCACTTCAATCGAGAGTACGATTGATAGTAGTTAGGACATATAGGCCAAATTATTGTTTTTTTAGTGAATGGACAAATTGACTGTTATTATACTATTATAACCGGTTGTTTTCAAAACGGATAACCACTGGAGTAATCTTGTTCTTGGAGACCGCGTCTTGGCAAACAGCATTGGATTTGGTGAGATGAATGATGGCAAGTAGTCCCTTGCACAAGAGGGCCGGCAGCGACTGGATGTGTAAAGCAGCAGACTGGGATATGTGGGCGTACTTTGGAAAAAGCCCATAATTACTAAACCGCCAACACAATCCGCGGTAAAATTCGCAAATAATAGTTTTATTTGAATATATAACTATTATTATTTTTATATATAAGAATTTTCAGTTTTAATGCACATCATTAATAAAAAATAAGAACATTTTGTCCCAGTGTAGTAGCAGTTGTGCATATTTGACTGTCATGATTTCATTTTCAGTCATAATGCACGCTTTGTGTGTTTTGTTGCGTGTTCCTACTTCGACAATTAATAAATGCCTACATTTGATATAATCTTTAACAAACCTAAAAATCGTGTGTCGTTTTCATAATTGAAAAGAATATTCTCTTTATAATAAAGACAAAAAAAAACCAGTAACTTTATTAGGCAGCGATTTGGTTGTGTAGCGCTCTAGAACTGCGAATGTCGATGAGCGACGGTGACCGCTTACCATCAGACCGGAAGCATACTCGTCTGCTTGCGAAGGCTGATTTAAAAAAAAACTTAGTTGAATTATATACGTTTACTCAATTGCCAATTCACGTCCTTCCTTCCAACAATCTTGGCTCTGTTAGAAGGCGTGAAGAAGCAATTAAGCCGATCAATATAATTGAGTTTCATGTCAATATAGTAAATGTTTCTTCTTTACAGCTACGACACATTCCGAAGTGTTGGTAGCAGAAATTAACGATTCAAAATATCTCTTGAAAGACAATTTGAATAAAGAATATTTTGATTAGATTTGATTCGATTTGTGTGGATGCCTCAAGCCTTAATCATTATAAATCTACCTTAGCCAGTCGATATCTGGACGGTACTGCCCTTACTATAAATGTACTTGTGCCAATCCAGAAAATAAATATTCCCTTCCCATATACCCCCGCGAAGGTCAAAACATCAGCCACGCCCATGTAAAACACGAAGACATATCGTTCACGTAGTGGCTCACATTCTATCACACGCATTCTTACAGAACAATTCTATCAAGGGGCCCTGGGGGGTGTTATTTGAATGCTCAGCTCGGCTGTAATTGATTCGTCGCTGGTGTCTGCCGTTTGAATTTCAATTGGCACGTTTAAATTGATAAAGAGTCGCGAGGTAAGACGTGACTATCTGAATCAAGTATCGGGAAGTGCCTTGGAGTGAATTAAGCGGTAAGGTGTGGGCTTTGGGAATGGGATCAATTATTTGTTATCTTTTATCAGGGTGTATTGCTTTACTGTTGAGAGGTGGATGAGGTATCGAGACCTTGATGACTAGCTCAGCTCACTTAGTTTAGTCACCCTTAAAATATTACTCTTAATTCCAAAAAGTGTTAGGTAATCAATTACATATACCACCATCCAATAACCACTTGGATGTAGCTTTAAATGTTCGGAAGTTCATATGCCTTTAACATTGTAAATTTTTGTCAATCAACGAGACTAAAACTTAATAGGTAATGCAATAAATTGACAACATTTTTGTAATAACAGAAACTCAAAAACGCTGTTACAAAAATCAGTATTAACAACCACATTGGCTAGAAGAAATCTTCATGTAATAACCGAACACCAAAACTCCCTATCCTGAACATGAAAATCTTCAATATACACAAAATATCTAGTGTCTGGCCTCTATTTCCTGCTGTCACTCCCTAAACAAGACCGCAACCATTATGTAAATAGTGGAAGATTAGGAACCTGTCAGCCGGCAATGGATATTATAATGGCTTCGGCTGATGCCATTGGACCTGAGACGCGTAACTCAATACGCAACTTGGACGTCCCCTGCGACGGGTAGTGATGAGACGGGAAGTATCGATACAGTGACGTAGCGAAGAGAAAAACAAGACGAGATGAAATAATAAATACGCCCAACAGTCTCATACATAGTTCTGACCCCACTATAAGATCAATTAAGTCTTGTGAGGCGGGTATCAGAAACTACGAGCGACTTTTCGGTCTAACAAACAATCAGACATGAACCAAATATTAGTGGGTCTCACAAACGTTTGTCTCGGTACGGGGATCGAACCCGCGGCTTCACGTTTCACAACCGGCGTCTAACCAACCACACCATGCTTCACAGATAAAAATGACAGATTAAAATGTCAGTTTCAGAGATTAAAATGAGACAACGGAAAACAAAACAAGAATACGATTATAATTACAGATGTAGAGACTAAACGGTTCGTTTTTACCCAAGTGTAGTAGGGAAAGACAAAAGTAGACCATTACCTACTCTCATAGATGATAGACGCGCTTATTTTCCGGTAAGTCATTGCTTTTCTCGAATCTGATTTGCAAAAGCAGATAAGTCGTTGGTCAATGCTAAAAGATTTCTACTAAGAAGAGATTATATGTATGTCTTTTGCAATGCAATTTGTAGGAACTAACGATAACAGTATAGAATTAGCTATTTATCATTACAATTAACACGAAGGATTGTTAACAAAATGAATAACAACTAAAATAATAACCAAAGGCATTGAATTATTCCTGAATCCATTGTACAACCGATAAAAATTCAATAAGCATTCTTACAACTCAATTAAATCAACAAAATCCAACGTCTTCGAATGGTAATCGATTCCCATCCCTGTTACAAACTGTCGAAAATTCTAAACGGATTCGACGTCTCAACTAAGCGACAGTTTTAAAGTGCCCTCGCCTTCCTAACTCGATTCCGTACTTCTCAAACTTCACCGGTAGCTATCTTTATGTAAATTCCACGACAAAGATACGTTTGCAGACGGTGAGTTTTGGAACTAATCGTATTCTGAGTATTTTTTAGTTAGCTGAACGTTAAAAGGCTTTTGCCTTGTCTTCAGAGAAACTTAAATGCCTTAGTATTTATTTAAAAAAATCCAAAAATAATAAAACCTTACAAATTGCTATCTACTCTAGGCTCTATTCTAAGTTTAAAAAGTGACACAAATGACACTTAAATTCTAGCCAGTATCACCAACATGAAATATGATTGAAATTTGAAATTGGAACTTAGTTTTGAATGCATTATCTTCAGGAGGTACTGTAAGACAAGTGGCGCCACTGTGGACGGTAAATATAAGTTTGCAAACCGTTCCCCAGACGGTTCATCTCATTGGTGGCGTGACGGGTTTTTGAATGCCGGAGATCCGTATGTAAGTTGATTTGTTAAGGCGTTGTTAAGGAGTGTGTGAAGACGTTTTATTTATTCTATAACATATTTTGTGTCGTTTTAGGACGGTATTTTCAATGTCATCATGATTATTAATGGTCGTTTGGAAGATAATGCCACTGGCATTAAGTTTGCATTGTATAATTTTCTGTAGGTACTTAAATGAACTTAAATTAGGTACTTAAATTAAACAAGTGCGTGGTGGCCTGTTGGTAAACGGACTAGACGCGACTGCCAACATGTTCACGGTGGTCGCGGGTTCGAATCCCAGGGCACACCTCTGACTTTTCGAAGTCATGTGTGTATTGATAGTCAATCACCACGCACTAAAACGGTGAAGGAAAACATCGTGAGGAAACCTGCATACCATAGCGATTAATAAAAAAAAAAAAAAAAATTCTATGGTATGTAAGTCCGCCAACCCGCACTAGGCCAGCGTGGTGGACTATATGGCCTAACCACTCTCAATCGTATTCTCGATTGTAGAGTAGGCCCGTGCCCTGCAGTGGGACGTAAATGGGCTGATACAGATACTTAAATTGAAATAAAATAAATAAATAATGATTTTATGTATTTATGCTATCTTGTATATGTCTGTTCCCAGGTAGACTTAATTGACGAGATTTATAGAGCCCCGGAATTGTTTTGAATGACGAAAGACTAACGTATGTTGCCATTCAGCACTCTATCTTGATAATTCTGTTAACCATCAAGTTCAGTGCAGTCATTAATAAAAAACAATATGTACAAATTTGAATCCACTACCAATTGACTTAGTCGTAATACTGTGTACATGATATGCGAAATTTGAAAACTTGGATTGTCCATTTTTGGTTTTTAGTCCGAAAATACGCTTTACTTTGGATTATTATTTGGATATTTTTCTATAAAGTATGAGAGGTACATAAGTACTCCGCTATATGACTTAAAATCGTCTAACGACTACTCCACGTGAAGTGGGACAGTATGTATAAAGACGCCATAAATACACAAAATATTATTTTCCCCTAATTATATTTTCCTAATTCTGTACAGACATTTTGAAAAAGACACCTTCCTTTGGCTTTCAACGCCATGCAAACGCTTGCACAGGCCGTATTTCCATTCGCTTTTCTTTACATAACCACTACATACAATTTTCCACCAAAAAATCATAAAATTAAAGTACAAAATCCACCAACAACTAAATAGAAAGAGTGAACCTCTGCTAAGAAGAAACGGATGTTATTTTGAATGGAATAAGAATTTCTATCTACACTCGCATTGTTCCGGAATTGAAGATGTTTTGTCGTTTGAATTTGTATCTTATCAAATTGTGTTAGAGTTGAATTTAGTTTACCTAGTATGTAAAGCAGGTAAAAATAGTGTGGTGACATAGCACAATTTGAATAAATTTTATCGTATCCGCGCTTTGGAAGGGGATATCGGAAAATGATATCCGCGGATATTGGCCACGACTCCGGATTATCAAGTTTGAGGTTGATAGGCGGAGGACATTTTCCTTAAATTGAAACCTTTTTTGGCAATTTTACCGTATTTTGCATGTCCCATGTTTTTTGTATTTGGTAGATAAAGGTAAAAACATCTAAAAGTTTGTGCATTTTCAGTTGATTTACATTATCAAGTATTATTTAATTTTTATGATAATAATTAAATAGCTATATTGTATGCAACAGTGGGTGGAATAACTATAGACTATCGGCACAATTATGTCACCCTGCAAAAACCGGATAATATTGACTGATTTACGAATGTTCATACTTCCGACAGTCACTGTAAATAATTATGATTGATACCACTTAGAATGTAGCGATAACGCCCATTATCTCTGCATTAATCGGTAGCGAAAAGTAATTAAAAAACTTAAATCTTTCATTAAAAACTAAAAGTAAGTAAACTTTACATAATATAGCAACAAAAACAGGGGTCGTATATTTTCTACAAAATGCTATATTCCAACTCCTATTAGTATGATGTGTTTGTCATTTCCCTATGATGTCATTGTAAACGGATACCACTACACCTACGTGCAATTTCAGTTTTACTCAAATATTAAAGAATATCAAAACTAGGTGGATGACGTCACACGTCACACATGTTATCGGAACTATTAAATAAAAATGTTAATTCGACACGAATATTTCACATAATCATAATTAAACTTGAGTTTCTTATCACGAAACAAACATAAATATTAAAATTAAATTCTTATCACACAACGCAACACACTGATAATAAAATAAATAATACAAAAAGTACAGGTTCCACCGAGATTTGAACTCGGATCGCTGGATTCAAAGTCCAGAGTGCTAACCATTACACCATGGAACCGGTCGTCTGAGCTGGCGAAATTGCGGTATGTAAGGACGAACTTAAAATATGAATGAGGAATTAATGAAAATTATGTCATCGTATAAAATAATATGCTAATTGATGGCTAGTTTGTGGTATAATTCGCAATTTGGTGCTAAAAGAAAGATTTTTATTTATACCGGTATGGCAAAGGAACTACATAGCTTCAGATAGAAAGTAAAGTTTAAACCAGACATTCACTGGAAATAGAAGGCTGTGATATATACCGGGTATCTCAAGACTGCTACCGAAAACGAAGCCGGGTGGTAGTCTTAGTGGCTACGAACACAATGCAACTAAAAATTTCGCAAAGAAACGCGAGAATTATTTTTTATGATTTTTTAAATATCGTCATTTTTGGGTGGTAAATCCATAGTTTTTGCGAAAATAATAATTTAAACTCTTTTATACCTTAGAGTATTTATAAATAAACGGGTATACAGTATTATTTTAAGAAAAAATTGTATTCACCACCAAAATATGGCCAAAAGAAAAAACAAAAATAAAAAAAAATTGACGCTTTTTCGCAATTTTTTTCTATTGCATTGTGTCTGAAGTCCCTAAAACTACCACCCGGCTTCGTTTTCGGGAGCAGTCTTGATATACCCTGTATAATTTTGGAGGCATGTTTTTTTTTTATATTTACACTATGAGCTTTTTTCATTGCATTAGAATTTAAATGCGTGTATGCTTATGGATCTGGTGTCTATCGTACAGATTCTGCGGAATCTAATTTAGACTCAAATCGTTGTAAAAATGCAGTTCTAATGCCTAATATTGTGAACAAAAACATGTTCATTTTGTCATGTCTATATTGTTTTTCCGTCAGTTTTGTTCTTGTTATTCTCACAAAAATAAAGTTATACTAAGCTAGTTCATGGTTGTAATTCGTAAATAAATAATAAAAATTAAGATTATATAATTGTACAATTATACTGGCTAGCCT
Source organism: Hyles euphorbiae (assembly GCA_023078785.2). Taxonomy (NCBI): domain Eukaryota; kingdom Metazoa; phylum Arthropoda; class Insecta; order Lepidoptera; family Sphingidae; genus Hyles; species Hyles euphorbiae. Next base: position 3,725,387 of record CM041032.1, on the reverse strand, counting down.
CAAACCACTAAAAAAGATACACAAGTTCACCTTTATGTGCACTTGTATATAACATTAACAGCGCTCTAACGATGAAGGAAAAAATCGTGAGGAAACCTACATACTAAAGCGATTTGTAAGAATTTCTATGGTATGGAAAGTCCGCCAACACGTACCTACTAGGCCAGCGTGGTGGAATTTATGGCCTTACCACTCTCAATGGTACTCTCGATTGTAGAGTAGGCCCGTGCCCTACAGAGGGACATATATGGGCTGATATAGTATACAAGCAAAACCCGAAACAAAACCCAATTGCAAACGACTCTGCCGGTATTTCAATGATTGTTATATACGGCGCGTAGGTCTTTTTCGGGCGATTAAGAAAATCCCACTACCAGTTCATTATTACTTATGGGTAAACATAAGTCTCTGTAGCGCATTAATTCATGATGGCGAATGTGAATCGAAAGACTGTAGGTTTAATTCAGCAACAAAAAAAAAAACACAAGTTAAACTCACTCTTTCTTTGTGTCTTATTTCGCAATTCAGATTCAGAAGCAAATCAATTAAAGCCTTCAGATGTCGTGGTTTGTATGAATGGTAGTATACTTCATTAATATAGTTTAAATAGCAAATCTAAAAAAAGCTAGCGGGGTGGAATAATGCATATACCCTGAAATATACACCACATATAATACACCTTTGAAATAAGCTCTCGATTGCAGCAGAGTTTCGTACTCACTAATAGGGACCTAAAAGTATGAGTGGTAACATATTTTTTGGTGTATAAGATAACAATCATTCTATAATACCTAGTTTTCCGATATTTGTAGATTATGACTCTCAAAAATAGAAAATAAACCATAAATAGACCCGAGACTAAAATAAATTCGTTACTTATGTTAGGTTAACCATCCTTTATAAAATAGGGCCACACCTACCCGAGTTTCCTTATTAAATTATTTTGTGCCAAATTTACACGTTATTTACAACAATAAAGGAAATGACAGCGGCAATCCACCAGGGCCCGATCAAGGGCGGGGGCGAAATCTTGTAACAATCTCGCGGGGCCGGACAATCATCGGGAGGTCCGCGCCGCATCAATTATTCACAATACTGATTGCGTCCGAAACGCACGTGGATGTTGTTGAATTATATATGATTGGCGATGCGGCCCCAATGGGACGGATTTGGGAGATTTTTATTCAACAGCTATTGTTAAGGTAGGTTGATGGAGCAAAAAAGTTATGGGATTATAATTGTAAGCATAATCCTACTGGGTCGTTTTTATCTCGTCAAAGTTAACCCTGCAGATCAGCATAATTGTGCTGGCCTGCTCGATCCAGGTTTACACAGGTGAGCTCAGCTGACAGCTTTTCCACGAATTACCACCGTACACCATGCTATATGGATAGATGGGTGATCTATCCTGTTGCATGCGAAAATCCTAAAATCAGCTATATTGTTAAGCTCTTTATTTTGCAATAATCCTTCACAATAGCTTGCGACAGTGGTGACAGCAAGTTCTAGACAAACAACTAGGTATATTGATGTGGTAGAGCCACGTTGCTTTCAGACAGTCAGGATGAATGGGCAGGCTCGTCCAGGACGATACCACAGTCTCACAGGAGATCGACGTGAAATGACAGATTTTTTGCCCTATTTTTTTTTGTTTTTTTTTTATTGCAGTGAATGGCGAGACGAGCAAGCCGTTCGCCTGATGGTAAGCGATCTGACCGCTCATAAACAGTAGGTAGCAACATTCCACTGCGCTCGCCATCCTGAGACATAAGATGTGTCAATATGTCCAGTGGTTGCTCTGGCTACGATGTCCTTCAATCCGAAACACAACAGTGCATTTAAGCAGTGTTGTTTCACGGGAGAAATAGACATTGCGGTGGTACCTACCCAGATGGCCTCTCACATATGAGAAACCTACCACCAGTAAATTACCAATAGTATTTCGTTGAATGAGTGAGATTGCCAATTGCCCAATACATCTTTCCTCTTCTCATCTCTTTTTCTGCCTGGTTTGATGGGCTGGCAACTTATCTATGATCGAAGCGTTATCGAATTTTATAAACGGTAGTGATCACTTACTATCAGGTGACATGTAGGCCAGTTTGCCGGTCCTAAAGAAAAAAAAAACAACTAGTGTTACATGCGTTTTCTGTAGCAGTAGAAATTAGGTAAAAACTGTTATTGTATAGAGAAGGTGTGACTCATTCTGTTCTAATCAGGATTTAACAAAACGGGTTTGTAAGAACACAAAATTCAATAAAAGTACAGGTTCCACCGAGATTTGAACTCGGATCGCTGGATTCAAAGTCCAGAGTGCTAACCATTACACCATGGAACCGCTTATTTATAAAGTTGAAATTACGTATCCGTTTTCAATTTTAATAGCTTGCAGTCTATTTATTACAAGTACTTCACAGTATTTAAGAAATCTTATTGTATAAAATGTGTTGACAAAAATGGTTTCCATATCCACAAACAGAGACTCAAACAAATATTTGCAAATCATACAAATTACCCAGGCGATTTCACACAAACGCGTTTGAGGGAATATGTCATATTGCATTAAATTGCAATTCATATTCAAATCAAAGTTTCTAAAATATCTTAATTGATTATAATCTTGAACAGATAAGGATAATTATACACCAATTTTTAATACTACAAAGGTTTATAAAGTGATAAGTATAGGTAGCGTATGCCGTATCAGCATTTTGCAAAACAATAAGATTTTTTCATCAATATTTGGTTTTAATTCTCATATCAATTATATTGCACTTACATTAAAAATACCATTCCAATTTTAAATATAATTAACCAGAACCGCAATCACCAATTTAAAAAAATATACAAAATAGATATTTAGGTATTTGAAACCTGCCCCTACCAAAACACAATAAGCAAAGCCCAGTTCGTCCCTGTAGTGCGTGCTAACAGGCGTTTAGCGTCCGCGGGCCCCCTGAGACGGCCGTACCGCTTCACTGCAAATCTAGATGTTTTGCCTTGTGTAATCAAATATACCAAGGCATTGTGGACTTCTTTCCTTTATTCTGCTGTCCGAGTCTGGTACAATTTTTCTTAGTTTACATAATATTCTAATTTCAAATTGATTTCGAAAAAATAACGTTTACTGGAATTTTATGCTCGTGCAAAATCTAATACTCTATGACCCCGAACCGAAGATGCAGTGAAATAGCAGCTTTTAAAAAATAAAGTCGGCCCTGGTAGGGATAAAACTCAGAGAAAAAAGGATCGGTGGTAAGTTCATTGCAATACAGATAGAGCATAAAGAAATTATTATCATTCCAAAGCAATGGACTACTTGAAACGGCATGAACACAAGCTTATTGCGATAATTGATTCTCTTGCTTAGGTCATTAAACTACTCTTTTTCTCTCCTCTCTCTTATCTACATCCAAAGGTTGCCTTTTTTTAATTGCTTTGAATATCCAGATGAACATGCCATTCGCTTGACGGTGAGAAATATGAGCGCTCATGAACAAAACCAAACAACACCATGACTTCCAAACCAATGCTTGCTTGTATATATATTGTGTGTACAGTAAAGAGGAAAATAAATAAACAAAAGGATAGAAATATACTATCTTTAGGCAATTTCGTATATTCAAAACCCTGTGGCCCGAACCCGCAAAAACCTAGTAAGTAATTCCCAATTAGACCAATTTTTCGGCCTTGTCACAAGGAGGTCAAAGACATTTTTTTGTTAATACGCTAACACATTTCAATTTAAATGAAATTATCGACCATTAAGCTAATGATTGTCGATCGATCATAATACAGCAAACAAACCAACAACACTATCAGAATCACGTTTTAGCAGATTAATGGGGATTTTGTTTACACGGGGTACAAGGTTCATTTATGTACTATTTATATTTTTGTTTCATATTTTTGTTCATTTATGTACTATTTATATTTCTATTAGTATTTTTGGGGTTATTTAGTTTAATTGTTTTTGTGACGTATTATTGGTTTGATTTTGGGGTGGGAGTTTGTGGTTGAAAATGAAAATAAAAATAATTTATTGAATCTTTTTAAAATGTTCAACATCGTTTAATTCAGTCATTTTTTTTGTGTACCACCCGGTTAAGAAAGCGGGTTTCATTCGAGAAGAACGGGCAAGCATCTCTAGATGGTTTGGGATTGAAATAATAAGGAAATAATCGCATTGTATAAAGTCTACACTAAAATATATTTTTTTGGTCTAGGCTCACCGCTTTCTACGAAAATAAATTAATAAATAATAAATACACCCAAAAGTCACATTTAACATAGTTCTGCCCCACACTAAAATCGAGTTTTGTGCCATGGGTATCAGGAACTACGAGAGACTTTGATCTCACAGACACCTACACCCGAAACCAAGTGCGGGGCGTCTCGTTTCACAGCCGGCGTCTAACCAACTGCACCACTGACCACTGAGGCTGTTATGTGTTGCATTTATTAGAACGGTAGGTAAAAAAGGCAATTAAATTACATAGGTTTTGGCTGCCAAACATTATAATACTGTACCAGCCTATATAGTACGTCCCACTGCAGGGCACGGGCCTCCTCTACAACCGACAGTACGATTGAGAGTACCACTCTCAACATTATAATAACTGTCCAGTAATTTGTATTTTAATACGTTTGATGCTACATGATTGTATCCTGTTTTGGGTTTAAATATCATCATCATCTCAGTCACAAGAAGTCCACTGCTAAACATATTCCAACCCCAAAGATCTCCACATCGACTTGTTGGAAGCGGCCTACATGCAGCGACTTCTTGCCTGAATGTGGTCTCCACTCTAGAACCTTTCGGCCCTAACGGTATGTGCCCGGCCCACTGCCTCTTCAATTTGCTAACCCTATGTGTATCCTTGTATTTAATAAATAAAATAAAACAAAATAAAATAAAATAAAATAAAATAAAATAAAAAAGACAATGATTGGATAATACGTCAGATCTACTCACCAAAGTTCTGGAGCCGAAGCTAGGTCGAAACACTAACTAACACAAAACACCACTCGCACAAGATTACTAAAAAGCACTGCCACAATCACCACTAGCTACATATTCGACAACACTACACAAATATTTAGGTCTACCAGAACTATGGTATGAACACTAACTATAGACCTAAGTACCACTTGTACAAGATTATTAGATAAGCACATCACCAATCACCACTAGACACTACTGAACTGTCCATAATATACTGAAAAACCAGCGAAAAATACAGCGCGGCCACGAACCACGCTACGCGATTATAAAGTGTACGCGAGACTCAACCACCCACAGTGAGAAAACAAAATATAACCAACTACCCTCAACTGTTATTACATTTTGCAGCAGAATTAAAATAAAATATTTAAAAAAAAAGTTAAAAAGTTTGCATAATGGTTTCTTAGATTAACGCGACGATTATTTACGCATTTTATGGCGAATTTGCTTTAATTTTTTCATTTTCTTAACTTCCTGACGTTTCTTTACTAAATTTGAACCAAACAAACAGGGCAAGCTAAATAAGACCGTTAAAAAGTACTGGACTGAACCTGTCACCTTAATAGTAAATGATTTGAATTTAAAAATAAGAAGTAGATAAGTATAACGGCTAATTTATAATACTATGGACAAGTCAGTCCACAAAAAATATACATCTCCGTATTTTTACATGGCTTCAAAGTTCAACACTATTGTCTATTGAAATACTGATTTCACTAAATTGACCACAACACAACCGAAAAATGGACGAAAAATCGAACGCGGCAATAGAGCACATACATATCACAATGGCGAAAGGTATCAAACTACCCTCCATCAAAATAAATTAATGATAAAAATTAACAACGAGAATATGCATTATATTCTTTTTTTTTATTATAAATCATTCACTAATTAAATTACAAATTATTTTAAATTACTTTAAAAAATATATGGGTGGTTGTTATCGATACCGTAGGAAAGCCCTATTATAAAAAATACGTAGAAGTATGAACGTGGTTAAAACACTATGAAAATAACCGCTATGCTTGGGTACCATTTAATTAGTCTAGTAAGATTCTGTATCAGTCCATATACGTCCCACTGCAGGGCACGGGTCTCCCCTACAATTGAGAGTACGATGGAGCCCACACATTCATTTTTTATAAATCGCTATAGTATGCAGTCACTAAAACTAACACGCGGTATTATTTTCGGCCACAGTCTGGATATACCTTTGATAGACAATAGCTGTCGCCTGTCTCTGTCATTGACATAAATATAAGGTTCAGTATAAAGTAAGAATTTTAATATTTACATAATGATTTTCCTTAGAAACTGAGATGCAAAAATTGCCTCCTCATCAAGAATACCTTTCTAGGTCATTTTCTTAGAGCACGATTAGATGAGACACTGAAGCGTTCACTTTATTTCAAGAAACACAATATTACGCCCTCATTATATTACTTCGCGTTACCGATGATGGTTTACTGGAAACGGCATAGGGTATGCAAAGGATTTACTGTTTTTTTCTTATAAGCAACGGCAAGCGTATAAGTAATTTACTTGGTAGGACCTGAAGGTCAATTTTAGTGTCTGCTTCGTAATTTTTAATGTCTTAAAATCATTGGACTCCTAGTTATACATCTCAAAAGTAAAAAAAATGGTGGATCGGCCAGTACTAACTGAAGAATTTTACATTTTGTTGCTTTATAAGTTTGAGTACTAAAGTAAAACGTCGGCTTAATTTAAGTAAGAAGCTACTGCTGCTCAAAGACGAATCCCGGCAAAGTGATATTGGATTATTCTATCACATCGTGGGACGGAACATATGTACAAGGCGGAATGTGGGTGTCGTGGGAGCACCTCTGCCTACCCCTTCTGTGAAAAAGGCGTAAGTTTATGTGAGTATGTAGAGCATCCGGTTTTTCGTTTACCGAAAACCTATGACATTCAATTATTTATTTATTTTTAAAAAGTTCTGTCGATATTCTATAGCATAGTTTTGCCACTTTGCCATTTCTATACAAACTTTACATCCTTGCCAACCCCAATGTAACCAGAGAAGTGAGCAGGCAGATATTAAATCCTATCCAGCCAGCCTCCTTAGAGATAATGGCGAGATGAAATTAAGATCAACGTTACATTTCTGCGTTTATTTACATAATTCATATTAAAACGCTGCGTGAAAGCCGCGACTCCTGAAGGGGAGAAGTCGTTATATAAGTTATGTTTAATGTGGTGTTGTGGAAGTTTGTTCAATGGGAATTTATTGTACATGTTTCTGTGTGTATCCCACATTTTGGTGGGATCGAAGAAATATAGAAAGAAAGAAAACACCTTTATTTGTCACTTATCACAACGCACACACTCATATAACACAAATTTACATACACCATACAGAAATATAAAAATAAAATAAAAAAAAAAGTTTGTACGTCGCAAAAAAGTGACACGTAGGTGACCACTCAGCTTAATGTTATATGATATAATATGTGTATATTTGATAAGCTGTTAGATAATAGATGGACACATAGTTTTCGTAGTTAATGATATATCAGGCGCGTATCATACTGGTAAAAATACAGCCTACAGATAGTCATTTTTGTCTGCGAGAATGAAATTAGCAATGCTTTTGGATTTAATTAGGCGAATAAAAAGGTTAAATACTTTGTTTCACCCAAATTGTATTCTCGTATTATTCTCGAAGATCAGTATAGAACCTATGATTCCTCAAGTTTATGGCAATTTAATGTCTGCCACCAATTTGCCTTTTCCTATACCTATAATAAAACTTACATATGAAATATCTTCTAGATGCTAGACTCTCATTATTGAGATGGCGTTTCTGCGAACTTACAGGAGTGCGTAAGTACTATCGTTTTCAGTTTATAATTGCATTATATCTGTATCAGCCCAAATACGTCACACTGCAGGGCACGGGAGTACGATTGAGAGGGGTTAGGCCGTAAGTTCCACCAGATTTTTACATACCATAGAAATTTCCCAAGTCGCCATGGATTGCAGGTTTCCTCACGATATTTTCCTTCACCGTTAATGTGCGTGGTCATTGACTATCAATACACACATGACTCCGAAAAATCAAAGATGTCCTTGGGATTCGAACCCGCGACCACCATGAACATGTAGCAGCCGCGTTTGGTCCGTTATCAAGGGGCTTTTTTTTACATTGCAAAGCATAGTGCACTTTAACATATAGTAAATGAGATGCCGCCCAGAAAGTATGTCGGTAATAATAATAATACGTCCTCATTGGTGTTGCTCATATTTACGAGCAGGCGCAGTGTGATCTGTTCTTGTCGTCAATTTGCTGAATATATAATCGATAAACCATAACAGTCTCGGTGGCACCGTTTTATTACAGTATAATTAATTTGTTACAACGCTGATAGGCAATGAGATGGGCAAAGTAATAATGTTTTTTTCTATTTACTAGTAATGGAAAGTATTGCTATTTCAAATTATCATCACCATCTTGTTATTTTTAAAGCCTTAGCATGCTCTATATTCCTGCTATTACTAATTGCCCCCACAGAATTTGAAAACAAAAAACTGACCGTATATTATAACAATTTTTTCACTTCTAACATTACACACACCAAATTGGCTGTTCAGTTTCTTCTTTAACGGGCTCATAAAAAAACCTCACTCCTTCATAGATAACACGACATCATATAAAAATATTAGCCGATTGGCTTTGTGACTCACAATCCCAAATCGCATTTAGCTTATTCATATAACTTATAAAATGCTATTATGGACTTCACTTGCTATTTGCGTTTACTATTGCTATTTATTCCAACACTACTATATACTATCAGTCGAGAATCAGGAATTATAGAACATAACAGAAGCCAGAAAGAGCGAGAGACTCGCCTAATATCAAATTGTGAGATGGTACACAAAAGGCGAAAGGTGATTGTCCTACCAGCTTAGGTATCTGCCTACTCCTTCTGAGAAAAAGGCGTGAGTTTATGTATGCTTGTAATGCCTTTGTATGCTGTTCTCACTGCTGAGCTATACTATCAGAGAACTCTTAAGATAGGTAACCACTGTTTGTAAGCAAGGTAAATAGCAATATTAGATTATTAAGGACTAAGATTGCTTCTGATTAGTTTCTCCTGTTGTTAGTCTAATTTTGGACTTTAATGACTTAGCCATATTGCGAAATTGTTCTAATAGCAGTTTACGATCAGTAAATTCGTAGATCTTTTTAGCAGGCTTGATTGTTTCTGAGTAGTGGTTACACAATATATTAAATTTATGTATGTTTTATAAGTGTGACGTCATCACACCGTGGGACGGAACATACAAGGTGAAATATGGGTGTACTGGTAACACATCTGCCTACACCTCCTGGGAAAAAAGCGTGAGGTTATGTATGTATCTACGTATGTTTTATAAGAAAACATTTTAGGCAGCTAATCATAGAGTTTTTAAATAAGGTCAAAATACAAAATTAATTTTATTATTTTGGGTCTGAGTGTGATAAAACCAGTAAATGTTAGACATTTTCTTCTTTCTTTTTTCTCTGGCGAAAACAGCCTCGTGAACCGGGTGGTAGTGGAAAAAACTGACTGAATCTAAATAATTTATTCAATAATAATATTATATTCATTTAATTTCTAAGCCCTTGTTACACGAATTGTGTCTTAATAATGAATGGGGTCAAAAATGTACGTGTGTTGGGTTATTTAATGATAAAATGAAAATCAGATATACATAATAATGTTTTATTGAAGTGATATACTTAAAATTAATTATAATTCGTAATTACTACACAAGGATTGCACGTTTCTTTGGATTCGATTACAATATACACTATATACACCGTGTCATAACATTTAAAATTACATTAATTTCGAGAAGTGAAACGGTTAAATACATCATTATATACACTTATCAACTAAAACATATAGAAAAAACATTTATTATTAATTTATTTTACATTTTAATAACAATAATTGTACATTTTCAACTATTAAAATAAATGATAAGTCATGTGTGTGAAATATGGAATTTAACTTTGGAATGTGGATATTAAAGTCGGAATATTTATTTTAAGACTTTGGCATAGGATTTCATGTAATTAGAAGCTACTTATAATCAACATAGGGAGTAGCAATTCCACCGTTGAATCGTCACAGGTCTTCCTCAAAGATTATCTCAGCAACTTTTTAAGTGTGGCCTGTATCCAGCGACTTTTCTTGCGTCAATCCATAAGCTATTCATTATATGCTTGATATGTGTTACATTTGTATTTTTAGTTGTACTTTTATAGTATATCTATTTTTAAGATTTTGCCTGTCGATCCGTTCAAACGTGAAGTTATATTCTAAAACACTTTGTTTCTTTTGTGAGTACATGCATACGATTTAATAAGATGCCAGGAAAAGTATTACTTAACAATTGCTGTTAAATCTATGGGTAAGTATACCAGAGCTACCGAGTTCAGAAATAAGAGTTAAACATTTAAACTACATTGATATAAACAGACAACAGTTTTGTACATTAACTGAAACTTAACTACCCTTAAATCTAGTTTGTGATGAATGTACTTTTGGAATATATATTTATTTTGGGGCTATTTTTGGGAAACGTATTTTATAGGTTTCATAGTCGTCTCATTGGAGCTGTTGTAACGTATATAACTTATATGTAAAATTTCAACAACCGCATAGGCTTTGTAAAAAAATATTTTTGGTATTTTATTTGGTATTTTTTACAAAAAATTATAATAGGGGCAATATTTAGATACTTAAAAACTATTTTCTATATAGCCCCAAAATATTGATATGTATGTGTTTATATACACTATTTAAAATATAAAATTCAATACACTGATAAATTGTTTTAAAAGTAAAAGAAATAAGCGATCAAATCGTCTGCTCATTTTGTATAAAATGGAATGATTTGTATCGTATGGAATATTTTTAATTAAAGTAAATTATTTAATATATTTTGAATCAATTCTATTTAATTTACTCATTTATAAGAGAAAATATACTCTGGAAACATTCAGAAAATTTGCATTTAAATAAAATATGGCACGTCTACAAAATTCTGATTTTTATAAAAACGAATTAATTTAACCAAATAATTTGTCTTTTCAGTCGTATTAAGATATTAAAATAAAAAATTACAGTGGGTTTGTGGGGTAAGACTCGTGGTTTTCGAAACCCACAACACCTATAATGTGGGCTTCGAACTATGTCAATATTGGTGCATTTATTTACATGCGAAAATATGTATGCAAAATAATTTCCTATTTTAGAAATTAAAATAAGATTCTGGAATGATTCCATCAGTCCATTAAACATTAAAATACGTACTATGATGGTATGCAGTATATTACATTGAGATCAAAAACTCACGATTATAAAGCTTTACACTTTTATATAATTTTAATCTATATGGTGGTAACGTATTTTTGGGTATATTTAAACCTTATAACGATTGTCTGACCTGGCTTAATATGCGAATTTATAAATTACATAAGCTTCCTTCATTACATTATTTACAACCCTAAAAATTTTATAGATATATTGTTGAAATAGTTACATATCTTTTCTATCATACTATGTTGATCAGTGGTAAGACAGAATATCGCACAATTCATTTTAAAAAGAAACAAACTTAGACCTACATTATTCGATTCGGAATTAAATGATGTTAGACCAAAAATTCCTCATAATGAACACCCTGTGATCCGAAACGAATCTCGAATATTCGGACGATCGACGTCTGAAGTAAGTTAAAAGTATGTCACTACTATTTTCTATGATATTTGTCATTCGGAACTTAGTCTATGATTAAGATGTATATTTACGATTCAAATATTTTGTAGAGTACTTAATCATGTATAGTTTTACGTACAACATTCGAACTTTCGAGCATCGTTTCGAATCGTAGTTACCTTCCAAAAAAGCATAGTTCTATCGGACATATTTCTCCAGCCAAACAGCAGTTTAAATGCACAGTTGCGTTTCGGATTGAAGGACATTATAGCCAGAGTATCCACTGGACATATTGAGACTTAACATCTTATGTCTTAGGATGGCGAGCGCAGAGCAATGCCAAGCAATGCATTTGTAATTCAAGTCGTTATTTTTGCTACTGTTCATGAGCGTTCGTATCGCTTACAAGCAAAAAAAAATGCCTATTTGACCAGTCTAGCACTCTTGAACAACTCAAGCCCAGAATTCAATTACAAATATTTCTACATGACCAGGTCAGACAGATAATCAGAAGCCTCAGCGCCACGCAGCGGGCGCGAAGGCCGGCGTCGTTCAGGAGGGCAGCGGCTGCAAGGAGGGGACTCCGGTGCTCATGTGCGGCCTGAACTCCTGGGGGCGAAGATCTGGGTGCGGCGGGCGGAGATCTGCGGAGACGATGTGGGTTAGTTATCATATTTTAATCCTTTCTTGCTTTACCGTCCTCATCAGAGGGTATTGGAGATCTATTAGTAATTTGATGATATAAAACTACCGTGAATACCACTGCATCTCCCGCCAAACAGCAGTGTAAATGTTCATGTTTGAAAGACTTTGTAGCCCGAGTAACTACTGGACTTAATATCTTATGTGTCAGGATGGTGAGCGCAGTTGAATGCAAGCATTGCTTTGTAATCTTCGATCAAATATATACTATATACAGCCTACAGGTCCGTAACAAAATCACACGCCAAAAGTGGCCGAGGTTGTTTATACTTTTAAATTTGAATTTCGAACTACGATACGTAGCAAAAAGTCTTAAATTATAATCAACTTCAGGTAACAATAAATCTTATTCCTTTAACTTAAGATTTATTATGGATTGGACCATACTAAAATCAAATTAAGGCACACGCTCATTTGTGCTATTATTTCTCTTGCCGTTTTTAAGCCGTTACTTATAATCTAGTGTATATTTTATCGAAGTTTGTAATTCGAGAGTTTGGTTTTCTCGCCATTAATAACAATAAATTATAAGCTCACCTATCCGATGTTCTGCATGCATATCATGCATAGCATGTACATCGGTATGCGGAGGCTGCATATGCGGCTGCGGGGTCCTCAGATCGGCATGCTGGGTCTCTTTATGACGACGCAGGTCCACCTTCCTCTGGAACGCTCGGCCACACAGCTCACACGCAAAGGGTTTGAACCCGGTGTGCTTGCGAGAATGGGTGATCAGATTCGATGACTGGCTGAACGCTTTTCCGCATACTTGGCATTTGTGAGGTTTTTCGCCTGTTGACAAAGGGTGGAGAGTTAATTGAGTGATTTAATATGAGTATCAACGTTAGGTGTTTTTTCATAGAAAGGCATAGAAAAAGGTCACGTGACAATTTGTTACTAATAAGAATGTTCGGTTTAACACACATAATATCCCTACAATAAAATGCATATTTTGTTAGCATCACAGAATAGGTATTATTTTTCGATTCCATAAATACCATAAGTAGAAAACAAATAGTGATCAAAACATTAACGTAATGTAACCTACGAACCACATTCTCTAATACACCAATAAAATAATTCGTCATCAAATAAAATCATTGAGATCAATATAATAATACAATTAACGAAATAAACCAACATATTGGTTGTATCGGCGGTTGAATTCGTGACAGAGTAAAGTTCGCAGCATCCGAGCTATTGATCCGCTGTACCGCGACGTGTGGACGACCTTCTGTCGCCGTACAGGGCTGACACACGCACCAAAATGTTATTTCATCGTTCCAAAATATATCTACAATCTAAAATTAAGAGTTAATCTGACGAAAACTTTATTTTCTATGACATTAGAAAAGACCAAATCGGAGGTACAGAAACGAAACTCAATCGAATGGTTCCAATTATGAAATACATTCAAATTTCGAACGGCTAGACATATAATTATTATGTAACGTAAAATTGTGACCACATATGAATAGCAAAAGAAAAATAATGAGTTATTAAAAAATGACACTTATTTAAATATGAACAAATGATGTATGTATCTAATGAAAAAATAATTATAATTAAATATTAATCATGGAAGAATTTTTCGGCAAATTTCATTTTACGTTTTATTGTCCTATTTGCATTTTATGAAAAATATAATTTAGAAGCGGGTAGTTTGATATGTTTAGTCTCACGTATGCGTAAAAACATGGCACGTGCTTTGCTATTAAGCCAAGTTTTTACCTTAGTTTCGGTAGTGTTAATCTAGTAAAATTGGTGTTAAGTGTTATAATAGATCGCACTAATCGTGAATTGCCTAATATTCGGTTGTGTTGTGAATAATCTAGTGCTAGTGGTGTTTGTTTTGTGCTGCAATATGCCACCACGGTCGACGATGTCGGCCACCCAGCTTCGTGAGCAGAAATAAGGTAAGTTTCCTATCTTTATACTATATTGTTTATCATTGAATTAATGTTTATCGTATTTGTAATTTTGTGTACATTTCAATTTGCGACAAGCGCACTGGAGATACAGTACAGCATTAGATTATACACATGTAAACGTTTAATAACCGTGGACAAGTAGCCCCAATTTTCAAAAATCTCCTAAATCCGATCGGAATTCTGTTAAAAGTTACAACTCAGAGTAAGTCTATACGCCTTAATTTATCATTTATAGCTATAACACCATAAAAATCCCTTGAATGACGCACAAGCAGCCCTACCGAAGATCTCAAAGTGGCCGAGTACGTGTATCACGCCCATATTAATACACGTCCGCGTAATCTGTGCCCAGTCCGGGCCGCATTACGGATTCGACTCGCGGACTCGCTCTGGACTCGCAATTTATAGCCGGATTCCTTGCGCTGATTCTATGCGAACTTTTATAGCCTATGCCGCGCGGGGATTAACAGATCTTTTCGAATTTGGAATTTTGGAACTATTTTTCAAATTTAGAATAAGGTCTCTTCATAGCCATGTTAGTGCGTTTTCGGTATCGAACGATTAATGTCAAATTATTAATTTTTTTTGAAATAAGCACTGGTTTATAAGAAATTTAGTCTTGGGATAGTCGATATTTACTATTCACTTATAACACCAATGAGATTGTAAATGTTTTAAAACATTACATAGTGGGCTAAGTGAGAATTGTTCGATATGAGAGCTACTATTCGAACTCGCTGCCGACCGAATTGTTTGCGACCGACAAATATTTCATTCTCGGGCAGGAACGATGCTTTTCGAAATTTTTATGTTATCAAACGCATGATTAGAAATCAGTTTGTGACAAAATAATTAGAATAATTGATTTTAACAAGGGCTACCTCAATTGGTTGACTTGAATTTTGTTTACTTTTGAACCTGTAATAAAGGCAATAAACATTATAAATCTTAACCGTGCACAAATATATTCATACCAAATGCTGGAGTTATTACGTCTTGATTCCTTCGAGAGGAATTTAATAAAGCGTTTTGTGGAGGCTGTATTGTGGGCTTAATAGACCAGCCCGTTTTTATACTCGCTAACGTTGGGATCTGGGTTATAGTTTAGTAGTTAACGTGTAAAGAAGGTTCCGGGTTCATATCTAGAACGATGACAGGTTTGATGATTTTTTTTATGAAAGATGTTCATTAATGGAATGAAATATTAATAGGTAGTATTGATTAATACATTTCGTGACGTAATTTATTTTCCGCTTTCGGTAATTTAGGCTCTCCTTCTAGAGACGATTTTAACATAATAGTTAGCTAGAAATATGTAACGAGTTACGTAAAACTGTTTGATATTATTATATACAAACATTTTTATGTTACGTACTTTCTTTTGCGCCTTTTCAAAAATCCCACGAATTGCATAGCTACCTAAATATACAACAAATACTATCGTACAGCCTGCAATAATGTAACAAAGGTATTATGATACAGAGTATCAAAAGCGATTCATGTAAAATTCATTAAGTAGGCAGCATTGCGCGTCAACCAATGCGCAGTGGGTAATTACCAACAAATCACGACCCAGCATCGATACCTAACTTAGGCAGCATTTCGAAAAAGGCCCAGAGTCCGTCACCGGGGGGTCTGGTGCGGACTGGCGACTTCATTAGTGTGAGGGGGACGCGCGCTCCGTCCCGCTCTCGCAGCAGTGTCGCGACGCGAGAGCAATTTATATCCGTCGTGCCATTGGGCCGTGATTGCAGCGGCTCCACCCTGCGTCGCGTAGCAACGGTGGGGGGTCGAGGCCCCGCGCCGGCCCCCCACACAACCCATCCCACTTTATGGATCGCAATTTTCCTTTGAATTGGAAATCAGAGCGGTTGCCGCGAGGCGCGCTCGTTAGCCGTCTCTCCGTCTTCACGGTACTTCCTCGGCTACAGATTTTTACTGCCTTACGTAGAGAAAGATGTTTCCTTTGTGGGATTCTCGCAATTTGCTTTTGGAAAAGGTTTTTTCGGTTCGGTTTGTGAAGCGTTTTCGCGTTATGTAATGGAGTTTTGGCTTTGAGTCTAATGGTGAATGTTCGGATACGCTAATATGATCTTATTGTTATAATTTATACAGCACTGTATTTAATACAAAGTATGAAATATACTAACAAAATAAAAGAAATTTAAGACGATAATCGATTTTGGAATTTTCTAGCAACACGTAAAAGTACAACTTTCATAATTTCACCCAGAACTTAATGCTTTGAAACACTATCTAAGAATTCTAAGAGGAAAATATTTGTATTTTTTATCTTTTTTATGTGAAATAACAGAGTACATACGTATTAAGTGGATTTGATGACGTTTTAAGACACAAGAATATATCAAATCAGCTTTGCCTTGAAATATATCTCTGCAATTTTAAGGGTTTAGATGTATGCTATCTTGATGTCAAGATCTTAAATCTAAAATATACGTATAAACCTATGACGAAACTATGTCGTGATAAAGTTATTATATACCTACAAGGTCGCAAGTACACATACCTCACTTTTCAACATTTCAAATGGAATAAATCCCTTTTTTATTCTAAAATGGAAGCACAAAAAATATATACAATTTTAAGCGGCAATGTAATATCGGTTCAACTTTAAGTCTACATAATATCTCAAGAATTGAAGTAATAATATATTTAAAATAATTAATAATCGTTAAGTCTGGTATTAATCTACATTTTAAAGCCCGATCTCCTATTATTACATGTTGAAATATTTGATCCCATAATAGAAAATAAGTCATTGTCGTTATATAAATTAACATGTGATTAAAAATGCTTTTAAAAAGAAAATTCGAAAGAAAGAAAGAAAACCGATATATTTGTACACAGAAAATACATAGAAGTGAAATTATGATTTACTGTCTATTATAAAACAATAACTATCTAATAACAATGATAACACAATAACAAGAAAAATAAAAACTAAAATGAAACACGGCAAAAAAAAACAAATAAATAATAAAATTACATTAATCTCAGGACCTTAGTTTTATAAAATGTGTTAGTTATTTATAAATAGAAAAGTATATAGGCCAACTCTCGGCAAGTGGCGCAAACTTATTATCAGAGGCGAGTGCGTAAAATCCCCCGGAACTCAACAGCGTAATTACGGAGGATAGCGGAGGGTGGTTAATTGTTCCTCAGCCGGAGGGAAATACGGTTCTAGATTTATTGATTTTATAGTTTTATACTAGAGATAAACAGGCGAAGTCCATGTAGTGAAAGATGGTGGAAAATTCACCATAAAGGTCTACATTAATGTGGGAATACTTCTGTATCGTCAAATTAAACAACCCATCTTGGTTGGATAATCTTGAATATAATATCTCTTCTTTAATTACGTATTCATCCTTAACGTCTTCCGTCGTCTTCCTAAGTTCTCTCCTATTCCGTCCTTCTGTTCTTCAACATCTTAATCATTCATCCTTTTACTCTTTTCATCTTTAGCATTCGTTCGTCATCTCTTTCACACAAACTACGTTTCATACCTGTCACCTATCTTACGTTTCATTGTAGATACTCATCTTTCATAATATTCCAATCCTACAATAATGTGTCGAATTTCGAGTTTATCTTGTGTAAATCTAGTTGATACTCAATATAATATGTTTGTAGTTCACCATTATACGTACTATAAATATTTTGCAACAGTCTACTGTTGTGCTCTTTTAAGTTTCTGGTGTGACAAACGGGGTCCACATTAGAACGTGAAGGAAGCTATACATACGGTAGCATTCGACCTAGCTGATATAATTCCATCGACATCGACATTGAATATTCAGAAAGCATTGCACTTATTACCAATCGTTTTACAAATAACATGAAAAATATTAACTTCACAAATCATGATTTCAGTCGAATTTTTGTCTCTTACAAAGCAGAACTACAGCAAATATCTCCAACAAACCATACTATTGAAGAAGCCAGTAATTATAGATTAAATAAACACACTGAAAGCAGGCGTTATTTCCGAGGGCGGCGGCCGAGGAAACGGAATGAATTGGGAGACGACTGACTATGAATTATTGATTGGACCGCAGATTGATTTACAACCAACGGAGAATTAGTGCGTAATGTTGGACGAATTGAGTGATCATACTTGGTTATTTACAGAGGAATTTTACATTGGGATTGATTTTTAGTGTTACGGTTATGTCGTGAAGATGTAGCTTGCTTTTTTCAAACCAATATCAACTGAAGCTTTTGTTTTAGTGAATTCAAATTCTGTGGCACTTTCCGGATCATAGGTTTTCTCTTTGCCGTCATAGGTACAGATGTATATTTTTTGTCAATAAAATTATATCTTAGCTTTAAGGGAATGTTACGTATTGAATTAAAATATATATTTTTTGGATTTTATCATTGTTTTTGTCCGTCCCGTGACCATGACGTACATTGACGTAATCAAAACCTCGGGAAGGTAAAACAAGTAAAAATTAGTTTTGTTTCAACTTATTATGAGCAGGCTGGCATTATTTTAATAAAACGAGGGACGTATTATCGCTAGTCATTTCTCTATAGGTAGAATATACATATTGTCAAGTATAGTACAAGCCAGAAGCAAAAAAATACCATAAAAATCTCCTAAAGTTCCTTAAGGCCCAAAGGAAGCATTATAGCGTTATAACACGCACAGAAGTATTGTTGAAAATCCTTCATTAAATCGTTTACGTCGGTCATTGCGAAAAGGAGCACTAACCAGCGTTATGGATTGTAAAATAGTTATAGACATTACGCGCAATGAACGCGCTCACAGATTTTTATACATCGTAATGTTTCATTATGAGTTTTAGGATTATCGTGAAGTTAAAACCGCTCTGTCTATATCTCCCGCTATAGAGTAGTGTAAATGCAATGTTGTGTTCCGGTTTTAAGGACATTGTAGCCAGAGTGACTACTAGACGTATTGAGAATTGACATCTTGTGTCTCAGGATGGTAAGCACTGTGAAACGCCAAGCTTTGCTTTGTATTTCATAGTGTTGTTTGTTTTGCCTCTGTACATGTGTGGTCGTATCGCTTACCATCAGGCGTATGGCATACTCCTTTCCCCATACATTGCAATAAAAAAAAATGATGAGAAATGTGGAGTCTATCATGTTTTTTTATATTTCAAAATATTTTGTGTAAAAATATTCTCGTCTTTACGGAATCCGACGACTGTTCAAAATAGCGGAAAACAACGTCATTTCGAAATCTAGGTCAGGAACTTTTATTTGTGTGAGTTTCTGTTCTTTTATTTTGAATATGTTAACTTGTGTGGAATGTGGCCCGGAATTAGGATTTGTATTTGGCACATTTAATAATCTCTTAGGTATGTAATGATGGTAATAATAGTTTTTTTCTAATTGCCTTTATAGGCAGGCGAGCTAGCGGCCCGCCTGATGGTAAGCGGCTGCCGCTGCTCATGGAACTCCGCAGTGCCAAGGCACCAGCACAACAAAGTCGGTGCCTACCTTAAGGAGATTACTCTTTTTAAGCCTCGCTTGAAGTCTTTATAGTCTAACTATGGAAGACTATGTCACTTCTGTCAACCCTTTGGCTTTGGGCCTTTTAGCGATGCAGTGATATGTATATAAAATCATTTTTTGGAAATCACACTGAGTTTGTCTAAAATCAATACAACAACATAGCAGGTAATATAGTATGTGGGTAGTCAGCAATATCCGCGTTAAGTATTAAGTTCCCCGGTTGTGATTGAACGCGTCCGGGTAAGCGATAACCGTAAATCCCGGATGTACGGATCCGGATAACTGCGATACAGGGACGGACTTTGAAACGGTTATCATTTAAATATCTAAAGATGTAAATATTATATTATTGTCAGGTGTAGTTGTACGATTTGTTTTAAAAGGTTGACCTAAATTTAAAAATCTTATTATGTTTTTCAAATGTAGAATTTGTTTTGCTTTGTTTGCTCTTTAAGGTTTTTTAGAATATTTAAATTGGTTTGACGAGTTTTTGTCCATTTTAGTCCAGTTTTAACATCCTTTTTAAATAATTCGGTAGGTATGATAGACTACATTTCCCGTTGCAAACAATTTTGGGGAAAAGGAAATATTAAAATAACTTTTACATAAAAATTGTGTCTGGATTTTGATAATAATTTTACTGGGATAAAAGTCACCAATTAAATCCAGATAATATATGGTTTATTAGGGAAAACCCTATCATTTTATATCCAATATTTCCTGTTTTCAATATTACTGTTACTGTGTCATCAGGCATGAAATTTCAGCTCTCCCATATTTTCGTTAATTGCCTTTATATATATGATTGAGGTATTTTAATTATAAAACGGGTTTTTTATGTTACATACTACCAGGACATAGTAGCCTTGACACTTAAGACTGCTTCTTGGTCACGGCATAGATAGATATATAGATTATCTTCCATTTTTTGGCCTTTGAATGCATTGGTGTCATGCTTTTGTCAAAATATTAGGAACAATATTTATCTCTTTACATTATAGTATTTTGGACATGTTAGTACCATTACATTACCAGTATAAATGTTTTTTGTTTTCTGCGTTAAATTGACATGAAAAAATTGTGTGTAAAATTTCGTCACATGCCAATAGAATATAGACACACGATAATGTTTGTGGTACTAAATTTCCCCACATACCTATAGAATTTACACAGACGATACTGTCAAGATATGACATTCACTAGCAAAATATGTCGCGATTCTATCTGTCAAAAAATCTAATCAATACAAAAGCAATTTACCCAGATTATATGAAATCGGAACGGGCGAAAATCATTACCACCCATTATCGGCCCACTAAATGCGAGATTCGCAATAAAACAGACATTAATACAATTAAATTATTGCACTGATCCGGCCCTGTGCGGCTCATCTGCACAGTATCACACGGCCCCGGATTTTTATGGGGACGTACTTCAGGCGCTCGTGAATTAAATATACGGCTCTTGCAACTTAAAAGTGCTTCTGGCAAGATTTTACGAAATATGGCTTAGGCACAGCTATGTTGGACAACATTTGACGACTTTAAGTTCATGTTTTGAGGTAAAAAGGTATTGTTAAGAGAGTTTAAGGGTAGTGGTATTTTCTTAACACCTTTATCGTAGAAAACAATAATCTCTATCATGCTTTGCATAATACATCATTAAACCATCGATCATAATGGCAGAGTTTTTCGGGAATTTTAACAAGACTTAATAGGGTCCAGAATTTTAAAGTTGGCTTGAAATTGTTTGTAGATATTTTTCGATTCCACTCCACACCTGATACATGTTATTATTCTTACAAATTGGGATTACGATAAGTAGAAACCGTCCTCTTGAATCACTGTATCTATTAATGAAAACCGTAACAAAATCCGTTGTGTGGTTTTTAAAATCTTAGCATACAAAGGGACAGACGGGAAGCGAAATTGTTAATACTAGGTACATAGTGATAGTCTATATTTGTTCCTCGTTAAAAACCATCAACAAAACCACATTGAACCAGTATGGTAGAAACGAAAATTCAAGATTTCAATGAGACGAATGCCGGTTTTCAAATGTCGGTATGTGAACTGATATAAATATTTTATACCAAATTATGTTTCATAAGATCAAACTTGTCTATTTATCATTCGGTATCGTGACGTCACGCGTGATAAGAAAT
Organism: Hyles euphorbiae; assembly: GCA_023078785.2. Classification (NCBI taxonomy): domain Eukaryota; kingdom Metazoa; phylum Arthropoda; class Insecta; order Lepidoptera; family Sphingidae; genus Hyles; species Hyles euphorbiae. Next base: position 3,703,340 of record CM041032.1, on the reverse strand, counting down.
TGTTTTGTCAAAGTGATTGTTGTTCCCTTTCTTTTAATCAATTCGAGATTTTTCTCACTGTATTTTATACGCAGAATATGTATATATTTTTTTATTGTGTTATTTTCAAGAATTGAATTACGTCTTTAGGAAATCTATTTGTGTAATGCATGTCTCGATAGATTGAACTTGTGACCTCTAGTTTCAAATCTATCTTATCAATGTTAAGTAGAGTACTATAATACGTATTTTGTATTTTATTTTACTTATGTATTTTTCATATTATAATGGCGAGACGAGCTTGCCGTTCGCTTGATGGTAAGCGATACGAGTTACGACCGTTCATAAATAGTAGGAAAACCAAACAACACTTTGAAGTATAAAGCAATGCTTGGTATTCCAGTACGCTCGCCATCCTGAGAAAAAACCTATAAATAAACAACAGTGCATATACACTGCTGTTTGTCGGGGGAAATAGAAATTACAGACCTCTACACCTGAAGAATAAAACCACGAGGTAATACTCGAAATCCAAAACCAGAAAGCATGGTAACGATAATCTAAGCGTCTACCGGCGTACGGTTTAATAATTTATGGGGGTGTAAAAAACTCTGGGTAAATTGGTGGGGGTGGTGCATTTACATGTTCATTGATTATTCAGAGGAACTACGGACTGGCGACACCGTGCCGGCAAAGTGAGGCTCAGTCTTTGCTGCTTTTTTGTGTTTTTGGTAGTATTTGGATGACGTTTGTGTTGGGAGAATTGTGATTTGTGAAGAAATTGGGTAAAAAAAATTAAATAGATGATATTTTTCTTATAATTTGCTGTTTTCTAAATCATAAGTTATATTTTTGTTTGTTATGTCTGTTTCGAGTGTGTTGGGTTCAGAATTTTTATGATTTTTAAAATACGAACTAGGTAAGAAAAACAAATAGAAATATCATTATTCAACGTGTTTCTATTCTAAGTCATATAGAATGCCTGTTGATTTGATTCTTTTTGAATAGTTTAGTCCGCAATTTAATTATTATCACATTTATTATGACTCAGAGATATATAAATAGATCATTTTCAAAACTTTTGTTATAATGTGTCGTATAGCGGGCACCTAATATTTGCTACACATAAAACCATATTACTAGAGACATCTAACTTTTTGCCAATAACAGAAAGATTCGTATTCTGTCTGTACCTGTATCAGCCCATATATGTCCTACAAGGCACGGGCGTCGTCTGCATTCGACATTACAATTGAGAGTACTTATTCTACGCCTATTACAAACATTTCCAAGATTGCCAAACCGATACAACCAACCTAGCCTAAGATTACAAACTGTGTCGCAGATGGAAAGCACTTGAGTGTCTGAGTTAGTCAATGAATGCACTACCTCGGTATCTAACTAGGTATCTACCTAGGTGCACTTAACTGGAGCCAGGTGCGAGATTAAAAGAGCAGCTTCAAGGAAACTGGCGACTGGCGCGGCTCATGCATACTGCATATTATGAATATACGTACCACTTCGGGAATGAACGGAGGTAATTTATGAAGATACATGTATTTCTACATTGATTTTTAAGTATTTTGTTTATTAAGCTTTTTGGTAAAAAAAATTTGAATTATGCTGTACGTTTATGTACCAGATTTATCTGTTGTCTTGACTGATGCATTTCTTTAGTAGTTCGGAACACACGTCAGAAGAAGTCTTTTGTTTATGTTATCGTTGGATAGTGACTCGAATTAAAATAATTCAAACTAGGTAATTTATGAAATTAGGAGGCAGTGGAACCCAATGAATACTATCCAGAAATTTACCGGCCTAGTCGAAATTTGATACACAGTTTTTTTTTTTTTTTATCTCTCCTTTACGCTGCGCAGGTTTAGCGGATTAGTAATTTGTCACGTTCGGAATGCGACCTGTGTCTCATCCTACTTAATTTTCTTTTTATTTAATAGTGTCCTGTGGCATCCTCCGCTTCAAACGACGAATTTCTGAACTTTTCCCCATCAATACGTTGGCCATGATGTTAGGGTGGTTCTTTATTCTTTCGCTGTATGTTTTCGTATAATGACGAATTTCCTGCCTGATTGTGGCCACGTGTAGATCATGATGTAGTTGGTCGTTTGTAACGAACCAAGGGGCATTGGTTATTATCCTTAATATTTTATTTTGGAATCTTTGTATAATTTCAATATTGGAATGGGACGCCGTCCCCCAGAGCTGAATTCACAGATGATACACAGATTGAACCCAAAACTTATGCGTGTCTCTATGGTGGCTTTTTAGCATCGTTTACACTTGTTACTCTCATATAATTATTTGGCAGCCTCCGTAGCGCGTATTCGATCCTCACACCGTGTCAAATGTTTATATGCTCCACAAGCATTTATTTTGGGTGTGGGTGTTTGGGCGATCGAAAAGTCTCTCGTAGTTCCTCATACCCATGACACAAGACTCGATGTGTATATGGGGTCAGGACTATGTATTTTAATTTTGAATGTATTTATATATTTCTTTTGTCTTTTGTTTTCCTAAAATTGTAATATAAAACCCACAGTTTCGTCTATTTACGTCGCGTCTTCGGAATATGTGATGGCTACACATAATGCCTCAACAAATCCACACGAACCGACACCGGGCGTGATTACCGGCTCGGTAGTGAAGTGAGGATTTTCCTCAGAATCCCGGTTTACGAGCCGCGTGCCACCCCGGGGGAGGGAGGGAGGGATGACCATATACGTATAGAATAAGCAAAATGTTTTGGCTAGGGACATGTATTTGTTGAGTAATGATTTGTTGATAGAAATGTTGTAGTATTTTTGTTGATGAGTGTTATGTACGAGTATATTTCTTGCTTTTAAGAGTAACTATTGGACATAATGAGACTTAAAATCTTATATGTCAAGATGGCGAGCGCAGCGCAATGTCAAGCATTACTTTGTATTGAGTGGTGTTGTTTGGTTTTGCTACTGTTGCAATCGCTGGCCATGCTCGTTACGCAATTCATTGCAATAAAAAAAACCTTCACAAGTGACTATGGCTGTTACCACCTCGTGTATGGTCCATAATCTTAAACTTTCAATCATCTATTGTTCATTTAACACAAGAATACATAAATAAACTTCACAGCAATCACTAGAACTTCCACGTCTTTTGATTGAGCAAACAAAGCAGAGACAGAGCGATTCAATCACACTGCCGTCGCTGTGACAACACTCCTGCTAATGGAAAATTGGAAGACGCAATCTGCGAGGAGAGAGGTCGGCAAACACCGCCATCTTGTGATAACAAACTGATGCTTTTCAGGTAAGACTTGAGAGGAATATAGATAATACAGCTTCTGTAGAACAAATGTTTTGAATGCATGATGCAGAATTAATTGGTAAAGTTGCGTGAGTAATTTGATTTGAAATAAATATTGGATTTATTTTAGGCTTTAGAAGCAATTTTGATAATCTCGACAAAATTTGGGATAAGAGTAGAAAATTATTGCATAAAGAATCTTAATGTTAAATGGTTAGTGCTGGCCATGGAAGCTAGAATCCTAACAATAGATTTCCTATGACTGAAAATGATTCAGAGAAAAGTAATTTCGGAGTGATTCGGTAATGATATCATAATTCGATCATTTCGGGATTTAGAAAAGACGTAAAATTACGATTCACATCTCAGCATACCCACATTTAAATAATAACATATCAAAGTATATTGTAAAAACCGTGCCTACCAAAGCTTGAACGTTGCGTGCGAGAGTTTTACGATTTGTTCCATACTGGGAAGAGTTATATGTTGTATAAATGCCACTTACAAGGGAGATTTACAGTGCCTTCATATAAGTTGTGGCTGCTTAGTTATTTAACGTGTTTTTTATGTATTTTTGCCTCAATCGGTCGTTTGGTAATTCTGCATCATGCAATCAAAATGTGTATGGAAAATAGGTTTAAATATTCGATATTTAAACCCCGTGACTAAATGCATGGTTGTTGAATTTTTATCGTAATCCAAATGTATCATATTATTATACACTTCAATGTCTGGGTGTAAGGTTACTCATTGTTTTCGATATTCAAGATATATACATATGTAAATAATATGTATCTTGCTATGTGATCGACACAATTATTATCGATGTCTCTTCTCGTTTATTTTATCATATGAAATCTAATCTCTCTTCAAGATTTTCATTGAATAATTACGTAATTTTTAAAATCATATTGCTGAAAATATACAATTTCAAAAAGAACACTAAGTCCATTTCACAAGACAAATAATAATCACCTCCTGTCATCGTAATAGGCCCCTTAGAAAAACTAATAAGGCCCTCTAAACGGTGACATTTGACAAATTCGGTAGTACGCACCCCTCGTAGGGCGTCGGCGAGCCACAGGGGAAAACGTCTTTGCACCGAATTAGCACGTTCTAAATTGCATTTATTAATATTCAGTGACATTGGTTTAGTGATAGATTATGGACTAGGATTATGAATAAGGTCCTATGTTCGAATCCCAATAGCTGAAAGATTTTTGGTAAAATTAGATAAAGGTTTTTGACTTACAAAATAATCAATGTTTATAGTGAAAGGAAAATAAAATGTTTTCAAGTTTGAAAATGAGTTAATTTTATTTTTCAAAGCAATTTATATACGCAGCCTATTTTGATGTATATGGACTGATAAATATTGTGAAATCAGGTTGCAAAACATTAATTATTTTTTTGTTTGACTAACAAATAATTGTATGAACGGAATCTTTTCCAATAATATGGATTTATTTACCGTTGATAAACAAACCATTTATAATATTAATTCATTGTTTTAAATGTTTCCTGGTTAAATGTAAATTTAAATCGTAAATAACAATATGTAATGTTCGGAAGTCCGAAAATATTTAATTTTAATCATGTAACATTACTGGCAATCAAAAGAGGAAAAATTAAAATATGCAGGTTAATGTGTCCTCTGACATCACAATGTTTTAGCCTTGATTGTTATGGGGCGAAAAGTATTACGTCATATTTTTAAATATAAATACGTATAAAATTTGAACTGATTGACCAATAAAAATCATCTGTGTATATCAACACACAACAACATGTTGTTTTTCCTTACAAAATATGATAAGCGTTAATTTGTGATAACTTGTTACATTTCTACAGTTTAAATCCTTAACCAGGTATCAGAAAACTTTGTACATACTTTACATTACCTAAAAAGGTATAGACCCCTTTAGCCAAGTTACAAGCCCTTCTAATCTATTCCATTTCTACAATCGTTAACGCCTTGACGTAAGCGGTAACGTTCCGTTTGCGCTAATCAAAATGCATTTTGGATAGCATTTGTATGGGAGTTAGCCAATGGCGTCGTACAACATATTATAAACATCATCGCTTACGTCCAGGCGTTAACGATTGTAGAAAAAGAATAGATTGGACGTGGTTTTGAATTGGGCATCATTAAGGGCAGCTTTCATTCTAAAAATAAGTACTTATCCTGATATATCAATGATGTCGCTTAATTACAACCTTTCAGCAGTGATCCGCGACTTTGAATTGTTTAGTACAAATATTAAAGATAAATATGGTAAAAAGTTATGATATGGTTGGCATGTCTATATGGACAAAAACCTCAAATTTTATTTTTTGAATAAAAAAATATATATATCAATGTTTTTACGTTAGTGCATTGATTCTTTCTGTCTCAAAATACAGTCTTAGTAGATAAAAAAGCCTATATTAAACCGGAACCGCAATTTTCTAATCGTATTTAATTTTATCATCTTTGCAATGTAATTAAAGCGGGACAATACAGTCCGGCACTCGGCAGTAACCCGCGATAGTTGCGGAATGCGGCAGATTGTCGGATTGCCGTCCATCCCGGAATGTCGACTCACTTCACTTATTGCGATGCGTTTGCGAGTCCGTACCGTGGTATGCGGGATTTTTGGCAAGTACCGTCAAAGATTATTGTGCAGAGCCGATGTTTGATTTGTGCCTAGTTTTAGATTCTTGTAGTTAGGTCGTTGTATCAATGTTTGATTTTGATATCATGATAAATAGAAAATATTATTTTAGATTGCATTATATTTCAGTTAAAACTTTATAGAATAGTTTTCCAGTACAGATTAGATATGTATTATCGCTTTTGTAGAATTGGACACTTTGGGCGGAGTTCAAAAAGTAATGATCGACATAATTGTATGAGATCAATATCGAATTAGTATGCATAAAAAAAGATCAATTACTTTGATATGCATATATAACATTATGTTTCAGATCGAAGATAAGTAGAACTAAAAATTACTTAATTAAACTAAAAATTACCAGCTCAGTAGAAATACTTTTTTTTTCTTAAAAATTTAAACCTCGATTGCCGTTCAAGGTTTGATCGTTTAATTCAGTACAACGTGAGGGTCTGTATAAAATCAGTCAGTTCTACATGAGTCAGTATTTCGGCGCGGGTCTAAGGAATGCGACAGTCACCGCCCTTATTGCTCGGTGACAATTGATGTTTCCAGTTTCGGGGACTTCTGTGTCGCCTGAGTCAATCTGAATGTGGATAGTGAAGAATATGTGTCCTGTTTAGTGGTATTACGGTTATAATTGCAATGTTGGATAAAACATTTTTTTTATGTTATTTTGTAACTGGTAACGGTAAGTGACTGCATTTGATGATGAGTACAATACCTAGCCAATAAAATTAGATTGGCCTCTGATCGATGTCTATTGCCCCATACCATAGTTAGCCTTCTTATGTCCTTATTCTCGTTTCCATAACCCAATAGAGTGGTGAAAATATAATTAATTGTCGAACCATAAGGTTCGACGTGGCCACCAAGCTATGGTTTTAAAAGCCATGTGAATCTTAGAAAGATATACACAGGTTTTATCCAGAAACCTGACTCTACCTCTTACATACTACAAAAAAACTTAATCTATGTTTCCTGTTATTTTTCGCCATCAAAAGGTTACTCGATTAAATTGTTGATAAAAATTAAGGGCTACTTCAAACATGCAAGTGTTAACAACTTGAATAAACTAAAGGGGAGATGTGAACAAGCACTCGTGTGGAGAGGACCACAAGTTACTAAATACAATTGGTTTAGAAGAACTAAGGGATATATCATAATAGATATTGAGATAATGTATTTATCAAATACTACATTAAATTGTATATGAATGTAACAAATAATTTATTATATACACGTTATAGGGAAAGTGTTCTGACGACGGATGTGATCATGTAATTATTTTGGAAATCGGAATGCTGCCATTGCTTACCCAAAAATGCAAATGCATATCTGAATATAAAATATTATGAATCAAAAAAATATTATGAATTAAATAAATTTAGTTTGCTGTCATTGGTGTTTTTTTACAGTTTATTAATTATGTACACGTATATTCAGAACATACAGAGCCAACCCGCACTAGGCCAGCGTGGTGGACTATATGGCCTAACCACTCTCAGTCGTATTCTCGATTGTAGAATAGGCCCGTGCCCTGCAGTGGGACATATATGGGCTGATACATACATATTCAGAACAAATGCAAGGCATAAAATTTATTTTTAAATTTTAAAAGACTTATACAAAGAGCCGGCTCAATGTTCGCTTTATCCTATAATATTATCCGCCACACCATTCCAACTTATTCTTTTATTAAAATTATGATCTAATAGTATTACGCCTAGTCCATTACCCGACACCGAATCCACATCGGATCCAATAAGAATAATGATGACAAATAAATTGCCACTCTACCGCCTATAGACAATACGGGAAGGGTTGGGCCGTCGTTTGGTCGGATTATACCATCAATAAGACCTTTACAACCCATGATCAATTGATTTGCGTTGTCGTATGTGTTGAGGAGATGAGAAAAATATTATTAGAATGTTGTATTGCATCATAATATAATGCTGATGTATGTATAATAAAACACTGGGGTTTAATTTGGACATCATCCATAACTCTGACATCTGCTGGTTACATATATAAATGAATAGAAAATGCCTCCAAAAAAGACCAGAAAACAGCGACGATAAAATTTTCCGGTAGTTCAATTATTTTAATTTTTTTACTACTTTCAACTATATCCGCCCTTAGAATTGAAGTACACATCCAATCAATGTATCAGACAATAAAATAATATTTAATCTTTAACAAAAAAATACACCTTCATTCAACAAAATAAAAAGTTAAAGTCCCTTTAAACCTAAGTTCCGTACATAAATATCTTCAAATATACGAGTACTATACACATTACATGTCGTCGGCTGTCAATTTCACACAGGGCGCAAATCAGGCGCGACAGGCAGGGACCATGCCACAGCTCTGCGGCTTTGTATAATTCTATGACGTGAAATGTGAGCGGGTATGAGTGATTTTGATGGTGTATATTAAAGTATCAGAGGTATTAATAGGGGGGCCGGTACATGTGGTTGGTTTAGTCTTTCGCAATGATCGTCTTAGGAAGTCCACTGCTCATGATGACTTACTTCATGCTCTTATGGATTGATTTCCTAAAAACTGTGTAAGTCAGTCCATTTTCTGCGTGAATATCTGATGCTACGGTTGCGAGTACTAAGTTACAAATTTAGAATATTTCAGATTTTAGCTGAATTGATCATCATATCTCTGATCTATATGTTATATTTACTATCAGTTTAATTTAAATTCAAATAATACTGTCACCAATAAATTGAAAGTCAACTCTATTTTTTTAATACAGTTCATCTTTACCCCAACTGAACAAGCATTTTATTGTAATCTCTACAATATTAAATAATCAAGTTATTTTCAAACAATGACGGTCAAACAGCCAGTGCATTTGCCCTCAAAACGATTTCGTGTTATTGCAACAAATGCATTCACATTTGGCGCTATTATTTTTGCACTTCAATTGCACCGGTTCACATCCACAAACCATTACAAACCTCGCTATTCGAAACTAAGCCTTAATCCTTTCATATAGAGCTTAAAATTCGCGTCTGAAAATATTTTCTTGGTCCTTGCAAGCGCGCGGTTTGCTAAAACACTTGGCCAGCTGACGTCATTGTCGCACCGTCAAATCAAAACACTCGAAGGTGCGCCACCCGAGCGCTGGCCAATGGAAACACGCGTAATTTGATTATGGAAAACATGGTTTATTTTGAAAATGGAACGGCACATGTGTGTTTAATTTTGTCATATTGTGAAGAAATTCTGGAAAGGGTTCGCAAAGGCTGATTTTTACTGGCCAGTGTTTTTTAGCGTTCATTGGAACTTTAGCTCTCAATGTTGTACATAAGAAAATTGCCACAAAAATGTAGGAACGTTAAACGGATTATTTTTTTAAATTGAATTTGGTAAAATACATTCAAATATCGAAGGAACTTGTTTCTTTTAAAAGCCACTAATGCCATTTAAATTATGCAGTTGCCTGTCTGGCCATACATTATAAGGATTCAAAGATAAAAACATAATTATAGGATTAAAAAAGTAAAAAAAAGCATGGGCGCGCGAAAGTCACGTGTCGACACACCCTTCGCGCCGAGTGCCAATCAGTAAAATGCACCAATTAATGATCGCTCGAACATATCATGTGCATCCTTTGTCATTATATTTAAAACGTATTTAAATTAATAGACATTACTAACTGCACGAAATCTCATAATTAATTTCTTGATGGCCTCATGGTTGTGGGTTGCATTCTTAGATATGCCTATGTTTTATTATAATTCCACTTGCGGGTTCGATTACTGATAAGTGGTTGGACTATTAATCATTTTTCCGCGTCTAGCGGTTGTAAAATGTGCTGCTAATCGAACAATAATATTGCTCTTCTGCAGCAATTATGTCATAAGAAAAAAAATGTATACAATTATATTATGTTTATTTCAAAGATTGACAGGGCAATACGGCATATTTCTCAATAAATGACTTGTAAATCAATACTATTTTCTCCTACACTATCGACGCACCGCAATTCAGCGACGGCACTATTAAACAGACAGGACTATTCAAACCAATTTACAATTATATTTATTGTTTAAATAATGACATCCCGTTGCGCATGCGTCAAGCACGTGCCTTCAAATGTATTAATGTAATCGTCCAATAAAACCTGACCCCCAATCCGATACATCACTTAAAAATGGAGAGGTCATTTTAAACTGTCACTTATCAATGCGAGTGCACTAATACTTGCATTGAATATTGAACTTTAAAAGGCAAAATATAGAGTCTCATATCATTATACTATACGGTCGATATAAATGATTCTATCATTCGTATTGCGCCAAATATGCATTCGATTTTAAACTTTACTCTAAACTAATAAAGTCCATGGCTGTACTAGCAGTTTGTATCGTAAGTTTTTAATAGGGGTGCAACAAAAATCTTAGTAAATTGCTTTTTGGTTTCCAATGAGTGGTTTTATGCTGTGTACTGTAGTAATAAATTATAATATAATTATATTTATGTGAGCGAATGGGAAGGATGTGTGTTATGATAGGCAACACTGTATCTATGTTTGAAATTACTTTATTATGAACTACTAACTATTATAAAATAAAATATTAACGTTCCACATTTTCATACTATGATATTTCAAAATATGGTATTTTATGACAACGAGTGAGTACATATTTGCATCGGGAGCCGTGAAGTCTTGGTTGCCAAAGAAGTAATGTAATTCATATTTGTGAAAAAATAATATTCACCCAGCTATATAATATATTTTTATGAAGCCAATTAAAATGGATATCTAAAACGATGTATTTAGTAAACATTTTGTTGAGTATAAAATTCGATAATGTTTAAAATATCCCACTAATTATTACGTCATCTATGCCCATATTTTCTTCAACAAACCGTTAAAGAATTACAATTTGAATACAGAACAATAACCCGAAGACCACTCCTTCGGGCGCGGTCGGGCATCATCGTAACTATTCGGGCATCTCCGGCGCCGCGGGGGAGCTCGGGCTAATCGTGATAATGTTTTTATTGAATTAGGTGGCGCGTGCGTCTGCCACGCGGCGACCGGCGCACATGGGCTTCGATGTTAAGTGATATAGCTCGTTAGAGGGTGACAGATGGAGGTGTGACGGCCATGATTTTGATTTAGGCCTCAGTTCGAAATTGGAACTGGTCGAAATTGGTAAAAAATGTCGGAGGAGATTTTGCGAAATGAAATATGAAATGGTGTTTTTGCAAAAAATAAAACTGAAATGGTCGTTAGTAACTATTATTGAAGACAAATAACATGTTTTATAAAAGCATTACTAAATTGAACACTGTCTAAACCTAACAAATGGTTTAAAATCTAAGCCTCAGTTTTAGATACCATGGCCAATGTTCAAATATTATATTTAATTTCGATAAAAATGACGTATGAAGCTAAAATAATAAAGCTGATGTTTTATAAGCCTTTGAGTAAAAATGCATTGATAAAAAATAATTAATGAACAACTTCATCAACGAATATTATATTTATATTTAATATAAATAAGATTTCACCAAAAAAACTTCCAAGAACACTCAAACGCGATCCAGAAACTATGCAGGTGTCGGATTACTGGCAAGCGCGGGGCTCGAGGGCTGAGGACATTAATTTAATTACCCCTCTCTCCTGGGACCGTCTAATATTATACGGGAGTGAACCGACCTCCGGCATACAAATTCGGGTGTCATTTTTTCGCGTGAGAAAAAATCTCACATTTGATTTTCCCCGGTATCCCCAGTGAGATCACGTTTCAAAAATGTACATATAAATCTGGATTTGTCGTGCCCTGGCAATGCGAAAGATTTTGTTGAAAACAATGTCAAGAAATGAGGACAGTTATTCGATAAAAGTAAAATGGCGTGTACGATATGCACAATCTTTTGAAAATTAGAACATTTTTCTTTTGTTTTCACTAAAATAAAATAGAATTTAAAAAATCTTATTACTTAAAATAAATAGATTTTCACAACCTTATTTTCCGTTCGTCGCATTATGATTTAAATAACCCTAATCACAATAACATCCACTTCAGATAAGGTCATGACATTCTGCCATTTTGCAACTGCAAAAGTTATTTCTTTCAAGCAATATTCCATCTTGCGTTCTCTGCACTCTAAGCTTTTACAAAGATTCGAAAAGTCTGTATTGACAAAATTTCTTCCAAGATAGTAAGAAATTGGAAAGAATCACGACTGGATTCTGTATACGTATTTTTAAAATTAAGAAAGGATATTTTACGAAAACTGTGTTACGATGACATATACATGACGATAAAAGCTGTATTCATCAAAAGTTTATTGTAATTTAACGAAAGAACAGTATTTAGCAGCAAATGGAATCGTTTTGAACCATAATTGATATAAAATCTTGTCATTAATCTTCTCTTTTCAACCGATATACTATTTGTACACCATTTTGCTTACCAACTAGTGCAGTCTATATCGTCAAGCCAAATTATGTATAAAACACCCAGCCATGACGTCACAATTATAAAAATAAAACATAAAAATTAATCCAAGTTAATCCTCACCGACTCAACATTTAATAGACCAACTTTAGAAGAATTAAAATAAAAAGCCACTGAAATCGAAGCTATTCCGAGCTCTCCGAAGTCTTTAATTAAACTCGGGGCACGTAGCGCTCCTTGATTCGTCCCCCTTTGACCCCCCTCCATCGCCCCCGCCTTATGGACCGCTTAGATTTCCCCCCCCAAGCTGTGGACTGAATACTTTCAAGTCTGGAATCTTGTACCAAGAATTGGTTTCCAGGGAATGGTCTGCTAGTTTTATCGTTATTATTTTTGTTGGATGGCGAGGTATTTGCGAGCCGTTTGGGGTTAGATTGACCGGATTGGGGTATGTTAGGTAAGGGTTAAATGTTTTTTGGTAATATTGAGACGTTGACGCGTCATTATTATATTAAAATGTAATAATGATGAATATAAGGAATATAGTAATGAAACTTAGTTTTTTGCATGTTAAATTTTAGTTAATTGGAAAAAATAAATCCTTTGGCGTTTCTTATCTTGAATTCGGCATTTCATTTTAGCATAATAGGTACTTTTACAACGTAAAATATACATTTTCAAACTGTCTTGTGTCTTCAGTGATATATCGAATTATTAATTTATTGTAAACAATTCCGAACAGGTTACATGTTAAACTTATGTAAAAAGAACAGAATCTTATTATTATTATACTAAACTATTTGCGTCTACATTGAAATAAAAGTTTCCAACCCAATTCACAGCGAATTAGCGCAAAACCTTACTAAAAATTTAATAAAATTCGCAGTAGCGGAAACTAAAATCCCGATTCTCCCCTTATTATCATATTGCTAAATTTCGTAACGTAATTGCGTCTCATGTCCCTATTATACAATTGCGAGAGTACTTGTGAAGTCACTGGTTGTCTCTGCCGTTTTTAAGTGTAAAAACCTTTTAAAAAGTAATCAGGGGCGAGGAAGCAGAGGAGCATCGTTTCGACCGGGCCGGGCAATTATCAACTGTTTTATACCTTTTAATTTTGTTCTTTACAATCTTGATGAGAATCTTCGAGAAAATATCGTGGTGTTAACATTTTGTCGCTGGCGGTTGGGGCTGCATTGTGTATGTGGTAGGGATATATGTAGAGTTGAGGAGATTTATGCAGTTAGCATTTGGTCAATTTGAGAAAAAAAAATTGGTTATAAAACAAGGGACTTTCTCTCTGTCTCTCTCTTTATCCACAGGAAGTCCACTGCTGAACATAGGTGTCCCCCAAAGATCTCCACATTTTCCTGTTGGAAGCGGCCTACAGCCTAAATAAATTGACCCTTAGCTGAGATCTTTCCACAGTATATGAACACTCTTTAAACTAATTCTAAAGATTCTGTAACATAAACTAGTGTAATTTAAATCTTAATATGGCGAGGGTTTGAAGCCAGATCAATTCTAAAATGTTAAGGTTGTTAAATGTTAAAATGTTAATTCCCACAAGGCTGCAAATTTTAATCTAAGACTGAAAATTCAAAACGGTCAATTACAAACACGAGATACAAATTTTAAAACACCATTGCGAGCTAATTTCGCAAATGCCTTTTAAATTCTTTACCGCCGCCCGCAATGGATGCGCAAAAGAAAAACAAACAAGATAACACCGTAACAGCCTCCATGTAATTATACCGAAAGCTAATGTGCCGGTTGCTTATTCCCTGACTAATTAAGAGAAAGAAGAGTTTTTTAAAATACTTTAACTGCCGCATTTGAACGAATCAAACATTCATGAGACGGGCGCGACTGGTAATTGTGTTACTTTTTAAAATATTTTCTTAATTTTTTTCGGCCAAGCTTTGGTTAATTTGGAGTATAAGAAGCAGGGTTAAGATTTGAAATTTTGTAGATAGACTTTTGGGACGAATTTCGATCCTACTTTTATGTTTTTTAACCGACTTCAAAAGCAGAAGGAGGTTCTTAATTCGACTGTATGTACGTTCTTCGTTTTAATTTATTATATTAAGTTATATATTAGTTTTGTGTTTTTTTACTGTATATCCAATGCTTAAATTATGTATGGTTCTTCATTTCTTCATAAAATTGTACTTAGCTTATGTAATAATAAAAACCGATAAACTTAAATAAAACTAACACTAAAAAGGTATTTAATCAACAGAACTACACATTTCAAGTCATTCCCGTCAATTCACTACCCACAAAGGAGCAAGAACTTCTTTCAACTCCTGAATAATTCAAACTAAAATTACCCCAAACTAGTAACTACCGTACAAAGTTACCCCAACAGGTACCGAAACTTCCCTCTATTAGCGAACAATTAAAACAAGGTGACAAATCGCGAGCCTGACGTTGACTAATACCCCATTTAATTCCCAAATTATAAATAAAATTTCACCAATAAATTCTCGTTTGGGGCACATTAATCAAGAAGTTGGGACACTGATTAAAATACTGTTGCGTTGAACTATTCGCTAAGTTGATATCGTTAATAATTTACACGTTGGATGGGATTAGGGGATCAGGTGCGGTTTAATTTATCTGCTTTCAGTACGTTCGTGTAATGGGGTATGTTGATCTTGATTTTAGACCTTGTTTTGGGGTAGAATTATTTATGTTGAATTGTGAATATGGTCTCACAAATATTATTTAAGTATTTAATTGTTTATTGTACACAAATTTAAACTAAACTATACAGACAAAAATATTTAAAAAAAGTACAGATGGTGGTCTTTTCGTTGCAAAGCAATGTCTTAGAGACAACAATTATATTTAGTAATTAAGGCTTTCTTGTAGTATTCTGTAATTCAGGAGAATGAAAAAGAAATGTGGTAAATGTAGTTGATACTTGTATTTAATGATTTTTTAAGAGCTATGAATGTATGGAGCTTTTTTGTATTGGCTATTGGCATCAACTAATATAACTTAGTACTCAGTGTGAAATTGCATTGAAGTATAAATAATGTATAAATGTAAGGCGTTTTGTTTGAAAATGATTATGTCTGGGTTCCTAATACAATTATTGTAAAAAAAACAGTTCTTTTCTAAATCGAAGATTTCAACTTCATTTCGAGTTTATTTCCTTTCAATATTCAATGCCTTCTTTTCTTTAAATAAGAATGTACCCACTATCTACATCACCCCTGGAGAGAGCATGTCTACAACTAACCTAACCCTTCGTTTTCCTTCCCTTTCACACTCATTGTCGCCTCTATCTCCGTCCTCCTCGCACACACTGTTAAAGCAATGAAAACGACGAATCTATGCGTCGGAATCACGGAACTCACCCCCACCCTCATCTTAAAATAAATTGGGGTGGATAGTAGGTATTTCACAAAGAATATGTCCGCTAGATCTTGCAGTTTAATGGAAGTCTCGGAGAAATTCCGCTTTTAGTCTAGATTGCAGTGTTTAGATTAAAAATAAAGTATGTTTGTTATGTTACATTTTGATACACAGAAAATTTATTTTTACCAATTCTTAGAGTTTTATAGAAATACTATTCTATTTATGACTCTAAAAAGAATTTTCATTGATTCATGTGAAGACTTCTCAGGTACGTAAGCGTCTAAAATATAGTTTACCGTGTCTTATAAAGTAAAAATTTGTAATCTTTAGTTCAGCTCTACTCGATTGGCGTCTAACTAAGAAAATTACTAGTTACTCAAAAAATAAAGTGTATATTCTAGAAAATTTTCTAAATTTTTCTTTATAGTGACCCCACACAAAACTATTTCGAAGCAAGCCTTAGCGCATCACTGAATAATTTAAACATACCATTGTCGATTCAATCTAAACGGACGCCGCCGGTACAAAACTGTTTGAAATCGCGATAGTGCCGGCGAATCTGCCGCGCTAAGTGCTACGGACAAAGACCGCAACATCTTATATTCATGGAGCAAGGACACACTGGTGAAGAGAATGGCCAGCATTTGATCCAACATTTTTATATTGTTATGACTATGTCTTCTATACTGAAGCTTCATGTTCCTGACATTAATTGATATTAACTTGGTTCCCCTATTTTCATAAATCTCTACACATATTCTCAATCCGATAGAGTACCTTTTTTTCTCACTTTGTGTGAGTAGACCTAAGAAATACAATATGCGTTGCTGGGACTGAAACTTGTATCCAGTAATGCAAAAGGCTTGACTTTTAACTACTTGCTTCAGAAATTAGTTTGGCAAACTCCCTATACTGAAATAATCACCTCAGTGTAAGTACTACATATAACATATACGGATGTAAATCATGAGGCCGCGGGTTTTTGTACCACACCGAGACAAACATTTGACAGATTCACAGGTACTTGTTTCGTTCTGGTTGTTTGTGAGACCGAAGGAAGTATCTCTCGTAGTTCTTGTTACCCACGACACAAGACTTCATCTTAGTGTGGGGTCAGGACTCTATGTAACTGTTGATTGTATTGAATTATTTCGTTTTTTTATATAGCCTTCAGCTTATGTAAGTTCAGATTTTTTGAACAATATTGTCCGTTCTATCCGCCCGTGTGTGGTTGTAACTCAATCGCCGCCATAATGTAACCGCGAGTGTCTCGGCTACCGTGGAGCGTCTTTGTAACGTTATTATAAAACACCCACCGCGACTTACGTGTTAATGGTTCGCGAGGGGTGAGTAGGGACTTGTGGCTTAGATGTTTAGTAGGTATATAAGTGCGAACAGATACGAATCAGTGGTAATAATTGGTAGGCTGTAATTATTCGCAATAGACTGTGAACTATGTTACCACTCACCAGTATGTATATAAGTGTGCTTCTTCATATCAGATTTCTGGTGGAACCTCTTCCCGCAGTACTGGCAGGGGTAAGGCCTGGTATCAGAATGGATGAGCAGGTGGGTGGACAGAGTGCTCGACCGCTTGAACGTCTTGCCACATTGCTTGCACTCGAAGACCTTCTCCACGCTGTGCACAGCCCTAGGGGGATGAAAAAGGTTATTTTAAGGGAATTCGGTATAACCTTGATGTTGACCACGATCCTCAGACATTAGGGATCGAACAGAGAGAGATAGAGAGAGTCGAAATGTAATTTATTTAAAAGAAAAAGAGATATAATAAGGCGAATAAAAGTAACATATTTAGCGATAAAGGCCTAATCATACTAATTGAAGTTGCACATTTATCAATTTCCATATGACGTATAAATATCATAGAATAACCAATATTGCCATTTTTATTGTATTTTTAAGTCAATTAAAAATTGCAGTTTCTTCACAAACATATTGTTTTGAAACCGTCCAAAAATAAATACAAAGGGAAGAAGTAAAATTTGTTTTGCAATCCAAGACAGTTTAACTGTAACGTTCAGTGTCTAAAATATACTTCATTTTACGTACAAATAGCTTACCTGTGCTGACTAAGGCTGATCTCGTGTCCAAACGTCTTACTACACAGCTCGCATGCAAATGGTCTTTTCCCATTATGTGACCTCCTGGCATGGACCTCCAAACCATGAGGAGTGCTGAACATCTTCTCACATTTCACACAGGAGTACACATCTCCTATAGGCAACGGTCTGGACAGCGGCCCAGGCGCACCCAACACAGCCGCTCTAAGTCTTAAAAGCTCCGGCCCAGCTGCTTGCACGGCGTGAAGATATAAGTTACTATATCCCCCCCATCCCGGCAGACCAAGGCTTCCCGCATCTCTCAAAAACTCCGCGAAAGGCAGTGGGGGGTACAAGAATGGTCTTTGGGGCTGTACTCTAGGTGCATCAGGTCTTAATAAGGCGCTGACAGAAAACGCTTCTGATCTTTTCGGTGGTGGCGATGAGTCTGGTAGTCTTCGTGGAGACGATGGTGGGGAGTCCACTTCAAGTTCAGGGGAGCTGGAGCGAACGGATCTGGGGGATTGGGGAGACGGCGCCCAGCATGGACTTCCGCATCTGGATGCTGGTGATGCGCGCTCTGGTCTCGTCTCATGGTGGATGGTCTCTTCTTCTTCCTCTTCAGTTCTCTCACCTACCAGACGGTTGATGCCAAATTTGATTTTATCTGTTAACAAAAATATTATAATTAATGATTGCTGACACATTTGCTCCTTAATTTTTGAGATTTGTCTTGTTTAATACTCCTAAAATAAAACTTCGAGAAAATCAACCCCACGCGTGTCTAAATAAACAAATTTCCGATACATCGATGAATGGCAAGCATAATAACCCTAATAATAGCTTTAAATAACGCCATCGTCTATTGACACAATAGAAATCCAAATTGTTTGCATGATCACAAAGGCCATTGTGGTCCCTCAGGCCCCTAGGCGCAAATAGCGCAGGTGCAACACTTGTCGCTCCGGATGAAATGGGCCGTATCATGTCGCAGCAGCAAATTGACTTTCATCTGCACCCAACCCTCGGCCCAACCCTCGTAATTAACACATCGGGTCGAAGGGACCCCAATCTTTTTTATTCACTAATCCGCGGGCGCGACTAAACGCAACTGCACTGTTCAGTTTTGTTTGCTTTAGTTCTTGATGTGCTGCTTGTTTCTGCTCGTTTGGTTTTTAATTTATTTCCGAAATGAATAATGAATGATAATGATGGCGCGTTTTGTTTAGTTTAAAATTCAATTATTTTTTTAAGGTTTGTTTTTTTTTTGTTTAAGTCATCGCTACTAATATTACAATGTTTAGACCATAATTTTTTTTAATATTCTATTTTATTTACGTCATAAACACTAAGGCAAGGTTGGTATAACATGATATTGGTAAATATCGTTTAAAATGTTTGTAAGCAAGTCTTTATTTTTGGATTATATCACGGTATTGGAAAAAAATGTCCTACATATCGAACTCTCATAGGTTCTAGCGATATACTGTCAAACACAATAGTAATAAACACTTTTGATCCGAAAAAGTTCATACATCATCAAATGACCATCAGCACAGCACTCACGCTGTCCAAAAACAAACATCCATCTCGAGCAGAGACAAGTTACACTAATGAACAGTGACCCCTATGTCTGAAATGCAGCAGCTGTTGGTATTCGGAGCATAACCAATCGGCAACCCTCGGCCACCCTCGGCAACCTTCGGATACAATCGTGGATGACTTCGACCCTTCGTGCTACACTTGCGGACCTCGACAATGGGCATCGTTTAAGGGTTGCTCGGTACACTTGTTTGTTTGTCCCCCACGCGACACGGTTTTATTACCCCATAGTATTTATTACATATTAATGGTTATTTAGATTCATTGTGCCGTTCCGACAGTATGCTCGAATTTATAGCGTTGCCAACTATTGAATGGGGCTCGGTATGGGGTAAAGAATGGATATTATTCGGTCTCATTGTGCTTCTGTAATTAGATCATATAATTTAAGTTTTTGATTTATGTTTTGAGATGGGCGTGAGTGTTGTGATGGTGACAAGTTTGACCATGTGTTCAATATATGTTTGAATAAAAAATATATCCAAAAGTCGGACAAGATCCAAATTACAAAAAAAATATGCCGGGATAATTAGAAAACGCAATGATTTTTGATCCTGTAAAGTCAATGTAAGAAAACTCATAATTATTTAAAACAATTGAACAACAATTACAAACGCACTCAATTCATTGCTAAATTAAAATGAAGAATACCCACACATTCAAAACCCGAAACTTTGAAAACCAAACAGCCAAATTCCAACGGCTAAAAATTAGTCAAGTTATGCTAACTAGAAGTCCATTTGTCTATCCAGCCGGCACACGCAAGCAAACATTCTCAAAACTGCAACCGCAACGGGGAACGAATTAAGGCATTTTAAAATAGCAAATTGGATTACAAGCCGTCAGTCCAGTTTTTTTTCTAGACAAACATTGCATTAGCATCATTACCGCCCGCCTATTGTGCGCTTAATGCAATTTTAATTATAAAAGGAGCGGCCCAGCAAATTGCGCTATGCATCCAGATTGTTATTTTTCTGAGAGCTTTTAACAAATTAAAAATACGTTTTGCGCCCGATGCGGTTGGCGGTTCAGAATTTACATTCTGGTCGTTCGTACCCCGACGGTTTTGCTGCTGGTGCGAAAACGTCGTTTCAATTCGACGGGTTAAATCATTTGGTACAAATTGATGGTTACATATTATTCAGCTTACGAGTGATAATACAGGAGTAAATTCTATTGGAATATTAAGTAAAATATTATCCGCAAAGAATTGACGTCTGACAACAGCCGGATGGTAAAATTCTACGGCCTTTAAGAAGAGAGAATAGGCGTAGCATAGAAAGGTAAAGATTATTGCATCTGAAACAATTCCACTCAGCGATAAAACGCGACAGTAAATCTGTCACTTATGGTGTTTGTAGTACAATGCTACTGGTCAATAATTCAGTGGTCAAGAGAAAAGCATGACTACTACTTAACACCTCACAAACTGTCGAAAACTATAAAAAACTTGATACAAATGATATGACACACGCATCAGATGTCACACCGCGGAAGGAACATAAAGGCATCGTTCTGCCAATCACAAACAGTATCTGATTAGATACAACTTTTCTGAAGTTTTATATAAAGATTGCGAATCAAGAATAGTCTAAGATCCCGCCATACATCGACCTTCACCGAGATGTTTATTTGATGAAACCTATTTTATATGCAATTTAATATGTCAATAAATATATTGTATATGGGTTGCCTTGCAAATTTCAGTCCAAAATACGATTAATTAATTATTAAAAATAAAAAAAAATTTTTTACACATTTCACCTGTTTGATTATTAAACAAATTCTATACCAATCGAAAGTATGAAACTCATAGAATATGTAAACGTTAGGTTGCCTATTTTTTTCCGGTTACAACCCTCAGGTTGCCAGGTATAAACAGGTAAATCGCTACTAGCATTTTGCGCCGGTCTGATTATTGAATGGAAATTAAATGAAAATAAAGATCATTTTATTATGAACACGGTGGTATAGGGTTGCCTGCGAAAAATCAGTCCCGAATTGCGGTTGTCGAATTTAGAAAAGTGAAATATTGCTCCGAGTGACACAGCATAGCAGCTGTTCGAAGTCCGCTCATAAAGAAAGAGGGTGCGCATGCTATTTATTCTTGAGAATGAAAAGGACAGCGATAGACTCGTATATGCTGTGTTCTGTGTTACCTGGCAACCTGAGGGTTGTGACCGGAAAAAAATAGGTAACCTAACGTTTACATATTCTATGGGTTTCATACTTTCGATTGGTATAGAATTTGTTTAATAATCAAACAGGTGAAATGTGTAAAAAATATTTTTTTTTTAATAATTAATTAATCGTATTCTGGACTGAAATTTGCAAGGCAACCCATATACAATATATTTATTGACATATTAAATTGCATATAAAATAGGTTTCATCAAATAAACATCTCGGTGAAGGTCGATGTATGGCGGGATCCTATACTAGAATGTCATATTTTATTAATTCACCGAATGATGTACACAAATGTGTATAAATAAGCCGATTTTAATGTAGATAAAATTTTGATTAAATAGTAGATTTGCGTGATAAAGTCCGTAGCTCTATCGTCTACTGTAATACCAGTCTTCTCCGCTAGATGGAGTTAAATTTAATTCCCGTTTTGTTTACCCCAATATCTATAAAATTTGAAAAAGTTCTTATTTCAAATTCGATAAAACAATGACAAGGATCCATAAATAACGGAATAATATAAAATTAATGACGATTATTGCGTATTTTGTATTGAAAATGCAAAATCACGTATCGGTCGTTAATCAAGATTACAAGTTCTAATAAAGTGTTGAACCGATACGGGGAGCGTGACGGATTTCCAAATTTTAATACTGAGGGCCCGCGCGACCTGCACGCGTTTGAGGGTTGTCTTATGACAGTTAATACATTTCATACTGATTTATATATTAATTTGATAAATAATTCAGGGTTATAAGGCGATAAAGTTTTTCCCTGACTTCGCGTGTAAAAATGATGTATTTCTATTTCCTTCTTTTGGGGTTTGTTCTCGCAAAGGTAATATTTTGACAGCCTCCGTGGCGCCGTCGGTTAGACGCCGCCTGTGAAACGAGAGGCCGCGGGTTCGATCCCCGCACCGAGAGAAATGTTTGTGCGGCCCACAAATATTTCTCTCGGGTCTGGGTGTTTGTGAGACCGAAAAGTCTCTCGTAGTTCCTGATACCTGCGACACAAGACTCGATCTTAATGTGGGGTCAGGACTATGTATGCGACTGTTGGGTGTTATTTATTTATTTTTATTTATTTATTATTTTGCGAGAATTTAGTCTGCACTTTCTTAAATAAATATTATAAATATTATAACTATTTATATGACTGTAAATCGAGAGACTGCGGATTGAATCCACACACGAGACAAATATTTGTTTAATTCATAGGTTTTTGTTCTAGGTGTGGGTGTTTGTTATAGCGAAAAGCCTCTCATAGTTTTTGACGACGCAAAACTCTGTCTTAGTGTGGAATTAAGACTATGTATGCGATTGTTAGGTGTCTTTAATTAAAAATTTAACCTTTGTATCCTATATATTATAGGTATCGGAAAATTTACGCACGCGCAATACAGTGTAAAAAAATATTCGCCAACTGAGTATAAATCAAATGTTATCATTCAAATATAATACCAATTATCTGCAGTTGTAATACAAATTAATCCTCCTTTATCTATGTAGATTACAAATCGACGATTGTAAACGGCTTTGCTTCAAATTTCGTTTGGTTTACCCACACGAACATACAATGGTCTTGATTGGCGAAAACTGCTTTAATCCGACCGAAATTTGGATTGAATTATGATTTTTGATACAACAAGATTGCGTATTTATGGTTTAGATTAAATGTAAAAAGTCATGCTACAGACACTTTTTGTAAAACATAACAAAGTGCCCATAATAGGCTAGTTACCCCAATTTAGATTATTGTTTATATCGAAAGGTTACGCTATGCATAATCGTAATAAGGAAAAAGTAGTAACAAGCAAGTTCCAAATATTTTTGATTTGGTATTAGGAGTAATGGAAAGGGATGCAACATGCAGGATATGACATTATCCTTTATAAGGTGCGTACCAATGAGAAAACGAATGTCTACATGGCACATTTAAAAATATCTTATTATTTTATTACTAATTTTGACACTATTTTCGAATTTACTTTTTTCATCAGCGAGATTTTTCAAGAACCTTTAAATACTACAAAGTCAAATGTTGGACACATCCCTGTACACCATTGTAAGAATAAAGGGAAAAATAGAAAAATCGAGCTTTTTCTCTATAGAGTTTGCATTAGTAAGAAGTGGTTCTCTTTTTTCCTTCGACAGAATTATAGACCTAATCGAAACTGAATATTTACAGAATGAACCCGAAATATTCCACGCTTCCATGGGTCACTTATCGTTTCTGTTCCATACTCTTAACATGTTTATGCGCACCATTAAGCTGCACATAAGTTTGACGCCCCATGTATTCCTTCTTTACGCCACAGCGAGAAGATACCCTAAGTATTCTGGTTGTGTGGAATATCAGGATATTGTTTTTTGCCAGTTAAATCAATATAGATAAAACTACACATACCATCAAACACGGTACAGTCACTTTACTTCACTGGTGGCTCTCATATGTGAGAGGCCGTCTGAGTAGGTACCACCGCAATGTCTATTTCTCCCGCCAACCAGCAGTATAAATGCACTGTTGTTTCGGATTGAAGGACATTGTAGCCAGAGTAATTACTGGACATATTGAGACTTAACATCATTGTCTCAGGATGGCGAGCGCAGTGGAATGCCAAGCTTTGTTTTTTAATTCAAGGTGTTGTCTGGTTTTGCTACTGTTCATGAGCGGTTGTATCGATTGCAATCAGGCGAACGGCATCCTCGTCTTGCCATTCATAATGAAATAAAACCAGATTTTAAAAACATCTTTAGGTGTTACTAACTCATAGCTCATTAAGAAATGTGTATGAGTATATAACAAGACCTAATCATTCATCATCAAACAGGTACATACGTCCAATTGCTTCATGTATTTTTATCGTTAAACCTCGGGCATAATCGCACTGGATTTATTCTTAACTAATCCGCTACGGACGGGATTACATTAATCAAAGTTGTTATTCGAAGGTCTTCAACGCGTTACGTCTCCAAATTATTGATTTGCCATTCGCTATCTTTACAACTGAATTAATCATTTTTAAGGTTTTACAATTGTTTTTAAAATCTGCGTAGTGTATTTGTAATTTACAAAAAAATGTCTGAACAGAATTATCTTGCAATTGTTTTAGAGACATATCTTAGTTTTTTTTTATAATTGAGCATGCCGTTCGCCTGATGGTAAGCGATACGATCACTAATGAACAGTAGCAAAATGTAACAAAACTATGAATTCCATAGCAATGCTTGGTATTCCACAGCGCTCGCCATCCTGAGAGATAATATGTCAAGTCTCAATATGTCTAATAGTTACTCAGGCTACAATGCCCTTCAATTCGAAACACAACAGTGCAATTTAGACCATTATTCCACATTTAACCGTTAAAGCCGTACCTTATCACTCTAGTTGCTTGCATAATGTGGGCTTAACAGGAATCGGTAGTAAATATTAATGGATTATTCTAAACAGTAGGAGGTATACTATCTAAGTCATTTGTACTACTAATTGATCCCCTAAATATCAGCTTCAATATTTAATCCAGGAAGAATTACGATTATCGTCACAACTATCGTGACTATTCACAGTCCATATGACAGAATATTGATAAGAACAATAGCCTAATTGAGTGGTCAGTACCTCCAACGAACAATTAGGACATACGAGAGCTCATGTATTGAATTCAAACTCCAGTGACCCAGTAAAATACATGTAAGTTACATCATATACTATAATTTTACAATCGAAATGAAATGATTCTCTTTATATTCGTAGGTTCTTGAAAAGAACTTTAAAAACGAGAAGTAAGCTCAAACGAAGAATTATTATATGGGCAGTCAATCGCAGATAGTATATTGACAAGGTATCAAGTATTTTCCATAGGGTGGTTATTACACAGTACACTTAGGGAAACTGATATTTCTGATCTTCTAGGTACTTGAAGAAAGTCAGTCAGTGATCCATAAAACAAGGGCAACCGTGCCTACTTACGGCGAATTTACTTTAGATCTTAAAGCCAAAAACCGTGCATAGACAAGAAGGCTAAGCTTCACCTCCCATTCGAGTGATTCTCGCATTCCTAACATCCAAATACACTCCAATCTCGAATACATCACAATAAAACGGCAAATCGCGTGTAATCTACATTTCGAAACCACATCATGAGTATTAAGATTGTCACTCGGCGTCGATAAGTGATAAATCAAGGCTTAGGCGGCGAGATCTGAGGAATGCTCACCACGCCTAGCTACGTCATCTTACAAGATAGCCTGACTTCGTTTCTGGTTTGTACTGGTCATAAGACGAATTCTCTGGCTGACCCCTGCTGGCAGACTATTGACGCGACTACTGAAACTTTATCACAATGAAACAAAATCTTGCGTTACTGCAGCATTTAATACCTCCAAAATAGTAACGTTTTGATTCAAATCCTTCTTTTATAATTAGTGTTAATTTCTTACAAATGCTTAGAACCTAAAGCCAGACACTAGCTAATACTATTTCATATCACCAGCAAATAAATTAATATCTTGATGTCTTCAGAGTAAATTATAGGCAAAGAAGTTTTTGTCAATGAGAAACAAGGGGACCAAAGTAGGGAACAGTAATAACAGTAGATTTTGGTATCGGTTCCTTTAAGATAGATAGAAAGGAGGCGATAGAGCCTTAATATCTGGATAAACCCGTCCTTACACGTAGGTATTACAACCAAAAATCCTAATCCAAAATATGATGTCGTTTTGTCCAAGGTGTATGTACATTGTATACGCATTTTGTGTGGTTTTATTTTCCATCTTTTATCTGATAATGGTGTGACGGCTGCGTGACGTAACCTTTCGTGGATTTATCACGTATTCACCTTTACAACGTAAACAAAAGAATTTGCCTCGAAACCTTATGTGTACTTGTACGACCTTACAACAGTTTTTCACTGCTATATAATTTCAACGTAATGTACCTTTATAAGTCTTTGGGAGTATTTAGTAGAGGTAAAATAGTATTTTATGCTGTTTATTCATTTTATTTTTAATTTTCAAACAGCCAATGACGTCAAGACATCATGACCTAAGGCCTTTATTAAGCTCTGGAACACCGATGCTTTGAATAAAGATTCTTTTAAATAATTAGTTCATTGCAAAAATGTTAAACATTTAATTTATTTTATTTTCGACAAATTAACTGATATATTTACTGATTTACGATAATCGCAATTCAAATATAGCGAAATGCCATTTCTAGAACATTCCCATCCCAATGACGTCCCGATAAAAGCGCTACCTTTGTGGGTTTTCACACCAAAATATCAGAGGCAATAAATTATGTAATCCGTAAATATTACATATTTTTCCTATTCACTTATCGTGCGGTTAAGCCAGATAGCATTATTTATCAGTTTGGATTTTATGCGCATGTGGGAACGCATATGTTCCACGTTAATGGAGCAATGGGGTTAAGAGATTCCGTTCATAGAGGTGCCGAATGATAGTGGGTGATTACTGCCGAATATAAACACCCACTATACTTGAGAAAGCGTCGGTGCGTTGCAGGTCTATAAAGAGAAATATTAATTGGTAAATCGGCACATGTGATAGTGGGTGATTCTGCCGCGTATAAACCCACAATCGAAAAGGCGCTGGTGCGTTCCCCGCTTTTGATGATGGGTGGGATTATTGGGCTATCTCAATGATTGAAAACGTGTATTACCTTTAATTTTCCTCGAATTCCTTATCTAAGCCATATCTAAAATATTTTACTGCTAATTTGATTTAATACGGAAGGATTTCTAAAAGAAGGAGGTTGATAAGCCTCAATTTTGATGATTTTTTACTGTTGTAGTAAGCGATATATAAAATAATCTAACTTTGTAAGTCTGGGAATTGTACTTTGAGCTCAAACTTAAGATTTATCACTAATTCTAAGTCCAGTCTCTCATCTATGGCAATACAGTTCCAAAGTACATATATTATTGCCAAATTAACTAAGTTCGGCGTGCCCTACCGATACAATTCCTAGAATCCATTTACTCCCCAGATAAACTTTTTTAATAATTTTCGTCGTTTATCGAGGGAACGCAATGACCCCACGTTATCAAGGCGGCGCCTTTGTGTGCACGCCCCGATTTCTCTCAATGTTTCCACGAATTATTTGCTGAAACAATACAACAGTTCATGTTTGTGTCTTTAATCAAATTTGACTTGCCTTTATAAGCTTTTGTCTCACAAGAATCAACCCTCAATCATACAGATAAGGTTGAGAATCGCTTGTACGCAAAATTGGTGCGATAGCATAAATTTTGTCAGTCCATAAAGAGTCGCAGGCGGCATCTTTGAGATTATGTCGTTTGATAATTACAGACGTACCGTCTAGATTTGTAATTAGCGGCAAATTAACGAGGTTTGTTTTTTAATGACGATTGTGATTGAGGTTACTTGACTTGTACAGTTGTACATGTTTATGAGGGCTGATGTGTACATTTTGCATTCATTGCAGTCTGCTAAATACTTATACGATTACTAAATACTTAATACTCAAGGAAATCCCTGATAATAACCACATTAAACATCAACAACAATAAAATCAATAGGCTATTAAAATTTGGGAAGAGAAAGTGACAATTATTGTTACAGAAAGCTCACTGAACGAATGACAATTGATGGCAATATTGACTGCTATTGAAATTATCTGAAGGAAGATTCTACCGATTTCACTACACCAGAGGCAATCCATGCATAGCAAAATTATTAACCTACTAAAATATTTCTACTCTAAAATAATGACAACGGAATTTACGAATTTATAAGTGCTAGGGCTCTCTGCAGCTAAGAATACAGAACGAATGCTATATTTTGCATTTCGTTTTGTGAGTGAGTTTGGAGGCCCAATTTGTGGTGATATAATATTCTTGTCTGTCCGAGTAGCTGTAACCGTACATAGAGATTAAAGACCTATCATAGGGAATCAAGTAAATGTCGTATTTCGGGTTCATCCTAGGCATATCCGCGTGTTATGAAACCATAATTATACTAACCGAAGCGGATAAAAATCGCCTCAAGGAATACTCTATCTTAACTCCATAGCACACACCACCATTACATTTGTATTTTCGTACTAGCTGTGCCCACGACTTCGTTCGCGTGGAATTTAACAAAAACTTTATCTTTCTAAAATAAAATATTTTTTCTACAATAAATATAGCCTAAGTTACTCCTTATTATATCAGCTACCTGACAATAAAAGTCCCGCCAAAATCGGTCCAGCCATTTCAGAGATTAGCCGGAACAAACAGATAGACAGACAGACAAAAACAAATCTAAGGTAATTTTCGTTATAGGTATTGTGTATATAACGATATGTAGTTGGACATTTTTATTTTATTTTCACTTTACAAACAGACACTTCAATTTTATTTATATGTATAGATAAAAAGACCTTTAATTCACTGGTGGCACCCAACGTGGTTCTTCCAAAACCAATGAACAAAAGTTAATTTTGCAATCGAGTAATTTGCTTTCAAATGGGGCTACCCAGACGAGGCGTCCACAAAAACATTGTTTAATTCACAAAAGGGACAACATTGAATTCAATTGTCATGCTTGGCAGTCACGCGAACTTTAAACGTAAGGTTATAGTGACTCGGCAGTGGACGGATTAAGGACTATTTGATTGTGGTTTTTCCCAAGTTTTTCTAGTACTGCATTGTAAATATTACATTTGATATATAATGCTTTTTCTTAGATGGTAGATACATATGTAATTATACAATCCTCCAACATCGTAAGAACCGGCAACGTGTAAGCTTGTAAACTGTCACAGAGCCTGATGATGTTAAAGATGTATTATTTTAATTTTACGTTGTTATTATTGTATCTTGTTGTTAGTTGTAGTGGATAGTTGATTTAAAATGTCACTTACATGTTGCGCCCTTTTATCCTGAGTCTATGACTAATAAATCAATTTTCTTTCTCTCTTTCTAATATCAAATCATACACCATCAACGTTTGTAAAACTACGGCTTTATTAATACACAAAGTTTTAAAACCTATTTTAGTAATAGAATGTTTTGTCTCTTTCGAACGACTTTTGAATTATATTTGAGCGAAGAAGACAAAATATTTGAAAACTAAAATAGGCCAATATTTGATAACTATAATGTTTGTTAGTAAAAATAATTAATTCAAAGTATGTTATCAATTTTAACATAATCATATCTAGGACTGAATTGAGATTTCAATTACAATGATCAATTTAATTTTCTCTTTTTCACTCCCTTGAATCACTAGAACTCAACTGGTGCACATAGGCTGATCTTTCTTAACCTGCTTGGAAATCACTGAATAAAATGGTTATCAATAAAATCCCCGGATACCCAGATTCGCTCCTGGTCGGTTGTATTTGGCCAGACTTGGCCGGACCTGGCCAAACACCGCCGTGAATAATAGGGTAAACAGCGGGCATGTCGTGGCCGCTCGGCAAATATTTACCCGCGGACCTAGCCAGTGCCCTTTGATTGATCGAGCCTTGTGGTTACCAGCAACAATGTCACCGTCTTGATGGCGACATGTAACTTCGTTGAAGAGTTTTTGATAGGTCTTTTATGGAAAGAAAAAGAAAAAGTGTGTGCATGCAATTCACACAAGGCCGAAGTGAAACTTTGGAAAAGTAGCCTACGAGGATAAATATAGATTTTAAAAAAGTGGCACCAAAAAGAGACAAACGTAATAAATAAATTATATGGCGCGTAACGGAAATATGTGACTTAGAAATAAAGATGCCGATTAACAGAAAAAAAATATTTTACATTGCTATAAAATTTCTTCCATACGTCGATAAAGTCGCTTCAAAAACTTTGTTTGTTAGTAGTCTTGAAGAAAAGGAACCGTTTTGAGTATTCAACTCAAAGTAAAAATTGAGGGTTCAAGAACTCAGTATCGATTATCTCATAGTGGGAAGAATTATTTTGCTCAGCGTATTCTCTAATTGCACTGAAAGATGTCCTGTTTACCTTTACCTTCTCAGTTCTTATATGTTTTTTGTATTACGTTTGCCATTCTACGATTCTTTATCCTTATTTGTAGCTTTAGTGTATTATGACCAAAGTGTAGATGTATTAAAAGCAACATAAAACCAGTTATCATACTTATCCATAATTCATACGTGACAAAGATAATTTATATCGGTTTACAATTATCCAGGAAGCTATGAGTCTTATCGCTCATAAGTCCTATTTTAGTCATAGAATCCGATATAATTTAGTTAAAACAATAATATAAGTGGAATAATAAAGTGTATCAATGTTAAAATAAGGGCTTTATAGATTTAGAAAGAAAATAAATGCAAAGAGCGCAAAATACCTCCAAAGAAATAATTAATAATTATATTGAAAAGGAAAATAAATATTATTACGCCATTTCTGATCATGTGAATCGAAGAAGACTTTAAAATCAACTAAATGGAACCCAATCTATTCTTAGTTCTTCTATAATACTGTGCATTTCGAGACTTTTTGTTTTAAATAAAAGACGCTGGCACGTACAGTGAATCTTTCCCCTTTTCGTTATGTATTCACAAAATAAAAAAAGTGTATAAAAAGAAAATAATCCTATTCTTAATAATATAATGAAATAGGATAATAACACATATAATTTTGTGAGACAACAATCACTAGGACTCAGTACTTATAAGCTTTTAATTAGATCTCGTGAAGACAATTACAACAACAATATTTACTTCAACAACTAGAGTTTAGTGGAACCTAACGGCTCACAATCCATACAGGCCAAACAGGCGGTCCACAAAACCTTATCTCCCTCTAATGTTTGCCTACAAGGGTACACATGTCCAAATCGGATTTACAACGTTCTGAGACAACCGCTTTGGACGGTTCGCACAAAAATGTCAAGTTTGTAAAATACTTTTTTATTGCAATGAATGACGAGACGAGCATACTGTTCGCCTGATGGTAAGCGATACAACTGCTCATGAATAGCAAAACCAATCAACACTTTGAATTACAAAATAATGCTTGGTATTTCACTGGGCTCAATATCCTTAGACATATGATGTTAAGTTTTAATTGTCCGGTAATTACTCTGGCTACATTGTCTATCAATCCGAAACACAACAGTGCATTTACACTTGTTCGGATATACCAATTCTTGTGTTTATTTTTTTATTCGCTCCTATCACCATCGTGATAGAGTTTAGGAAGTCAAATGCTTGGTACCCCGAAAAGATTACAACCGTAAAGTAGTTTTTCATAGATCCTTACCAGTTTTTTTCATCTTATAAGTGCTTGGCCATTGAATTTTAATCTTCACATTCTGTATCTAAATCATTTTTTTATCTACTATGTATTTCGGAACCATCTATAATTCACCAATTTTAATATTACATCGAAGCCTACTCGACAAAACCAATACCTGGTTATAAATAACATCTTTGCTATCCGTACTCTATTATCAATATCGAAAAAAATTGTACGACACAAAAATTACAACCATCATAACATGCGCGTTTAAACTGTCGATACTCGATAATGTCGATAAAGTTATCGGCTTGCCTTTGTCGATGCCGCCCGCAAATCAAAGTTGTAAAACAAACGTAATTTTAGGCGTGTGATATGCGCTGACGGGCGCCCAGATAAGATATGTCAGGCAAAATCTGAAGCCGTGGGATTTGGCGGTTCGTGTTATTGGATATTTGGTGCATACGTAATGAATGGAAACTTTTTGCTAGTATCGAGTGCACATGCATCTGATGTGCGATTTGGAAAGTCGACAATTTTTTTTCCAACTACAAGTTGGACGCCTACAAGGTGGACAGACGACCTAGATAAAGTTGCAGGAAGTCGCTGGATGCAGGTCAGTTTCAATAGAATGTTGTAGTCTTTAGGGGAGGCCTATGTTCAGCAGTGTATTTCCTGTGGCTGAAATGATGTTGATGACTCCAAACTTTATTAATGGCAATATTTTCATGAACCACAATCTCTTTTCAAGTTCTGTCTAACGATTTCTGGCATTGTACACAGGTTTTTTAGTACTATTTTAGTGCACTGACGTCACATTAGGCATCAAGAACTGTTTTATTTGATATCTGTATCAGCCCATATAGGTCCCACTGCAGGACACGGGCCTACTCTACAATCGACAGTACGATTGAGAGTGGTTAGGCTAGGTTAGTCCACCACGCTGGCCTAGTGCGGGTTGGCGGACTTACATACCATAGAAATTTTTGTAAATCGCTATGGTATGCAGGTTTCCTCACGATGTTTTCCTTCACCGTTTTAGTGCGTGGTGATTGACTATCAATACACACATGTCTCTGAAAAATCAGAGGTGTGCCCTGGGATTCGAACCCGCGACCACCGTGAACATGTTGGCAGTCACGTCTAGTCCGTTTACCAACAGGCCACTACGCACTTAAAAACATGGAATAAAATTAGGATGCTTCGTACAAGTCGTTTTAGAAATACTTGGGTGATACCCATGTTCGTCAGTAGACGTTCGGTAACTTTCAGTAAGAGATAAAAAATATGTTGGAGTTTTTTTTCTATTTCTACATGATCAACCAACAGATGATACAATTATTAACTTAAGTACACATTGAAATTCAGATCAAATCGGTTAAAATGATATAACTGCCCATTCTCATAGTAAGCGGGAGACAAAAAAGATAGATAATGGTATAGATATATTCAGTAATTCGCTACCTTGTACAGATAAATAGTCAAACGGCGCCGCCATCGGAAGAGATTAGCGATGCTGTTTTATAGCAGCAATCATAACGCGGAAAGGGTTTCAAATTATTTTAGATGATACCATACAAACTTTAGGATTATTTAAAGGTAGATTTGTTTGAAATGTGAGTCCAGGTCAGTACAATATTACGATCAATGAATAATGAACGAAGATAAATAGTCAAAAGGCGCCGCCATTGGAAGAGATTAGCGATGTTGTTTTATAGCAGCAATCATAACGCGGAAAGGGTTTCAAATGATTTTAGATGATACCATACAAACTTTAAGATTATTTGAAGGTAGATTTGTTTGAAAACTGAGTCCAGGCCAATACAATATTACGATAAATGAACAATGAGCGAATAACAAGAAATACAATTTTTGTTTATGACTTGTACGTTACCACCGGTAGTCCTTTAGCCATTCCTGCCTTAACTTAAAAACTATCTAGCGTACTCAGTAGTAATATCATTAAGTAATCGGGAGTAATACTATTATCCTGGAGGGTCATTCTATGGAACGTTACGAATGTCGAATGTTCAGATTTTCGATATATGTTTTCCACTTCTAAAAATCAATACAATTTTTTATTATGCTTCTCATTTTCTCCGAACTTAATCTATGGTTGCGACGTACGATAGAGGATTCCAACATTTTATGGAGTATCTAGGCACATTAGTGAAATTCTACGTACGGCGTCCGAATATTCGAAGTGCGTATCGTTTCATAACCTCCCTAACACCAACTAGTCCCTAACAATTCCTCTGCCAACACAAACCAAAGACAAAACAATCGTAGGTACTTTTTTTTTTGTATTATATTAAATTATTATTTTTGCAAAAACTGTGGATTTACCACCCAAACACGACGATATTTAAAAAATAATAAAAAAAACGTTTCTTTGCGAAATTTTTAGCTACATTGTGTTTGTAGTCACTAAAACTACCACCCGACTTTGTTTTCGGTAGCAGTCTTGATTTACCCGGTATAACGCCTGCTTACCTCTCGCATGGTAGGCGTCGTGGCTCTGCGGTGGGGGAGGGGAGGCCAGCCTCGGCTCCGACCTGCTGGCAGACGCCCCCCACAGAGATTGGCACAGGCCGTTGCGCAGCGCCTCACTGGCGGACACTCCTGAGGACAATGATGTCATTGTTTAAGTACTAAACTTTGATATTATACTAGTTGTGCTTAGAGCGAAGAACGTAGAAGTTGTTTATGTGAATAATAATTAAGTTTAGTATTGTTGCTGCATTTTTTAGTTTTTTTTTTTTATTAATAAATGAAATGCAGATTATAATTATTTTGTTTAAAGAAACGCTTTTTGAAAAATGAGACTTTATCAATGGTTTTCTTATTAGTATAATGTAAATTTAATAGATACCTAGCTCAGTTCGAAATATCTAATTTTAAGTGCAAGGGAAGGTGGTTATGTACAATCATAGAGATTTAATTATTCCTTATATCATACTGAGACGGAAAAAGCTCAACGAGCAGTGGTTGTCACATGTGAAACGACTACAAACCCTGTTTACATACGTGACTTTACCTTCCTAAAAATAAATATGAAAATATGATCACAACCATGATTTTTATAATGAACAAGAATTCCCAATTCCCATGGGCGGGGGTGAGGTCGCCACTAGGCCACTTCCTCATTAACTCATTACTATCCGGACAATTATACATGACTCATCAAACATCTGTCGAGGATTTCAACATTATGACGATATTTCATTTATATTTACGGAATAAGCATTTATGTTTATTTATGATTTATTGTTGAATAAATATCATGGCTTAATTTAGATTAATGATTATTTTATAATTCGAAAAATGAATGAAAATATTTTTTTATACATAATAATATGTCATTTACTGTTTTATTAATTATATTATTCATTGTTTATATTGTAGAGATGCCACGAATATTCGGAAAATATTCAGTATTCAGGTATTCGGTCATTTTTTTTGAGCATTTGTTGACAGCAAACGGTTGCGTTTTTTCCCATAAATTATACCTGCTTCCGAATACAGCCGCTCATTATATACACTGCTAACGGCCAACGGGAGATGATAAATAAATCTTAGCAAATTGTAAAAGGGTTGGATATTGTTTTGCGTTTGCTGACCACTACTTAAAAGGATCTGCTGTCCGATCTAGGCGAACAGATGTCACATAAAAATATTTAAATTAAAGTTGATTTGCAACCGAACTTCTGTTCCACATCTTCATCTGAATGTACATTTTCTGCAGCGTTTTCCTGAAATGCCACCAATTTTTAAATCAATATGTTTATTGTGTTATTTTTCTCACGTACTTATAAACTGTTAACCCCAGACGGTTCACAGCGGGTACCAATGTCGCTGTCGGATAACTGGGCGTGGGCTTAAAGCGATGCATGTCTTACAAATAAAAATAATACTACAACAGAACAATTCAATATTACGTTGTCCCATTTTGATTAAGTTTCTGTATCTGTATCAGCCAGTATACGTCCCACTGCAAAGCACTTGCCTCTTTTACATTCGAGAAGACGATTGACTGCTGGCCACCACGCTGGCCTAGTACGGGTTTGTAGACTTTATATTCCATATAGAAATTCTTACAAGTCACTATGGTATAATTGCATATACTAATTTAATATACTTACGCTCACGATGTTTTCCCTAAAATTTATAGAGTCATATTTCAAAATGGCAATCAGTGTTACCTATTATGTGTTTTCAGCTAGGAACATTCCTAAGTCAAGCCTTTTGATAAAGAACTTTTCTGCTCCATCAACACAGCAATTTCACCATACTGCATTTTAGTCAGTGTATTGCCAGCTAAAGTATCAGTGGAAGAAGATTATTCTTTGCCGTTTAACTAAATTATACGGCCTACTCAATTCTTCACGGTTCGTTGATAGTACCGAGGTTATACAAGGAATACGTGGGTTGGCGAACTGATCCAGATTGGTATTGCCATAAGGGCTATTTAAACATTGGCAAATATTCATTTAATGTAGATGAAATTCAACGCCGAGTATTAGACAATGGAAGCGTTTCCGCGGAAAGTGCTCCAGTGACTGAAAATGGACTAATTTAGTTCGGGTTTTCCTGTCATGATAGGCGTTTTTGGGATTAGAACATGCCACTTTTACCAATTATTTTCTGCTTAGCATTGACGCAGTCTATGTCAGGATAAGTTGTCTAAGATTTTTTTCATCATCATCTTTTGGCATCCTGCGTTCTAGAATCTAGTTCGGATAGGCGTTTTTGAGGTGAGAATTTGCCACTTTTACCATTTTTTCCTGCTGATCATTAACGCAGTATATGTCAGGGTGAGTTCTTAACCATATTTCCTTCCATCATTTGGCATCCTCAATTATAAAACCATTGTCTCTCATACCTTCTATTTTCGAACGGATTTTACACAACTCAGCAATACGACCGTGTCAAACTTTACTTTCACCAACAATTTCCAGCACCGTTTTAGAGGCTCAGTTAAGACCAATTGAATGTTTGTCTTATCAATGTAATGGTCCGTCATGATTTGCCCGGCGCTTGCCCTCACTGGGCCGTCACTCGGCGCGCGCGTGCTCTGTCACAAGCCGGTGGCAATTTGTTATTATTTAATGTCTTTATTGCCACGCTCGGTTTTCAATGCGAAGTGTTGACCATTGATAGACGAAAGATTATGCACATATCCCTATAGGGTAGATAGGTGTCTGTAGAAGAAAATAAGTATTACGAGTATAATTGGTGCATTGATAGATGTTAGCTTATGCATATATTTTTAAAGGGGTAGGTAGGTAGGTGTCTATAGAAATATTAGTATTATATTTGATTCAAATTGATTGTTTTATTTAATGATTAAAGGAAACACCAAAAATCTACGAAGTTTGCGTATTTTTTACAAGTTAAGTAAAATAATACAGTTTTAATTTACTCGAGAATTTGTTCAAATTGACTGAAATAAATTAAATATAAAAATTGATTCGTTTCAAAAGTCGAAATTAATCCCTTTGTTTCATATATATGTATTGATAAAGATCAAAACCCAAAAAAATAATATAGATCAAAATATTTTCTTAAATATTTTCCATAATGAATGTTGCATGTAATTAAATCAATTCATTAACTGCACGCGCACATTATGATTTTGGAAATTAATTATAAAATATGTAATTACAAGATTACAAGAACAGATTATGTTTTTTAATAATTGATTAAATTACCACGATTAAATAAAACATTTTATAAACGGATTTAATGATAAAATTTATCAAAACACATGTATTTAGGTAATCACAGCCACTGTTACAAGATATTAATGATTATTGATTACGTTAATTCCATGTTACTGATGATAAGCTGATTCGTGGAGTAATCAGTTATTTTTTTAACATATTTTAATGTTGTTACTTAAATATTTATTTGAAATGCTTGTCAATCTACAAAACAATAATAAACAGTAAAGAATCAGTTTATATTTGCATTACGACAGTAATTCCTTTTGTGTTTTTATCATCAGTTTGTATTAATAAAATTTCTAACTAAGTACAACAGATTTTCATATTTCCACAGTCGCCATTCTATTAATATTTATAAGTGACATACTTAAGCTGCGCCCAATTGTCACTCCTGTGGCGACACATAGTTAAACCAACACGTCCATAGCGACGGTCAAAAGTACAGCGACGATAAGAAACAAGGGCAATCAGTGCCGCGTCCTGAAGGAAGAGAGCGATTCGTTGGCGCCAGGAAGGCGTCCCGCGCTGTCAAGTGATATGTGCAGGATGTAGCAGTTTTTGTTCAAATTATAATCTAACACGCATGATTCAGCTTTGTTTATTCCATTTTCAAATTTCGTATGTTGATTCAAGTTGTGAAATTGCTTTTTTCATTTTGAATATCTTTGTGAATTCCTTTTTCAAAAAATATTTTTAAATTTCGAATAATTCATTTAATGGTTTGTTTATTATTGTTTTAGATTTATTTTATATTTAAAACTTGGAACATGTTTATCGTGCTGCAAAAACTGTTTGATACGTATTGTTCGTATCGCCGAATTTATAATAATACAATTACAGTATTTACGGTTGCGTCGAATTTATTTATAAGGATTAAATGTTTTAATTAAAATACACAAATGATTTTGTTTGTGCAATTTTAAATTTATTTATATCCTTAACCATTTCACTAGCTTCAAATGAATCTTAATTCAAATTATTTTCCGTATTTAATTGATATAAGGAGTAGAATTTATTTAACAACAATCAAATCACGCTTTTCCCACACACAACATTGTGACCAGTCCAATATTTAGGGCATGCGAGCACACATACACAAAGTGTTCTAATTAGACACTGCATCCACACTCAATTGCCGTCTCAATTGCTATAAATAGCATATAGCAATTTCTATCTATTTTTAAATAGTCAAGGATGTTATGAGTCAGATATGAAAAAAACAAAAGGCTTGTTGGCGCCAACGCTGAGGAATCAATGGCCGGCGTCCGGGCGCGGGATAATCATTGAATTGACGCTGACAAAGCCAATTGGCTCATCGCTTCCTGTGTAGTTGGTCGGAGCAAGGGACAAACCTTCCGCGGTGTTGTGGAATGGAATGGAGACGGTATTAGTTGTTACGCAACAATAAATTGTGCTTTGTTGGAGTCGCCTGATGTAGTATTCGAAACAATTTTCACAAGTAAGTGTTTAAAAACTCTAAGAAAATCATGTCTAGAATGCTCGATTTCTGGATATGAATTAAAAAAGGGAAAAGATTTTATATTTTTTAAATTATATATTTTTCTGTATGAATACTTATCAAAATACACATAACTAGTTTTCATTTTAAATAATTTTATTTACAATATCGCCACAACCATAATTAGTTCTT
This sequence comes from Hyles euphorbiae, assembly GCA_023078785.2. NCBI lineage: Eukaryota > Metazoa > Arthropoda > Insecta > Lepidoptera > Sphingidae > Hyles > Hyles euphorbiae. Next base: position 3,664,153 of record CM041032.1, on the reverse strand, counting down.
TTCTTCTGTAACTTTAGTCCGGCGTGACTGTGAGAGTCCTTGCTTAGACAGGGAGACTGTAACTTTAAGGCTCAATTGCACAAACTAACTTTGCCAATACCTTTGCCCTTGAAACTGTCAATTCCATACATTCGCAAGGTCAAATATATCTCAAATGTATGGCGATGACATTTTCATAGGCAAAGGTATTGGCAAAGTTACTTGGTGCAACTGAGCCTAAGACTGTGACATAAAACCGCTGTCGCCCCTGCCACAGACGCTCAGATAAATGTCGCGTGCTGATTCTTTAGTGTCGAAATACAACCGGGATTTATATCTCGCAATAAGAGTATCAGACGGTCAACTGATTTAAAAATATTCATTGTTTATGATAAAATTGACCTCGCACTGATGTTGTTAAACTTTGTCTCTTGACTCTGAGCAATATGCATTTTAAAATCAGAATTTGATAATATTGTCAATAGTCATTATATAAACACTTATTAGGGATTTTTATTTGTTTATTATTACCTTCCCTTATAGATCAAGAGCAAACCAAAATAGCAAATTCTATGTTCTTTTTCAAAATGCTGAAAAATATAAATCGTTCATTCAAAGTTGTTCTGCGTATGCCTCTGACATCGGCATCACACGTTCATCTTTTATAAAATGATGAAAGTCTGAAGACCACAGGCTCTTGGTATATAAGACTTTTACATTAATTCAATAATTTAACGCATTTTACTCAAGAGTATATAATTTGCTATTATCTAGCATGCTCCTAAACAGTTCGAAATTATAAATCTATTTTTTCATACAAAGTTTTACAAGATCAACCCAACTATCTCTTGACATAATAACATATTAATTCCTTAAAAGACTGATAGCCAGTAACTTCAATACAAAACGCAATAAAAAAAACTCGTAATGAAGAGGGACTGAGGCGTCGAGTCGCGACTGCCGGCGCCCTCCTCAAATAACGCGTGTCCGGCACTCCCGGGTGTCGAGTGTCCTCCCGATTCTATTATTACTGTATTACTATATTATTACTGTAATGTGTAGTTGGGTTGATAATTTACTGTTATTGGAAAAAATGAAATGATTGTGTAGTGTAGTCTAGACCAGGGATGGCGAACTTTCAACTATCAACGTGCTGTTTTTTTTTAAATAAATAATAAAAAAAAGAACACCCAACAGTCACATATACACATACAGTTCTGACCAAACTAAGATCGAGTCTTGTGTCGCGGGTATCAGGAAGAACGGGAGACTTTTCGGTCTCACAAACACCCAGACCCGAAACCTGCGGATCACACAAATATTTCATCAAATATTTCTCTGGGTGCGGGAATTGAATTCGTGGCATCACGTTTCACAGCCCGCGTTTCACCAACTATGCCACCGAGGCTGTCAAATGAAAAGAAAGGCCTTAAGTACTAACTGACTACGGAGAAATTGTCGTGTATTTTACTAAAAGTATCACCAAGTCAGGATGGCCGAGCGGTCTAAGGCGCTGCGTTCAGGTCGCAGTCCACTTCTGTGGGCGTGGGTTCGAATCCCACTTCTGACATATTTTTATTTCACATTTTGTCAACTCAAGGCAAGTTAACAATGATGGAGTGATTAATACTGTTGGATTACAAGTTTACCTACTCGTTGTTTTTATTATGAAAATATATATCAAACAATGTATAAAATAGATATTCTTATAATTTAAGATGATCTGTTAATACATATTTTACCACAATTTCTTGTTGATTGCATCCTTACGCCGAAACACTTTATTAGTAAACACTCAGATGTCGAACCTAGAAATTTCCGCTCCATGACCTAAGTCCTAAACTTATGATTTATATATTTTTGCTTTACTGCACATACTTAGGAAAGAAAAAATCTAGATAATAATTTTAATTTATGTAGTTTACACTGTTTTCATCTAATTTATTGTGATTATTTACAGGAAAAGTGAATGTGTTATTGGAACCTCGGTACTTTGTATTTATCAACGATTTCCGTGAAACAATATTGGAACGGCACTGATAATAAAACAAAGATTTCATTCACGAAATTCTTGGAAAATTAATGAAAGATAATAATTGCGTAACTATGTAATAAAAAGTATTTAATTTTATGTAAATAAATAAAATATATTATTTATCTTTATATTTACGTATCCAGAGGAATTAGTTGAAATAAAGGAAGTTTTGGATGTAAGCCGCCTCGAATAGGTAGTTTATATATATTGAAATCTTTTGAATACTACCAGTGGACTTAATATGGGTGAACTAAGAGAGGAATAGAAAGGGAGATAAATAAAAAAGATATTATAAATCAGACCATATGATTATTTAATATGGGTATCCATACTAATTATAAAAAAGAATACATTGGGTATACACATTATATCAGGGCAGTATGACTAACTATTCATCGAGCTTTTGCAATTTTTTATTGATCCAAATAGAGAATTCACTGGCAAAAAATGTCATATCTCAACCGTTCATACAATTATTAATTATTATATAGATTAGAAAAGCACTCACACGAGTAAACACTGATATTCCTTTTGTTTATTTCCTGAATGGCGAGTCGAGCATGCCGTTTGCCTGATAGTAAGCGATACGACCGCTCATGATCAGTAGCAAAACCAAACAGAAACTTCAATTTCAGAGCTATGCTTGGCATTCAACTACGCTCGCCATCCTGAGACATAAGATGTTAATTCTCAATAAGTACAGTAGTTACTCTAGCTACAATTTTCTTCAAAACTGAACGCAACAGTGCGTTAACACTGCTGTTTAGCGGTAGAAATAGACATGGCAGTGGTACCTACCCAAGCGACCTCTCACATATGAGAGACCTACCTTCAGTAAAATAAAACTACGCATTTAAAACTAATTCTAAAAACATGTTAAACACCCTTATCGCACATCGTAAGTCGATCATGAATAGAATTGCAAGTGAATCACAGTCCCCGCTATAGATAATTATAGATTTGATATGAGACTTCAAGCACACGATTATACCCTTTAATACTATATTGATAGAGGTTATTTTTGAAGGGGCATAAAGGATTTTTTAATCTCATCTCCTTCGATCAATCACGGCTGGATTTGTAGCGGCCGGTTTAGTGTCATTTCCTATCAAAGTTATTTTTACTGGTGGGTGCTTGTTCAGTTCATGTCCTTAAATGTACTTATTTGTATTTCAACATTGGGTTCTCAATTGGTGGACTGGTTAGAACAGTGGTGAACGCTGAATTGAGTCATAGGATATATTATGTTATAATATTTCAGAGTTTTCGAAATTGTTTGTGTATTAATTATTGAAAATTGCCAGTCATTTATTGATTTGTAAAAGTTTGCGTAGGAACTTGCATACCTTATCGGTCTTGTAAGATTAACCACACTTTATGAAGTTCACCAACTAAGCCAGCGTCGTAAACCATGGAGTAAGCAAGCGTCCACATTTCCACATATTAAATATCGGACGCATGGCATGGTATTTTTCGTATAGGAATTCATAGATTCGTGTGATCCGTACGATGCGTATGGGTGGACGCTTTGTATGAATTGCTATATCAAGAATACTACGATCCCTGTGATCCCTGTGATCCCTGTGATATATGATACATGCTGTGCGAATAAGTGGACGCCTGCCTATAAAAGGAACCCTGTGCTCATTAGGTATAGTATGATACATTAGGTATAGTAAAAATTACAATACGGTAAAGTAATAACACAGTACAATAGACCAAAAATTCCTGCCAATTGTCGGATTTACTATCAAAGTGACCCGATTCTCAAGTGAATGAAGCCTAGTGCCACCGGCGTGGATGTTATCTGGATGAAAGGGCACCGGCATCAATTAGAGCGATGTCATGAGACAACGGGCCGTTTATCGTCCATCAATGGATGCGAGCGCTCATTCATCGGTCGTATTATTAGCGAATGATGCATCAAATCGGTCGATATGTTGCGAGTGCTGTGGAGTCGAAATTGTTTTATAATTTTGTTTTGATTTTTTGAGACAGTTTTGCACACTTGATTGTAGAGTTAGCTGACAGTGATATTCGTGTGAGTCAGAATAGCTATTCCCCTCATTGCCGACCGCGCAAATCCATTCAATGGAAACTCTTTAGCTCTTCGCTTACTGTAAAATGTATTGTGGTTATATTGAAACCACAGTATGAAAAACAGCTACAACGTTCAAGGTATAACAGTTAGTCACATATATCCTACATTTATACAGCTTGATTTAGTCGGATACAGGTGTATGCATTGACATAAACATACACAGGGCGGAAAGTGCGTAAAGTGTTCCGACGTAAGTGGTGCGCGCGCTCCAGTGTATCTCTCGGTGGACAGTATAATAACAAGCATAAAAACTAACCATTCGCCTTAATCTTTCTGCCTGCTAAAAATAATATTAGTAAAACAAATGACAAACCATACAGCCCAATCTTAATACCTACTCAATAAAAAATAATAGTCAAACAAATGTCGTCTCTAAAGCTTTCCTTTATAATCCGGGTGTTGCATTTCATGTGCATGGGTGGTCGCCTGTCGAGTACATTATAATAATTACGCACATACTTCGACCTACAAACCGAACGGAAATCATCTTGTTCACTTGGGGAGTCTTCACTTCTGATTTCTTGAGATGTAATTAGAAATCAGTATGTCAGAATTGTGTGTAGTGTTTCATGTATTTGTTAAGAAATAAATGTTATATACTGTTGTATTTGATGATGGAATAGCTGTTATAGACGATATAAGACGTCTAGTTTATTTATATTTGTGTCCCAGCTTCGATATCCATGTATTTTATTAAAATTTCAAATGGAAAAATATTCCATATTTTCCGAAAATAATAATAAAAATTTCAAATGAATATGTTCAATTTTTCGGAAAAATTTTATTACCAATAGCAATTTTTTTTAATGCAAAACTGTGACAACTGTTTTCTCGAATGCTCAGCGCACACCTACATACACTTTCTAGATGATCGGTATTAATTTATTGATTAGTCACGAATATATAACTAGGAGATACTGTATTTAGTATGAATTACTTATATGACTTTACCATACGACGCACTTTATTGTGCCACAAAAATGTTCAATGCACATGATAGATCAAGGCGTCTTACAAGGTTCTCTATTCAAAAAACTCTTCAACACCACTTTGCGACGAGTCGACTAGCAGCGTCATTATCCACAATTCTATCAACACAAGTTCATTACAAAACAAATAAATCATGATGCAACTAAGAAGAATGGAGAGAATGGTCATGTGTCATATCTAACAAGGCTGCGTTCTTCCCTTATCAGTGGTGACAAGCCGTCTGCGAGTCCTCGTTATCTGCAAACACTACACCATTATGTCCAGGGCATAAAGAATCTTTTGTTATTAAATGCCAGGTCGCCCGGGGTCGCGGTTTCCTGGCCACAGATTATTAACAAAACCATATTTTTTTTCACGATAACAATGTTTAATTAAGTCGCGTTCTACGAAAGTTAATAAAGGAAGTCTTTAATCAGTTACTATTATTGTTGGGTAAGTTAGAATAATAATTAAATTTTGTGTAATGTAATTCTTTGAGGTATTGTCGAAACACAATATGGAGAGATGACTATAAAGATCGCATGAGGCTGCTACATAGAGACAGCTTCCAACAATTTGTTGTAGATATCTTTTAAAAGCCCTATTTTCAACTATGAACACTCATCATCAAGATTATGGTGTAACGTTTCGACTTTCCAATGACGTAAGAAAGGATAGAATGTATAACTGATTAGCTAAAATATTTTGTTCAATAAACCAATACTGTACATACAATATATACAAACATTTGCTTCGTCTGTACGCACCCTAATTAATATATTTCAATGTTTATTCGCAACAATTCCGATACATACATACTTTATTCCGTTCACAATACTGCTCAGTTTCGTATATATCTTATTTTAATCCATTAATTATATATGACGGGGAGTCAGACTGATTGCCTAAATCTTCCGCCATCAGTTCATGTGAGTCGTCCATAGCTATGTATCGCCGGCGGTCTCCAGTAGCAGCAGCTTGCAGCTAAATAAACACGTTGTTCTATTGCCACGATTAGTTTTATTGTTCCAACATAATTTGGAAATCAAACTTACAGAGATTTTCAAGTATGAAAACAGATTTAAAGTAAACGGGTTCACACGAGTGCGATTCCGCCTTGCTTTCAAAATGGGATAACGTTTTTCTCTACACTGTCAAAGTCATCCTTTCATTTTGAGACAAGTAAGCAGTGTTGCCGCGTGCGACTCCATTCGGGTGTTGCCCACTTTAAATCCTATTTTTCCAAAACAAATCTATTCCACAATAATTAAACAAACATCAATCGGATAAAACAAATAAATACAACGCCTGTATTAAATAAACCATTTCACTCCGTCATATATATATTTTTTTACATGAATTATATTTTTTTACGTTTTATCACATTTCGCAAGTCTCTCGTTCTATTCTACCTCAAGCAAGTTGCGTTTAGGTAGGTACAATAATACAATAATCACAGTAATACATGATTCACGTCCAAGTCCCGTTCCCACGGCCAGATTACCGTCCGCCCACGGTCTCCGTTTTCACGATGTCCGTGAAATATAATGGACGCGTTTCCTCTATTCTGCTCGCTTCACAGTTCACGTGCACAGCAATCGGAATTGTTCAGTTTACGGAATAATACGCGGTAATTACAATATAGTGTCAACTGCTTTACTAAATTTGTTGCTGACCATTTGTAATTAGAAATTAAATTATATATAATTGTATGATTTAAATATTAATTTAATTTAATAGGTTATGAATTTACTGGTGGTAGGTCTCTATGTAGGTACAACCGCAACGTGTACTTCTGCCGAAAATCAGCGGAATAAATGCACTGTTGCGTTCTGGTTTTAACGAAGTTGTTGCCATCTTCTTCATCGTCTTATTTTCCAGGATGTTGAGCTGAGTGGAATGCCAAGCATTGCTTTGTTATTCATTGTATTGTTTGGTTTAGTTGCTTGTGGGTTAACTACTGTCCATGAGCGGTGGTATCGCTCACAATCAGACGAATGGTATACTCATCTCACTATTGATTGCAATTATAAAAAAATAAAGTCCAAAAACTTATTTTGAATATATTTTTTTATAATCAAAATCATAGTTTTTATTTAAAAATAAATGATTATAATGTTCAATTTTTGAAACGTAATTGAGTGCTACAACCTTTTTTCCCTTTGACGCAATATAGCCCAATATTTAGTTTAATAATTCTTATCTAAACGGTACTAATGACTTGGGACTAGGTTTTCCTGTTACGATTTTGTTGTAATATTTTGTTAAATTGTTAACCGCAAATATTTTGTTTATTAATCCTGAATTTTTGGGGTTGGATTTCATGAGAATTCCCCCCTAGGTTCTAATGATCACAGAAAATCTTAAAAAAAAAATATTCTAATATTTTGTATTCTAGAGGAGACCCACGATATCTTTTTCCGTGCCTCTAACGCACGAGTAATTTGTAAGCTTGTGATAAGCTCCAAGAAAGTACCGTATCCTGTCAATATACTAATAAGCCAACTATGTTACTTAATTTATATAATATTTTTAGATTAGGTACAATCTTATTTCATATTAATAGTGTTCTTTTAACTATAACGCAGTCATTTGAGTAGATTTTTTGAATTAAAAACGAATATTCAGGACTATTTATTAATTATTAGGTAATTCATTTAAAATGTCAATAGTTATTAAATTATCCGTATCAACAAGGCAAAATGTATTTAAGTTAAAGGATAAATTAATAAACGTTTACTAGTTATAAAATAAGGATATTATTTCTCGGCTAATAATATAACCTTGGGGAGGCCTATGCAGCAGTGGACTGCAACGGGCTAATGATGATGATGATAATTAGAAGGCAATGTACAATTTACAAGCGAAATTACTTATAAGTGACAGAAAACGCGCGTCTTCGTGGTTTTATAAAATTGGCCAAGACCAAGAGTTTCTCCAATTTCTATTATTGCCATAAAAATTAATAGCAAAACAGTTTGGTCTCTCTTGTCTCGTCATATATACTGATATAATTAAACAACTAAACTAATGACAAATAATAATAATATATTTTGCCTTTAAAACCTACCATACACTTACCTGCCTATTCCATCTTGCGTCAATGATCCGTCAGGACCAAGTCAGGACGGTAAATGTTTATTTTCCAGCTTCTAACTTTAAAAAAGAATACAATTCCAATTTCAAATGTATTAAATTCAAAATTTGTGTTTTAACAAATTGTTTATTCATCTGGAAATATTATTTAAACGTGTGTTCTTTTTACAAATTTGACAATTAAATGAATTAAAATCGTTAAATGACAATTAATTAAATTGTTAAATGTCTAGCAAAGTGGAGGCGATGGTGATTGCGTACTCGTATCTAGGCCGGTTCCCACGGCTCCACGACTCCTACGCATGGCTCTTACTCATCTCCACTGTTTGTCATCTGTTAGTTTAATTGATCCAGCCAGTCGTAAATTAAATCGTGGTTCATCAGTACACGCCGCGTTGTGAATATTTTCATGCCACGATAGAAACGACCTTGGGTGACTAATGTTCAAGTATTGATCGTTTGTGTGCATTGATTTTATTGGTACTTGTGTTATAAATAGCAATAATAAATGTTGAGTTATGGCCATATTTGCGAGACCTTCTCAAATCTTGCTCTAACTATAAATGTAGTAGAAAGTTATTGGTCATGATCAACATAAATAGCCACAAAACAATAATTAATATTCAGAGAGTACAAATTTATTTTTATATTTTACTCTGGATATAAACATGCACAAAGATTGCATTGCGTATTTAACGTCTCCGTTTATCTTAAATTATAAAATTCACTTTGTTATAAATAAACATAATTTCAAATTATATGTTATCCCGACAAATTTAAGAAGCCTATTACATCTATGCGTTCAGTGAAGTAAGAACTACGATTAAATTGTACTGTAGAGCGTCGCTTATTGTCGTGCGAACAGCGGATCGGGTTAAGAGGTGTTAATTGTGAGAGATTGAATGTTTTCTCAGGGCAGAATTTCAATTGAACGCAATTGTCTGCTCGCTTTTTATAAAACTAGACTGTTTTTAAGTAAATAAACGGTTTTGTTCTACTTTTTGTAAGAAGATCGATAGAGATTTTATTGATACGGTATAGTTATTTACTGGTACCAAGAAGTGGCTTAATATAACTCGTGGTATGTTGAATACAAAAATATTTTATTCAATAGGTCTAGCGAACGAGTAAATATGTCTCCTGATGGACAGTGATCACTGCCGTCCATGAACATCAACAATGCTGGGATTATAGAGTGACGGCCCATCAAACAGCGGGTGTAGTGGGGAGGAAAGAGGGTGGGAAGATGCTAAAGGTATGCTAAAGGGCATCCTGCACTCACCGAACAAAACCCTTGCTGTCGCATTTTGTTCATATAAATGCTGTCATTTCACGTCGACCTCCTGTAATACAGTGGTATCGCTCCGGACGAGCCTGACCATTCATGCTGAGTCATGACTAACAACATGGCTCTACTAATTTCAAAATAGAGTCATACACAGTAATGCCAGCCGGGGTGGCCATGGATTATGGTTATTAACATTTTTTATAGTCATTATAATTTGGTGGATAAAATATCAAAATACATTATTACAGTATTATGAAATAGAAAACTATTGGATTTTATTTACGCAGAATTTTCCCAGTTTCATGTGTCTGATGTCACTTAAACTAACACCCGGCTTCGTTTTCGGTTGCAGTATTGACATGCCCTATATTTTAACTATTTTTTATAAATTACATAGTATGATAGTAAAATATTGTCTATTGAAATGTCTTACAATCAATTAAATTAATTAAAACTGAATTATAAAAATTGCAACACAAAAAATTAAATCACAACGCAATAAAAAAAATAACATTAAATTGTAACCGATGCTCGTGGGATTTGTCGTGAGGTCGCGACGAATTGAGGCCAAAGTCATGGGACCAGCCGGGCCATACAGTACATGTACTTAAATTCAAATTAATATGGTCCACATTGCGAATTGATGTTGGTAATTAGAAATCGATCAATCAAAATCAAGTGTTTGTATTTGAATTTCATTTTATTTTATATATAATATGAACAAAAGGTTTTTTTAAACGTTTATTTCGATCTCTTTTTTGGTACAAATGTTAATTGTTTGGTTTGATTCGCACATAAAACATCACCTTAATAGTTACCAAGTTAATTAGGATTCCCTTGCAATGATAGGTCGTTACTTAATATTATTGCAAAAGGTTGGATTACATTTTCAAGACCATAATAATATGTATTAAGGAGTTTTTCCGCCAATGGATATACTGGATAGTACTCGCATTGGTACTTTTAGTTTGCCGTGGTAGGATAAGAACTAGATATTGTTATACAACGTATGTGCTTTAGTAGTGTGTTGTAATGGGTAGGATAACTGATGGAACTTAGATGTTTGATATCAGGTGTACTGAATATATAATTACTGAAAATCTAATACTAGCACGTAAAGTAGGTAGAAAAAAAAACAGTAACAGTGAAGTTAATGACACAAATAAACGTTAGTTAATACCTTAGGAGAACTCTTCAAAACCAGGGAATATCCATGACAAGTTAAAATAAAATTCTAATTAGCTTTAAATATCTTCAGCAAAAAATACAATCGACTGTAAAAAATCAAATTTCAATATCTAGAGCAGCTTCATAGTTAACATGAGCGGCAGTACATAGCGACAATCTAGCATGATTCACTCATTGAGTGGCCAGAGGCTGTCCGCGTGACTTTTGATGTGCCCGCCTGTTTCACAAGCCAATTGGGAGAGGAAGTTTTAATGAGGTTAAGATTTAAGCTTTCAGGTCAATCGGGACCTACTGCGGTGTGATTCGGCCTCTGTCGGTTTATCTTGTTTGCTTCCGTGTTATTTGGGATAGATGTATATTTGAGAAGACAAAAATGTTAATTATTTTTTCATGCGAAATCCATGGAGCACCAAACCATTTTTTTAAAGAACCGACGCAATTGGTGATAGGTCATCTAGATATTAAAATGATGATAGTCTTCTAATTTGATTGTAAGATAAGTTTATTTTGTACGTTTAATACGAAGACGCAGGAGTCTTTTTTAAAGTTAACATGGATTTAAAAACGGAAGTCCCCGATTGTGAGTAATCACCGTTTCTAATAAGCTTCAACAGTACATGTACATTGTTTACGCGTAATTGATCTTGTAAACTTCAAAGAACACGCAGAAGAAGAAAGAATTATGAATTTCTTCAAGCATGTTGGTTAAAAACAAAAATAAATTCATTTGAACAAATGGACACATCAAAAATCAAAGAACTTGACACACACGAAAGAGTAGCAGATCTTCATCAAACGCCTTAAAATTGTGTTGGCAATCAACTAATCGTCTCGTCGTCGACCCGGCCGCTCGAAAGGGCCATTAATTATGAATTCGGCCAGTAAATCGTCCTTTATACGACGAAGGGATTTGCCAAATTCGCCGCGAATCGCCACGTGTGCCCCATTAGCCTAATGGAGGGCTGAATCTTTCTCATCGTTTAACGCTAATTTTACAATCAAATAAATTTCCCGAATTGCGGCAAGGGACAACTGGTATTTGTGTGATTTTGTCTCGGTACAATGCTGGTGAAAATCTGGGTGATTGGAATATGTTTAGTAGCTGTTGCTGTTATGTTTTATAGTGTTTTGATATATCTGTGGGACTTCTTGCCATGGAATCATATGTTTCAACGATATAAAGTTAAGTTTAGGTTTAACCCTATATTTTGTGTTATCATTAAAAGGTTGCAACAATAATCGAAGAAGTAACAAGACTTTTGAGGCAAATAAGGACTTACGGGTTTCGTCATCTTGCTCTACAATAATAGAATTTACAAAACTTGAAAAAGATTCAATAAAACAGGCATCCAGTGCGTCACATTAATCATTAACCCACAAACCAAAACTATTTTTGTCACTCCATTGCCTCTTTTATTCCATAAAACAAAAATGTTCCTTTCAGTAGTAACCAATGTACGAATAACACGATAGTTTTGGTCGTGTATCGCAAGGAATAGCTGTGAGAACCGGATGCGGACGTGGCGAAGGTCGTTCGTTTTAATTGTTTTGTCGCAACTCGCTACATGTGCTCGGTCCGATTGCTCGTTTTCTCGCTCTTGGACGATGTAAATCTGTTTTGTACTTCGTCCTTTGATGGAATATTTCCAATCGTTGTTTTAGTTTTGAATGTTTTTTTAGTTAAAGTATTGATTTTAGCAATGCAAGATCGACTTAAAATCATTTTCTAAATTTTTCAAAGATTTTGTTGATTCTTCAACTAATTTTATTTATTTATATAAACTTTATAGCACACAATAAAAATCTAAATCGCATATGTACATAAAAAGTATAATTGGCGGTCTTATCGCTCAAAGGCAATGTCTTACAGACAGCCATGGGATGGATTCCAGAAAAGGATTATATAGTATAAATGATGGAACAAATACTTTTAGTAATTACAAAAGTATTGCTTTCAAATTGTACTTATTATAAGATGATATGCTTCGATTCGAGGACTAAGTCAGATCTTTTGTTAATGTTAATGATAAAAATTCCACAGGTGTAGAATCTTTCTTCACAAATCTCTATTTATTTGAACTTGACGTCAAAGCCAATAATTGTAATCCTACTGCACTTTTCACAACTTTATTCCTATTTTGTTCTCATTTCTGCAACAACGAACTGAAATCAAGACCGCAACATAATAAGGTTACCATACACAGTGTCAAGTATAGCAACAATAGTAGAAATAAATCATATATACATGTAGCGCGTGACGTCGGTAATTCATTTAGGGACGACGCCCGGTGCCAAATGCGGACAAATTAGATTTCCATCTGGATGATGGATCGGCGCGGTGCGGAGAGCGCAAATCAGAGGTCCACTGTACTTCGACGTGTCACATAGGTGAAAATCTATAGTATCAGTTGAAAGTTAATAGATAAATCTAGAAAATTTCAAGGTGGATCGGTTGGTTGATGTTGGCGAAATGAAGGATATTGAACAGGGAGGAAACCCTGGCGTCGGGCTGGATTAGCTCATGGTACAAAGGATTAAGCAAAAAGTAATTTAAAAAATCTATAGTTCAGTCGGGTAACGTCCAACCAAATCAAAAGTTCGAGATACTAGTGACTGTTATAAGTTATATGTTTCTTGTAAATGCGGACAAATTAGATTTCCATCTAGATGATGGATCGGCGCGGTGCGGAGAGCGCAAATCAGAGGTCCACTGTACTTCGACGTGTCACATAAGTGGGAATCTATAGTATCTGCTTTATTTTATTTCAGTGAATGGAGAGGCGAGCATGGCATTCGCCTGATGGTAAACGATAAAACAGCTGATGGACAGTAGCAAAATCAAACACCATGAATTCCTAAGCAACGATTGGCATTCCACTGCAGCCGCCATCTTGAGAAATAAGAGGTTAAGTCTTAATATGTCAAGAAGTTACTCTGGCTACAATGCTCTTCTAATTGAAACACAACAGTGCATTTACATTTTTGTTTGGCGAGAGAAATAGATATTGCGGTGGTGCCTACCCAAGCGGCCTCTCACATATTAGAGACTTACCACCAGTAATCTATTGAGGTAGAGAAAATTGATAAATCTACAAATTTTCATGTTGGAAAGATTGGTTGATGTTGGTGAAATGAAGGAGCAGAAAGGAAAACTCTGGCGTCCCATCGCAAACGCTGGAATAGCACACGGTAGAAAGGAAGAGGATAATAAAAAAAAACATATAAAAGCCATAGTTTAGCTGTGTGACGAACCAAATCAAATGTTAGAGATACCAATAGCTGTTAGAAGTTAGATGTTTCTTATATTGTCCGGTGCTAAATGCGGACAAATTAGATTTTCATCTGGATGATGGATAGGCGCGGTGTGGAGAGCGGAAATTAGAGGTCCTTCGACGTATCACATAGATTTATCTATAGAATTGTATGTTGAAAATACTAGTGATATTATGAAGCAAGGTGGACAGGGTCCATCGGCTGGAGATAGCTCACAGTAAAAAGAATGATTAAGCAAATGACCGCTGTAAATGGAGAATGTAGCTTCAGCGCTACCGCCGAAGCCTTGAGGGTCATCACTGAGGAATCCATTGGAGCAAAGAGGAATGATGATACAAATAAAACTTAATGCTTGAAATATAGAAGAAGATTCAGCTTAAAAAAACACCAGTATATAACTGGTATGAACACAAAGAAGAAAGGATGCCGGAAATTTACCAATAGGGTAGTTAAGTGAGGGTCCGAATGCCGAATCAATGATTAGAGGATACTACTGTCTTGTTGAAGTTACGCGTATATCTATAGTTAATTATCGAACGCTTTCGCCGTAAACGGATTGGTTTATGAGTCTTGTACAAGAATGTCAAAGATTCGTGAAGTCCAACAGCCACATTAGGCCAGATTTGTACAACAAAAGGCCTATTTAAAAAGGTTTGATATCACACACTTATAATCCAAGCGCATTAATTTCGGAAATATATTTCTTATTGGAATTAGTGAGTGAATATGTAGAATAAACGCTACTATTTTAAAAGCTACATCACTATATATAGTAAATATATTTTTTGTCAGGACTCCAAGTTGGTGTGTTACTTAAGATCTGCCACATTTCCATAGAAGAATTGAAAAATTTTGAATATTAAATTAAGGATTGATCCTTTTGCACCACGCAATTAGGCAAAAACTAAGAAAAAAAATTCCAAAAAACATTTATTGGACAATAAAACAATATCTCTCAACAATAAAAAAAAACTCAGCAAAATAATAATACACAAGGCAATCTCATTAAAATCAATGTCTCTAGAATGTTGCCCGCCGTACGAAAATAATGGCAAACTCAATAAAGACCTGTGTTCGATCAGCCAAATCCGATTATACCCGGGATCAGATGTCTCGACTGAGAACGAAGAAATTATTGCCAATCCGGCTTATAACCTCTCTGATATTAATTGTTTTCTGTAATCTGTTCAGAGAGATTTGTCTGCGGTAAGGTTTTATTTTATTTATTTATGTGTACTTAATGTTTTTAATAAAGTCATTGCTGGTAATTGATAATTATTGATTTTAGATTGTGTAAATTATTAGATGTTTTTGGTGATAAACAAATTAAAAATGATATACGATTAATTTAATAATATTTCTTGGGTCGCGTTTTTATAAATACAGTTATTAATTCACAATTAAACTAAAGACCGAGTGCACAGGTGTGTCTTTGGCACCAGCTTTACCTTCTACTTTTTTGACATTAATAACTTGAAAATAGTCATGAAAAATGAATTCAAATTAATTTCATTTTGCAAATTATTTTTGGCAATCATTTTGCCTTTTAGTTGGTGTTGAGCCTGTTCCTGTTGCCTTCTCACTATTGAGGTCGCAATGAAAATGAGATATAATTGTAGAAAAGAACAACAGTAGAATACAATATACCGACCCTATACAGCCGGTAAAGAAATAATGCTGGCAGTATTAAAGGTGTATAAAAATGTAATTATTTGGTAATAATCAATAATGGATTGTAAGTTTTTCATTTTAATAATGGATAAGGATTATAATGGATTCTTATGCTGGCTGCTGTAAAAAAATGTATCAGAACATTAGTTTAGGAAAACATTCGTGAAATGTGAGGTCCTAGATGCCAGAAAGTTATCTACAGTGCCTTCAATAATAGAATTGTTAGACGACAAACGACAATAAGCACTTCATGAGAAGTATCGTTTGCCAAGTGTGTTTCGTTTTTTTATATTTTAGCCTGCCTACTAAAGGGCGGAGGCGTAATGGGTTGTGATAGATCAATCAGATAAGAAAGTTTTTAATTAAGTATACAGATATTTGGTCCATTTATATTTATTTTACAAACTTGGAATTATACCAATGCAAATGCAAAATATTACCTTTTAGTAAAAACTTATTTCAACAATTGGAGCAACCAAAGTAAAACAAAATCCCCAACTATTCCTTTTTTAAATAAATTTGAAAGTAGAAAAAGAAAATTGAATAAATTATTAAACAATTTAAAATTACGTAATCCTCGAGTAAAGCGTTGTAATTCGACGATTGCACTTTGAACACTTGCGAAGGGTCAGGCGCGTGGCGGGTCGGAGGGACCGGATTAATGTTATGGTGTTATTGTCTCGAGTGTACTGCGGTGTTACATGGGGTACTTTCGGCCCTTTTTGTTTTTTGCTACCGGGTTAATTGGAGTTTCTATTTGGGGGTTAGCTCGTCATTTTTTATTCTTTAACAGATTATGGGAATCTTAGAAATTATTTTGTTTTAGAGAGAAGCGTTGTGGAATGGTAAGTTTTGAATAAAGAATACAGGTCCAATTAATTCTGATTTCAAAATATTAATATGCCATTGCTTAATTCATCATAATCATATGCATGTTTCAATAAGCAAAATCTAATTTTTTTTCATATCCATACGCAATTTTCAATTACATTACATTTCTTTACCGTCACAATTGAATTTCAATGCAAATAAACTGAAAATACCGAACATAATAGCCAAATATGTAACAAAAGTGATAACATAACACCCCAAAACAATAAACATGACACAAGTAGCGCTCCAAACGTATCCCCTTCAAAAGACAGAGGGCTATATCAGAAAAAAGTAAACCGTACTCTCTCATCAGGGAGTGGAGATGGAAATTGGAATATTAATATTTCAAAAGCATTTTGTGCCCACGAGGTGCTTTGTCCGTATGTCGGCGCCGATGATGCCTTTGACCAATCAGAATTAAAATTACACTGGCAATATCTTCGTTCAAAAGTAGGTTTTTGATCGTTCCATTTTCAATTATTCAAAAATTGATTGTCAATTTTCAATTATTATATTTTGTTTATTGTTTTTAAAAGGATTAAAACTATGATTTAAAGTTTTATGATTGAATAATTTATATAGATGCTTTATTCGTTTTTAAAATTTATTTTCGTTTATGATATAAAAAGTATTGGTAATTTTATTTCTTATCTGTGACGTAATAATACTTTAATCACAGCTTAGTCAATCATTGCTAATAAAATGTGCAATAAAGATAAATGAAATTTTCAAATGAATGATAGATTAAATTTTCAATTCACTAGGAAAATACGAATTTTAGTTATAACCATTAAACTCAATGTTAGAAAATATTATTATATTGGATATTAATATCTTTTCATATAACCTACCATCAATTCAATTTTAAAACAAGAATTTAAAAATATATATATCAATGAAAAAAAATTGTAAAGGATACTACTTTTATATATTCATAAACTGTTTTGCTTAAATATTTTAGATAAAATTATTAAAGTAATATACATTTTTATGATATAAAAGCATATTGCATAGTTCTATGAAATAAATTCAATTATAACGATTACTTTATTATGTAGAATTTGCGATATAGATATGTATTATTAATTCCGTATGTAATATTTCTTTCTAATCAAGGTTTAATACTTTGTACAGCTTGAAATCTACTGACAGACATTATATTTATTTTAAAAAATCTCTTTCATACAAACAAAAATATAAAGATAAATCACTCAAATAAAACAATAAGAATCAAAATAAAAAAAAGAAAGTACCATATTTTGCGTCGCTCTAATTTTAATAAGTATATTAGCTAGTAAAATGACATTGAATTTTCTTCGTTTGTTAACTGCATTATAAAAAAATTAGCTAAAATAATTAAAATTATACATTTATACACAAAATTAGAAACCAAAATATTAATTAAAGCGACATTAAATATTAGAATTGGTCATATTTCTATTGTTTTGACGACGATTAATGTAATATTCAATTGTTTGTGGCTAGATGTATTTGTTTTTCATTTGTTTTTGGGCCAAATTATAAGAGTTTTCTTAATAATATATCATGCAATTCCTATGAATATGCTATAATACACAATTTAAGTGGAAAGCCCAAAAGAGCATCAATAACACGGTTTTCTTAGTTAGTCACAATCTCACATATATTCCTTTTTAAGGTGATATTACTATATTTTTCCGCGTTTTTAGTTGACACAATTAATGAAACTTTATTAATTAATAATTTGCGCATTGTTTTAATATTTATTTTCCGCCAATCAACGACTATTTTTCTAACATTAGCGGTAAAAAAATTTGCGAAAACATCTTAGCGCGGCGCTTTTCAAACGCGGGAATGAAACATGATCACCGCTCACCAAAAAAATATAATATAACTTACGAGCCGTTTGTCTTATTGTTTAGATTTTTATTTGGCACATATAAAATGTTTTTCATATTTTTTTACGTTTAAACCTTTTTTTTACTTACCTTTCGGAGTGACAACACGGAATGCGCTGTTAGACACCGGCCTAGGAGATTCCTCTCTCACGCCGCCGCCTGGAGAGTCCCCGCTCCTCACCATAGAAAAGTCCAGAGGCATCGGTGGCATAGCACTAACTTCCATTTTACCATACAAAATCAACGCATTACATACACGACAATACTATTATGGCAACGTTCGAAATACAAAATTTGAAAATGTCGCCGTGCGTGCGACTTGGTCGAGCCGCGAGTGTGTTTTAAGGCCGGCACACACTCCGGCCGAGCTCGCGCGGCTTTCGGTGCCGTAAAGCCGAAAATCACTAGAATCTCCATAGTGATTTCGACCTTATCGCTTGTGAAGTTTTTCTGTGGGCGTGGTGTGGGAAGCTCCGCCTCGGGCGTCCGTGGCGCCGCCATGTGCCTCGAGTGACAATCACTTTGTATAGGTAACACAATAATATGATTCGTGATGGATTTTATTGTGCTACCGATGCATTTATTCGTGAGCAATTTGGGTGGAGAAAAAGTTTTGCGTTTCGTTTCGGGTATCGATCAGATGCTTTCTTTGACAGTAGATATTATTTCAATTATGTCAAAGTTAAGTTATTTTCTAGGTACATAAATACATAAATTATATTGATAAAGAGTATAAGAGTATATAGTAAGATATTGATAAGTGCGTGGTGGCCTGTTGGTAAACGGACTAGACGCGACTGCCAACATGTTCACGGTGGTCGCGGGTTCGAATCCCAGGGCACACCTCTGACTTTTCGGAGTCATGTGTGTATTGATAGTCAATCACCACGCACTAAAACGGTGAAGGAAAACATCGTGAGGAAACCTGCATACCATAGCGATTTATAAAAATTTCTATGGTATGTAAGTCCGCCAACACGCACTAGGCCAGCGTGGTGGACTATATGGCCTAACCACTCTCAGTCGTACTGTCGATTGTAGAGGAGGCCCGTGCCCTGCAGTGGGACGTATATGGGCTGATACAGAATATTGATAAAAACATTCTTGACTTTTTGATCGTTCTTAAATTTTAATTTTAATATTTGTAAAGGGAATAAGATATTAGTGAAATAGATAAATAATTATCTTATACATATAACATTATAATTATAATATATGGCACGTATTTAATAAATAAAAAAAATCATCAATACCACCTAAAAATCCATACATATAGAAAGAGGAAAATATGAGTCGATTATGTGCCGGGCGGGTGACGTCGGGATGAAAGCTCGGGCGCGTCACGTACCGACATTTAAAACAATGAACGGTTCAATTTTTCAGCGGCGCGCGGCCGGTCCCCGAAACGACGCGAATACGCCCTGTTAATCCGACCCCGGCGACGGATGTATTCTGGCAGCTGTGCATTATTACAATATTTTGAATAAAGAATTTGTAGTTTTTTTAATAGTTTCATTGTCAATCATCTGGAACATATAATATTTTAAATTAAGAATTGTATTTTTTTTAATTTGATTGTCAATGCGGTCAATGATATATTCTGAAAAATACACTGATTATTTAAATATTTGGAATTCAGAATTGTATTTTTATTATTGTCAATGCGGTCAATGATATGGTCTGGAACATACAGTTATTTTAAATTGAGAATTATATTTTTTTAAAGTATACTTTGATGCAATTTTGATTGTGTTTATATTTTTAGCATTATCGCGACAAATCCACTTCAATTTGACCGAGAACAAGTGTAGTGCTTATCAAAGAAACTATGCACGTCCTGTACCGATATACAAAGTCTAATACGAAATATACGTGAAATTGTATGTTGTTTTCCACTAGTGTATAAAATAGCCTCTGGATCTCGATCAGCCCATATAGGTCCCACTGCAGGGCACGGGCCTACTCTACAATCGAGAGTACGATTGAGAGTGGTTAGGCCGTATAGTCCACCACGCTGGCCTAGTGCGGGTTGGCGGACTTACATACCATATAAATTCTTATGAATCGCTATGGTATGCAGGTTTCCTCACGATGTTTTCCTTCACCGTTTTAGTGCGTGGTGATTGACTATCAATACACACATGACTCCGAAAAGTCAGAGGTGTGCCCTGGGATTTGAACCCGCGACCACCGTGAACATGTTGGCAGCCGCGTCTGGTCCGTTTACCAACAGGCCACCACGCACTACAAAACAAAATAAAATAGCCTATACATGGCAATACGAATATTCTGCCACCAGCAAAGAAATCCATTTTCATTTGTTAATCACGCATTTGTACTACTTTCGTGAACTCATCGATATAAAATTATGAATATGTAAACATTGATACTATTTGATGAAGACAGGTAGAATCCTAGTTTTAGAAGAGTGAATGGAGATCGGTAAGAAATAAAGATCTGCTAAGATTGCGGATGTCTAGCTATGGTCTGCAATGGCCTACTAATGTACGGTATCGATTGTAATCGAGTGATTTTAAGAGCGTGCCTATAATGTGATCACTAAACCGCTTGCCAGAGGGTATGTAATATGTTGTAATGTTATGAATAAATCTTCTCTCGATCAATATAGATTATTGTGTGATAAATGAAATGTGCACTGTTGCTAGCAAGTCATAATATAATCTTTGCATCTCGCCATGGATAAAATGCATGTCTTTATGAACGATAATACGCCATAAACAGTGTTGACATACTGATGAGATTAAACTCTACTGGATTCTTTATTTGATAAAATGTCTGTGATTCTAAACTTATCTTACTTATTTCAACTTACTTTTTGTTAAGTATGTACGAGTATGATGTTTGGTGCTACTGTCCATGAGCTGTCGTATCGCTTAGGCAAACGGCATAAATATACCATAAATGACAATTAAAAAATTACGGTGCTAATGTGTTGGTAGAATCATATATTATGTCTACGGTCGGAAGGCTACTTCAGTGTATGATGTTTTATTTTATAAAAAGATTGTCAGAAGTGGGATTCGAACCCACGCCCACAGAAGTGGACTGCGACCTGAACGCAGCGCCTTAGACCGCTCGGCCATCCTGACTTGCTGGCACAATGACAAAATATTGTACCACAAATTGGCAACAAAACGAATAAATTGATATTTATTTTTATAACATCAGAAATAATCGTAAGTATATGCTTGGTTTATGTTGTTAGTAACAACTTTTTTTTTAATTTTGATAAATGTCAAGACCACCATTCTATTCGCCTGATAGTAAGCGAGACGACCGCTCATGGACGGTAGCAAAACCAAACAACTACAAAGAATTACAAAGCAATGCACTGCGCTCGCCATCCTGAGACGTAAGATTCTGTATCAGCCCATATACGTCCCACTGCAGGGCACGGGCCTCCTCTACAATCGAGAGTACGATTGAGAGTGGTTAGGCCATATAGTCCACCACGCTGGCCTAGTGCGGGTTGGCGGACTTACATACCATAGAATTTTTTATAAATCGCTATGGTATGCAGGTTTCCTCACGATGTTTTCCTTCACCGTTTTAGTGCGTGGTGATTGACTATCAATACACACATGACTCCGAAAAGTCAGAGGTGTGCCCTGGGATTCGAACCCGCGACCACCGTGAACATGTTGGCAGTCGCGTCTAGTCCGTTTTACCAACAGGCCACCACGCACTTTTTTAGACGTAAGATGTTAAGCCTCATTATGTCCAGTAGTTACTTTGGCTAAAATGTCCTTCAAACCGGAACACAATAGTGCATTTACACTGCTGTTAGTTACAGTTTTTATAGCTACAGTAATCTTAGGTCGACTGGAACAGGGTAGTGCTACTATCTGACAGTTATTCTACGATAAATATACGTGAGAACTGTGCTGTTTCATTTATTCAGTGAGTATGACTGACAGTGTTATAATAATAAATAAAATGTTAAAATTCTTTGTAGATAAATATTGAAAAGCAAAAGATGTTGACATAATTAAAGTAAATAAGGCTATATTATAATTATATTTACATATAATTATATTTTACTGGTGATAAGTCTCTCATATGTGAGAGTCTGCCTAGGTGAGTACCACCGCAATATCTATTTCTCCCTTCAAACAGCAGTTTAAATGCACTGTTGTGTTTCGGATTGAAGGACTTTGTAGCCAGAGTAACTACTGGACATATTGAGACTTAACATCTTATGTCTCAGGATTGCGAGCGCAGTGGAATGTCAAGCATTGCCTTGTAATTCAAGGTGTTGTTTGGTTTTGCTACTGTTCATGAGCTGTCGCAGCGCTTACCATCAGGCGAAAGGCATAGTCGTCTCGCCTTTCACTGCAATAAAAAATAAAAAACTAATTTAGAACGTAACCGTTTTTCTACTGGCCAGTGTTATTAAAACAACCGCAACAGAGGTTATATTTCTCCAACAGCTATATACCATAAAACTGTTGGTAGATTTTCGTATTCTATCGAATAGCGACCACCGTATACAAATTCTGTTTGGGCTCTGTGTACCCGATTGGAATCCGGCCAGCCTGATTTTAATGCCATAAATGTAACGCATATTCTACTTTTTGATAATGGATACTATAATCGGACTACACTCCACATATGCGTATTACAATTCAAATGAAGTATGGCAAAACAAAAGTAAATTATTATGTATACAAAAAAATATTATGCTGCATTTTCACAGGAAAAATATAGCGCACGTCAGAATAGGGCGTCGGGGCTTGCTTTGCGAAAACTAATTACACCTCCACTTCGCAATGATAAAGCAAAGCCGTCGTATGGGATATTTTTATTCGGGACAAAATGAAATTCCCTTACAATTACAGTACAAATAATTTTCAACTCTATACTCCAACATTTAGATCTTAAATCGCCTTGTATGATAAAATTGAAGATTTTTTTACTAGGTACTGAGTAAAATAATCCAGGCATAATCTCGCCGGGCAAATCCCATTATTCTGATGATCCCCTCGATTGTGGAGGCCAGAATAGCCCCCGTTGGCTGCCCTGGCCCAAATGTTGAGGTATGGTAATCGGAAGAAGCTCCGGACGTTTGATTTTCGGGGATTTACTCGTAAATGTTTACGCGAACGGAATTTATGATAAAGGATCCAAGATTTTCCTATCCAAGATTTACATTGTTAATAAAACCTTACCTTTTTCCGAAGAGTCTGTAAAGTGTTTCTAGTGGCCGAATATTGTTCATATATTTGATGTTTGTGATTGATTTGCTATATGGCTTAACCACTCTCAATCGTATTCTTGATTGTAGAGTAGGCCCGTGCCCTACAGTGGGACGTATATGGGCTGATACAGATTGATTTGCAATCAGGATAAGCTTAAACTGACCGACTACGTGGCCTCATGAAAGAGTATTTAATGGAATGAAACCTCACGTTTTCTAGTACTGTCATGAGATGATTCTTTAGTACGGGCGCCTTTAAACGCATGATGGAAATGTTACACCCGAGTCGTGTCCACGCATAAATTTGTCTTCAATACGTACTTTGGGGCTTAATACATAATAATTAAAATAGGTGATAACTTGTATATGATATTTTATTATAATGACGATGTCATAACAACCAAATAAAGCGTAGACAACACTAACATAAACTCCACAAATCCTCCCTTTTATCATAGATTTACAAAGCAGTGAAGCTACAGCACGGCAAAGACGCTGTCTGAAAAGGCCCTAATATCCATGCAAATTATGTCCTTACCCTGAAAATATATTTATTAATTACAACAATATAGACTGAAGAAGTAAGGCCTTTTCAATGTGTAACCTCCATGTGAGTCCCGTTTAGGGTTGATATTTATGTTTCCATAACAATCATTCTGTAATTGTATCGATCTTCAAAATATAGCCTTCGAAATAATTTTATTGGTGGTAGATGTCTCTCTATATGTGAGAGGCCGCCTGGGTAGGTACCACCTTAATTTCTATTTTCTTCGCCACATAGCAGTGTAAATACGCTGCTGTGTTCCGGTTTGAAAGACTTTGAGCCAGAATAATTACTGGTATGGAGTGGAGTAAGTAGTAACCTAACCTATAAACCTATTGTGTTAATAATACAATATCGAAATGATTCTCTGATGATGTCGAAAAAATAAAAAACACAGAGGCATTCGGTGTATAATTTTAATATGGTAATTTGAGACTGGTTCATTATCTATGTTGAATTCGAATCTTTTTAACATATTAACGTAATAATCACCAATTGATTGATTAGAATAAGATAAGCTTCTTACTCTTTTTGCTAGCAGAAAAACTTTATTCTAAATCATTGCTGTGCATCTTATTTTAATTTATTAGTTAAATTAAGCCGGTAGATAGAAATTATGTGATTAAGGCCGGCAAAATAAAGATTTAAAAAAGTAGTAATTGCTCAGCAAATTAAGTAGCGCTTAATTTTACGCACCAAGATTTAAATAACAATAAAGATTTTAGCGCTCAATTTATTTTGATCACCGCGATTGTACTATAAAACAATAATCTCAATCCTTCGTTTTAACGCTGTTTAAAATTCATCTGATCATGGGTCATTTATACGTTAACGGCCACTCAAAAATGAGTGTCGGAAACATCGGGCGAATTGTACGCGGCAGTAAAGGCGAAAGCTTATTACTGGGGGGTTACTATGTACTCCGACACAACAACGAATGTTCGAACATTACCTAAAACTGTACGGATATACCTAAATCACTACATAGAATAAAACAAAGTCGCTTTCTCTGTCCCTATGTCCCTTTGTATGCTTAAATCTTTAAAACTACGCAACGGATTTTGATGCGATTTTTTTAATAGATAGAGTGATTCAAGAGGAAGGTTTATATGTATAATACATACATATTATTGTAC
This sequence comes from Hyles euphorbiae, assembly GCA_023078785.2. Classification (NCBI taxonomy): domain Eukaryota; kingdom Metazoa; phylum Arthropoda; class Insecta; order Lepidoptera; family Sphingidae; genus Hyles; species Hyles euphorbiae. The sequence continues at coordinate 3,638,905 of CM041032.1, read as the reverse complement.
AGAAATCTATTTGTACCCGGGCGAAGCTGGGCCGGGCCGCTAGTACTTTATAAAATGTTCGAGCCTGTATCGTACAAAATAATCTTAGATTAAGTTGGAAGTGAATAATAAGTTTTATAGAGAATAGTACAGTTTTTTAGAAGTGGATAATTTTTATCTTATATGTTGACGTTCAACGTCCGAATATTCGAACTTCGAGTCGGAGTATAGAGTAAGCCCCCTGATTCGTGCACTCTGCGTGTTTTCCAACAAGGTGGGTGCACTGTGCACGTTTCATTTTCCTACTTTGTTAGTTTTATATTTAATTGTGTTACATTGTGTTTTTGTTGTGATCAATAATTTCGGACAAGTTTCTTTTAACTTGATTAAGTGGTTAAGGACATAGAATAGATGACAAAGAAAGAGTGTCGTGTTTTTATTCGGTCAAGAATATAATTTCATTTTGAAAATATAACTTTTTTTTTACTAAAATGCTTCAAACCTACTGTCTAAGCCAAAAAGAAAAATGAGGTGAATTATTGCACTCAAAATATCAATCATTGTTAATTAAAAATTTGAATGAAAAAAATTTAATATCCTGATTTTATAAAATAACAAAATCATCAGTCTCAAATAATTATTTAACTAATTACTGGAAATTTATAACACAGCACAGTTAACGAGTGATGAATAATTTTATACAGAGTAACACTGTGTCCGAGCACAGTGTCGGTGTCAAAAACAACGAACACTCAGGTCAGCCCAGAGCTTCGCACACCACTTTAATTATACGGAGTTAATTAATACAAAACATTACGAGTTGGGCCTTTAAACTAGCGGAATATACTAGCCGTATATAGGTTTCAGTCAAGCACATCTTCGATGCAAAAAGATCGAAGATTGCTTATTTCAATCCGATATTGTTTTGATTTGGACTTTTTAGACTGTAATTTACAAATCGGGTTTGTGATTTCGCTTCCCTAATTATGTTTTTAGCATCTCACATACTACGAAATATTTTGCAATGAAAAAATGGTACTTATAAAATTAATTGAAAATATATTATTTGCCAATTTTTTAAACTTAATGTAAATATTACCTATTTGTTTTCCTAAAAGTGTAAAATAAAATATATATTTTTTAAATCATATGTAAACTGCTTGGAATGAGTTTCGCCACCAGAATCAGTTGACTTACTATTTTGTAAATATCTTTGCATAAACAAATAACGAATACACTGACATCTAATACAATGAATGCACTCACTTAGCACATTCTTAACGATATCATTAAAAATAATAATCTATGCCAAGAAAGATTGTTTGCATCGAATAGGCACTGAAACTACTAAACTGTTTTTAAAACTTCTTTCAATCTTAGAATCCTACATTATCCCTGATAAACATAGGTTATAGAATATTTAAAAAAGCCTGGGTAGATCCGGGCCGCTAGTAACTATATAAGCGACTCCCTCCCGCCCCTACTATGGCCCTACATTTACCCCAAAAGCTTAACTACAAGCAGGTAGTTCACTCTCAAAAATCATTTGTTCTTTGCCTCCGAGAGGCGTTTTACAGAATTACCCCGTACTTGATGTTTACTTTTAATTCGCAGTCAAAATTTTATTTGAACTCTCGCACCTTTGAAGCGACCGTGGCGCTTTCAAGCGACGCTTCAGCAGTTTAATTTTCTTGATTGAAAAGGTACGATATGGTAATATTAATTTGGTATGGGTGTTTTGTGGATTGTGTTTGTGGTAAAGGCTTGAATATTTTGTTGGTTTCTATCTTGAAATCGATTTTTTATGGTCATTTGCAGTCGGCATATTTTCATTTTCGTGTCGTTTTATAGTACTCGTAGTAACAATTAATTACCCTATTTTAAATAATTCGATTGGCAGATAATTCAGAAGCTTGTTTGACGTCTAGTAGCTGCTCTACCTCTGCCCGTGGAAAATTAAAAAGGTCTTTCCGTTTCCTACAATGCCATTAATATTTTAAGTCTGGTTTCAAAATGCGATATTCGCGGATATTATTAATAAAAACTTTTAAAAACAAAAGTTGATACTTTTAACAAAATAACAAAATGTGACAAAAACGCTTATTTTCTATTCTAAACATTTTCACGAAACGTAAACTTTTAGTAGGGCAACAACTAAGATAAATTAAGTTTTCCTTACACTGACAACTTACTAAGAGACACTCAAACGCCGAATTACCCCGTCTGTCATTTTTTACCCCAAAAAATATAAAGTAAAGCGAAGTAGCGCTTTAAGAGCAACCCTTGCGGTACACAGTGGAAATTAAAGTTAAAATAAATACCGGGGCTGGGAACAATTTGCATCTTGATGTGACATTAGAGAGGCAATTTTATCTTTTCGTCGGCCTGTAGGTGACCGCCGCAAATTACAGACGGTCTGGATGAAAAAGATGCGGAATTAGTTTAGTGAAAAAGATGAAAAAGATGCGGAATTAGCTGAAGAATTAATAGTTTTCGGACAAGATATACGGCCGATGCCAATCAATCGGAAAAATTAGATTGAAGTCCAGATTGACTTCTACTTTTCGATTTGTCATTTACCATGTTGCCATAGTTTTTTCACTACTGAGATTGATTATTGGCAATACAGTATCAAAAAAAGATTGAGTTGTCAATCTCAAACGGCGAATTTTGGATTGGGATTGTTTATTGGCAGCGGCTGTTAGTCATTCTTTGATAGCAAATTGTTATCTCAAATTCTTGGTTTCAAAACATGCTAATCTAGTCTAGTCTAGCTAGTCAGTAAAATATTCGCCATCTTGGTGCAATCATTTGGGTGTCGCTGTTAAACCTTTGTTTTTTTATTGATGCTACTTTCGATTTTTGGTGTGTGGGTGAACCCATTAAAAAACAATATAATTGCCTTAATCACATGCTAGTTATATTTGATAATTGTCCCGATTTTACCTACAATAGGTAAATTTGTTCAAATAGCGACATTATTGACATAAGATGACGCACTTTCTAGTTTCTTGCCTGCAACACTAACACTTAAAAATATCTTAAATATCTAAAAAACTCCAGAACCCAGGGCGTCATTTGATTTACAGTCTTCAGTGTTAAATAACCCATGAAATATAAATATTTCACCCCTAGTTTTTAATTTTTATCACCCGCAAGCCAGACGCATCTGAGATTAAAAAAGGAAAGATTTAAAGGCATCGTAAGCAGATGTTAATTAAGTCTAGAAGTCTAGTGTCGCGGGTGAACGACCCCGTACACATGTCCCACAGACTTCCTGTGGCACTTCATACATGTGCTGAATTCATGGGATTAATCTCAGTGGTGTTTTTAAAATCGTAAAATTAAATAAACCGTGTTGTTTGTTTGCAAAATTATTCCGAATAAAACAGCAGTTTAAATGCACATTAGAGTGGTGGCATGTTGGTAAAAGGAACAGATGCGGCTGCCAATTTGTTCACGGTGGTCGCGGGTTCAATTCTCAGAGCACACTTCTGACTTTTCGGAGTCATGTGTGTATTGATAGTCAATCACCACGCACTAAAACGGTGAAGGAAAACATGGTGAGGAAACCTGCATACCAAAGTGATTTATAAGAATTAATTGGTATGGCAAGTCCGCCAAGCCACATTAGACCAGTGTGGTCGACTATATGGCCTAACCACTCTCAATCGTACTCTTGATTGTAGAGGAGGCCCGTGCTCTGAAGAGGGACGTATATGGGCTGATACAGTAGAAAATTCACTGTTGTGTTCCGGATTGAAAGACAGTGTAGCCAGATTAACTTCTGGACATAATGAGACTTAACATCATAAGTCTTAAGAAGAGGAAGAGTCAAGAGCGAGCGCAGTGGAATCCTATGGCTTTGTAGTTTATGGTATTGTTTGGTTTTGCTACTGTTCATGAGTGGTTGTATCGCTTACTGTTAGGCAAATGCCATGCTCGTCTTGCCATTCATTTAATTAAAAAAAAAAGAATATTGACAGACTCCGTGGCGCAGTTGGTTAGTCTCCAGCTGTAAAACCTGAGGCTGCGGGTTCGATACCCGTATCAATATAGATATTGGTGTGGTATTTGTTTCAGGTCTAGATGTTTGTAAGACCGAAAAATCACTAATAGTTTCTGATTCCCACGACACAAGACTCGGTCTTAATAGTAGATATGATAGTAGATATAAATGTAGTTTTTCGGGTCTGTGAGTTTGTAAACCTTATTAGATTCTGATACATACAAGTCTCTGTATTAGTGCGGGCACAGTGCGGGGTTAGGACTATGTATGTGACTGTTGGGTTTATTTCATCATCATCAGCCCGTTGCAGTCCGCTGTTGGACATAGGCCTCTCCCAAGGTACACCACAGTTGGGTTTATTTATTTATAAATTGGATAGTGCAATGCGCATGATACTTGTTAGGATATAGGAGACTTATAGGATATAGTAGATATACCTACGGTTCAGTCCAAATCCGAAAACAAAGGTGTTATAGGTAAATATGTATTTGTTTTTGGTATGAATGGCGTGGAACCGAATGTTTCAAAATGATTGCTCGGAATTTTGGGAGCGAACCAAATTTTCTTTACTACAGCCTGAATATTCCAGTTTTACTTAAATATTATTACTATTCAAGTAATGCAGGATGTAACAGTTAGAAGCAATAGATAAATAAGGGATGGTTCTCACAGACCGTTTTAATATTATCGTCTTCTTATATAGTTATATTCGCTTCAATAGACAAATGTGTATCTACAGGGCATATTTAGACTGCGACCGCAAATAAAGCCGTGTTGTAGTTTCAGTGATTTCAGACATTGTGTCTGCAACTAAATATTTCGCAAGAAACCGCAACAATTTTTTGTGTTGTTTTTAATTATCGTGTTTGGATTATAAATTCATTGTTTTAGCTTAAATTATATTTCAAACCCTTGCAGACCATAGCGTCATTAAAAACAAAAGGGTGTATGTTATTAATTATGGTAAAACTATGAATTTACCACTCAAATAAGATGAGAGGAAAAAAATACTTGTTACTTTTTTTTACAACATTTTTATTTGCTATGTGCCTTGACTGACTTAAAGTACCACCTGGCTTAGTTTTCCGTCGCAGTCTAGGTATATCCTATAGTTTGAATAAAAACCAAACTTAACAACATTTTGTACAAACTTCCAAAATCAGACCTCATATATCCGCATCCTCCATATCACATATCCTCAAAAAATTAAAAGAAAAAACAAACAAAAATGTCTGGTAATCTCAAAGACTTGCAAAGCGTGGTCCAGTCAAAGTAGTCAGTTACATAAGCGCAGGATTCGCGCCCGTCTGTCTGTGTGTCCCACCGATAACGCGCAGTCGCACATGTTGCCATTTAATGATCTGGAACGACAAATGTTTCACACTACAGTCTTGTACAAACTTAAGAACGCGTAGAAGTGACTGTTTTTCATACATTTTCTTCATTATTTTTTTTTATTTAAGATATTACTGTTCCCTATTAGTTGTATTTAATTAATACTAGTATACATATAAGTATTTAGAATCTAGCTGGCGTCCGAATGTTAGCCGAGGTTAGCACTGAAAATCAGCGTTGTGTTTTGGTTTCACGCCACAGCTCAATATTATACCGAGTGGTCTTGATGCATGTAGTATAAAATACTTTTATTCTTTTACTTTTTGTTATTGATTAGTTGTGCGTATTAATTTTAGGGTCTGTAGCAAATTAATTCTATCATACGACGTCATTTTATGTTTCTTTCCTTCATTAAATGTTGTTTTGTCAATGAACAAGTTTTGAGTCGCGGTTCGCCTGACGTTAAGGGATTAGCTCTGACAAGTACACCTACTTCAGTCAAATCGTAGGCGTATTTCCGGATGCCCAAAATGAAAAAGGACATGAAAAAATTATGAACGGACTAAAAGGTTATTGGGTAAAAACGTTTTCCTGTTATATCCGGGGTGGCAGATTTTTATAAAATAAAGTCATTATCATCACATTTTATATTTTGTTCACAGAGGCGAAGACAAAAATATAATTTTTATTTCACTTCATGTTAATTTCTCCAAGAACTCCGAACCTGGGTCGCAATTATGTTCATATTTATTAAAAATAATATATTTTTTGTCCCTATACAAAAAGTAGGTTTCATCGAGGCACAAAAATTTCCGCACGCAAACTAAGTTTCTTAGTAAAATAGTGATTCTCCTTTCCTAAAGTCACCTCTAAAACTTCGCAAGTCTACATCGCCGTCATTAAAAAGAGGCTTATGAATGAACAGCAAAACAGATATAAAACACGTTTCCACGGAATAGTTGTGACTTGCGACCGGCAATGAACTATTTTTGTCAATGACTGCGTATGAGAAACTTAGCTAACAATGTTGTTTTGCAATTGGCTATGATGGGTTAATCCTATCGCGTCATTTGTTAGATGATGTGCATGGGTTGCGAATAGATTTTCAGGACGAATCATGGAATCATTGAACTAGTTTTTTGTAATATAAATAGTATATCCAACAGTCTTATACATCGTCCTGACCCCACACTAAGATCGAGTCTTGTGTCGTGGATATCAGGAAATATGAGAGACTTTTCGGTCTCACAAATACCCAAACCCGTAACAAATACCTGTGGCACACACTAATATTGGTTTGGTGCGGGGATCGAACCCGCAGCATCTTTCACATCCGGAGTCTAACCAACTACGCCACGAAGACTGTCAACCAAGTCAAAATATCTAAGTTATTTCGTCGGAATTATCGGAATTAGGGTGGTAGAGCCACGCTGTTGTTAGATATTACTCAGCATGAATAAATGGCCGCCTCCAACAGGTCACTGTGGAAATCTTTAGGAGAAGCCTATGGTCAGCATTAGACTTCCTTTGGCTGATGGATGGTTGGATAGACGAATAAATAGGCTCCTCCGGGGCGAATCGCTGTCCCACAGAAGATCTACGTAAGGCGAGAGCTTTGATTTCGCGTTTCGTTCGATGAATGGGATTGCCGGATGCCCAATACCCCTTTCCTCTTTCCATCTTTTTTCCTAACCACATCCCTGCCGAATTGATGGGTCAAAAACACATCCATAATCTTGCATCATGCCCATGACCATCCAGTTCATGAGCGGCAGCTCTCACTTACTATCAGGTAACCTGTTTGCTTATTTGCTGACGTATGTAATAAAATGATATAAAAGAAAAGACATAAATAAGTGATTCGTTGGAAAATCATCAGATTAAGTCTTTGTAATTAGTATTTATACCTACAGCTATCATTAATATTATATCATCATCCATTATACAAGACCATACAAAACCGTAGTAATTCAATTTTTTTTCATCGAGCTCTACCTTTTTCTCGAGCATAATAAATACGGTATTTATCGTACTTATATTAAAACAAATACTTAGTTACAGTAATTCTTAAAATTTCCTAATTCGTGTCAACTCGATATCGCGGTCCTCGAAACCCTACAGAACCAGCGGGGGTCTAAACGGCCACCCATATTTTTTTACAATCGCATGAGTGTTTTTCACACCATAACCCGTCCACAAATCATGTGACGTCGGATGTATGGTTGATACAAATGGCATCATCGCGGACGGAAGTCAATCATTGTGGCACATTACACACATGTGCCAGACCGTCTCATACATAAATTGATATGATTTCATTCATTAAAACTTGTAATTGTATATATACTGTAATTAGCGTGGACTTGAATTGTTTGTGACGGATATCGTGAGGATTATTGTTTAGCTCTTATTTTAGAGTACAATTTCGTTATACTTTTAATACAAGTAAAGATAAAAATATTGTATATTACTTGAACCATCTTCTACAAAGCTTGTTAAAGTGTGGATAAAAACTACCTCCGCTTTGGCATAATAGTGTTCCAGCAATACTATTAAATCTATAAATGATTGATATCAATATCTCTGGTAGATTTTTATTACATACGTAACATACTTTCTTCAAAGCACCTTAACCGCACTTTATCACCAAACAATTCAACATCAAAACGCGAACGCAGGGTCTCAAAGACCCCATACAATAACTTCATCCTAATCCTCGCACCGTCTCATTTCGCACATTTAAAAGCGTGAATTATAAAAAACAACTCGAAAAGTATTTACAAAACGCTCAAGCAATGGATTATTGTCATAAAGAGAGTTGTAACCGCTCCGCGTCGCGAGTTTCCCAATAAAGTTTCCGTTTATTGTGTTTCTCTTACGCACCGCCGACTCGGCCGCTTATAAACTCAGTTTTATGTAACTTGGATGATATTTAGTCGGCGTTCAAGGTTTTACAACGTGTTTCAAGTTTGCTAATGTTTGGATTAGTATGTATAAGTGTTTTGCGGATGTTTAGAATTTTAATAAGTTATTACATACTTACTTTTATATAGTTATAAGTATTGGGCATGAGTCCGCATTGTGTACAATTTCAAGCCCAAATTTCCGACATTTGTCCAGAAAGGTGTTTTGAACGTATAAATTTTACTTCGCTTTCAGACTCGGACCGAAAATTTCAGGTGTTTTTATTATGACATTATGTATCTCTAGTACAATATCAAATTATAGAAACTAAATGAACCTGTCAATTGGGATAATAAATGCTATAACACTTCATCTTGGATACAAAACACATACGTTACAACAACCTATTTATTGAATTTTCGCACTATAACCTATCTTCAATATCATCATTTGAATAAACCACAAACCACAAACCGACATAACCGTCAAACGCCCGCAATTCCTCATCCACCATTTAACCCTTAACTGGAGTAAATCGCGAACTACTCCGATTTCAGAAGGATCAAAGAGACCATAACAAAGGAACTCTAAAAACATAATGAGACAGCGATGGGCGCAAGTGCTCCCGTTCGCATGGTCCCGTAGCAATTTTAGGATCTCATAAATATGTATAAGGCGGTACTCTTCTTTTCCTTTACTTATCAATTATGGGGTCGTTTAGGCGACACGCGGGATCGACGCGGGGGGCGCGCCGTGTAAGGGTTAACAGGTCTCGTTTCTTTGAAGATTTCAGTATATTTGAGTAAATGTTTTGGTAGCTTGTGTAATGTTTTTTGTAGTTTGATAAAGAAAGTTCCGATTCCTGCGGTCAAAATTAACTTGCTAACTTTGAGCGCAGATATAGGAAATCGAAAACTTACGAAATAAAGCACACAGCCTTAAAATGTAAATTCCAGATAAAACAACAAGATCTTCCAAAATACTGACCGAGCTTAGACGAACATATTTGGTCAGCTGATTCATATTGACGCAAATAAACGATTAGCTATTTATTTAAATAATTATTTTGCTAATTATACTTTCTAAAAGTACAATCAATACATTCAATCTGTCCTATCTCAGCCTAAGGCATACACTTTGATATAAAAAACAGAAACAATGTCAAATGTATGCTAATCCACCCTTCTAACCTATACTTACATTCAAATCATTCACTTGGTCGAAACGAAATGCAGTTTATTTTGATTATCATTACGCTTACTCAACATTAGGAGGAGCATAATCCTCGCTTACTACCCAGAAACCATCGCTAGAGGGCGCATTCAACCCTTAACCGCCCCGGGTATAAACGACCCCACACTTTAAAGCAAGGGAGCAATTTTATTGCAAAAAATACGCGGCAATTTTACGCGACGCACAATACAGGGCCCCGATGTCCCCGAGGTAGTTTCGACTCAGACTCGATTATGTTTAGGGTTAAACGTCATTGATATTGCCGATCGGCGCCCACTGGAGGGTTATTGAATTTTTTTTCTGCCTCTAATTTGTACGGTCCGCATGGTTAGGGTTGAATTGAGATGGTATTGTTTATTGATGGTTGTTTAATTAAATTTCGTTATATTTTTATTTGTCAACCATTTTCAAGAGTGGGTTAATTCGATTTTCCCATATGCGTTATGGAGAAATGTAAAAATAATATAACTATCGCTATTATAATTTAATTTCTGATAACACTGCGTTTGGCGTACGTTTATGTCCAGTGTTATACGAGTAGCACATTGGATTACACAATTTTTAAACCTCTCAAATTGCGTAAAACCTTTTAATAAGTTAATATTGTTTATTTAATGAAATTTAAATCCCAAAGAATAATTGATTCCTAAGTACCTAGATAATCTACCCGCACTAGGCCAGCGTGGTGGACTATATGGCCTAACCACTCTCAATCGTACTCTCGATTGTAGAGTAGGCCCGTGCCCTGCAGTGGGACGTATATGGGCTGATACAGAAGTACCTAGATATATATATCATATGAGTTGCCCGGTACTCGGCAATATGTACTGGAGTTTGGGGCATGGCAATATGCCCGCCCACTGATATACTTTAAGATGAAGATAATAATATTATACGAGTAATAATATTTTGCGAACTGTGGAGGGAACAAGCCATAACTCTACATGTATCTACCTTCGGTAATACAGCTTATTTAATTATTATTGATTAAATCCATGAGAATTTATAGCATAAGGGTTGTTATACTAATTACCAGCTGACTCAAACCCTATACCCACATCACCTGAAGATATTTATCTCCGCACCGCAAATAACAAAACGTTAAACAAAAATCCAAAAGCCCGCATTAAAAGAGCAATCTAAAAGAATCGTAAACAGGAATCAGAATTAACAGTTTTAGCAATTTATGGTGTAGTTGGGGGTGTTTTTTACCAATTGTCCGCTGCGAGATTGGCCCTGATAAACTGTTGTGGGACCCGCATGTGCGCACACGCAACTGACGGCATAGATTAGCGAGTTCGCAGAGAGGTCAAAGAGTATTGTTATAGGTGGGCGATTAATTGATATCCGGGTGAGAAGGAAGTCTTTTCGCCGGGTGTTCTTAGCTCAATACGTCTGGTTGATCTTTACTGTATAAGGATATGCAGTGTGGAACTATGTTTTTGAAAAGTAAAGAATATGGAGATAAATGTTATATTGACTTTTAAATGGAGATGATATGAAGATAGGCATGTTGCATTAATTCACAAGAACTCAAATCTCCAACAATCAACAAACATAATATGTAGTAAGTGTATCAAAAATTAAATAGATATATTTGTTTAGATGATAAAAAGAAACAATAAAAAAAAACTAATCTTACCTTAAATGTATAATAAAAGTCAAAAATACTTGTCAGAAGTGGGATTCGAACCCACGCCCACAGAAGTGGACTGCGACCTGAACGCAGCGCCTTAGACCGCTCGGCCATCCTGACTTGATGTTAATACGATAAAATATTGAACCAATATTTGGCGCAACCGAACTATTACAGCTAGAATGACTTTATTTACCCATATAATACTTCCTATTAGCACTATATAATTACTTTAATTTATTGAAGGAAGTAAAGTGCTGTCTAGAAAGATCTTTCTCCACGGCAATAATTGTTCTAGGAATAAGATACATTTCGTTGAGACACTTCACACTTCTATGGCAGTCGCCTCCTTTCAGTCCAGCAGTGGACGCGGAAGGGCTTATGTTGATAATGATCCTATTATGTAATATATATTTTTTATCGTTTCACATACCCACTTTGTAGCCGCGGATCTGAATGCGGAATACAATCTACTAATATTTTATTATGTCCTCTCTGTTTATTTAATCTTTGCCCCACAGGACACAAAGTAATTAACAAATCGTCAGCAGATCGGTAGACCGTATTGTTTCATGGCGGTGCGGACGACTTTACATTATTAGGAAAAAGCGCACATTATGATTGATGTGACGTTTGTCGAGGGATACTTGTGACATTGGTTCTAGTTCTATTAATAGAAAATAATCGAATACTCATCGCTTAGATTATGTTAAATGTTAGTGTGAACAGCGAGAGGTTTGCTAACTGCGACATTTCTAGCAGTTAAAGATTGATAATCTATATTACTAGTGGTATGTCTCTCGTATGTAGGTGAGAGGTCACCTGGGTAGGTACCATCTTAATGTCTATTATTCCCACCAGACAGCAGTGTAAACGCATTGTTGTGTCCCAGTTTGAAGGACATTGTGGCAGAGTAACTACTGGACATATTGAGACTTAACGTCTTATGTCTCAGGATGGCGAACGCAGTGAAATTCCAAGCATTGCTTTGTAATTCATGGTGTTGTTTGGATTAGTTAAGGTCCATAAGCAGTCGTATCGCTAAACATCAGGCAAATAGCATGCTCGTCTCGCCATTCATAGCTGTAAAAAAAGATAAGTCCCATTGCAGGGCACCGGCCTCCTTTACAATCGAGGGTTCGTTAAGAGGAGTTAGGTCATATAGTCCACCACGCTGACCTAGGGTCCTACTACAGTAGAACCTCGTTAAGTCGAACCTCGATAAGTCAAAAACCTCCAAATCTCGAAAAAATGTTTTGTTCCCTTCCCTTCAAACACCAAAACCTCCATTACTTGAAATCTTGACCCTCTGTTAGTCGAAATAATCACCGAGTCCCTCCAAGCCATTTTGGTACATATTTTCACTCTATAACTCGAAAAATTAAATTTGACCTCTGTATCTCGAACATAGCAACGTTTTACAGTAGAACCTCTATAAGTCGAACATCAAGGGAGACGCCAAAAAATTCGAGTTATAGAGTTTTCAACTTATGGAGGATTTCGACTTAGGCGGATTTTGATTCGACATAAAGAGTTTGAGGTTTATTCTTATAAATTTTGAGTTAGAGAGGTAAATTCAACTTGCAGATGTGACAAACATATTTTTATTTATTATAAATCAACATTATTTCAACATCAACATTATATTGATGTGTATTGCAGTAGAACCAAACTACTTCTGACAGTATTTAAGTCGAAAACAAATGACTTCCTTAGCTAAATTTCAAAGGAAATCAAAATTGAACACCTGACACCAAGCAAGCAAACACGTATTTACGTGAGTCATAAATTTATTATCGTATACTCCTAAAATGTTTTCTAAGAAACAATAGTGTACTCACATTATCGGCAAGTTTTTAAAGTCGGTAACTTATTTTTGTTCGAACAATAGAGGTAATAAATTCCAAATGATCAAGTTGTAAAGGTTGTAAAATAAAACGTTGCTATGTTCGAGATACAGAGGTCAAATTTAATTTTTCGAGTTATAGAGTGAAAATATGTACCAAAATGGCTTGGAGGGACTCGGTGATTATTTCGACTAACAGAGGGTCAAGATTTCAAGTAATGGAGGTTTTGGTGTTTGAAGGGAAGGGAACAAAACATTTTTTCGAGATTTGGAGGTTTTTGACTTATCGAGGTTCGACTTAACGAGGTTCTACTGTATTTTACAACCTTTACAACTTGATCATTTGGAATTTATTACCTCTATTGTTCGAACAAAAATAAGTTACCGACTTTAAAAACTTGCCGATAATGTGAGTACACTATTGTTTCTTAGAAAACATTTTAGGAGTATACGATAATAAATTTATGACTCACGTAAATACGTGTTTGCTTGCTTGGTGTCAGGTGTTCAATTTTGATTTCCTTTGAAATTTAGCTAAGGAAGTCATTTGTTTTCGACTTAAATACTGTCAGAAGTAGTTTGGTTCTACTGCAATACACATCAATATAATGTTGATGTTGAAATAATGTTGATTTATAATAAATAAAAATATGTTTGTCACATCTGCAAGTTGAATTTACCTCTCTAACTCAAAATTTATAAGAATAAACCTCAAACTCTTTATGTCGAATCAAAATCCGCCTAAGTCGAAATCCTCCATAAGTTGAAAACTCTATAACTCGAATTTTTTGGCGTCTCCCTTGATGTTCGACTTATAGAGGTTCTACTGTATATTCATCCGAAACGAAGTATCGTATATAAACTTCGATCATCCGAGGTTTCGAACTTCGTTTCGGATGAATATAGTAGGGCCCCTAGTGCGACTTGGCGGAATTCACATCCTATAAACACCGAAATAAATATATGGATACGTCATGACAAATAAACTTCTGTAAGCCGTCTGAGGAGAATAAGTTATCAGTAGATGCAATTCAATCACCTTAATTTCTTGGAATAAAATGACCGATATCTACATATTTAAAATACATGTAATGACATCACGTCTATATGACAGCCTCCGTGGTGCAGTCATTTATGCACCGCCTGTGAAACGAGAGGCCGCGGGTTCGATCCCCGCATCGAGATAAATGTTGGTGCGATCCACAAATATTTCTTACGGGTCTGTATATTTGTGAGACCGAAAATTCTCTAGTAGTTCTTGATACCCACGACACAAGACTCGATCTTAGTGTAGTGTCAGGACCATGTATGTGACTGTTGGGTGTATTAATGTTTATTTATTTATAATTCTAGTGTAGCCTTCATATCTGTGAATCAAATAGTTTCATTCATAATTTGTAAAGGCGTCACAGATGTATTATTTCCAGGTAGTATCCAAATTAAAATTAAAATTAAACATTAAATATAACGCCTCAAACAGAAGACAATAGCCTCTTCATTAATAATTTCTCCCGTCTAGAAAGTTAAATTGTCTCATCAAACTTTTAATAAGTGGTTAATAAGCAATCTGATGCGTCACAATAATTAATGTAATCAGTTAAAGTGATAACGACATGCGGGCGTCACTCGTCGTGTGTCTGTCTGTTTGTTTTTTGTATGGTGCGTTCACCCCTTCACTACGGAGTTTTTAATTTTAACTATCTAGGGTAATTAAAATTATATTAATGTTGAAGTGAGTCTGTGTGCGCTTTGGGTTGCATGATTTGTTTTGTTTACTTCTTCGCCTCTTTGGTTTATTGTATCTTTGATTTTTCTTTCGATTTTGTAAGTGATAAATATATCAACATAAATACATAAAACTCACGCCTTTTTCCCAGAAGGGGTAGGCCGAGGTGCTAGGATTTTTGTCTTGTATGTTCCGTCCCACAATGTGAGCCTACCGCCATATTAGGCATAAATTCCTGACTTCGAGTTGATAATGAATAGAAAAATCCAATATCACTGCCTGCCCGGGATTCTAATCAGAAATCTCAACTTTGTAACCGTACCGTAGTACAACTACGCCGCCGAGGCAGTCAACTTAAATATAACACCGTAAGCGCTTAAAATAAGGGATATTATAAAATACTTTCAACTCTACGTACAGCTACTATACTATACTATTCTACAAATGGAATAAACAAAAACATAGAAATAAAACAAAATCCCGTAACATCACATCTTGAGACGAAAATAAGCTAGGCGATTTGTAAATGGCACTAATGATGTATCCATCTAATTCCTCCGGCAATAGAGATGAACATAAATATTTATACAATAAAATATTGCAATTTACTTGAAGGTTTTGACATACTTCTTCAAGGAATAACTAGATTTTGACTTGTAATGTAGTTTTAGTAGACTAAAGATTTTCTTATCGATGGTTTCCACACAGATTGCATACAAATTAACGTAAAATTTTATATAGATAAAGGAGAAGCCGCTTGACTGTTGATTATAACAAAAAAAAATTGATATCCGCATAAAATAGCTGTCAGAAGTGGGATTCGAACCCACGCCCACAGAAGTGGACTGCGACCTGAACGCAGCGCCTTAGACCGCTCGGCCATCCTGACTTGATGGTACTGCTGGCAAAATAGACGACAAGTTTTCCAGAGACAGGTATTGCTTATAACCTCTCATCTCATCTCTTATATTTTTGACTCTGGCTCTTCAGAGACTGGAGGGTTCCTCTATAATACGAAACGAAGTTCGTATGTTCGAACATCGTAAGTAAAATTGTATGAATGTTCCTAGATACTCCACAAAATGCTCGAGTCCTCCATCGTACATCGTAGGCATATCTGAATCTGAACATGATAAGTGTCATAGAGAATAATTTTGCAAGGCGAAATATGGGTGTCCTGGTTGAACCTCTGCCTATCCCTTATGGGAAAAAGGCGTGAGTAGAGACATAGTCATATACATAGTCCTGACCCTGAAATCTTGTGTCATGTCAATTAAATTTTATTTGATAACAGCTAATTTATACTATTTAGAAATTGATTTATACAAAATAATTATAACCAACCTATGAAACATATTTTATTTGCAAATAGTAATAACTTGATCATAAAAAAAACTGTTTAAATAAACAGCGACAGTAATAATCCCCAATAAAAAAAAACAATTAAAATACATATTTTACTACAAACATACAGCCACTTCCGTGTAGTTTGCAGCGGCAATTTCTGAGTCCAGTGTCCAGTCATTATTGACAGGAAATTGAATGACTAACAAACTGGTGTACACGATCATTCACTAAACTAGTCAAAGGGCTGCCGACTAGCGAGCGCACCCGGCTCCGCTCACAACTAATTACATGTTATTCTCACTGATTAAAGCACAGCTTGGGTCTAATGAGTGACTCAGGCGACCATGGTACGGTGCCATTATTTATTATGTACGATTTATCGGAACCGATATTTTCATCTGCTGTTTTACATTAGTATGAAGTTCTTTATGTTAGAATAATCGTGCGCTTCTTCTAGCGCGAAAGCCAAATTCTAGTTGGATTGTAAAATTGTATACCTATTATCCTTTAAATTAAAGTGGTAATCTGTTCACTTAGGTTACGATATATACCGGCTGGGCAGCCAATTTGGAATTTTTATGCATGATATAATCTACACCTTAATAATTCTGTCTTTTATTTATAATATGACTGAGCAATTATTACTAGTTATTTAAAAAACAATGAGGTACTGATTGTGACCGGCCAAGAAAACGGGACAAAATCTCGTGGACGTAATCCAATACATTAGTCTTACCAGATCCACCCAACTCTTGACTCTACTCTCCACAGCGCCACACGCCGCCGTAGACAGAACCAGATGCAGAAAGCTCGTTAGGATGAAAACGATGCCTAACGATGGTTACACGACCCTTAATCTTGAGGAGCACGAAGCAAAAAAGGAGGAAAGGAAAAAACAATGCGGTACAATACCGTATATTTCATATTAATAAACAATTTAAACAGAAATTCGGCTGATATATAAATGTAAGATGCTTTTAATTTATTGCTCTGGGCACAAGAGCCATTGATTTTTGTAGAGTTTTGGGTCCCCTCCCTCCAGGCCCCACCCCATTTCCACAAGCGGCTAAAAAGCGTTCTGCACTTCTACCGTGTTTCAGTTTCGTAGAAAAAACTGTAAAATATCGTGACATATAAACAACCCTCGTAATCTGGCTTAGAATATGTTCTCACAGACGCGCTCATCTTTCTCAATCAACGAGCCATCGGGAGCCGACGATTTTTATTGTTTTCGACCCAATTTCTGTGCCACTCGTACTTCGGTTTAAAAGTACAGAAAAACGATTGGATAATTAATTTTACAGCATCTTTATTAACCTTAACTGTTGCCTCTAAAATCGCCTATTGTGGCATCGTTTTATTTTTACACTTACTGCTTCTTTTTTATTGCGAATAGATTGAGCTTTGTGGTCGCGACGCGTCGTTAAGTTGATATTATTTTTTTAAATCAATTGTGGAAACCCTTTGTGAATGTTATGATGTCGTAATGTTGATTTACTTCTTCCTGTTTTTGGAGTAATGTAAGATGTTAGTGTTATTTGGTAATTATTTTTAAATGTGAAATTAGAGTGATGCAGGCTGTGATACTAGGCCGATTCCATTTGATTTTTAAATTGTATTTATTCATATTGCTACAACTACTTCGGTCACAGGAACAGCAGAACACCGCAGCTGAACATAGGTTTTCCCAGGGATTCCACATGGACCTTTTGGAAGCTGCTTATATTCAACATTTTTTTCGACTTCCTTCAATCTTTATGACATTGTCTTTCCACCTTATAGGTGAAGATCTAATGCTGCTCTTGCTGCTGCACTTAAGAGCTCTTTCGCCCCAATGGTCATATACATTAGATATTACTTTTAATTTATTTAAATGTGTTATTTTGAATGTTTTAATTTTGTCCTGATATTATATATTTTAATATCATTGTAAAACAATTAAATTTCTTTTACACATCAAGCACAAGAGGGTTTAATTATTGGCGACCAAATCCAACTTCAACATACCGCCCTCTACCGACACAATCATACGTTAACACAAACACCAGCATCAATCAACCCTCCCATATTTCGCAAATTTTATTCTTGTTTGTCAATACCTATAAAGGCGGGTTGACTTCATAATGTCTGAAACATTGGCCACGTCAGCGGGGTCCCTAAGGCCCATCAGTCAACCGTTCCGCGGTGTTTTAATAAAAACAATGTTTTAGTTGGGTCGCGTTTTCGAATTCCCATTAGAGCGCTAATGAAGGATGTTTTTTGTCAGACGACAGGCGACGGCCGGCGCATAACAAGTAACAACGCGGTTTTGTTATTCTATATAATTAGTTGAATCGTTGTAACCCTTGCTTGTATCGTTGGTCTGTTGATTATTGAATGGTGTGATCTGTTTTATAGTGAAGGAACGGCAATTTAGTGTGTGAGATTAAGATTATTCATAAAATGTAATACATACATTCATAAAGTCAGGTCCCTTTCCCAGAAGGGGTAGTGCAGAAGAGCTATCAGGATACCCACGTTTCGCTCTGTGTGTTGCGTCCTACGATGTGATAGACGTGAACCTATCGCCATATGGGGCACAAATATCTGACTTCGGGCTGCTAATGAATAGAAAACTGCAATAAAATTATACCTGGCTCGTGATTCGATCCTGAAACCACAACGTTGTAATCCTAGCATAGTTTAAATATATATAACCTAGGTAGGCGATTTTTCATAACGAATTATAAAATTAAATTGAGTATTAGAACTTTGAGACGCTATGAATTGACCGACTCCAAACGTATTTCTCGTACTTCAGTCCTCTAAACATAAGCAATTGAATTATTTGTATGAGTTATTGATAAATGTCTCGATTTTAACCCAAAATTGAATAGGTAACATATCCAAGACTAAATTGTATAGGAATGATTGTAGGATATTGTTGATTGGAGAAAGCGTGTTCTGGAGTGGATACCGCGTCTTGGCAGACATAGCTTGGGACGCCCTCTAGCCAGATGGCGGGAAGACTTGCACAAGAGGGCCGGTAGCGACTGGATGCATAAAGCCGCAGACCGGACTCTGTGGCGTACCTTGGGAGAGGCCTATATCCAGTAGTGGACTGCAACGGGATGTTGATGATAATAACTGTTGATTGAATTTAACAAAATCCTTCTATTTAAAAAGTGCGTGGTGGCCTGTTGGTAAACGGACTAGACGCGGCTGCTCACATATTCACGGTGGTCGCGGGTTCGAATCCCAGGGCACACCTCTGACTTTTCGGAGTCATGTGTGTATTGATAATAAATCACCACGCACTAAAAGGGTGAAGGAAAACATCGTGAGGAAACCTGCATACCATAGCGATTTCTATGGTATGTAAGTCCGCCAACCCGCACTAGGCCAGCGTGGTGGACTATATGGCCTAACCACTCTCAATCGTATTCTTGATTGTAGAGTAGGTCCGTGCCCTGCAGTGGGACGTATATGGGCTGATACTTTACTTTATTTCTATTTAAAAGTCGATTTAAAATTCACAATACGAAACCCTAATTACAAACACAAACGCAAATCTACGGCTTTAAACTTCCAAGCCATGTTTTAACCCATAATTCCGCAATCACAAACACGTCAACATTGAATCATTCTACCCCAAAATTGCATAGGCGTGGCATGTCTTTTTAATAACTGCCAAATGTAATAAAGCCATTAGGGTTCAAACGAGTAATCAGTGTTATTTTAATTAACTATATCACCGCCGCGCACTCCTCAAGTCGGTAATGAGTTTTGTATACTCTGATATGTATTTTGCGTGTAGACAAAATGGTAAAATGATATTTTTGTAGTGAAGAGCAGGAGCTAATAGGACTTAAATTTTGAATTGCGACATGTGAAGAAAAGAACGTCAAAGAGACAAACTTGGAATTAACAGGGAATAATAGAGTATTGAAAGCAGTATCTATAACTAAACTTGAAATATATTTTTATTTATAATTTCCTAAACTTATTGTAAAGCTACCACAGTTCAAACAAGGTCCTGTTGGGGAAACATTGCGTGAAAATACTGCATTACTGAACAATAACATTTAAATATAACATTATCACAATACCCAACAAAACCCGCCAATAATTAACTATTGAAAAACGAACACATTGACATGAACGCGTGACGTTTTCCGCTGTAAACTCCAAAGGACAAATAAAAATTTATACGCGACCAGCAAACAAGGGTGAAAATGCCCTTTTTTACAATATTTTGATATATTGCCGGTAATAACAGGCGCGGTGACCGCTGGCGGATGTTAAAAATCGGGCTCAATTGTGTTTGCCGTGCGGGGCATACCGCCTTTTAGCCGGTAACGATGTGTGCTTAACGCTTCTGCTACTGTTTTAACTCGATTGCGTTTCGATATGACTAAATAAGTGTATTGAAATAAATCTATTATTTATGGATTTTATCGCGGATTTGGTTTAATTATACATCTTTTAACTTCCCGACGCGACGTTTTAGTTACTTTACAGCTTTGGTAGACACAGGGCGGACTAAATAAGTGTAGTTTATTAATATGTGAGCATAATTATGTGGCCTTTAGTAGGTACCACGACAATATCTATTTCTCCCGCCAAACAGCGGTGTAAATGCACTATTGTGTTCCGGTTTGAAGGACATTGCAGCCAGAGTAACTATTGGACATATTGAGACTTAATATCTTATGTCTCAGGATGGCAAGCGCAGTGGAATGCCAAGCGTTGTTTAGTTATTCATGGTTTGATTTTGCTACTGTCTATGAGCAGTCGTATCGCTTATTATTATATTGTATTACACAAACAATGGTAACTAACTTATTATCTGGCATAAATTTAATAAATAATAAATAAAAAAACACAAATTATAAGTTTGAACAGCAGAATCAGGTAATATTACAATATTGTTATCTCATATATTACGCGTTTGCAATTAAAGGTGAAAAGTAATCGAGTGGAACAAATGGTAATATCCTAGTTTAAAATTTTCAATGATTACCTCGCACCGCTATCGATGTTATTAGTTATTAAAACATAACGACTGTTTAGTTTCGCGACACACGCCGGTTTTATTACCAATTTAACTAAATTAATAATGTGGGCGAACACATATAATTGCAATCATTTGTAAATAGGTGTAATCGGTGTGTGACTTTAGGTTTTTACTGGGTTTTTATTTTATGCTACCTACTTGGTTATAATGTCATTTGAATTGTAATGTTTCATCATAATGTCGCCACGTTTCAATAGAAGATAGATGACTTGTATATATGGTGAATAATATGTTAGGCCACCGTTCCCGGTTGTTGACATTTAAAAAGGTGTAGTCATCAACCTTAAAAAAATTGGTTAACTTTTCGTTCTTTTTAAATAAATATTTAAGGTTACAGTTTACGGTAAAGATCGATTGTCAGGCTACAAAGTAATTATTGTTTTTACAGTAATTCGTTATTTAAAATCAAGTAAATTTGCAAAGGCACCAGGGCACACCTCTGACTTTTCGGAGTCATGTGTGTATTGATAGTCAATCACCACGCACTAAAACGGTGAAGGAAAACATCGTAAGGAAACCTGCATACCATAGCGATTTATAAAAATTTCTATGGTGTGTAAGTCCGCCAACCCGCACTAGGCCAGCGTGGTGGACTATATGGCCTAACCACTCTCAATCGTACTGTCGATTGTAGAGGAGGCCCGTGCCCTGCAGTGGGACGTATATGGGCTGATACAGATACAGATACAAATTTGCAAATGTGAGCAGGATTTTGTTTCACTTTTGATAATAATCAAAAATATAAAATAATTAACTAAGACTTGTATTATACATACTATTAACTAAAGTTTTTTTTTTTTGTTTAAACAAGGTTTTGTACGTTCTTGTCGCAGTGTTTTAAAATGGGGAATATAATCCTGTATATAAGTAACAATATTTTTTCTAATCGGTTTGAATGTGTCTTAGAGTCATCATATCACATAAAAAAATGTTTCCGATGAATCTACAAACTCCTCCTTTTTTAAAGTTGGTTAAAAACAGTAGTCTTATGATTGATGTTTTTGCGTGTGGTTGACCTGGGGGAATCGAGGAATGTAGCACAGCTTTTGAGTTAAACAAATGGGAAATTATATTTATTTATTTATTCTTAACTGCACATAAAAAGGAAAACCTCTTAAAGATATTACACATTTAAAAAAAAATACAAATGGCAGTCTTATCTCTCTTCCCAGAAAAAAAAAGTTCAAAAAAAAGTTGAACTAGTTTAACCATAAACATTCTTAAAACTGTAAAATGTTCCATGACGTGGCTATATTAACGCTTATACAATCTTGTAAAAGAAAATTACAAGATGGTTCTATTATGGTTACTACCTTAAAGTTGGCTGGTAGAGAATGCCCTTGGGCATTAAGTCTGCCTGTACTACGTATGTCGTATATGTACAAAGTGTTTAAAAATAAATAAATAAAAAATAAAATTTAATTACTTAGGGAGTAACCATAAATAATAGGAACCTTTGCTCACTTAATAATCTCCTTCTGCAATGTCCTTCCTACACCTCTAATTTTATACATTCTTCTTTCTTTGTTCAGTCTATTCTTCTGTGGAATGCACTCCCCCTCGGAATCAGGTCGTCTAGTACTCGTTTGACATTTAAAGCGAAAATCCGACAGCATTTACTTAATAAATTGGCAGAATAATCTTAGTATGTTTTATGTAGTATATGTATGCATAAATAAATAATATAAATAATTTGGTATATTTATGTATGTATTTATATTTATCTATATAATATACAGCCTATAATCATATATATTTATGTATGTATAATATATTCTTCTGATATTTATTAGTTTACAACTGAACTTTTATTTTGTTATTATTTAGTGATGCGCCTACTTTGATTTTTCTGCTCCACCCAAAGGTTGACTGGGAGAGAACGCCTCAAGCATTAAGTCCGCTTTCATACTTTGTATATAAAGCATTTTAATAAATATGTAAATAAAATCAGAAATATAGATATAGATTATACGATATGAGCACTTGTGGACAGTAGTAAAACCAAACATCACCATAAATTACAAAATAATATTTGGCATTACGCTTGCCATCCTGAGACATAAGATGTTAAGTCTCAGTATGTCCAGTAGCTATAATTACTCTGGCCACAAAGTCCTGCAAATCGGAACGCAACAGTCCATTTACGTTGCTGTTTGGCGGGAGAAACAGACATTGCGATGGTACATACCCAGTCTGCCTCTTACATATGGGAAACCAGAAACAGATTTTTAATAAACCTAACAAAAACACTACAAAAACGAACGATACCCCATTACAGTTATTTCATTAAAAAGTCTTTAACAATACCGTAATAAAATGACGATAATAGCTCACATCATAAAACTTGACGCACACCCCTTGTGTTAGTTAATGCCCCGATGACTCTATTAACCCACCCTTAAATTATGTTTACCTAATAGAATAATCACCTATAATAAATTGGTAGATTTTCCTATTTGATACGAGCTTGTTCCTTTTAATATGGTTGCTTGGACGTGCACATAATAGCATAGATGTGTCAATATAAAATGCAGACAAAAATATGATATAATATGCAGAAAGTATTTTTATTAAGTCAGATATTTTTGTTGTGAGAACATAAATTTTACATCTTGGTTACAATTTCTAAGACAGTCGCTTTCTCTGATTTGTTATATAATTTGAAAACCTACCTTTTGATAAGTACCATTAGATTTCAAAAAGTTTCTATCAAATGTTTTTGCAAAAATATTGATGCAACTATGTAAGAAGTTACAACTATAATATCAAGAATTGACTATCTATTAACGTATAATTATTCGTAAAAACTCATATTAAATGTTGATAGTCAATCACCATGCCATACCATACCATACCTACCATACCTAGATACCATAGCGATTTCTAAGAATTTCTATGGTATGTAAACTCCGCTAACCCGCACTAAACCAGGGTGGTGGACTTTACGGCTAACCACTCTCAATAGTACTCTCGATTGTAGAGGAGGCTCGTGCCCTGCAGTGGGACGTATATGGGCTGATACATACGAATTATATGACACCTTATTGTTTACTAAAACTCTAGCGAATAACTTGCTGAATTTAACAGCTCGCTGTGGTTTTTTATTAGTTTACAACAGGGCGTGACGTTGTAAAGATTGTGCCGTGTAATTAATTATATTCTTATCTATACATGCAATTTGTTTTGTTTTACTTGTATGGTTTGTTTAGCGATTAAAAAATAAAAGGTATAGTTATTAGGAAATAGCTTAATTTAATTAAAGGTTATTGTTTTGTATATTGGAACGGGTGCAGTGGGACGTATATGGGCTGATGCATGCATATTGGAACGCCAAATTAACGTCAAACCATTTGGTGGAAAGGTGGTAAGAGCATTGTAATAGTTTAAAAACCATGACGAATAGTAATATGAAACATAGTTTATTCCTGTGAAATTGAAACCTCGCTTAAATATTTTTTTATAAGTTGTGAAATTATCTGGCTTATTTACGGTAAATGGGTAGCCAGGGGGCAAGCCCTTACTTAAAATCGTCTTACACCGGCTGATCTCATTTTTCTAAGTAGTTCCGACTGAGAATACCTTATATCATCCACTACCCAGAACATAGTGGTTCTTAACCAACCGCAATAACTCAGTCAATAAACAGACGAGATGATGATAAATTATTATATTAAAATTCAAGTTAAACCTCACGAAAAAGTATAAAATTCTGTGCTACGGTTTTGAAATGCAGTAAATAAATGCAACCGAAAAAACGTTTCATTTTGCAAAACGCACGGCGCAGTTTCTACTAAATTGAACTTAATTTTAAAACTGGCCACACAGTGTTTCTGTTTTGTATGCCTCAGAACGCGAAGACATACGGATTATAAATTTGTAGAATGAAACAGCGTTTTTGTAATACTTTATTATATCAGCATCATTAGTATACTAGCAGAATATTGCGTCGTTATTTTGTTTTAATAATATCAGCATGATTATATAGCTTTTATTTAGTAGCCAATTGAAAAAATATTTTGGTCCGTTTATTGGAGTCGCACTGATTTAGAAGCCATTGAAGTTATATTTGCAATATATACTAAAATAATTATAAATAATTGTAAAGAAGTATAAATTGCAAAGTGCCTTTCCAGCCATAAGTATATTCTCACTCAGTCCAAGTTCGTAGACCTGTGATGTTAAACTACCAATCTCTATATTATTGTTTATAGACAATTTCAATCATTATTATTTGTTTAGTATATTGATTTACTTTGTTAATTTTATCGTTTAGAGGACTCGTTAGTATACAAATTCCCTCACGTTTAGTTTCATTGAAATCAAAGCTCTTGAAAAAACTCGCAGCGTTTTGTGCGCAATCAAGCCCTCTATGTCGCCATTCTGACGTAGCGTAATTCAATTTAGGGGTAAAGCGCGTTATTTGTTGTAACAGAAACACTGCTCAGTCTCATTTCTCGTCCACTTAACCCGGCTTCGAAGTATAATTCGGGTAATTGGAACTTTTGATGCGAGAGTTTCATAGTTTTTTTAACCCGTCTCCCTAAAAACTGTAGTATTTTGACCAAAATTTGTTTAAAATCTATCGAGCGAGGGATTGAAACGTAAACCACGGATTTATCGTAGTGTCTATGGTTTATATGTCTATCTAAATACTTGGGATTAAACAAACATTATCACTCTTTAAAACTCAGCATCAGCAACTTTATAGATATAGAAAGTTGAAGTATCAGATGACCTATACATACACCTGAAAAAAATCAAGAGAAAAGCTATCTGTAACTTATTAACAACAACACACAGAAAATTTTGTCAACCTCATGTGAGGTTAGGTGAAGGATTTTATATATTTTCTCTTCCAAGCAAGATTCCTTCATATGTATCCACATTGTTCATGTATTAAATCTTCTAAAGTAGCTTTGTCTATCACCAACACTCCCGAAACAGCACGAAGAAGCCCGAAGTGCTCCCATTTTTAAATTGAAGGACCAGGTGCATAGCCGAAGTTAACTCGTGATTTCCGGCTAATCAATGGATTGGCGTCTGAGGAAGCAATTTCTTAGTGACAGCACATGTGTAACGAACTTTACCCAATTTTCTCCGAAGGTCTGAGAGTTCCTGTGTTGTAAAAATAATGGCTTGATAGATATTACCTTTTTTGGACTTGCTTTTATTGGCGTCTGTCAAGTTGGATGTTTTTGAGGAATAATTAATGTGATTCTTAAACGCAATTACCTCGCTGGTATTAATTGCGTTTACACTTTTTGATCAACTCTTTTCTTCTCCTCAAAAATATCTCCTCAAATTGTCTGCCCGCTGAACCTTCTTACCTGAAATCCAAAACCACAATAATCTTAATGGGTGAAATTCACCCGAGTTATTATTTTTAGTACTATATTATAAACCCAAGTTATTATTTTATTATTTGTATATTAAGACTATTTTTGAATGTGTAGGGTACAAATTCAGAAGGCTTCTGTAGTGTGTTTACTAATAAAGTATCTAACAAACAATTCAACGATCATTTTAATAAACTCTTTAAAAACCCTTAAGCAGTTCCGATTCAACCAGCTTTAATCACCAACGATAAAACCCAACTCATTAGCGTGACAAACAGAAATCTCCAATAAAGGCATATCGTGACGTCACAGGCCGAGCACCCGCTAATGAGGAAGGAACGAACCTCGACCGGGATGCGATCAATTAGCGGATCATAACAAATCCCCGGGAAGCGGCATAATCAGGACGCGAGGACAACCGACGGCAATTATAATTGTGCATCGTTGTGTGCGTTCGATTTGGAACGTCACCTGATGTGGACGTCTTGTGGTTACTTATTTGTGTTTCTGCTTATTCGAAAATACCATAAAGCGATAGATTTAATTGTTGGTATCTTCATCTTATTATTACTTTCACTACTATATTACTACTTTGGTTAAAGACAAGCTAGTGTCCCTGAGAGACTCGCCGAGCTTCGGAGCTCGGTGTCAATTCTTTGTGTGCCACTGTTGAACCTGGCTGACAGGAGTTGCAAGGCAGGGGTATGAGGGCGGGAAAGTCTCTAATATTATTACTTTCAGTTATCTCATTGAGTTCGCCTTATTGATTTTCGTTATTATTGAATTTAAAAGCGCAGCTCTTAATGTCTATTAACGTGGTGAATGATTGTAGGATTCTAACTGCGTTTTAGACTTACTCTAGACATTTTTGGATACATTCTGTTTGACGATGATAAAATTGAGTTGAACTTTGCGTTTAAACTGTTTTCTAAATTTGCCTATTTGCTATCAAAATGTGTATGTAAATGTATTCGTCATGTGAATCTATGGTCCCAATCCAATTGTTGATTAAAAAGATGAAAAAAAAGTGTCGAAGAGAAAGAAAAAACTCAACAGTAAAGTAAAACACAGCAACTCACCCATCCGACATTTCTTAAATGATTTTAAATTGAAAAGCGAAGGAATGTACAGAACATATTCAAGTTGGCTTATTGAGCTTATAGGTAGGTACAGCATTGCGGCAGATTGACTGGCTAATACATAAAGATGATGTTTCAAAGGATATCAGAATTCAATATACCGTATAAAGGGGTG
This sequence comes from Hyles euphorbiae, assembly GCA_023078785.2. Classification (NCBI taxonomy): domain Eukaryota; kingdom Metazoa; phylum Arthropoda; class Insecta; order Lepidoptera; family Sphingidae; genus Hyles; species Hyles euphorbiae. The sequence continues at coordinate 3,611,244 of CM041032.1, read as the reverse complement.
TGTTTGGTACAATCTATGAGAGATTGACGATAGTGGCCATACGTTGGTTGATATCGGTTGATGTACATGTGGCGCACGGCCGTAGCTAGGGGGGGAGCATTGTGGGGCCATGCCCTACCTTGAAATCCCAATGCCCTACCTTAAAAATACGAAAAACTAAGATAAGTTATTATAATTGAATTGTTTGTTTATCGTTGGAGATTAAAACAAATGTATTGACCATCACATCACTGACCTAGAGGTCAGAGATATACATTGTGATTGATTTAGGACCTCGTGCTTCGGAGTAGATCAATTATGATAAAATTTTTACTTCCGCCCTACCTGTAACCAATGCTGCCCTACCTCAAATTCAACTCTAGCTACAGCCCTGATGTGGCGTGAAACTAGCTATTACTATTACAGGTTTGTGTAATGAGGGTTAAAATGAACTAAAAGATCTCTTACGTGCCTTTCTGCGAGTGCCGCACCAAAAAAATTATATTTATGAAACATAATATAATATATTTAAACGAGTTTTTATGATTATACGATTTATGCGAGTATTTTTTACGGAAGGTTGTTTAGGTCGTATACCTCGTCTCTCTGCACTGCCGTACGATGCAGTAACGAGATCTAGTAGATCTCTAAGGTACTGTCTGAAAACCGTGCCGCAGCGAATGTGTTAATTAGATCATGGAATTATTATGTTGGATAGAAATTTAAGAGGAGAAATTAATCTCAACAGTTGCCCGACCTAGGATTCAATCCCGATTCCAAAGCTTTGCAATTATACCGTAGTACAAATGCGTTACCAAAGCATTCAGTAATTTTACTATGTTGTTTTATTCCACTGCTAATAATCCGCTTTAAGTTTACGTTTCGTGCCAAACCCACTGGCCTGAAGCGCTGCGGTGCTTAAATTCGAAATCTTTGAGATTCAAATCGGCACAAATGTTGTTTAAACGCTGGCCGTACGATTTCAAAGGAGAGCTATATTATTAACATACATATCGACGTATACGTCTTCTGCTGGACAAAGGTTTTAAGTTCTTCTGGGATGTCCACCTGCTGTCTTGTTTACAGCGTAGTTGTATACTGAGGTAACTTTTCCATTAGATAAAATGCACTGTATATAAGTTGTGTGCCGAAAATGTGTGTGTTTTGATGATACTAATATTGTGTAATAATGACGGTTTAATCAAGTCGCTTTTTGTCGTGTTCATTATCTCTATTTCAAAGGCATGAATAATATTAATTTTAATAGTGTATGTATCTGTATCAGCCCATATACGTCCTACGGCAGGGCACGGGCCTACTCTACAATGGAAAGGGGATGGACCATATAATCCACGTTGGTCTAATGCGACTTGGTGGACTGTACATGCCATAGAGATTCTTACAGATCGCTGTGGTATGCAGGTTTCCTTCCGATTTTTTCCTTAACGTTATAGTGCGTGATGATTGACTATCACCCTGCACATATAGGCAGCCGCGTTTTGTTCCTTTACCAACATTAAACGACATTATTGATTAAGCTCTTTACTATACATCACACACTGCTAAATAAATCCGACGGATTGAGATCCTTATCTATTTATGAAGTCAGAAAAAAATTCAGTAACAAATATGCCAGGTAAAAGTCACAAGTAACATAACAATTATTTAATCCAAAAATCATTATTCAAGTTGAAATCTCGCGTGTGTTATAAAGCGTAGGGCACACTGCACACATTTCATAAAAATAAACACTTAGGTAATGGAAAACGCACGCGCCGTACGCCGTATAATGTGAAAAAGTAAAGCGGGCGTAGAACGACACCCGCGGGGCCAAGAATCGGTTATTTGCCCGTGGATTGTTTTGAATACGGCACTACAATGGATTTGAGTGGGACTGGAATAGTCTACAGGATTAGTTTGATATTGTTGCTTGAGGAATTGTGGACTTTTATCATTTTTACATTGTACGAACAAACAATCCCAAGATGGTGCTTATTCGACTGGTGATTAACGGGCAGCTATACTTATTCCTTGCAATATGCGGAAAATATAAAATAATTTAGAAAAGACTGATATTGGAGATAGAAGAGATAAAATAGTGTAACTTAAAGTGTTATTTATTTAAGTATAATAAAATTGCATAAAATTTGGTATAAACAGATGTTCAAATTATAATAGTAGAATCTTTTCTTGTTTTGCTATTATTATAGCGTGCAATATATTATTAAAACTTAACCTAGCAACATTTCTATTGTTTATTATACTACATTTGAAACTATCATATCATTCCTTAACGTTTTATTCATTGACGTTGATTGAGAGTGCACGATAATCGAATAACAACGTAAAATGACAATAGCGAAAAAAATATCTATCATTAATTTCGTTTATTCCTATTTTAGAAGTAAAGATAATAATTATTATATATATTATTAAACAAACTACAGTAAATTCGACATTTCCAGTGCACCCATTTTTTCCCATCCAAAATTCCTCAAGTCCAGTACTCACGCAATCGCGTACCGTGGTCTGGTGGCCATATTTAATTCATAATACAGGACTACGCACTAACCTGCGTGAAGCGTACTGTACGCTTGGCGTGCGTGTGTACACCGCTTTAAATTTTCTTGCAAAACAAACACACTTTTAATACTGTGTGAGGAATGTGGCATCGTTTTTCGACTTTTTACGAAAATGACTGCGGAAAATTTTTAGGATTTAATTTTATGATTTAATTTATTTATGTATTTCACAATCTGGTATACTTAGTACAATACAGTACAGTGTCTCTAAGGTTTGATATAGTAGAAACTGCGATACGTTGTAACCCCCATTACAAAGGATATTGTTATCTTTATTTTATTCTTAATATTATCAGCCGATAGCGTCCCACTGCTGGGCAACCCTCTCCTTTTAGATTGTGCGGTCTTGCGCGGTTTTGGGCCAATTCTGTCTATTGCAAAGGTATTTTTATAAAATTAAAAAATAAAGCACCTACACCCCCACTCCTTTTATCTTCAAAAAGCCGCCAACACTCCTACTATTCCCCTGTGGAACACACCTTGGTGTGTTTATGAGATACAGTGATCGCATACCAGGTGACCCAGTTCCTCATATGTCCCTATTGAGCCATTAAAAAGTCACATGACCAAAATGTGGTAAAAATTACTGATACGATCTAAACGAAATTTTTGAAATAAATTTTTCAATAATTTTCCCGTCTATCATCGATTCCTAAATCTGTATCAGCCCATATACGTCCCACTGCAGGGCACGGGCCTCCTCTACAATTGAGAATACGATTGAGAGTGGTTAGGCCATATAGTCCACCACGCTGGCCTAGTGAGGGTTCTAGTGCGATTCCTAAATAAATTCCGTTTCCAGCTCAGACTTCGGGTATTCAGATTTTTAAAAAGTCTAATCGATTACTGAAGTCTCTTGGAGTCTTGGTATAGCAATAGGCTCACCTTGTCACATTTAAGAACAAAAATAAGCTCGGCCAGCAATCGATGGTGCCTTCAAAGGTTTCTATACTAATCTTTTGGAAGCGGTTCAAATCTAGGGCCTTCCTGAAACCTCATCAACCATGGGCCTAGTAGGTACCTAAGTACATGAAAATAAAAACATTTCCAAATAATAATTGCCTACAAAGCCCTTTGGCTGTATTGTTTATATAACGCTGTAATCTCACATATTAGCATAGAACACACAATAGCGGATTACTTCTCGTATACGAATAAATTTGCCGTAAAATTTCTGTATCCAAACAATTCAGGGCGCGATTTGTTGGGAAGATTAAACCGGGAACTTATTATCATACACTTATTTATTGCTGTGGGATCGTTTTTCTATGCTTTTCATATTTTTATGTTGCTTTTTTTTTAGTGGTAGTGAAGGTTTTGCGTGAAGTGGACAGATGACAGATAGATGAATTGATGGAAAACAATAAATAATCAAATCACTGTACAAAGGAAAGCTTGACGTCTCAAGGAAATTACAGAAATCTTTAAGGCATTGTTGTCTTTTGAAAGGAATTAAAAAATAAAAAGAGATAGTTGAAGATTGTAAAACCTCTGAAATTTGGAGTATCAAAGTAATGTGCTATCATATATGCTTAGAGCATATAATATATATATAGAGGGAGCGCTGGTACTTCAAAAACGTAGAAAAAAATTGTGGTGCCGGGCCACCTTTTGGCCCTCCTATTGGCTAATATTTGAACAGGCTGTGCAACATACATAAATTATTTGAAAAAAGAAATATATTTTTTGGTTCTTTGGCTTTTACTCGTCTCTTGCCATTTTACAGCCTAACTGAATGACGTCGTAGGTATGTACCATCAGATGAAATTCACCAACTTTACCGAAACAAAATGAAAATAATAAAATACACAACTCTTTAACTCTGACAAAAAACGCACCTAATCTCACCGCAATAAAAACAATCGCCAAAAACCGCCAACCGAAAAAAAGCAATGTCATAGACAAGAACGAATGGAATGAACGAAACGGGACCGAACGGAGCGAATGAATTTTCCTTATGGTTTTAATTAAGCGTCGTGGCCGGTGGGCAGTAACCTGCCGCCATTTTTGCACCCGCGCCGCTCGTGCAGATTGATTAAAAGTCTATGGCCCATGCTTTATAGCCGGTTTCCATTGTACTACGTTTTTGTATTGTTCAGTTTAAATTTTGGTAATAAAGACTTATAATTTTGTTTATATAGCTTATCATATGGTGGACTTTCAGCGTGGTCGACTATATGGCCTAACCATTCTCAATCGTACTCTCGATTTTAGAGTAGGTCCGTGCCCTGCAGTGGGACGTATATAGGCTGATACAGTGATACAGCTTATCATATTATAGCAGTGTTGGATGAAATAAACAATTTTATTGTATTTCCTTTTTTATGTGCATTTTTTGCATTCAATTTTGGAATGAACGCAAATTATTTTTAATCAATATTTTATAGGAATCATTTTAAATCGTTAAATTTCCCAATTCCCCAACTTATGTATATACTCGTATATATAACAAGTTATTGTTATGATGGTATGTTCAATGTTAATTTAGGTACCTACAGAGAGATTAGGTAGAGAGAATCTAAGTTCATTTAATTCCTACACTCTCTTTCTTGTCTCATTGCATATACAGGGTATATCAAGACTGTTACCGAAAACGAAGCCGGGTGGTAGTTTAAACGACTTCAGACACAATGCAACAGAAAAAGTAGCAAAAAAAAAAAGCGGCAATTCTTTTTTTGTTATTTTTTCCTATGACCATATTTGGGTGGTAAATACATATTTCCTTAAAATAATAGTGTATACCCTTTTATTTGTGAATAATCTAAGTATAAAAGAGTTTAAATTACTATTTTAGCAAAAACTATGGATTTACCACCCAAAAATGACGATATTTAAAAAATCATAAAAAATAATTGTCGCGTTTCTTTGCGAAATTTTTAGTTGCATTGTGTTTGTAGTCACTAAAACTACCACCCGGCTTCGTTTTCGGTAGCAGTCTTGAGATACCCTGTATATCTTTCTTATCTCTGTATCATGAACTGAACAACAAAACACTTACTAATTTCTAGTTATTATGAGTATTAGCAAGCGATATTCAGATGATCACTTGTAGTACCGACTGCAAAATAAACCAATGATATTGCACCAAAACTAAGTATTCCATATTCAAAACATCCGGGGTACAATGGACCCCGAGTCAACCCGTGTAGCTCAAGCAGCATCTAATTTATGGTCGAGGTGGGCACCCGGCTCGATAGTTACGGCCGGCCGGTAATTCGCTGGACACTGAGTTTGTTGCGTTATCTCCTACGGACCGCACCGCGTTTGAAGGGTTAACCCGTTAATTAGTCGGAGGAATACGCTTGTATGATTTCATCAGAATGACCGGTGGTTGAGGGTTGGATTTTGGGTGTGATTTCAATATCGAGGTGCATGATATGCTTATTTGATGTGGATGAATAAAAGGGAAAATCATTTTAGGGGTTATAAGTTAAGAAATTTTAAAAATTACAGATTTTCTTCTTCTTCGTCTTTTTTTGTTTATTTAAGTAGTTATTTTTAAATTCTATTCTGTGGTTGCTTCTGTTTCTAAAGATCAATTCGTTTGTTTTTCTAATACACAAATAATAACAAGTTTTGATTTTATGTATTCAGAAATAAGAGAGTACGCTTCGCAATAAAACGGTAAAGTAAAATCATTGTGAGGAAACCTGCATATGATACCATAGCTATTTATAAAAAAAATATGGTATTCAAAGTCCTCCAACCCGAATTAGGCCTAACCACTCTCTATACCCCATACATATGTTTCAGGCTACATATTAAGTATTCTATTATGTTGACTAATAAGAGCATAAAAGCAACTAATATGGGAAACAGTTCTTTCTCCAAAAGATGAGGATTGACGGTGACGAAACACACAGTGAAGGCAACGTTAATGTCGCTAGTTTTTCACTAGAATTTTGTGGTTTTTCCTTCAGGTTGTGTGGCCAGGAAACAATGTAGTGTTATTGATAATACGATATTTTTTTTTTATATATTACTTATCAGGCTTACTCTAACCTTTAGTATCCTTCATTAATATGTCGACGCAATTTAGCTACTAATTACTAACATTTCAATAATGTGGCTTTAGTTTTCGTATACTCATTCTATTCAATTCCTTTTTCTATTAGAATGTATCCTTTTTATAATAGTAGAATAATATGACAGTAATTCATGTAAAAATAAGTGCAGGGCAATCAAAGTAGGTTTTCCATCATATGGTGTGGAATTGCAAGCAATTTTTAAGATGAAACCAAGACGCAACACTGTTGCGTGAGATAAAATTCCGGAAAATTAAAAGCAAAAGCCCTTTTTACACGGGGAGTGTTTCTAGCCTCAAAGATGCGATTATCGTAAGGTTATAAAAAGTTCCATCGTGTAAACATTTGTCAAACACGATAATCTTATGCCTTCATATAATGCGATAATGGCATACGACTCTACATACTCTTCCCTTCTAAAATGCGCTTAAACGTTAAGTAAAGGCAAGTTTGGGCGCAAAATGTATCACTGATAATAAATAAACAAATTTCCTTAATTTTAATTAATCTTAAGTATTTTTAAGTCTCTGTAATAATACCTATATTTTTTTCAATAACTTATTATTTTTGAAAGCAGTTAATATTTTCCCCGCTGATCTCGCAGCCACAGCTAAAGGCCTATCATACACAAGTATGAAGGTATTCATTTGTCATACGTCACCGCGCGTTCAGCTGATGGTTCACAGATGTACGGTAATACGGGGGTTTCGGACAAGCCAATTGGACTGATGAAAGACTATATTGTCTGTAAAAATGTTCTTAATGTAAGGAACTAAAAAAAAAACGTCTTTTTTGCATCAATCATCAAAAAAACAATTTGGTCAATCTTTCTTTTTTTGCGTGGGAATTGCTTTTAAATTATATAAAGTATGTAAGTAAATAATACGGAATTATATTACATTATTTTCTTTTTAATTTAATTTCTTCAAAATGAACAATGTGACAAAAGCATATGAAACATACCGGGTATCTCAAGACTGCTATCGAAAACGAAGCCGAGTGGTAGTTTTAGTGACTACAAACACAATGCAACTAAAAATTTCGCAAAGAAACGCGACAGTTATTTTTTATGATTTTTTAAATATCGTCATTTTTGGGTGGTAAATCCATAGTTCTTGCTAAAATAATAATTTAAACTCTTTTATACCTTAGATTATTTATAAATAAAAGGGTATACACTATTATTTTAGGAAAAAATGCATTTACCAATCAAATATGGTCATTGGAAAAAAAAATACAGAAAAAAAATTGTCTCTTTTTTTACAACTTTTTCTGTTGCATTGTGTCTGAAGTCGCTTAAACTACCACCCAGCTTTGTTTTCGGTAGCAGTCTTGATATACCTTGTATAATAATATGTGCAACTCAATATTAAGCTGCAGGAAATCGACTGCTGAATATAAGCATCGACTTATACATTCAGTAACCCACTGCAAACGTCATTGCTCATGACGTTTCTTCATTATATATTATCTTGGATATTATCTGTCCTCGTTTTGGGACTGAATTTATTTCTGTCTCTCTTGTCGCTGAAGGCTAAATCTTCCATTAATCCAATGGACTGAAATGAAAGATAAAACAAGGTTTAATTCATTCCCAAAAAAATCGAATCCAAGACATGTCATATCATTAATAAACCTAACTTGCAAAAGGCACAAAATATGTAACACAAAATGCTTTCCAAAAATACGCCCACCATACTTACCGATCCAAATAAACTCCCAAAACGGGAATGAGATCCAAACTCCATTATCAAGGTGACTAGTGAAACCCAATTTTCCTGCTACGCGGAAACAATAAGAGGCAATCAACGTCCGGACACTTCTGCTTCATAAATCAGTCGCGAGGAATCTCCGGTGGGAAGCTGGCCAGATGCTGCGATCTGCTTTGTAGCCTGTTTTAGATATTTGCGGAATAATGACGTCAATAAGTTTCTTTAGTTTTGAATTTCGAATGAATAGGAATTCAAAAAGTTTTCTTATTGTGGAATTTTACATTTTCCAGAAGAGAAGTTATTCAAATTTTAAAATTAGAAAACTTGAACAATTTTGAAAAATAAGCTTTTTTTAATTGAGTAGTTAGGAATCTAATTAAAATTCGCATTTATAGACAAAATTAAAATAAACTAACATATTAGAATCCAAAATAAACACATTTATTTAAATTCTAAAATGAGCAAATTTACCAAAATAAAAAATATGGAAACTAATTAAAAATCCAAAATAAGCCGTTATACCGGGTATATCAAGACTGCTGCCGAAAACGAAGCCGGGTGGTAGTTTTAGTGACTACAATCACAATGCAATTAAAAATTTGGCAAAGTAACGCGACATTTTTCTTTATAATTTTTTAAATTTCATCACTTTTGGGTGGTAAAACCATAGTTTTTGCTAAAATAGTAATTTAAACTCTTTTAAACCTTAGAGTCTTTATAAATAAAAGAGCATATACTATTATTTTAGGGAAAACAATGTATTTACCACCCAAATACGTCCTTAAGAAAAAAACTAACAATAAAAATCGTCGCTATTTTTGCAACATTTTCTGTTGCATTGTATCTGAAGTCGCTTAAACTACCATCCGGCTTCGTTTTCAGTAGCAGTCTTGATATACCCTGTATTACGATTCAAAAATAAGCAAAATTAAAATCCCTTCTTAAATTAGCAAATATCGTTATGAGGTTATGGACACACTTTTTCAGCTACCTATTTCATATTATATTATGGTGTTAATGGAAGTGTTGAGTCTCTATATTTATAATCAGTAATAAAAAAGTACAATAAAATCCACAGACTAATTTAAGTGACTCGAACAATCTTTGCGTCTTGAGACATAAAACAGGTGGCATGACATCGCAAGTATCTTCATTTTAATGAAAACAAGAGTCAGATTTCAACGTCTTTGTTATGTTTCTGAAATAACAAAGTGACGGATAAATTCATTAATCGTCATTAAGCATAAAGTCGGTGAGAGTTAAGGTTTCACGTATTAAGGCCCAGTTGCTTAAACTAATTTTAACAATAACTCGTAGACAATGTCATCGCTATACATTTGAGGTTGCAAAATATAATAGGTTGGTTTCTCATACATTAGGAGATGGGTAGGTCCAACTCAATGTCAATTTCTCCCACCAAACAGCAGTGTAATATGCAGAGGCGGCTCATCCGAAAGAGCGCTGGTGCAGTGCACTCCCACGAAAATTACATACTTAGCTAATTTAATAATTTATATATATTTATAATACATAAATCCTTACATTACATTCTTAATATTTTACTACGCCTATAATAAGTATATTATATTACCTATATAGGTACATGTAGCGTCAATTTGTAACGAGTGGAGCGCCAGCGATTGTGCTCCTATGAAACGAAGTTTAGTACGACTCGTATATAGTACTGTATTCAATGAGTGCGAAAGAGAGCTACGACTCGGGCTGACGCGTGAAACAAAAGATATCGTATGAGAAATTAGCGTAATCTGGAGCGCCGCTCACGCGTCACTCAGTTAATTCGCAGTTTTTTTTTTAATAAGTATTAAAAAATACTTTGTACGCTTAATTAATTCCATTTCTGATTTTCCCAAGAAAGAAATACATATCTTCGCACGCCAAAAAGATCGGCGGCAAATGTAGTAAATAGTAAGCTCTAGTTTTTCAATTAGTTTTTTTGTGAACCCCCATCAAAAAATATTACGAGCCGCCTCTGGTAATATGCACTATTGTGTTCCGGTTTGCAGCAGGTTGTGGCGAAAGTAACTGCTGAATATTACCTACTTGATTTTATGTTTCACGATTTGCGAGCGCTGAGCGCATTGTAATCCATGTTTTTGTTGGCTTTGTTATTGTGGTGTGGTCATATCGCTTACCATCAGTCGAATGGTATAATCATCTTGAATTTATTGCGATAAAAAAAACTTATGGGCACAGTTAAATAGTTAATGCAACTGGATCTCAATGTTTTTTATATGGCTTCGCACATGCCTGCATGGGTTGCAATAATAGCATACGCGCTTGCTGTTCCAATTTGATGAATATTTCGACCTATTACCTATTCATATTATGAAATCCCAGAAATTCAATTATTCTAATTTATTTTATATCAATTTACCTCATCCCTACGTTTACAATCCTTTTTTAAACCATTAAAGCAATATCACGACCTATATATTTTAAATATCACCATTTACCAAATTTCTTTCTGTCATTGCAACAAAGCACAATAATAAAATGACTTTAGGTACTCGATTCAAAATATAGACGAGTTGTGCCTATCAGCGCCATCTAGTAGTTCATTAGGTAGCATTTTAGTCTAGACTGCAACGTTTTTAGTACAACCAAGATAAAATAGAGGCAGACAAAAAACAAACGCGTTATATTTCATTTAATAAAAATAATTAAACTGTTGACTTAGAAGAAAAATCGTAAATAAATAAGTGTTTGAATGCACATTAATTATTTATATAACAAAATACTAAGACACACATAAGATTTTAGATTTAATAATCCTTAAAGACTACATTATACAGACAACAGACTACAAAGTATACAAAAACAGCCCAAAGCTCGCCTTTTACATTCAAATGATTGTTTGCACAAGTTTCATTTTTCCTAAACCCCTTTTTAGATGTAACTAAGCGCACGACAGATGGGGTTATCTGTCACCAACGATTCTTCCAGTGTTTATAAAATAAACAAGGCGAACTCACTTCTACTTTTCGTTTGATTCTGTTTTGAAATCATTTCGATAGCGAATAAAGATGAAACAGAATTTGATAAGGCCTTAGAAATGTTATTTTACATGGGAAAACCCTGTTAAAAACTCTTTTGATTATTTAACATAAAAAAAATATCGCTCTCTAATACATCGTGGATGGAAAACAAGAGGCGAAACATTGTTGTCCTGGTAGCACATCTGCTTCACTTTCTTGGAAAAGAGAAAAAGCCATTAACGCACAGACCAAGAAGTAACAGCGCGAAAACCGGAAAATGTTTCGACCGTTTAAACTAAGTTTCGACGTAAGCAGCGCGGACGTCTACTAAGTTTTATGACCGAAAGTTTAATAAAAAAAGAATAATAATTATTATACCTGTTATGAATAAGTCTAATACAATAAGATAATGTAATATTTATTAAAGTATTTTTATTTCGTCATTTTTATGAAAAAATCTAACAGATGGCGTTATTTTCATGGACATCTTGTTGATACTTGATATTCCAAATGTGGGTAGGTACTGGACAAGTACTGAATTACCTCCCTATCTTTAGTTTTAAAATCAATGGAAAAATGAATGAAGTTTATGTACTTCCGTACTTAAAGTATTTATAAAAAATTGTGCACTCTTATTTTTTATTTGTGTCCAATATTTCTATTAGTGTCGTATTGACCCAAAAAACAATTATCAATTATTGTTCGATTTACCATGCTTAAAATCTATCTTAATTTTCTATACCTTAAAGTTTAAATCTAGTTGTTTAATCATTGCCTAGTGCCTTCTGCGTAGCCTTCTGGTTGAAACGGAACGTATTTCATCTGACATATTAATGTTTTGATAACTGATTGTTGCACGAGAGTTATAACCTATAACTGTCGGTATTTTTGTTGAAATTGTTAACTGTGGCTATTTTGAAACTGAATAATTATCTAATCGGTATACTTTGGTGTTCATCAAGTGCTAAAGCCTTATTGGCTAGGGTTTTGTAGCCTGGATACTAGTGATTTCACGCAAAACGAGTGTGTAAACTATCCATTCATATCCCTTTTATAATTATTGAATTGTAGGCTTTAATCCGTAATAATATTAAATTATAGCTTTTAGAGTGTGTAATTTACATTGTTAAGTATTAAGTACTGTACAATGTTAAGTGATAAATGATAAATTTAATAAGTAAAATAATTAATTATCCGAAGGTTAATTCTTTTTATAGGTTGTGTGTTTCCACGAAATTCCATTTTAGAAATAATTTCCTGATGGCCAGTAAGTGTTCTAAAACGGCGAGTGATTCGAAATTAGAAGAAATGCCAGCGAAAAAAATAAAACTGGCCAGTGATTTAACTAAAATGGAACAAACCAGGACCGTTGCAACCATGTGTGGGGCTTGGCGGCCTGAAGAGGAAGATGGTGGAATGATTTTAGTGTTTCCGAAAAGATCTTTGTGTGTGAGCCCGGATCCAAGTGATGCAGAGGATTTCCCGGAGAAAGTGAAGGACTTCTGGGAGGCCGGTGAAGGCAGTCCGCAGCTCTTCGATGATACTGAGGTGAGATTTCTAATTACTTAATAAAATTGATAAAACGATATTTGAACAAATTTTATGGTAAATATTGTGCAGTAAAAACGAATAGTGTGGTAAGCAGAAGAATTTGTATTTTAAAGATTTACTTGTACTTTTCACATATAAAATTTTATTTTTTATTTTTACCCTCTAATTTATGTATATTTTTAAATTACTTCATTATTTTTAATTCTTTCTGTTAGCACAATTTCTTGATTTTTTAAATAAGCATAGTTATATCGCTGCTTTAATTTGATAACGACATATCTCAAAAATGAACCTTTTTTCAGGAGAGCAGTTTAAATAAAGCAAAATAATTAATTATTTATATATTTTATTTTAATAATGACAACTCTTTAAAAGTTGCTTAAATCAAAGTATAATCTATTAAAAATATGAGTTTTATTCACATTGTATTTTAGATTAATTTGTGTTTAAAGGTAACATTATCATAAAATACACATTTCGTTATGTGCCACTATCAAATTAAAGCAGCGATATATTCTTTGGAATTGAGTTTTCTCAATCATACATTTTTTGGTAATGAAAACTCAAAACTGTCACTAATTTTCTGATTTCAAGTATATTATTATGCGCCATCTATGAGAATATAGTCGAACTGAATAGTTTCAAACATTCCTTAACATAAAAAAATATAGAAAAAGGTGTTCTTGTTTCCTCACGAATTTCATTTTCTTAAACTCAAAGATCATTGCTGTTATTTAGTTTTATTTGATGTATATTATAATGAAGAAGCATTTTATTAATTACGACTGTAAGTATAACAGCGCCATCTATTCATAATTTGTTAAACTTATTTCATATGTCACTTTAAAACCTTGCGTCGTAATACCGTACTGGACTACTAGATGGCGCTATACCGAAATCATTCAACAACCGCCACAAAACCTTCCAATTTTCCTTTGTGAAGGAGCTAAAAGCCTGCTGTGCAGCCTTAACGTATCCATTTTGATTATTGCGCTAATGGATATACTGCTGCTAGTTAAATGGATTTTCGCATGTTAGCATTAGATGGACACGGGTACGGTTTCTCTCTTCAGTGATAAGTGCTTAGCGCGGGTAATAAATTATTTCGGTTTGTTTTTTTTGTGACTCTTTATTTGGGTATTAAATAGTTTGGTTGAAATATGTAGTATGAGTAATTGCACCCTTATTTTTGTTTTCTACCCAGATGCTCTGACACTTGTGCTTTGGATAGATACATAGAATTAGTACTTAAATGATTGGGTCACTTTGATTTTACAATGCAATCGCTCGCAACGTTCGCCATCCCAAGACATAGATGTTACGTCTCAATATGTCCAGTAGTTACTCTGGATACAATGTTCTCCAATTCGGAATACAATAGTGCGTTTACACTGCTGTTTGGCGGGAGATATAGACGTTGCGGTGGTACCTACCCAGAAGGCCTTACACATATGAGAATTTGAGAGACTTACCACTAGTCTATTTTCATTAGAAAACACGTATATCCAATACCCAGGACCGAAAGAAAAAATTATGGACCGCACAATCATTTCTTTGGGTGCCGTGATATAACCCGCGACCTCTTGATTCACACCCGGCGTCTAACCAACTGCGCCACGGAGGCTATCCTTTCTATTCAACCTCTTTTTTCAACTCTTTTTGAATTTCTTAACATCCTTTAATCTTCAGCATATTCACATCAAGACACTCAGCTATTCTGACATTGGTTATCTTGACCGATAGTTATAAATGTAATTTGCAACAAAACACGATTCTGAGCAGGGCTCCTACATATTCATCCTACTTCTGCTCGCCGGTTGTTTAATACTTGATGTGAAAATTTGTGGAGGAGACATCTTTGACGTACATTGAGTTTGAATGTTGTATAAACTTGGGGCAGGTTTCCGGATCAGTAGGTATATTGCTACTATACTTACATAATTCGGGTCTTTGCTGTATATTAGTGAAGCGTTTTACTGGTGGTAGGTCTTCTACGAGTATATGTGAGAGGCCGCATGGGTACCATCGTAATTTCTATATCTCCAGCCAAACAGCAGTGTAAATGCTCTGTTGTGTTTTGCCAATGCCAAGCCAATGCTTGATTCATAATTTATGTTGTTTGGTTTTTGCTTCTGTCAATGAGCGGTCGTATCGCTTACCATCACCCGAACGGCATGCTCGTCTCGCCATTCAATGCAGTTAAAAAAGTGATGATCTGATTATTAATGGTTACGTACAATGGTTTATAACTATCCCGTCTAGATATGAGTATCCTCTCAAATTTAGAGGATTCATGGCAGTAGGCTACTATGCCGGTGTGAATATCTAGACTTTACAAATCTTAAAGGTTTTTTAGAAATCTATGGTTTTAACGTGAACGAACTGTAATGTCATCAGCAAAGAGGAGGCTTGGACTTTACAAAGGTAGCATGAACGCAATAAAACGCAAGTTTACTGTTTGGAGTAACTCGAAACTATCTAGACGACACTGATAAAGTACATAGCGCTTAACAGTTTTAATTTTACATTTGAGCCTAGAAGAGAAGAATTTCCCGCCCTCCGCTGTGAAGTCTCATCATCATCTAGTCCATCATCATCATCTCAGCCATAGGCAGTCCACTGCTGAAGATAGGCCTCCCCTAAAGATCTCCACCTATTGGAAGCTGCCTGCATTCAGAGGCTTCCAGCAACCGTAGCTATGTGGTCCGTCCACCTTTAATGTGGGCGTCCGGCATTTTCCTTGCCTGTACGTGGCCTCCGTTCTAGAACCTTTCGGCTCCAACAGCCATCAGTTCTACGCGCTATACTACTTCACTTGCTTACTTGCTAATCCTATGGATAACGTCGGTTATTTGAACTCTCAACAGTCATTTAATCCGATATTAAACCTTAATGTATTATAAAATTGTAACACTTTCAAACGCTCCACAGTTTTGTGGGCACGTTTTAGTGCGGACACTTCGCGTTTGGCTTTTTATGTGTTCTTATTTAAAGCTCGCACGTCTGGATTGTATTAGGTTAATTCGGGCCGAGTGATTTGGTGTTTTGTGGATTATTTTATTTCTTTTTTATAGTGATACGACAATGTGACACTACATATGATGAGACTAGGAAGAACTTCAGTGCGTTTTTGCCATACCTAATATTTAGAATCAAGTTCAACAGCTCACACAATAGGTCCCATTTAAATGTAATAGTGATTCGATTCGTGGTGCTTTACAGCCAGCTTTTTGCGGGTATATTTACCTCTTTAGTTCATTATTTTGTTATCCGCTTTCCAGCTCCTTCTATAAATTTATTTTTTTGATTGATTTCGTTGCGGGTTAAAGACAGTTAGACATTCTCAGAAACTCGCCGAGCTTCAATACTCGTCGTCATTACAATGCGTGCCACTGTTGATCCTGGATTACAGGAGTTACAGTGGTGGGTGTGAGGGCGGGACAGTCTCCTGCATTTGATGATAGGTTTAATGGTGGCTTGATTCGCCTTGTGTATGTAAGTTGATAACTAAATATAAATGGATGAAATAGACCCTACGCAACCGATGGTTAGTATTATTACGACTGTGTAGCTACGTGGCTAAGCATACAGTAGGTATCATGAGTTAAAAAATCGTAAGTGTATGGATGATGTAATTTAAGTCATAGACTATAGAGTTGGTGGATATACAATTCATGTCTGAAATAATGGCGACCATCGTACATGATACTAGAAATATCATGATAGTAGTTTTTTAGATCTCCTAATAATGTACAATCAAATCGTCGAAATAATCCTCATAATTCCAGGGCACATGTATTCATTAAAGTCTCAATAAGAAGCATTAAGCATGGAAATATTGAAATAACAGAGACAAATACCACAAATATATCGTAAAAGAAAGATCGAGATAAAAATTTCCAATCCCTTGATAAATCCGAAGTGAAACCGCTAAGAGCGGGCGCGGCGGCACGCGTCAATTTCTCTCATTCACGCCCGGTCATGAAGCATGTGTTAAAATAGAATTTTCATTTCACTTCTCACAGTAGTTTAGGAAAAATACTGGGGATGGGGTGTAAATGTGGAGTGATTGATTCAGTACATTTGTTGGATCTTTTGATTTGAATATCTATTTTAGGAATGGCTTTAGGATGGCTTCGTGGATCACGCAAAAAATTGTCTCGCCGTGGGGATCGAACCCGCAGCCTTCCGTTTCAAAGCAGGCGTTTAACGCCACGGAGGCTGTCGTGGTGTAATGAAAAGTGACCGTGTTCCTCCAATTAGCCTCAAATCTCATTTTAATAATTATTTACCTGGTGGTAGGTCTCTCACGTATGAGACGCCGCTCGGGTAGGCAATAATGTCTATTTCTCCCGCCAAACATGAGTGTAAATGCACTTTTGTGTTTTGGTTTGAAGGATATTGTAGCCAGAGTAACTGCTGAACATACTGAGACTACATATTATGTCTCAGGATGGTGAGCGCAGTCGAATTTTGCATTGCTTTGTAATTTGTGGTATTGTTTGTTTTTGCTTCTGTTCATGAGTTGTCGCATCGCTTACCATCATGCGAACGGCATGTTAGTCTCGCCACTAAGTGCAATAAAAAAAAATAGAAATAACTGTTAATCGAATAGATGATGTAAATAAACCGTAAAAGCCATAGATGCCAAAAATCTTTACAATCCTTTTGTGGTATTCTTGTGGCTGAGGATAATTATGATCATAAATAACCCTAAAAATAATAAACCTTGACCGCTTTGACATTACGAACAAAACCAAGCATTACTTAGTCACTTTAAATGAATGAAAGAAAAGCGAATCACTTAAAAGAATGAATCAAAAGCTCTCAACAAATCAGAAATATTATAAACGACTTCTTTCTTAAGAAAGACTTGCCTTTAGTGGCCTTGAATAATTGAATTATTGCTAAATGGGATGAAATGAAAATGTTGTTACCATTCTGTAGCTTAAAGTGAACATGTTTCTTATCGAGCTATGGATACATCCTTTTTTTGAGGAGAGGAAAGCTGTTAAGTCATACGCCGTCATTGAAACGACACGCCGCGGGTTCGATCCCCGCACCGAGAGAAATGTTTGTGCGACCCACAAATATTTCTTTCATTTTTCTATTTCTATAATAAAATTAAAAGGAACGACTCACGCTTCTTAATTAAATAAATAAATAAACTCAAGAGTCCCAAACATTGTCCTGATTACACTAAGATGGTGTCTTCTGTCGTGGGTATCAGGAACTACGAGACACTTTTCGGTCTCATAAACATGCAGACCCGAAACAAATATCTGTAGTTCACACAAATATTTGTTTCGGTTTGAGGATCGAACTTGCGGCCTCTCGTTTTGCAGCTGGCGTCTAACCAACTGTGCCACGGAGACTATCGAATTATGAGTTACAGTTACTTAGCATAATTTTATGAAAGAACGAATCTAAATTTGTCCCCACCGAAGTCGTTTACAAATGACGTCAGCGGTAACTCGGAACTCGTTAGTCAGATCGGCTGTGATTTGTCGCCACATTGAATTGCATTCTAGACTTTTTATGTTCGAAAATTTACAGTCTGATTTCGAGTTGGAATTTGTCGAGATATTTCTTCGAATCTAGATAACCGCCGCTGTTGTGTACGTTTTATTGCTAAGTGCAACTTGTTAGTGTAAGTACTGAGTACGGATTGTTTTGTTGCGATGTCTAGGAATTCTGCTCCGGGATTTTTCAAACGCTACGAGTGGAATTTGTAATAAGAAATACGATATCTATGAAATTTTATATTGGTTTCTTTTAATTTTTCGTTCTTGTTACCAATGCAAGGGACCTTCTTTCTGGTGAATTTTCACAACTTCGTCTTATTTTCCACTTCTCAATTGTAAAAATCCTTAGGATTGCTTTGTTGGTTTCAGCATATCCAATATAGGAACATTCATATTTTAATAAGAAAATTAATAAATGAAAATCATTCATTGAATCCATTAAATGTTCAACATCATTTAGATTCAGTCATTTTTTGATCTATCACCTGCTTTGGAAAGCGGTTTTCACTAGAGAAGAACGGGCAAGAAATTCTAGTGTAGCTCTTTCCAAACCCAGTTTACAATGTAGTGATTATTACAAAAATTACAAGTTGATTTAAATCAGGGCAGTTTATAATTTGTTCTAATTTTACAAGTAATCAATATTGATTGAATTAAAGACGTGACGAACCATCTTGAGTTCCATTTCAGGAGCTTATTAGTTCAACGTGTTCATGACTGCTGAATAAGCCATCTGTATCTGTATCAGCCCATATACCTCCCACTGCAGGGCACGGGCCTACTCTACAATCGAGAGAACGATTGAGAGTAGTTAGGCCATATGGTCCACCACGCATAAGCCATAGGATAATATTACTATGACTGCCTCTGACGCAATTGGTTATGCCAATAAATGTGAGTCCGAGGGTTCGATTTCCGCACTAAAACAAATTTGTATATGATCCATGAGTATTTGTTTCTGGTTTGGGTGTTTATGAGATTGAAAAGTTCTCGTAGTTTTTGGTAACCACGATACAAGACTCGATTTTATGGTACGGTCAAGACAAAGCATGTGGTAATTGGGTGTATTTATTTATCAACAATGAAGGACAAGATAGTAATAAAATTGAGTATTCGCTGCGTACTTTTAATATTCAGTTTATTCTCAATGGCTCCAATACTAATTAATTATTCACATCCAAACCATTAGATTAGGGTTTACTAAAGTGTTATCTTTATGGAGCATCATCAAAGCACATACAGTGATAGAGGCAAAGTTAATCCTATTAATATAGCATTCAACGAATCACAAATTCTGCGGCTTCCGCGGTCCCATTTATTATGAGCATACTAAGCCGGGTTTGGGATCTTTACAAATTGTCCACCTCCAAACGGACTCATTTGGTAGCCGAAAGTTGATATGGTGTAGATACTCGGGATATTTCTAACATACACCCGCTGCCAATAAACAATCTCAATCCAAAATTTGCCGTTTGAGATTGACAGCACAATCTTTTTTCTGATACTATATTGCCAATAATCAATCTCAGTAGTGAAAAAACTATGGCAACATGGTAAATGACAAATCGAAAAGTAGAAAACAATCCAGATTTACTTCAATCTAATTTTTCGATTGATTATTGGCATCGGCCGTTAGTCGGTAATGTTTATATTACTCAGTAATTTATGTGTAAATTTTCTAACTTATATACATACAGGCTGATGTTGACATGTGGTATACTTAATTTTAACCACCCGAGGTAATATTGTACCAAGTTTAAAAACAATCTGCCTAGTAGTCTTGTGATTTTAGTTTTCCAGACTTTTATTCAACCCGTATAGGTACGAATTTTACCGCTCATGTAAATTCTAGAGAACCGAGCCGTGGTTCACCTAAGTGATAAAAATATTCTTATACTAGTAATATACGGGTTGGTCAAAACAGTGGTGGTGGTGATGAAAACTGAACTCAAGATTTTTGACGAAAAATTATTTCGGTTTTTTCTACGAAGTCGCCTGAGTTTGTGAGAACCATGTGGGCTTAGTTAAATATAATATTTTAATATCACCTTGTATAAAATAATATGTCTAAAATGGGTAAGCTGCAGTTCGCTATATGAGCTTCATGTTTGTTGGCAGGCGCATGCACCTTAAATATTTAGTGGCATAATATTTATTATCTCTTCTTACCAAATTTTGTGTTTATTACTTAAGTTACTGCTTAATATAGTGTAAAGTAAATTATAGAAGGTTATATATTATAAGTACATGGATTATATTATCCTTGTAAATTACGACATTATGTTAGAAAGGCTTTGTCTACGTTTAAGTCGGTAGTGTAAAAGTACTTTCCAGCTGCCATAAGCTGTGTTATTTCTAAATTAATTCAAAGCGTAAAATTTTCCATTGTCCATCATGTCCATAATTTAGTTCATTGAAATTTATACATACGTATGCATTTTTCATCGATGGGTTAGGCAGAATTGCTATCAAGACATTCTTGTTTCGTCTTAAGAGTTCTTTCTGTATCAGCCCATATATGTCCCACTGCAGGGCACGGGCCTCCTGTACAATCGACAGTACGATTGGGAGTGGTTAGGCCATATAGTCCACCACGCTGGCCTAGTGCGGGTTGGCTAGAGTTCTTTACTACGATGAAAAAATGCACTAAAATAAAAATTCATAAAAAGAAAACCCATTAAAATCTATAGCATTTCTACTAAAGTTATCACTAAAAGTTAGTTGTTTGTGTAACATCCGAAAACTAACAGATTTGATTACATTGCGATAATATGTTTGAAGTAATATTGACTTAGCGTAGTCGTGAGGAACAAAAGAAAAAATAATATGAATATAATTCCATATTGTGCTGATGTGGCCAAATCGTGAGTGCTTTCTTTGTTCCACTCGTCTCATTGATATTGTTTTTGTTGGTTTTATTTGTGTTCGTGGGATGTTTATTTAGTTAGTTACATTTAATATTGTTCTATTACATGTTTCAATCAAGTAGGGCTGCTACTTTGCAAAGGGCTTTAAATGTATCTGTGGGGTTTATTGGTTCGTACAACTATTAAAATTTGGTTAGCTCTTCCTTTTCTTATTTTATTATATCGATGTGACCGGTAATTTTTTATATAATGCATGTTACAAAAACAATTGCTTCAATGCGATTTGGCGATAACCCAGTTAAAATTAGAATTATGAAAATTACCATTCAGTATTAAGTGATTTTCTTCATAGAAATAGAACCTTGGGCCCTACATTTCACAGATCACGCCCGATACTGATGGACGAGAAATTTTATTTTCATTTATTATGATATGATAATGATTTGTTTATGAAGATGGTGCATTATCAAAATACATAAATATTATCCCCCCATTGAGCAATTCAAGCGAAGAGTAAAAGCATTATGCATTAACAAGAAAGGTTCTTGAAATATGGATGCAACTGTTTCTGCATTCAACAACGAAAACACATTTAAAATCTCCCAACAGTCTCCTAACACAATTTACTGTAGATCCCCCTCCGGCCGTAAAGTAAAAATATTCATTATTTAAGTACCTAGTCTTTTAAAAACCTTTCTGTATTACTAGCATTTTGAAACGTGTTATGGCCGTAAAGTTGGACATTAAACTCTTAAATCGATATTGCATGTTATTAACGTTAATAATGTACAATTTTGACGGTATATTATAGTAAAAGATCAGTAAAACATTCAAGCAATTCGTTTGATACTAATCACAGCGGTCTATGAAAACACCGACAGAATAGTTGAAGTACACAATTTCCTAACCTCGTGAAATTATCATAAACAAAAATAACACCCAACAATGACATTCATAGATCCTGATCCCACACTAAGGTTGAGTCCGGTGTCGTGGTTATCAGGAACTACGAGAGATTTTTCGGCGTCACAAACAACCAGACCCGAAGCAAATACCTGTAATGTATTTTTTATTTTATTTAATTGAATGGCGAGACGAGCAAGCCGTTCGCCTGATGGTAAGCAATACAACCGCTCATAAACAGTAGCAAAGTTCCACTGCGCTCGCCATTCTGAGACATAAGATGTTAAGTCTCAATATGTCCAGTAGTTACTCTGGCTACAATGTCCTTCAATTCAAAACACAACAATGCATTTACACTGCTGTTTCACGGGAGAAATAGACATTGCGGTGGTACCTACCCAGATGATCTCTCACATATGAGAGACCTTCCACCAGTAAAGGACACAATTATTTGACGCCGTCATAAATACGCGTAATAAGGCGATGTTTGGTTTTCTTCTGTTCATGAGCGGTCGTATCGTTTACCATCAGGCGGACGGCATGTTCGTCTACCCATCAATTACAATAATAAAAAATAACCTCCAAAGGTTGCAAATAGAAAAAAGAAATGGCTTAAAAGCGTACAAGTTTCGGCGTTCAGTAACTTAACAAGGTTTCTGTTGTTGCCGCAAAGTCCTTTATCTAAAAAGCTTTTACTTTTTCTTTATTAATCATATCAGTTGGATTAGAGTACAATAAATCGCGGAAAAAAATGTTTTTATATCCTTGGTTTTGGGTTTCATAACTTCCTAGTATCTGGTTCTATATAAGTAAAGATGTTTATATTAAATGAACCCAACAGATGTGTTCTTATCGACAAACTTAGTCTGTATTTAATTGTTTTTTGACTAAGAAATATGTAACTATTATGCTGGTTTTTATACAGTCAAATATTTATATTAATAATAATTAAAATATTCTTTACGGTGTTGTGGGAGGTGGGAGGTGAAAGAATCATGTCGACAATAAGCACACGTGTTGCCCGCCGAAATGTTTGCATGTCGGCGACGCAAGCGATCAGCTCATTTGCCCGGCGACATTTCACAGCGCCATAAAAAGTTCTTCATGTCGAGCCGCATACATGCTGCCGACTAACGAGTAAGATCCAACAGCCACGTACATAGTCCTGACCCCACACTAAGATCGAGTCTTGTGTCGTGGGTATCATGAACTACGAGAGATTTTTTGGCCTCGCATACACCCAGACCTGATAGAAATATTTGTTTTCCGACTTGAAATGCAGTGAAGTCGCCAACAAGTCCGCCAACAAAAAGGTATTTAGTGCGCTTTAGAATTTTTATACACAATTTTGAAGTAGCTAATTAATGACTATTATCAATTAAGAATAGAAATAAATTTCAAAGAATTAAAGGTGCTAATTATAATAAGTTATAATCTTTTGTAAGGATTAAGTTGGCTACTGAATTTCGTTCTTTATCAAGCTGTCATGAACTCAGGCAATATTTACCACTGTAGATACTGAAATGTATCTTTATTATACCGGGTATATCAAGAGTGCTACCGAAAACGAAGCCGGGTGGTAGTTTCAGTGACTACAAACACAATGTAACTAAAAGACTCGCAAAGAAAAGCGATTTTTTTTTTTAATTTAAATATCATCGGGCTTGGGTGGTAAATCCATAGTTTATGCTAAACTAATAATTTAAAGCATTGCGTACCATAGCGTCTTAAAAAAAAGTGTGCACTATTACTTAAGAAAAAACTATGTATTTACCACTCTAATACGTCGATAGAAAAAAATACCAAAATAAATCGTCACAATTGTTTGCACAAAATTTAGTTGCATTATGTCTGAAGTCACTAAAACTACCACCCAGCTTCGTTTTCAGTAGCAGTCTTGATATATATTCTTGATGTATCACATATTTTCATTTTTTGATAAATGTCTGACTATGATTGACTGAGTACCTATTTTATTAACTTGTTTACATAAATCACAGTAAAAATCCTTTGGGAAATTTTTTATATTTCTTTTTGGTAAGTTTTGTGATATATTATGATAATAAGATATGCAATATTACACCCTCACGATAAAATTGTAGTATACTAGTATAGTATTTATTTCATTTACCTAAAATAAATTCGTGTTTTCTATATTAGTTTCCTCCTTTCTTTTTTTACCTGTTATAGATTTGCATTAAGCGTTTTATAATAATGTGTTTTAAATATAAAATAAAGTAATCGAACTTACAAGATTTATTGTACTTGTTGATGGACTTACCAGTTCATCCTTAGAAAAGATTTAAGTTAAAGATTTCACCCAATAACTCATTATAGATTGTCTACGATCTTTTTGAGTACTCATGTGTTTTTGTTCTGCTGTTGCCAAAATATTAGGAACAGATTTTATCGCTTCACATTTTTCTATATTGGACATGATACTTTGAAGTTACGAATATAAATGTTCTTTATATTATGAAAACATATCTTAGCCAATTCGTTAAATAAATATCTGTACAATTTTGTTCGTAGTTCCGAATTTTGCCACGCACCAATAGAAAATAGATGAAGCTTACAAAGTCATACTCAGACAGTTCAATGTCCACATCTCCGATAAACCGATTGAATAGAATCGGTACATTTCAAATCGTGCCATGCGACATTGACACATACTGAGAACTGGAAACTGTCGTCAGCGAGCCGTGTCTGCTGTCAATTTCATAAATCCACTGTATCGTTTCGCCAGCGACGTGGAATACACGACGGACCGATCACCTGTCATCAATCATTGGCCTAATCTCTGTCAGCCACCGCAATCTCCTCAAGTTTGCCAATAACGCGTCCACTGCCAAATTTTGAGTCAGTCTTGTCAAGTTTAGTGGCTTGAGCAGCTTTAGGAGCGATGAGGATGTCTTTGGCTTGTTATGGATGCTTGTTTGTATGTTTTGGTTCAGTTCATTGTTTGGTTTTGTATTGTTCATAGTTGTTATGTTATGATGTAGTGATTTTTATATTTTTAGAAGCATGCCTACTATTTCATGAACTATTAAGGTGCAGGTTAATTGGAACCAAAATAATATAATTTAATTTATTATAAATGCTTGGGCATGTACCACAATTTCTACATTTAGTTCAAATATGAAGTCGGGAGCGTGTGAAAAGGTGGTGAACTTATTGTCGTTAAGTTTGTGTTCAAGTTCAATTCATTAACGTTTCCTTAACAGATGATTTTAAATAAAACATTCATATCTCAGAGTGCTTCAACTCAAGCTTTGCGAATTAAGCCTCGGTTTCATCAAGTTCTTGTTTTGATCCGAGCTCCTAGGCTTTAAAGATTTTATTGTTGTTTTGATGAAGGAAACTTTGCCTACTTGAAACTCTAGATTGCCTGGCTCATGAATGACTTCGTTCTGAGTATACAGATATAAATTTTGAAAAGTTTTTGCGTTTGGATTAATTTTGCCTTTGAGTGTCGCATGTCTATTGATATTTAGGTAGTGTATGGAATTATTGTTTTAACAGTACCTTAGTGAGTTATGCTAATTCTCCGATTAGCTACTGTACCCGTTACCTGTCCATTACCGTTCTACCCAATTTCATAAATTATCGCGCTTTCAACCTAAGTTGGTATGGTGGTTTCGTTTGTTAAAATTGTACCTGAATTTTGTCTAGCAAATCCATTATTATTGGAATAATTTATTGATAAACAACACTAACATTGTTTTTGTTTTAATATTCCTTGATGGACTATTGTCGCTTCAATGGCTTCTTAAGTTTTCATTTTGCAATAAGCTATTTTTAAGGCTAGTTATTCACTGGTGGGTAACCGTAATTTTAGTTCCACTCCTGTCTAGAACATTATGTTTTATTATGATATATTTTTTGTACATAGTTACTAACATACCTTAACTAATTACAATAGTAAGTAAGATAATCTTGCTTATTTAAACGACCATGCAATGTCATCTACAGATTATTCATTCCCTTCCCGAGGGATTATCATCATAACTCCATAATAATTACCATCATCATGACGATAACTGGAACGGAAATGTAACATCCTCGCGCGATGTAACCGATCCCCAATCTCGAGTAAATCGAATTCATTTGGGACTTGTTGGAACGCCGTTACTTAGTTCGCGGGATTATATCATCCACTAACTTGCCACATAAATATTAATGTCGTTAGACGTACCCGGACCTGACATCCGAATCCCACGGGAGGTATAAAGATGGAAAAACTCGGGTACTCCCCGGGACGTTGCGTAGCTCATGATTTACTTACAGCCGATCCGGTTCGGCTTAAACGTTTTCCGAAATTCTAATTTGGCCTCGCTTTGAATTTATACCCGCTGAAACAATTGGCTTTCATGGATTCCTGTTACAATTTGTAACTGTATAATTGACCTCGTTAAATCTTTAAGTGATACTTAAGGATATTTTGTTTGTTTTAACGTTCCTCGAAGAGCCTAGTCATTTATAACTACTTAGAACGTATTGTAAAATTTATATTTGAACTCTTATAAAAACTAGCTGCTCAGACTTTTTTATTTAGGTACTTAAAATTCATCCATTGGTTTATTATGATGAATGTACCGTAATCGAATTAGCTATCCAAACATTTGTTTACTGTAGGTACATGCACAAATTTTCGCAGTTAAATTTCCATAATGCGCTTTCATTCGCGTTCTACGTAATCGAAATAAACAGTTTCCAAGTTTAACAAAATGTCCCATTACATGAAAAGCATATTACATTTTAATTAATACCCAATTTTAATACTAGTATACATTTCGATGGAATTCATGCATTTCGTAGAATTACTTTAATGACCAATATGGATATTGCAGCACCGTATGCTGAAATCTGATGAAATGAAATTCTGAATTAATTAAAGACGACGCCGCCGTCATTTGCTATATGTCTTTGAAGCTAAAAATGTAATGTAAACACAGATTAACCTATTTCCGAAGCCGATGTCAAGGATGGATATTAAAAGACGTCGCGAAAATTTCTACTGTATTGATATTTTGACATTGATATATATCCCGCCGAGTTGGGCACATCGTGAATAATTAAAATTCTTCGGGGGAAACTTTGTCGTGCGAAAAAGGTCTTGCGTTAAAGTAAATTTATAAGCAAATTGACCTTATTTAAAATTGTGTTCCTGTTATAGGTATACTGGAGTGTTTAAAAAAGGTATTTTCTTGTTTAATGTATTTTTGTTTTCGAGGAAGATCATCTTGTATATTTTTATCCTGTGTTGTATAGAAGTTGTGCCTTTACTTAGGACTGTTAAGAGGTGTATTATTTATTGCTATGGATTAAAAAGTAACAAAAATAATATCTCACACTTAGTATGCAATAGTGATGCCATTTACTATAATACCCACGTCTAGAAATATGACTGGATATTATCAATAGTACTGGACGTATGGAAGTAATCTTTGTACGTGATTTTATACTGATCGTATTATATCGAAATATTTGAACCGGGAAAATCGCGCTTCTTTGTAAATAAATCTGTCTGTCTACATTACAATTTCGCGTTCTTTCTTCTATTGCTTTTCTAGTGAAAGCCATCCATTTGGCGCGTTCTACAGTTGGCATGAATGAATTGGTTCTGTAAAGCAGTTTGGTTTTATTTTTGTTGTATTTGTAAATAATTCTTTGCTTACGACCTATTCTTATGTGGAATTGGCGGAAATTATATTTTAATGCAGGCTGGATGATTAGCATCCATTTTTTTTAATATCTTTGTTTATCATAGCTTAATGCAAGTTGTTGCTTTCGAAATTCTTTTAAATAACTAGTAAAATTGTACGGACTTCTTCGTTATAATTTAACACACTGTGCAAGCAAGCGATTATCCATTATGAGTACACTCATCACTTCAAAATGTCAGAGGCGTATGTGAATGTACGACTGTAGATACATTTCCTTTCTCAAAATACATATCCGCATTACCGATTTGTTCTCATCGATCATTACACAACCGCGAAAAAGAATCAAAATTAATCACTGCGCTCCAGATTTGCAACACTTACACAGATATCAGATCGCACTGACAACTACTGACAAAGACAAATGAAACGCCGATATTGCCTGTTATACCATCTGACAATACAGATTCACCGCGTTTGCAAGTTTCAACAATTTGTTTACGCTGTGATCACTTTATGAGAGCGAGATTTGTATGTATAATAACATTTTGAAGACAACTGATTGATGCTAATTTTATGGGATTTTTGTCCATTTGCCAATGAATATGCAAAATTATGTGGTGATCAAATTGAAGTTGAGGGGTGCAAACGGAACAAACTCACTATCGGATTTATAATATGACGAAAAATTTCTATGAAATTATTTTTTTTTAAATTATAGTATACTAGCGGCCCAGCCCAGCTTCGCCCGGGTGCATGTAGATTTCTCTACAATAATATGCACGTATTATACACATAAACCTTCCTCTTGGTGGTGACAGCCCATATACGTCCCACTGCAGGGCACGGGCCTACTCTACAATCGAGAATACGATTGAGAGTGGTTAGGCCATATAGTCCACCACGCTGGCCTAGTGCGGGTTGGCGGACTTACATACCATAGAAATTCTTATGAATCGCTATGGTATGCAGGTTTCCTCACGATGTTTTCCTTCACCGTTTTAGTGCGTGGTGATTGATTATCAATACACACATGACTCCGAAAAGTCAGAGGTGTGCCCTGGGATTCGAACCCGCGACCACCCTGAACATATGGGCAGCCGCGTCTAGTCCGTTTACCAACAGGCCACCACGCACTTCACCCAAACAAACCTTCCTCTTGAATCATTCATATTTATAATATTATCATTAATACTCTTCGCAGCGTATGCGATGAAAGACATTTTATGGCTAAGTTTTTTACACCTTCGGTTGGTTTTAATAGGAATTTCTAAAGATTTCTATAGTAATCTAGTACTAAATATAGCATATGTTATTCAGTGATAATGTAGCTTTCTAATGAAAAAAGAATTATTAAATCGGTCCAGTACTTTTTCAGTTTATTCGTTACATACAAAAATACAAATCTTTCCTCTTTATAATATTAGTGTAGACGAAATCACGTAGGTATAGGCTTTTAATGTCGCGAGATTTTTGTTTTCTATCCATAATAAATATGTACCCTAGTTTCATTAAAAACAAATTAGTAACGCCTAATCAGATAACTAATGATGGGAAATACGCTCGCAAACATTTGCGAACTCCAGAACTTAATTTAAATTTGAATATTTTTCGCATTTTGTTTTTTGGGTAAGTCCGTTCTGAAAGTTGATGTTACATCTAATTATTATAATTCTAGCTTAAATGTTAGTTCGACGCTTTCCTGAATTCCTAAATTCGCTAATATTTGATCAACGCCATATCCTATTCCTTTCGATGGGAATTATATGTTAGAATAATTTGAAATAAATTCATCAGTCCATACACAGCTGTTACTTACAAATGTGGTACATTCATACGGAAATGCCATCGTCCTATTTAGAAGAATGCATTAACGCGTCTCCGTCTGGCGGCTGCAATATCCACTGGGACAGATGCTCTCAACTGTTCAAGTTTTGTACAACGGCAATTATCGGATTTCACCGCGGTCGGCTAATTTCATTTGGCTTGCTTGCTGTTCCGAGTTCGCTGTTTTGATGATTTTATGCTCGTTTGTTTTGTTAAAGATTTTGAAATCTGTTATGATGTTCTATTGTGAGAATTATGAAAAATAGTTTTTCTACTACCTCATTGGTGTTTAGACCTATTAACGCGGTAGTACGCAATTTCATGAATTGTTTTATTTAAAGGTTTCATAGCTATTTTGGTTGAATACAAAATTTTTTAATTCTTTTTGTGTTGCAGCCGTAATTTTTTAATCAGAAAGGCACCATATATTAAAATATAAAAAATCAATCCATTTACACAGCTCGTTAAGCTCTTACACAAATCCTCAGAATTGGTTTTAAAAATTTTGACACTTCACTTGCAACGAGTCTGGCAATCCATCAGACTGTCAAGCCAAATTGGCTCAGTTTGATGGGCAAGGATCCAAATCACTTCGCATAATATGGGGTGAGGGGAAATAGGTTTATGTTAACCGCTGGGATATCTATCTACATAAAGATTGATGCAGAAAAGAGGTTTATTAATATGGTTAAAGATTTAAGCAGACTTCGAAAAGTATTTTCCTCCTTAGAAGCTTAGGAAGGATTAGGTAAGTTAAAGTTTTCGCCAAAAAGGTTGTAACTTTGGAATATGTACGAACGAAATAAAGAAACTCGTATTAAATTCTACCATACGAGAGTCGAAGTGAATGTTGCTATTATATACGTTGTTCAGTTGGAGCAAAGAATTTAACACCCTTCCGTTTCACACGAGAAACAATCTTCCCTATTTGAATTTGCGTAATGGGCAAAAATTATTTCGAATTGATAGAGCCAATTCACTTTATAGAAACCTTTTGAGGTGATTTTTGAACCTTTGAAAGTGGGGAAGTTCTTAATATTCTTAATAATGTTTTTGTTAGGGTCCTTTGTTACTTCATGTCGTGTGGTAGGCCCTTAAATGAAGCGCTCTTAAGCTCTGTTGTAGTATCTTCGTCAAAGGGAGAGTTAAGTAGCTCTAAAGGTTAACGGATGATAGTTCTGAGATGTGATAGATTTGGTAAAAAAAATTGATTGCAATAGTTTTCAAGATTCTTAACAATGCGAACACATAGCTTATCACGTTTTAATAGTTTTGTTTGACCTTAGAAACTTTGACTATATGAGGAAGAAAACGGAAGTATTTGTTTCGTCCCAAAGAAAGCCAAACAAACGGAAGTGTTCCGCGCACTTCCTCTTTAAACGAGGACAACAAATGCTTAATTAAAACACTGCATTAAATTATACAGTAAACATAAAATTAATATTCAATGGGCATTTGAAGATCTCGCAGCGCGTAAACGCGTTTACGACGTGATCGTTTGTTATGTACGCTCGGTCGCCATTCCGAATGTCCGGCTAAATCATTTTACGCCCTCTTAACTTAGCCGTGGAAGTTTTTGATGGCGTTTATATTTTACTGTCCAGTACGGTTATGGTTCGGGCCTTTATCTGGGTCGAGGGGTTTGTTTGCGTGTGTGGATTAATTGATTTTAGTAGTATTCTTCAGCTCTTATTTTTAACTGATTATTAGTAAGTATATCGTGTTATGATCACAGGAAGTCGTTTTTATGCTTGCTGAAGAATCTGATAACAATAGAAATGAGTGTGTAGTATACGATCAAATTGCATTGTACACGTTGCGGTCTGCAGCGTTGCAGCCGCTTTGCTTTGTCAAATATCAATATACCCGCGCCGGAATTGTCCTGACCCCACACTAAGATCGAGTCTCGTGTCGTGGGTATTGGAAACTACGAGAGTTTTTGATCTCACAAACACCCAGACCCGAACCTGTGATCCACATCCAACCACTCACGAATATTAATTTCAGTGCAGGGATCGAACCCCCTGCCTCGCGTTTTACAGCCGGCGTCTAACTCACTACGCCATGGAGGCTGTCAAATTACACAACGATAATTGTTAACATGTAATATTTCACTAAAATGAAATTACATCAATCCAAAACAAAGCCATAGAACATTTTGAACACGAAAACCCAACCGCAATTAAACCGTTATTAGTTGGGAAGAAACACAAAATCTGCAGAGCCGACGATCCGCTAATGAAACGTGATTGTATCACCGTGTCTATTTACAGACCTTATTTCTCAGACACTTCGCTAATGAGTGCCCGCGCTGATATTTCTTTTCGGACCCGCTTCGGTCCCTAATTATGGAAACAAAGCCGCTGAAAATTAATACCGAACTGTCGAAATGTTCGGCTATTCCGAGGTGATTGACAAGGATTTGAAAAGGTTCTTAGGGTTCGGTTTTGGGTTTTGTATTTCGTTTGCGAACTTATATTTTAATCTATACTAATATATGTATAAAGCAGAAGGGTTGTTTGTTGGTTTGTTTATTATCTGTAATGTAAGAAATTACTAATTCGAATAGAAAAAAGTATTTTTGTGTTGGATAGGTCATTTATCGCGGTATGCTATAGACTATACGCCATCACGCTATGACTTATAGGAGGGAAGCAGTAGTGAAAAATGAAGCAAATACGAGGAAGTTTTATTCCTCTTTCGTTGTCCGATTGTTCGATATTCTACGGTAAAAGGACTACGGTCTTAATTGTGATTAGAAAAATCCTCAAGAAAAATCACTGAAAAGCAAAGCTACAGAAATAAACTCCGGTCAGTGTATAAAAATGTTCCATATTCAATTTCCAACATTGCACAAAACATTGATGTTCAAAAATGATTATGATAAAGAGTTTTCACTTCGCCGTGGCGTGGATTGATCGTCGGCGGGAGTCGGTTCATTGCATATTTATTGGACCGTTTAACTCAGACCGCTGCACTGGCTCGATCGCCTTATATTGGAATTGTATGCGTTGATTACAAGCTATCCGGTAATGAGGTATCGGCTTTATTTTCACCTGGATGTTGCTATAAATAGTTTGTTACTATATTTTTATTGTACATTTCATTACTTTAAGCTTGGTTGTTCGATTTCGTCGCTCTAATTAATGCTTTTTACGAATTTGTGATTATGAAGGACAATATGATGTTACAAGTGATTTAAATTTTTCTGGATTTTCTTATTTTTCTTCTTCATCCGTTAGATTCACTACTATTTGGTACGCCTTTGTGAATTAAATAGCATTATGTCCTTTTCAAGAATTTATTGTTAAACATTACATACATGTATGTAATTAATAGTTAATTCATATATTTGTTTGTTTTCGTTCATAAGGGGTATTATAAAAGCCATTGTAAGCATGACAATATTGCCGACAGCAGCATCAGAATTTCAAGACAGTGTGGCGTCTGGAGTTGGCTTAGTAAACCATTGTATTAAATCCTTTCCATAACAGGATTTGATGGTTACTTGTGAGTTGTGGTCCAGTACACGGACCACGTGTGAATAGAATCTTAGTTGATGCATACGTAGAGTGTCAGGCATGAGATTGGATTGACGCACTAAGCAGATATTAGTCGGCTTCTGTTAGTTTCGCTTTGAGTGGAATATCATTTTACATGCGTAGTGGGAAATTCGGACATTATATTATGTTTGTTTACTAGCAAGTAGGTACTTCCTATGCATGGGCCTGGGTACCACCGCTTTGTGTCAGTGAGTCGCCAATCAGCAGAGTGTTACAGCTCAATGGATATTGTAGTCATCGATTATTGGACACTAAAAGATTATACACCGACTAACCTGATGTAAAAAACGTGGTGTAGTAAAATGTAGTGTAGTGTAGTTTAGAGTTCCCATTTTTTTCCTCCTCTTATGTCTATCCTATGGTAGTCGGTAAGAGATTGCCTCTAACGGTACGACCACCATTTGTTCCCTCGTGTTAAATATTCGTTTAGTTTAAGTTTTATTTGGGGTACACAAAACACAAAAGAATAAAATAAACTAGTTTTAAGTGGTATTAGGTCCGAATTCGTCATTGTCGCTTGTTTTATAATAAAAAAGCTTAAGTAAAAATAATAAATGTGTTTAATAGAAAAAATAATCGAAATTGTACCATTTTTCGCCTTCAGCGCACATCCGAGTATTTTTTTTTTAATATTCTTTGCGTCCAATTACTGTAAAAAAAGCAAAAGCAAAAGATTATTCCATTGTTCAGTTAAAAGGTAAAAAGCAATCCACAAAACCAAGCAACGGATCTATATTAGGGTTCCAAATATCTCTAACGTCATGCTGATTGGCTACATTTTCTTTCGTCTGATCTAACGGTCCAATCAAATCTTCATCTTGTATTATCGCAAATAGAGAAACGAGCGGTACACGCCAATAGGTTATTGTAAATATTAATACATCTCCGATTCTCTGTTAATACGTGATGAGATGGATTCTGTCACGTTTCTATTTGGGCTGTGATGGGTTTAGATGACGAAGCTTATTCTTTCAGCTGAATTGTTTTTTATTTATTTCGTGACTTATTATATATTTTTTTTGGCTCGTAGCCAGTTTGTTGTAATTTGGATTGTAACTTTAAGCTTCAATTATATTGGCTATCGAATTGTAAATCTTCAAAAGTGTTACTCAACACGGAAAGATACGGAATCTGAGATTGTTTAAGACACGTGCACTGCCACTCAGTCAATGAAACCTTAAAACTGTTATTTTTTAAGATTTTTCCAACGCAATTTGGGATTCTTTCCATTTTTTAAACATTTTTTAATTTTAGGTTACATTTTGGTATAAGTGCTTTTGTGATCTGAAAATGCCTATAAGGCGCATTGATGAAACACCGTAATACCCTGTAATCCCAATGCCCTTAAATATAGATGTTCAATGTTATTCTGTTATCTCCTTACGCTATCTTTCCGCTAATTCTTGTAAACGCGTAAATGCCTTTTGGTCGGGAATTGCATGGTCTTAAATCGCCTGAATGTTGTTCAACTTTCACCACATGTTGCCAATAATGGGGGAGTAATACGGGCATTTGTTATAATAGACTGCAACTATTACGACGGGTCACGTTTCGTAGTGATTTATTTGGGCGCCAACAGTAACTAGGGCTAAGTGACCGCTTTGGCGCACATTTTTTGTACCAAACATATGGGAATTTATGTTGTGTACGTATAAAAATAGTATAGCTGATAGGGATAGAATTCATAAAATGTACGATTGCAAAATGCGTAGTCTTGTGTGCTAATCCTTGATTGCTCTCTGCTTTTCATGATGTAGAGTGTGAATCTTGTTTGGCAATTTTTGATGTGATGGAATTTATTATTTCTATATCTCACAGTGTTAATTGGCGATAATCTTGTGGATGGATCTTTACAATTATATCCGCTAGTGTGACCTGATTACATCTGTTTTAATTACCAAAATTTGAAAGAAAAAAAAGGATGCTTTTAATAGTCCAATTAAGGCGTCAAAAATAAACTTGAAACAATCATTATATTTTTAAAGTTTTAATTGTCACAAATTTGCTTCGTTAAAATTATTTGACTCGTAATTTCTTCTGAATTTCTTTACAACTTTATTGCTAGCAAAATGTATAATTGGCTTAAATTTGGCATTCACCTTGTCTTAAGAAGTTACTTTGCTAGAAGTTTGAAAATAAATTATGAAAATTTGCATAGTTGATGTCAAGGATCAGTATATAAATATATTTTGGTAACAAGACAGCGTAATTATATTCAATTACATCATTGAAAGCAATTCGAGCCAGTCAAAATTATCTTGGGACTTCACTGCTCTTACTGTCACGAGCTTTGTTCAGAGAAAAAAGAAAATAACAAAAATGATATTTATAATAACGTCGTGTCACATTTTGCAGTTGAAACTCCCATGTACGTAAATGTGTATTGTTTGAATGAAATAATATTTTTCAATTCAGCAACAGGAAAAATGCAGGCAAAAAGTTTTCATAGTTTTTTGCGCTAAAACGTTGAGCCGGTAGCACTCAGCGAGCTGCAAAAGAAAGATTCAGGCATCCATAACATTCGGCTCACGTGTCGAGCGGCTGATATTAATTTCTCGGAAATTCACACGGAATGGAAACCCGCTATGTATAAGGACGGTACGTGTGCGACCCAGGGATTATACTCTAACGTTTGTTCTACAGTTTCTGTGTTTTTTATGAGCATTCAAACAGCGCACATAGCACGTGTGATGCCAATTTTTAACCCATGGTTGGATGATCCTACCTACTATCTCATAGAATACCCTTCGCATGGTTTTTAAAGACTGTAAAACTTTCATGTTTTAGGAAAACAGCTTTCAAATTTATCTAAATTGCAACACATCCATTAAATGTTCTGTTGTTAAAGATGATCGTAAGCTACGGTGGTTACTCACATACTGTCCTAATGAGCGCGATATTTTTACCTCCCTATTAAAAACGTAAATAAACTAAATACAAACACTTACTTACGTACAAGTTTTATTTATTAGGACCTAATAACAACAGGATCTATCTTTAGAAATTCTGCTATCAATCAATGTTCCGCTATTTAGAGACAGATAAAAGCAAATCCAGTGAAAACGTTGGCATGTAAACTACAGCTAAAAGCTGATCGTGACATTTGTGACATATC
Source organism: Hyles euphorbiae (assembly GCA_023078785.2). Lineage (NCBI taxonomy): Eukaryota > Metazoa > Arthropoda > Insecta > Lepidoptera > Sphingidae > Hyles > Hyles euphorbiae. The sequence continues at coordinate 3,574,936 of CM041032.1, read as the reverse complement.
GTGCTATTTGAACGGAACCAAATGAGTTACGCGGAACGAAGCTATGTGTGTTGATGAAGTTGGCTAATTTGATCAAACGTTTGAATCTATATAATTTAGTTGGCTCTGCTATCATTATTTTCTACTATACTACAATATTTGTGAAGATCTAAAGCTTGCTGTTAAGTCATTCGAAGAGAATGTAAAGGAAATTGAAAGGATACTGCAGTATCCGGAGCTTGGGGGAAGATTAACATAGGAAAAATGATTTTCACTGAAAGTCGTATTCAACTACTATTCATTCTTGTCTTGAGAATATTACTTTCCATTTTAATTTTGACCATATTTTAATAGTATTATTTATAAACGTGTTGGAATTATTTCTGAATTTTAGTTTTAATAAGAAACTCCGCTGGAGTCAGTTTTTCAATTCAGCCATAAATGATCAATAAAATAATTTGTTAACCAATGTATACTACAGTGTGGCTTAGTTTTTGGAATGTGGAGAAGCTATTAACCGACTTTTCCGAGTGAATAGGCCAACCGCTACAGGCGTTTCTACCAGAATATAGTCCACGTATCCCCGCATACATTTAGTCCGTTAGGGTATTTTCTAAAGACAGGTGAAAAAAAGAAGTCGTGAAAACCCGTTATAAACAGGAATACGTTCATCGTTTGTATACGAGTCCCAATGCTGGAAATGTGTCTTTTCTGTGATTGATGGCTTTAGTTCATAAATGACGATGTGCCAGACACCTTCAATCATCACTGACAATTATCAGTTCTGCAGGTCTTTCATTTTTTCGTTCACCTACAAAGAGATAGCTAACCTTAATTAATTCTGTGTCTCATTATTCATTCCTTATCTATATTTCGTACAACAGAAATGTTATCGGATAATTTATGCATTGTACGGGTCGCGGCGTTGTTCACACTGCGTTTGACATCAAAACGTGAGTGCCACGCTCCCGCTTGCCCCGAGCCCTTATTAAAAAAGTTCTATTCGTAAAATGACGCGATATATACGGTTTTATGTTTTTGATTAAAAAGCTGCTATGCTCAATCTCTTTAAAGAAGGAAAGTAAGGCGTGTACACACTGGGTAACATTTTTAGCGATTAATTTGTTGTAATGTCGATTTATGATGGTGTTTTATTTGAAATTTTGTACTAATTGCACGGCTACTTTTATCTGTTAGACACAAGAGGTAATGTATATGCGACAGCTTCTGTGGCGCAGTTGGTTAGATGCCGGCTGTGGAACGAGAGGCTGCGGGTTCGATCCCCGCACCGATTTTTTTTTTGTGTGAACCACAGGTATTGTTTTCGGGTCTGGCTGTTTGTGAGACCGAAAAGTGTCGATCTTAGTGTGGGGTCAGGATTATGTTTGTGACTTTTGAGTGTATTCTATGAATTTATATATATTCATACTGTAGGCTGGCATGCTTTTGATTATTGACCAATAGTAGCACACAATGACCGTCAAACTATATAGCCAATAAATCATTCCAGAACAAAAGCTTTTCGAAAATACATTGCAGCACTTGAATTAAAGAAATTGGAAGTAGTGATGAAACAAATGGATTTACTTCCCTCCGGAGCACCATTCGTTTATTGCCGATAAGCGGCGTGTGTTCGTTGGATACGCTCCAAAATTTTACAAGGCTGTTCACTTAGTCTTGTAATTTTGCTGTTTACTTGCCATTTTAATTGGTTGACTTTACCCTTCTACCTGACTGCGGCAGTTTCAACTTTGCTTACTTTAGTAGAGCTATAATTTTGGTTTCATGTAGGCATTTTATGCAATTTAAAAAACGTGCTTTTATAGGTCTGTTGCGGGGATTTGCAGGTTTTAAACTTTGAAACGGTTAAAATTTCGAATCACATAATATTTTTTGGCTTTCTATTGAAATACCTCTGAATCGTACTCACGATTGTAGAGTAGGCCCGTGCCCTGCAGTGGGACGAATATGGGCTGATACAGATACAGATTGAAATACTTAATTGCGTGGTTTCCTTTAGGGGGGGACTTCAGGCAAACCGCCTTATTTAAACCTTTTTTATGTTGTTATGTTTATTTCACATGATATTACGATAAAGATATAAAACTGTACCTACAGCCTTACTGTAGCTGATATAGAAATCGTGTGGTAATCCACTTTGATTGCTAAGTTACTATTACCACGTCACAGAAAACCGATGTTATATAATATGGATAAGCTTTATTGATTTTTGTTTTGCGAGTGATAGTCCCCTGCCCAATTTTAATTACCTTGTATTCAGTCTTTTTTCATATTTTTATAGTTTTTTAAAGGATGGTAAAGTAGTAATACATCGATGATCATAATTCGTGAGTATATTCGTGAGTGTCTGTGATTACATACTATCCAATGAGACCACATCCATGTTATAAAAACGCATTATACAAACTTAAAAAAATATATAAATATTTATAGCAACCTGGAAGCAGTTGCAGTTGCATCCAGTAACATTCTTCTTACTTTAGTTTTCATTTTTAGTGCTTGTTGTTACAGCGGCAACGAAAATACATAGTTTGTGAAAATTTCAGCTTTCTAGGTATCACGGTTTATGAGATAAAGCTTGGTGACAAACTTACAGACAGACGAACAAACAGACAGTGGAGGTTCATTAATAGGGTTCCTTTTGTATCTTCTAGGTACGGAATCCTAAAAAATAGTCAATTTATACGTGATAAAGTATCATTGGTGTGGTGGACGCGCCCTTCTCAAGATGAAAATTAAGTTGAATCTGTTACATAATGAACAGTTTAAATTTTGCGCTTGAAATTAATATCTCGCCTTAAGCTGTACTCCGCACGAAATTTTCATTCACAACGCCATTTTGCAGTTAAACTGTGGAACTGAGTTAAGACTGTATTAGCGGCGTAAATATCTTTGTCGGACTTGTATTGGAGTGGGAATTGTTTGGAATAACGTACGCGGCCTCAAAACATGGCTGGGGTTTACAATTTAACAGAGAAAGTGCAGCTTGTTAAGATTATATTAACAGTAGAATTAATCACGACAGCTCCTATAGTATTATAAAAACCGACTTGATAGCTTGCTATCGCTTGTCAATTGAGGAGTGACAAATTACTTTTAGTATTTATAAAAAGCGGTGATCACTTTTCATAAGGTTCTGTTTTTCGGCCCTTCTCTGTTAGTCGACAGAATCCTCTTATGTCTTTTCTTGACTACAAAACTACTCATATTTATCAAGCAATAATGTGAAATATTTCTAATAACGCCAAAAAATATTCCATAGTTTTAAGTAGGAACTGAAGCTTCCTTAAACCTTAATCTAGAATCACAAATTACTCCAGAGGCTAGACTTTAAGCACCACGGTTGCTGTAAGTGAGATTTAAATATTGGCATTTGCGGAATGGAAACGTTGGCGAAACCGTCGGCGTGGCGGAAATTTTGCAATTACAATATAGATCATATCATCTGCCGCTTGCACCGTGTGCTGTTAGCTACGTATTAGTACTGATATTTGGGAATTTCTAGTTTGGAATTGTTATTGTTGAAATTTTCTATATGTTTGCCATCTCTAGTTATAGATTTAACATTTACGTGTATAGGATTATTACCTTCTTTATTGTTATGGATAATCTCTTTGTTTTTGTAAATTAAAATGACTTCATTTTAAATATTCGAGTCAGTGGGTATACCATAATTATTAAATTGCTATGGGACTTAATATACACATTTTTTTTACATATCGATTCATAGATTTTAATCATATCGACTTAAGATAAAAGGTGGTGGACGAACAAAAGCGGAATAGTTGCATTTTGAATTTAGGGCTGAATAGTGATGGATGCTATTCCACGTTTTAAAAAGATATAGAAGACCTTACCACATTTAAGTGGACATACAAACAACAAAACATTCTACCAGTACTCATACATACGTAGACAATTTCATTGCTTTTTACGACATTGTCGCGGATAATTTATACAGTCGCGGAAATGATAATTTATCGGCAATGAAAAGTGCAGTAAAACGTTTTATTGACCGTATCGAACGGTCCGAGTGGTTATGTGACGTTTATACGCTTTGAGGACGCTACTGGCCTTTACGTTGGCCTGGCTTCGAAGATTTCATTGTTAGTACCGTCCATGCTAATACGCCACGTTTTGTTTTGACACTATTTGTTGGTTTAGGAAGCGCTTTGGTTTGACGAGTAAGCGCTTTATCTAAGATGTTTGTTTCAGTCTGTTTTGTCAGTGTTTGAAGGGTTTAAACTGCTTTTCTAGAGGGCGTTATATTAATATTATTTAGTTTAGAGTAGTATAGATTTTTTCATTTGTAGTTGTATTTGTAAATCACTTGTGTATTTGATTTCAAGCTAAGTAATTGTCCAAATGCTTGAAGATTGTATTGCGCCGATCCAATATAAGAGTAGAATAAAGCCAGATTTTCAAAGAAATCCTAAACTCAGTCTTCAAAGCTCAATTTTACTCTTAAAAATCCTTTTATACTTAGCAATAATATTTTTCCGAACTTCATTTATAAAATACCTATAATGCCTATATACCGAAACCCATTAAGTTGTGTACGAAGTTTTCGTCTAGTGAAGTGATGTGACTGTGTTCTGTTTGTGACAAACAATGTTATTTTTGGTGTTTGGTGTCAATCATATGATTACTATAGTGTGTGAAGTGTTTTATGTGTAATAGTGAAACGGTACTAGACTGATGATACTGACGTTGATGATATATAATAAAAAAATTCAGGATTATCTTCAAATGACTGCACTTGCACTTTTATTGAACTCAAGAGAATAATTATGGCTCCAGACAAGAATAACGATTAAGTCACCGTAGAAAATATTTTATAATTATAATATAATGCTATATTCACGGTTCTTTCAAAATTTAATTTATCAGAATAATCTCTGTATCACTAAGAAAAGTATTTCAACAACTTTTCTATATTTAGCAAAATATGCTGCAAATTCGACTTGAATGTTGGACAAATTTCACGTGTCTGTAACATCCCTAATCTTTTCCTCGGCAAAAGTTTTCCGTGTCTGAGCAACTTTCCCTTTGACGCCTAATTACTGGCAAAAGTGAACTTTGTAGGTTCCCAAGATTATTATATCCTTACTAATATTATAAAGGTGAAAGTTTGTATGTATGTATGGATGTTTGTTACTCTTTCATGAAAAAACGGCTCAACAGATTTTGATGAAATTTGGTATAGTGATAGCTGACACCCTGGATTAACACATAGGCTACTTTTTATCCCGAAAAATGTAGTGTTCCCGTGGGATGAGTCAGGAAACCAAATATACATATTTTCTACTCTTTCAAATTCAAATTGTTGGCACGGGATGTCCTCTCCTACGGAAGGGAAATATAGTCGACGGCACGCGGGAAATATAGTTAGTAGACACGCGAAATAATATGTTCTTGATGTGGATTGGACTCAAAAACTATCTGCACCCGGGCGAAGCCGGGCCCGACAGCTAGTACGAACATAAATATAATGCGATATTATTTCTGAAAGCTTCAGTGGATCAATAGTTTAACTTCTGCTGTTCCAATGGTGAATATTTATTTATTTAGCTTCGTATTCAGGTGGACTTAATACCTGATGCATTCTTTTATAGACTTCCTTAGTTTGGTGGAAAGAGGAAGAACAGCAGGTGTATTTAGAATATTATACTCCAATAGGTGTTTTATCAAACAACCAAATGGAATCATTATTAATTCATGATATATAACAGTTTTAACAGGGTGGCAGGTTATAACAAGGTTAGTGATTGGTTTTAGTATTTTTAAACCAATTGTCTACTCAAGAGAGTCGCCATGGTCTCTTACCAGTCTTATACTTAACCCGCTCTGCACTTACAATCAAGTCTGGTTAAGGGCATGGCAGCAAAACCAAAAGCGCATTACGCTTTCCCCAACACGAAAGCGCTGAAGACTTTGTCACCAATTTCATTTTATACGAAAAATGTTTCACTCAAATATTTCGTACGTACTCGCAAGGTGACTTCACCATTCGGGCTTTTAATATAGCGTCGACGTTATCGGCTTATTAACGCGACGGCGCCTACAGTTTTAATAACTCGACGACTCGACGTCGCGAAATTTTGACAGCCGCGTTTAGGGGAGTGGTGAAATATGAGCACCCTGATTACTGTTTAAAAAGTTATGTTGGTGTTAAGGATGTGTTATTGTTGGGGAATGAATTGTGGTAAAGGGTGTGTTTGTTTTGAAGATTATGAAAATATTGTTTTCCTTCAAGCCTATGGTGAAGTCGTGGATCTTCAAGAGATATGCATTTTTGTTAAAGTAAAGTTAAAGTAAGCGATCATAATTCTTCCACTACCAAATCGAGAGAGCAGTACCTCAAAGACTGGCATGTTCTAAAATTACTGATATGGAATATACATAACCGAAAACAGAACAGATCAAAAGATAAAATGCACTTCTAATCTTCGTAGATTTATGAGATTAGATTGGAAGAAAACACGTTGAACGGTCAGTCCAAAACCGTAATTTTAAAAAATGCGAGTTAGACTTTAATCCAGCGGGCATTAAGTCCCTTCGATTTGGTAATTCAAGAATCAGGGCAGAATTAAAATTAAAACACAGGAACCATACGAATCATTAGCCTGCGCCTTAAGTTTGAAATCGCGTCTAACGATTTACTAGTCCGGTCCTCATCCAATTGAACGATCGCTTCATTGTCTGTATAATTCTAAGAACTATATTACCATATACTCAGAACTATCAAGGCATCAAATGTCTAAACATTCGTGCCAGTTAATTTTGTTTCGTCGAATAAGTTATTAAACGTTGTTTGCGATACTGTGCCGTGACTTGGCAACGGTTGCTGTTTCGCCGCTGTTGTCGTTTACACGGGCCACTGGCCGGCTCAACAGGCTTGTGAAATTTTCATATTTTTTTCAGTTAATTAACCGTTTTTTCGGGTGACGCCTCGGTACCAAATTGGTGTGGCTGTGTGATTTAAGTAATTTTCGCTTGCGAAAGATCCCTTGTAGTTATGTCATAATATCTACAATTTATTGACTGATTGCAACCGGGCTACGTGTATCTAATTATGATGAGTGTATTTATTGACTACCACTTACGCCACTGACTTTCACATTTTTTGCTTCTTCAGTGTTGAAGGTTGTCCGTCAGCTTCTAGTTCCACTCCCGGATGTTTCGTAGCCACGATTTTTTTCTTAGTCCAACGCGTCTCTTCCCTTCCACCTTGCTGATCATTATTAATTGAAACAGCCAATGACTAGCCCATGCTAATGCCTACATACATAAGAAATTCGAATGATATAATTTCAAAATTATATCATTCGAAGCATTTCAGATGTGGGTATATTTATAAATCCTTATATATTTTTGGGCCTAATCTTTAAAAAGTGATCAATAATGTTTATTGCCGTAAATATATAAAACAATTACTTATATATTTCGATATAAAGCTTAATTTACCGACTTTTTTATCCCCATTAATTATGAAATATCTGAAATTATAACTATTATTGTTTCAAGTTTTCAGATTATGTTATTTTCAATATGGCGCTTCAGTTCAACCATCCGTTTGTAATCACGTCATACAAACTTGTAAGTGTAGCTTTGTGTTCCACTTAAGTAACACGTGTCTAAGGGAGTGAAAACTACAGCGTGAGATTAAATTAAGCCGATGTTAAATCCTCGGCGGCTTTGTCTAGATCAAATCCTCGAGTGGAAGACTATGCTTGAAGGACTTACGTTTATTGTTTGATATTAATGGAATTGCGTAACGTCTTTGGAGCGAGGCTTAGTTTAGATCTTTTCTATTCTAGGCGCGAGAGTCAACACTATGTTCACACACATAGCTGATTCCACTACTGCTTTTCTTTATTAGAACACCTACAGAAACATATTGTATTTTATTATTGCAATAAATGGCGATTCGATCATGCCATTAGCATGGATGGTAAGCGATTGACCGCTACTGGACAGACCAACACCATGAATTACAAAGCAGTGCTTGGCATTCCACTGTGCTCGTCATCCTGACCTGTCCAGTAGTTACCGGAACACAACAGTGCATTTACATAGCTGTTTGCGGAGAAAAAAGACGTTGTGGTGGTACCTACCCAGGCGGCCCTTCATATATGAGGGATCTACAACCAGTGATATTAGAAAGAGTAATTCCAGCGCATATTGTGTTGACGACACTGTGATTGGATCAGCTCACTTAATCCGATACCTCTTTCTACCAGAAATCCAATGTGACGTCACGATTTTGTTAATATAATATAGAGAGTATCATAAAGATGGGCTAGACAATGTCCTCTGACCAGATGGCCAAACGACTCGCACAAGAGGGCCCGCAGCGACTGGATGCATAAAGCAGCAGACCGCCCTCTGTGGTAAATCTTGGGAGAGGCCTATGTCCAGCAGTGGACTGCAGCGGGCTGATGATGATGCTGATAAAGATGAATAATATAGAGCGTAGTGTAACTTGTTATAAAGCGATCTTTCGTGTGGTCAGTACTTGGAAACTAGCACCAACAATATATTTTTGATTTTAACTGACCGTTCAGTTTCTTAGATTAACGCGAATGTTACACATTGAAATAAAGTAACCACGAAAGCTGTAAAGTAATTGAAATGTCGGAAAATCAAAAATGTTAAAATTAAACCGATTCCGCGATAAAATCTGTAAATAATAGTTTTATAACAATTATCGCTGGGAATTTTAGTTTACAACGCATAACACCAGTCAGTATTCGGTACCCACTTTTAATAGAAGTAATAATTATACAATCATCATGTTTTTACTCGACTGCTTCGGTGGCTTAGTTGTTCTACGTTACGATTACGAAGGTGTGGTCTCGGTTTCGAATCTCAGGTCGGGCAAAGTGATATTGGACTTATATATGCATTATCAGCCCGGAGTGAAGAATTTGTGCCCGACACGGCAATGGGCTCGCCCCCTATCACGTCGTGAGACGGCACATACAAAGCGAAATGGTTGGTGTTCTGGCATTCCTGCCAACCCCTTCTGGAAAAAAGGCTCACGCCTTTTTTCAGATTTTTTCATGTATATATGCTTTCCTATTTTGGAAGAATTGTTTGCATGACGTTAACGTTCCCAAATTATTATTATATAACGCTGAATATAATGTAGACATAAACACATTAAGAGCGTATACACCTTGCGCGGAAAGTCAACTATAGGTATTTCTTCGTTAATTTCACGCACACATAAGCGACCAAAGCTGTGTGCGTAGCTGCCGCGTCGCCGCGTTGTATAGCGAGCCGCTATACAATCGGCTCAAACAACTTTGATCCGTGCACTTCAAATATTCAATTGAAATGTAACTGTAATATAATATCATAAAAATATTTTATTTCCATTATAAGTAGACAAATATTACTGTGCAAGCAAAGAATACTAATCATATTTTCGTTCTTATTACATTGTTAAGTTGCATTCAAATCAGTGTTCAATCAGTAGACACTACGGACGTTTTATTAACCATTTCGTGTTCGAACACATAAATAGTGTTAGAGGCCTTACAACCTCTTACAATTACGAAATATATTTAATTTTATATTACAATACATAACATAATTTCATCATCATCATCATATCAGCCACAGGAAGTCCACTGCTGAACATAGGCCTCCCCCAATGATCTCCACAATGACCTGTTGGAAGCGGCCTGCATCCAGCGACTTCCTGCGACCTTAGTCAGATCGTCCGTCCACCTTGTAGGCGGGCGTCCGACACTTCGCTTGCCTGTACGTGGCCTCCACTCGAGAACCTTTCGGCCTCAACGGCCATCGGTTCTACGAGCTATGTGCCCGGCCCACTGCCACTTCAACTTGCCAATCCTATGGGCTATGTCGGTAACCTTGGTTCTCCTACGGATCTCCTCATTTCTGATTCGATCTCGTAGGGAAACACCGAGCATAGCCCGCTCCATGGCTCGTTGAGTGACTTTGAGCCTTTTAATGAGGCCCACAGTGAGAGGCCACGTCTCGGTGCCGTATGTCATCACTGGTAACACACAACTATCGAAGACTTTCGATTTTAGGCACTGAGGTATTTTGGACGAGAAGACGTCGCGAAGTTTCCCGAACGCTGCCCAACCGAGTTGGATTCGCCGATTGACCTCTCTCTCGAAGTTGGACCTGCCTAACCGGACCACTTGTCCTAAATAGACATATTCGTCTACAACTTCGAGAGTCGAGCCCCCAACTCCAATGGGGGTGGGCACAACATGGATATTCGACATGATCTTCGTTTTATCCATGTTCATTTTAAGACCCACCTGTTGGGAAACTCGATTAAGGTCTTCGAGCATAGTGCTAAGGTCTTCCAGCGATTCTGCCAAGACTACAATATCGTCGGCAAATCGAAGGTGAGTAATATACTCGCCGTTGATGTTGATGCCGAATCCTTTCCACTGCAAGAGCTTGAAGGCATTTTCCAGCGCGGCAGTGAACAGTTTCGGAGATATGACATCTCCCTGTCTCACGCCTCTCTGTAGTGGAATAGCCTTCGTGCTCTGATCCTGTACTCGGACCGACATGGTGGCGTTGTTGTATATACACCTCAACACTTCGATGTACCGATAGTCTATGTGGCACCGCTGAAGAGACTGTAGCACAGCCCAGGTCTCGATCGAATCAAAGGCTTTCTCATAGTCCACAAACGCTAAACAAAGCGGCAAGTTATACTCCTCGGTTTTTTGTATAACCTGCCGTAGCGTATGAATATGGTCTATGGTACTAAAGCCTTTTCGGAAACCGGCTTGTTCGGGAGGCTGGAAGTCATCAAACCTGCCTTCGAGACGATTTGTGATGACCCTTGAAAACAACTTATAGACATGGCTCAGGAGCGAGATGGGCCTGTAGTTCTTCAGCAAAGTGTTATCACCTTTTTTGAAGAACAGTACCACCACGCTCCTGCTCCATGCCTCCGGCGTTGAGCCCTCGAGGAGAACGGAATTGAAGAGCCTCTGAAGGACTTTCAGTACCGGCGTTCCGCCCGCTTTCAGAAGCTCTGAAGTGATTCCGTCCTCACCCGGCGCCTTGTTGTTTTTAAGTTGTTTGAGGGCCATCTCAATCTCAAACAGGCTGATGTCCGGGATATCATCGCTAAAGTGTCGGATTAACTCGGCTCTCGGGTCTTCGGCCGAGCTAACAGTAGGTTCGGCAACCGAGGTGTAAAGCTGTCCGTAGAACCTCTCGATCTCCCTTAATACCTCTGCCCTCGTCGATACCACGCGGCCGTCTTCCGTCTTCAGCCTAGACAACTGGCTTTGCCCAATAGACAAGTCTCTTGCAAACACTTTGGAGCCTCCGTTCCGCTCAATTGTCTCCTTAATGCTCACAGTATTGTGAGCACGGACATCGTGTCGCAAGGACTTCCAGATCCGTCTATTGAGCCGCCGATATGCTTCGGCGTCAACGGAAGACTGCAGCGTCAAAGATCGACGTTCGGCCATGAGGTCAAGAGTGTGGATCGAGAGTTTTTGTGGTCTATCTCTACGGCGAGGTCTAAAATACTTAGATCCCACCGTATGGACAGCTTCTACCAAACCGCTGTTTAACTCGTCCACTGCAAGGTTTTCTTTTAGACAATCATAGCGATTTGTCAACTCGAGTTGAAAGCTCTCGGGGTTTTGGATATGGGCGCGAGTAGGTCGGAGCGTAGACTTCATCAAGCGGCGCCTTTCTAATTGGACGTTGATATTCAATGTGCCCCTAACCATTCGGTGATCACTACCGGTTTTCACCCTGTTGATCACAGAGACATCACTGAACATCCGTCTATTCGTCGTCAAGATGAAATCTATCTCATTTCTCGTAGAACCGTCAGGACTCAACCAGGTCCATTTCCTGTGAGGCGGCTTCTGGAAAAAAGAGTTCATCGCGAAGAGTCCCTCTTTTTCCAGAAAGTCGGCCAGCCTCTGACCCCTGAGGTTCCGTTGCCCATGTCCAAATTGCCCCACTTTCAACTCTGCATCGCTTCTCTTGCCCAACTTTGCGTTGAAGTCCCCCATAACAACATTGAAGTAGGTTTTGGAAGTATGTATGGCCCGACTAATGTCCTCATACATCTCCTCTACTTCTTCATCTGGGTGTGTCGAGGTCGGCGCGTATACCTGTATGACCTTCAACGAATATCTTTTGGATATTCTGAGTATAAGGTATACTACCCTGCTCGACACACTTTCGATGGATACGATGTTGTTGATGAGAGACCTGTGGACGAGAAATCCGACACCTCCTCGGGACTGTTGGTCGTCCCCCCGGTAGAAGAGCAGGTTACCAGACTTCAGGGTTATCGTATCCTCCCCGATTCTTCGGACTTCCGATAACCCCAGAATGTCCCAGTGTAACCCGCTCAATTCTTCTTCCAGTTCGACAATTTTCTCGTCTGTCCTCAAAGTGCGTATGTTGTGTGTTACCAGGGCCAGTCGTCGTCGGGGGTGGTAGCCGGGGCCAACCCGGGGATTCTTAGCACCCCCTGCCCCACCGTAACCATGGCTGCTACCATCGCCAGGAATAGTGGGGCTGCCGGGGACTGGGGGCCTGGTCAATTTTTGTGTCGACATTAGGGGGGTTAATTAACATAATTTAGCCTCGGAATTATATCCCATTATATTGCCTGAAACATAATTTATACTCACTACAAAATCATTGTAGGTAATAAAAATAATTAAATATTTTACTACCAAAGTACTAAGATGTGGTAATCGCAGTCCGCGCGTGGCTATTTTTACTACGCACGGCAAAAATCGACTGCAGCTAGGCCGGAGCGACGAGCAATACGTCCTCCCTCTAGAAGGCCTTGCGGCGGTCTGATTTGAGCCACGTCGGACAGCGTGTTTTATAGTGGTTTTTAAAATATTTGTAGAAAACATGAAAACTAATTTTGTTGAAATATAAAAATGGTAATTTATTGATAAGATGTTCTTCTATTATAATATGCAATTGCTATAAAAAATTATGTACGATAAGTTGGTGAAAAAAAAATATGTTCTTGACGAGAGTTTCTGAATAATTTCGCATTGTTAAAATTTTTATTTTTCAGGAACTAAACACAAAAAGATTATTTTTCTCAGCAAAATCCCTCCATAAGGGTCTTATTAGTCTGATAATATTTTTATTTTCATCTTATATTTAGTGTTTTCGGATATCTTAAGCTTCTAAATTGCCATTTAAAGCCTAAATAACGAAACTTGTGTTCAGTAATCCTTATAGTACTAACAAATTATCCATCAATCTATAATGTTTTGCACCAAAATCCCTAGATGACAACCTTTTCTAAAATAATTACTAATTATTTTTCCTTTAAATTGTTTATTGGTGGCTATTAACTCATTTGAAAAGTCCTGTTTTTAAGCCAAAAAGCGCGCACAGGGTATAAACGCTCTTAAGTAAGACATAAAAATCCTATTCACAAAATTAGTAATAATGCGCATTTGTGATGATTTTTATTTGTCATTTAATGTCGACTTCCACAAACAGCATACACCAGCGTGTAAATTTTTCATTAGTGTTCGACGTCATCTCATTTGGCGGCAATTGGAGCGGTTTTCTCAATTTGTTCCCGCCGTTTTGTAAGCTCTGTATGATTAAAATCTTGTATGCCGTGGGATGGGTAAGCTCCTACCTTCTTTGTGGTATATGTTATAAGATATCAGCAGCTAATATTCAATTTTCACTGCATCTCTATCGTTTTCGGCCCATGTAAGTCACACTGCATGGCCTCCTCTAAAATCGAGAGTATGGTGATGAGAGTGGTGAGGCCATATAGTCCACAACGCTGTCTTAGGGCGGGTTTGCACGATATATTTATATACTTCATATTTAAATAAATGAGTTATTTGTTTGGTAATGCGGCATTGCAACGGCAGAGTTTCATACAAATAACCACTCTCAATCGTACTCGATTGTAGAGGAGGCCCTTGCCCTACAGTGAGACGTAATGGATTGATAGAGCAGAAGAAGAAATGTATCGTTCAGGCAAACGGGTGTCGGACGCCCGCATACAAGGTGGACGTCGCTGGAAGGAAGTCGCTGGATGCAGGCCGCTTCCAACAGGTCGGTGTAGTCACTCTTGGTTGAGGCCTTTGATTAGTAGATTTCCTGTGACTGGATAGAGAAATATATCTATTTGTTTATTTGAAAAAAGGAGCGCTAACAGCGTTATACATTACATTACTTAAATAAGGTTATATACACTATGTTAATTATATACATTTAAATGTACATATATGCCCATAAATATACATAAAATCGATATCCGCTAATATCTCATACATTGTGCCATGTTTCACCTTATAATGTGTGTACCGTTTATTACGCGCTTATAGCCAGAAAAAGAAGTCTCACATTAAAAGAAAATGAGAAATTTGTGGCTCCTTAGAAACGGCCGAGGCCGCAGTAAAAGCGAATATGTATACATATTGATAGTTTTGTACGAAGCCCGCCCTTTTACTCGGAAAAATGTTTCTTTGATAATTATGTGTGTAATTTACCACGCTTACTAATATTTATCCCGAGAGGGGCATTAAGGATTTCGTACTACTTTCGTGTGTACCTGTTCTAATGGAATGTTTAAAGGGATGAAATACTATAGTTTTAGATGCGATCTGAAATTCTAATATTGTTTTATCAATGGAATGTTGTTAGTGGTAGAATGACGATTTCGCTTTCTTGACTACAGTAAGAATAAGCCTTTTCGATCGAGCAACGCCAAGTGATGTTATTTTTCAATAATCCTTACCATTTTTTAGTGAACACCCCCTGTCTTCCAACTGCCATTGGTCTCTACGGAAACACTAATTGCAAAGGATACCACCATTCTAGTATTGTAGGTAGCAATTATCTATTTGTACCTGGTAAAGAGAAAGATTATTTATTCCTCCACTACTATGAAATAGGCTTAGGCCTTCAGCCATAGAACTAAACAAATGATTCGCATAGCTATCTGGAAAACACGCCTTCAAAGTTTAAGCGCATTAAATCAAAGGATTGTTGTTATAAATCTGATATATTTACACCTTCACCCAACATATCTATACAAGTTTAAAACTTTCTTATCAACGGCATAAAAGTTTAAAAATAAATTCGGATTATAACGTGTTGGATTTATTTAAATTTCAAAATGGCGTGAGCTACATCACGCACACTTTTAATCAGACGATGGGGTCGCATTGTTTTGTTTCACTAAAATATTATCCGTGTACGTCCTCCGCGCGTTTGTAAATAAAATTGTTTCTAAATTGCTTTGTAATCAAATTAAAAGCATGCTATGTTCTGACATGGTATTTATCAGCTCTCTGCTGATTGGTTGTTAGGTTGATTTCGAAATTTGGAATGGAGCAATTTGTGTTATTTAATTGTTGTACATTTATGATTGGTTGATCGTCAATTGTTGCAGAAAATAAAAAATGGATGTTAAAGTTTGGGTCATGTAGATAGGTTGGATTAGCGCGGGGGACTTTGGCATCGGTCGGGAAAAAGCTAGCTGCTACTAGAGTTAACGTATTAAAAAAAATCAATCAATATAAAAATACTAAAAATAAAGCTCTAATAAAACTTACTCCTAATCTTTATCCAGAATATTATACTCGTATTATGCTCCTCGGCTTATACTATCAAAATATAAGAAATAATATACATAAAAATAATAATGACACTCTGGGCCGTTTAATCACCACAACTTAGTCTAAACTACTTTTAGATGAAGCGCTTTGATCTAAGTCTGGATGATCGAAATTTTTTCGTCATATTTTGTCGAGACTATTGAATTTGTATTGATCGGTTTTTATGAAGTTATTTTTAATTTTATTATCATTAGTCTGCAATAAGCTAAAGTTAGTAGATTTGGCTAGTTTTACGATGTCTATAGAGTCCTCAAGTTTATAGGCGTTTAGAAAAAAAAAGTCAAGTGTGAGTAAAAGCTCCCAGAGTATCCAGAACCATAATGATTAAAGCCGATTCCCAAAAAGACCATCTGATCCGATCTTTGAGAACCAAAGTCGTCGACATAGCACATAGGAATAGTAATCTGAAGTGGCAGTGGGCTGGCCACATCTGTCGAAGAACCAACAACCGCTGGGGTAAACGTGTTCTTGAGTGGAGACTACGTCTTGGCAGCTAGGCGGAGTGACGATTTGCGAAAGGCTACTTTGCAGATGCTGGATGCGACAAGCCGAAGACAGGGTGAAATGGCGCAATTTGTAGGAGGCCTATGTCCAACAGTGGACAACAATATAGGCTGATGACGATGATAAAAGGCCCATCTATTATGTCTGACATCATTCGATTGATCGTGATCAAACATCTGTACCAAGGATGCAGCAATCGTACATTCCGCCAATAAATATAGGTTTTTTTGTTTTCCTATCAGATTCTCGTTTTCTGCTCAATTTTCGCTATATATCTATTATCTTTAGCCTCCTCGTTAGAAAGGTCATTGGGTAAGTTTATAATATTGGTTTTAATGAACCATTTACCCTATAACCATTCCAAGTTTCAATTTAGCACGATATACAAGAACAAGAAACTTTATCGGATCATAGCTAAGATATGTTGAAATTCAAACAATACATGAAAATATTAACTAAACAAGCTCCAAAACTTTACCAAGTATTGATGAAATATGTCTTGAAGTACTCCAAAGTCTAATAATAGCGTATAATTTGCTAGTACAGTAATAATACGCATGAAAAAGAATTTAATCTTCACATTTGTACTGAATTGGCTATTGAGAGCTCCGTTGATGAAGTTCGTCGTAAAATTATTTCTACATTTCATTTTCCGTGCACGGATTGTCCCGTAGTAATATAAGGGAGCGTGGAGAGCCCCATGGGTTCATTTTTAAACATGATTAAATTGTATGTGTATGTTATTTTAGTTCGTTTTGATATTAATGTCGCCACGCGAATTCCCAAATGCGTCTATGTATTGTATTGTATGTATTAAGCAATCATTCATTACATTCTGTAGACGTCCTTGTAAAGAAAAGCAGAACAAAGGTTCACAAATAATAAACCAATCAATAGTATTCGTAGTGGAGCTTTGTGTGTGAGTTTTGATTCTTGTACCGAGAATAAATATAGCAAAATTTAATTCTTTCAAGCTTTCTGTATTCCGGTTAGGAGGAAGAAAGCTTTTTTTAGTCAATATTTTTCAGTTAAAGTAAACCTGGGTAGATGAACCTCTGTTTTTTTTAATGTTAGTAACTCGCCATGCTGTGCCAAAGACAAAGACAAATTCATGACAATCTATAATCACTTTACCCTGGATTCGAACCCGAGACCACATCGTTTTAGCCGTAGTGTAGTAGGCACAACTACGATACCAAAGCAGTTTACCCATTGTATAAAAATAAATATAATATAGATAGTAAGAGGGACCCAATGAAGTAAGGAACCCTGAAAACCATATAAAGCTAATTCCGTTAAGTAAGAATTTCATTTGATTTGAGTGCGTCAAATGAAAAGTTTCAAGGAGACGCGATATTTTCCCTGAATTTGTTTTTGGAGATTTTATATAGAAAAGTCTATTAGGATTCTTTTATGGTTTCATATTGCTGTGCAAATATTATATTCTTTGTTCAATTAATTTGATTTCTTACTTAGTCTGAGAGTTTATGTATTCAGTAGTTATTCAAGGAATCTATAAATTGATTTTGTACGTAAAATTTTTCTTTACCTATTTGCGTGTTGTCGATGTCTCTAGTCTCTCTAATATAAAATACATCGAAAACTACTAACTAAACAAACACTACATAGATTTTTTCAATTTCCATTAAAGAGAAAATCCGCTGAACTAAGCTACGGGCTTTAAAATGCATGCTGTTTAATTGAGAAACACAATACTTTGCTCTAGTAATGTTGGGATAAAACGAGATCTTTTAAAAATACATAAAGATGTTTGCTTCGATAACGAGACACAGCACTCGAGACTGTTTGTAATGAGAATAACAACTGAGGACTATTGTGAACTATATCGATGAATGTTGTAAGAAATTTATGACGAATCTGCGCTGGGAAAGTATTTTTCTTTCTATTTTTTTATTATTGCGAGTAACGTACGGTATTGAAGAATGACAATAAAAAAGCCAAGGATTTCTGATTACTCCTTGATGAGACTGTGAGCAAGTATAACTTTTGGTTATGTTTTTTAGCACTGCGAGTAACTTACGGTATTGGCGAATAGCATTACATAATCCAATGCAGCTTTTTTTTTTTCGTAAATAACAGTTTTATTTCAATGTGTAACATTCGCGTAAATCTAAAAAACCATTAAGCTTTTTTTTTTTCTTTAATCGTCAACTTGCGATCGTCGTTACAAGTTTGACTATGATTGATTCAAAATTTATCTTTATAGAAATATTCCCGGGTTAACCACATTTTATGTTCAAAATTTAATTACAATATCAATTTCGTAATTGAACTACTGGGTTGATATTTGTAACTCGCATGTTTACCTTAATTTATTATATTTTAGCCCATATTGTAATAATATGTATTAATATATCATTGTTTCATTGATGTATATTGCTTTAATATAAATTAGTAATGGAATTTCAATATAAATTTTATTCAATTAACCGTACCGTAACCAGAATTAAATCAATTTATATTTCGTACTGTATTCTCGTCTGGTTATTTACTGTTTGATGCATGAGTGTTACCTGTTCTACTGTGAAGTACAATCGCAAACAGAAAATGTATTTTACATTAATCTCATCGCGTTATTATGCTGGCACGATGAAGAATTTACTGGAGGTAGGTCTCTCATATGTGAGGGGCTACCTGGGTGGGTACCACCGCAATGTTTATTTCTCCCGCCAAACGAATGTTGTGTTTCGGATTGAAGGACATTGTACGCAGAGTAACTACTGGACATACTGAGACTTTACATCTTATGTCTTAGGATGACGAGCGCAATGGCATGCTAAGCATTGATTTGTAAAAGGTATTGTTTGGTTTTGCTAGTGTTCGTATCGCTTACATTAGGCGAACGACATGCTCGTCTCGCCATTCACAGCAATAAAAAAAAAATGAAGTGTCTGCAATACACCATGTAAGAATGTCGCTGATCGATGCTATTATGTCAGCTTAACCGGAAAAATATATAGGCCGAATCGGAAATGCAACAGATTTCAAGGATTAATATGATGGATTTTGTTACCGTTGTGAGCGATGTTAGCAAATAGTAAAAAATCAGGATCACGAATTGTATGTTGTTGCTAAGATGATAACACCTCGACTGTGGCATTACTAAAACAAAGGAAACCGTCAAACCTATTGTAACATTTTTGAAGAATATTTTGGTAACCTAATTAGATTTACGATCTTCAGCAATGAAGCGCAACCAAAAAAAAAGACAAATAGGGAAGGAAAGAGACAGATATATGTCTATAACACTTTTGTTATCACCAGTACCGTCCGTCGTGCACTGACATGACACAGTGAATTAGTTTAGGGGTGGACAACGTGATGTGGGATTGTGATAGATGGAGCAATGCGGTTTTGGAATTCGAAATAGTTTGATCTACTGCGTACCAATTTACTGCCATTAACATAAATGTCCACTATGATCGATAGAAATGTAGGTTAGTGTAATGTTAGTGCACCCAGGGGCTGGCGTGACAAATCTCTGTATTAACAAGTATTTGATATGGGAGGTGGTAGAGGCACGCTGTTATCAGTCATGAGTCTTCATTAATGGGCAGGCTGATCTGGGGCGGTACCTCTGTCTCACCGGTAACCGATGTGAAGCGATAGCTTTGCTTTGTGAGTGAGATTTCTGGATGCCCAATTCCCCTTTCCTCTTCCCATCTATATTCGTTCCCTTTCCCTTCCCAATTTGCTGGACCGGCAATATATCCATGATCGAAGCGTTGTGGATTATCATGGGCGGCAGTGATCACTTATTATGAGGTACTATCAGGAATACCAAAAAATGTGAGATATGTTCGCGATTTAATACCTTAATTTGCCAAAAGAACTGAACAGTTTTTCCGAGCAATCAAAACGAACGGATCCTGACACGATTCGCTCCAATTAATGTTAAAAGCGAATGTATGTATTACATCAGATAGGCTCGCTACCACCGACTTCGCTAATGTCTCGCTGAGATTTCTATTATATATTTATGTAGGTGGAGTAAGATAGACAGTTCGGTAATGGATCGCGTCGAACGCACGTCCTGAAGATGGGAGATTACGCCCGCATTACTTATGTGTGTCTAGTTGAGTATGTGTTGAGCTGGATATTGTTGCTTGGAAAGATTCTATTTTTAGTAATGTTAATATGGAACAGGAATAAATCGTAAAAGTCCCGGTTTGAAGAAATCAACGAAGTGCTAACAAAGACTATTCACCATAAACCACAACAAAATCAGCTCACACCAGTTGTATTCCTATACATTTGAAAGCAAGATACGATTAAATTGGGATTACACAAAATTCCACCGCTAAGCTGATTACAATACGCCAACACTCGTGGATTTGTGTTACGTTTACAAATGTGTGATGCTCCGTTGGTTCATTGTTTGAATGGATGAGATTGTGGATAATCTCGTTTTTGTGACGTTTGCAAAGATACGCTTTGCATTGTCAGCAGTTTTGTTGGATATAATTATAAAAGATTTTGTGAGGTATTTGAGCGGTTATTACGCGTATTGTATTTGGTTGCAGCGGGTCTTAGCTCAGTTTAAATATTAAGCAATGATTAGGACTATGTAGCAACGACCCAATTTTGCATCCGCATTGGGTTAGATCACGATTCTCAAAGATCTCAAGCCAGTCAGTGTTAAGGTCTTAATTATAATAAAATCCAAACGCTTACCTACCCATATAGTCACCATGGTAAACTTAGAACCCAGCTCCACATACGAAGAGCTTAAAGTTTTCTCCAAAAGATTTTTCTATAGTCTATCCATTAGACTCGAGCTGAAGTATAATTATAACACTAAAAGCCTTGTAACATCTACGAACCATTTAAAACACCAACTGAAAATATTGTAAGTACGAGAGAACGAGAAGTACTCGAAGAATTTAGCTATTGCTGGAAAGTTATTTCAGTACTCTCTTTAACCCGTCGATTTGTGTTTAACTGTCTAGTTTTTAACAAAGATGCACGAGATCCATCGGCGGGGTCGTTGCGACCCATTTCAGTCCATTCGTGCAGTTAACGCCAATTTTGTACCATTTTTACGAGCAAACTTGCCGTGTCAAGGTTTCCGAAGACTTATTTACGAGAAAGTTTGTCTCGTCTTCAGTCCGGTTGTAATTTTAGTGTCGGTGGAATGCGATCTGTAAACAGTTGTATAAATAAATAATACATTTGTGAATAGTATTTCGATTACGGACTTAAAAAAGAACCTGAGCATAGCATCTACGGAAAGAACCAAACAAGTACATGAATTATTAGTATGGATTGAATGCGTAGAGAGATGAAATAGTTCTAATTAGTGAATATTTAAATGGATAATTGTGAATCCTAAATGCAATAAATGTAATTAAATATTGCACACAACTGCAGTTGTCGCAAACATAGTTTCCCATGTGATCTAAACGTGTAGAGGCACTATGACCACCTTTCATTAATACGAGTATGTTACTGCAGAGCTAATTTCATTGCTCAGTACACAAAGCCTGTTAATATGACGGGTAACTAACTAATTGAATACCGGAACGGTGCGCCACCGTCCCTTTGCGGTCCATCTATTGCCGTTCACAGTTGGTAAAGTTTTAAAACCACGTTAAATTTTGTTACAAGAATATTATCCGGTGAACTGGGATTAAATGCCTTTGTGTTGTTAAATGTTATAAACGAGCCGGTCTTTCCGCTGCTTGTGTGCGTTTAATGCCTTTTTCCTCGGGGAACGTTTTGTTCCTGTGAAAGAGTCCCACTTTAAAAGTACATGTAAGCGTAATCTGATAATAATTGCTTGTGCGGTGTTAGAGACTAATCCCAATAAGTTCTCTTTGGATTGTATTTCTTGGGTTTTAAAATTTGTGATGGTGTAGGAAAGAAAAATCATAAATTTTCTATTCCTTTACTGGTGGTAGGTCTCTCATATGTGAGAGGCTGTCTGGGTGGGTACCACCGCAATGTCTATTTCTCCCGTCAAACAGCAGTTTCAATGCACTGTTCTGTTTCGGATTGAAGGACATTGTAGCCAGAGTAACTACTGGACATATTGAGACTAAACATCTTATGTCTCAGGATGGCGAGCGCAGTGGAATGTCAAGCATTGCTTTGTAATTCAAGGTGTTTGGTTTTGCTACTGTTCATGAGCGGTCGCATCGCTTACCATCAGGCGACCGGCATGCTCGTCTCGCCATTCACAGCAATAAAAAAAATTTAATTACTTATGTATACTTAAATTAAGCGGTTACTTAAATAACATATTTTTAACTGAATTTATTTGACCATTGCTGTCTTTTTAAACAAAAAGATAATAAAAAAAAAAAAAACTCTTTATTTAAAACACCACAAAGTATTTACAAAAATAAAAAGAGAAAAACAAATAAGTGTTAAAAAACGGCGGTCTTATCGCTAATAGCGATCTCTTCCAGACAACCGTGCAAGAAGAGGAGATTGGTAAACATAGACGGTGCTTTTATGACACTAAAAGATAAACTTACATAAACAATACATAAATACATATTAAAAAAAAAAATAAAAAAAAAATAATAATAATAATATATAGTATAACATACATACAATATAATAATAATAAAAATATATTAATAGTAAAGTATGGACACAGTTTTAGCTTCCCAGAAAGTGTGCTTTCACTCTCGATTTAAAAGTTTCCAAGGAGGGTGATCGTTTTATACTGAGAGGCAATGCATTCCACAATCGCACTGCCTCTACAGTAAAGGAGCGATCGTAGAATGATGTCTTGTGTACCGGGAACTTCAACATCAGATTCTCTGACGACCTAAGGGAATGAGAATTTGCAGTATAGAGGAAACTAAAACGGTCCTGAAGATAGCGCGGAGCTGAGGGATTAAACAGGATACTGTAGAGAAGAGACAGAATATGAACATTCCGGCGATGTCGTATAGGAAGCCACTTGAGCTTAGTACGGAATTCGGAAACATGGTCATATTTACGAAGTCCAAATATAAACCTAATACAAAAATTTTGAAGGCGCTCAAGTTTATCTAGCTGGGCCTCGGTAAGATCGAGATAGCTGATGTCGGCATAGTCGAGGATAGGAAGCAAAAGAGACTGTGCAAGCGCAATTTTAGTGGCAGTCGGAAGGAAGTTGCGCAACCTACGCAAAGATCCCGCAGTCGCAAATATTTTGCGACTGACAGCCATCATCTGAGGCCCCCAAGACAAAGTGCGGTCGATGATTACGCCAAGGTTTTTCACGGTGTCACTGAATGGGATGGTAACCCCATCAAGCAACACGCGAGGCAAAAGTGTCCAGTCGACCTTACAGATGGTTCTTGGGCTCCCCACAATAATGGCTTGGGTTTTATTAGGATTTAATTTGAGGCCGTAAGCTTTACTCCATTTGTTAATTTTCTCGAGATCACTATTCATAAGGTGAATAGCATCATCCAGATGAGTGAGAGGAAATTGACAATAGAGTTGAAGATCGTCTGCATAAAGGTGGTAGGATGATGAAAGATTACAAGATATGGAGTTAATAAAAACTGAAAATAAGAGAGGAGATAAGACGCCACCCTGAGGTACACCGGCAGAAGTGCTACACCACGAGGAAGTCATTTCCCCTAGGCGGACACATTGACGGCGGCCATACAGGTAACTTTGAAACCAGTCAATGACGCTTGGAGATATGTTGAAGGAGCGCAGTACAGCAAGGAGAATATCAAAGTCAACTGTGTTAAAAGCGTTACTGAAATCTAGGAGCGTAAGCACTGTCAACTGCCCGTTTTCCATCCCGAGGCGAAAGTCGTCGGTGATTTTGACAAGTGCAGTGACTGTGCTATGTCTTGGACGAAAGCCAGATTGGAAGGGATTAAGAAGGTCATTTCGGGTAAGGAATGAGTGTAATTGATTATAAACTAGACGCTCGAGGACTTTGGATAAGAAAGGAAGAATGGATATGGGACGGTACTCGGAAAAGGCTTTAGGGTTCGGTTTTTTAGGTAAAGGAATAATCTGTGCTTCCTTCCATAGAGAAGGAAACACAGCATTGGAAATAGAGAAGTTGAAAATATGACACAGGATAGGGAGAACAATATCAATGATAGGAAGAAGCATTTTGCGGCCTATACTGTCCATCCCAACAGCATTAGACGCTATTGAGAGGATGCTCCTCCGAACATCACAAGCAGTGAATTGACGAAACACAAAAGAAGGAAGGTCAGGAGCGGAAGCATTCGAGAGAGAATTGATAGTAGAAGCTTTAACAACGCCGTCTATATTAGGCGTAGAAGAAAAGTGCAGATTCATTTGATTAATGTCTAACTTGTTAGAGGAACACTCTTGGCGAGACTTTCCAACTCCTAATGACCTGAGGAACTTCCAGACTTTAGCTGGATCCTCAACTTGAACTGAATCATGAATATGGCGTCTTTGAGCGTCCCTACACACCAAATTGCAGCGATTTCTCAACTTAACATAGTGAGCTCTACTAGCCTCAGTTGGATTTAACTTATATTTAGTTTTGGCTGCAGACTTTTTCTTTTGGAGCTCTTTTATTTCCTTATTAATCCAAGGTGCAGGCATGTGTTTAATTTTAACAGTTCTCAAAGGGGCATGAATATCATACAACTGGGTGACAATGCTGTTGAATAATGTGACTTTATCGTCTACAGAGTCAGCCATCATCACAGGTGCCCAATCTAGAACATTCGCATCCCTTAAGAAAGCCTCTTTATTGATACCACTGAAATTGCGCTGCAGAATGACCGTGGGTTTCAATTTAGGAGGCCGAAGTTTGTAAGAGACAAAGATAAGATGGTGATAGGAAAAACAATCAGCTAGGCATTGACCGTGCTTGGCGACATGCACTAGTGATGAAACAAGGATTAGGTCAAGTAAAGAAGGAGTCGAGTTTGGAAAATGATGGGTCGCAGTAAGGGGAAGAATATGCATGTTGCTCGACTTCACAATGCGTTCAAGAGAAGTGGAACGATGATCTTGTTTGAGAAGGCACGTATTGAAATCACCCATAATAATGGTGTGATTGTATGAGGGCATAAGATCTTCTAAAGTCTTCTCAAATGAAGCAAAATAATTAAAACGTAGGGAAGGGCTATAAAAGACTCCGAGTAGTACCTTAGTATGCGCAAGTACGACTTCAATGAAGAGGTGCTCGCCGACATTGGGCAGGGGCGGTTGAGTAGAAACACTAATAACGGAGAAGGGAATATGTGCTCGCAAATAAATTGCCACGCCTCCACCGCTACTCCCAATCCTGTCATTGCGAATCAGATTGAAGCCGGGTATAGCATATGAAACAGAAGGAAGAGAAGGTTTAAGCCACGACTCGGAGACTAATATAGCATGAATATCCTTAACGTCAAAAGACATCAGCATATCGGAGAAATGAGCCGGAATGCTCTGCGCATTAATGTGAACTACATTCAAATTCCTAGGAACGTCAGAAAAATGAGAATCCAATGTTTCTGAAAGAGAAGGGATACTCGCAAAACTATCCTCGCTGCTATTATAATCACTTGTCGAACCAAAAGATAGGAACTCACTGCTATCACTGCGATCAAAAATATTATTCATTACTAATATATAAATATATATATATACTATAAAATATAATAAAAACCTAATAAAAATTATAAAATACTGATAGATATAGATAAATTAAAAATTGCCTGCAACGCCGTCTTACTGCAGCTTTTGACAAATCGAAAATCGATTTTGTTCCCCATTTCTGTCTCGGCATGTAGCAAATACACATCATTCCATTTAACACCTGATACAACGCTTTACATTGCTGGTTGCGAGCCAAGCGTGCGGATAATATTTTGCCTTGTTACATCCTGTTTTATTATTAGATATAGCTGTTTTGGCGTATGTCCTTGCAAAAATCCGCTAACAAGCATTCATTGCATCGTATAGAATCTGAACGTTGAATATTCTACTAAGTTCGTCCAACAGCCGGGATCAGTTTCTTAGTCCTATTTAAATGAAAGTTGCCGAAACTACTTAAGATAATTTCTTACTGTACTTTTTAAGTCTTCGCTTTAATCCCAGGGGAGTGTGGAGTTTTTGTTCGGAATCGGTGATTTAAATCAATTTTTGCAGAAAGTAGATTGAAAAAATATTGTAAACCATAAGGGTGAATAATAAATCCACCTAAAAGTCACATACATAGTCCTAACCCCACACTAAGATCGAGTCTTGTGTCGTGGGTATCGGGAACTACGAACGTCTTTTATAAACATTAGTTTTAAATGTCTGTGGTATAAAACTATTTTCATAGTTACAAAATATCAAGTATTGATTTATTAAGTATCTAAATTATATATTTTATTCTTAGGAATTGCCACGGGATCCTGAATGTAGTTGCAATTTATGTTGTCACATCTGTAACAATCTGCAAATAAGTCTTGCTATTATGTATAAGATTTGTCTGAATCTAATATTGTTATGAAATCTGTTTACGAAGCATAATTTCGATGCTATTTTTGTAGTCAGGTTGGCCGAGTGGTCTAAGGCGCCAGATTTAAGCTCTGGGGCCCTACTATATTCAACGAAACGAAGTTCGAAACTTCGGATGATCGAAGTTTATATACGATACGAATGTACCTACATATACTTATGGTCATTATTGACTTATGGTCGTAACCATAGACTTATAGTTACGATGTACGTTACATAAATACGAACTTCTATAGAGTAGATACATTCATATTGTATATAAATTTTCATCGTCCGAAGTTTCGAACTTCGTTTCGGATTTATATAGTAGGGCCCCTGGTTCCCGAGAGGGAGCGTGGGTTCGAACCCCACACCTGACATATCAGGGACATACTTTGTGATTAAATTTTTTGTTGCGATTTATCATATTTTGTGATTAAATTCAACAATTAGGGTGGAAAACAACAACAATGAATAATAATTCCTTTCTTAATCCTTCCTATCTGAAAGGTATTGAGGAAGAGCTTTGCCCAGCCGTGGGAAAATATATGTCAAAAACGATTTTTCTTGTGGTCGGGGTTTGAATTATTTTTAAGGCAATGTTTATTGTTATTATATTTATTACTGTTTATTCTCAAAATATTATTGTAAATTTTACATGTAAAATAACAAAATTCCTGCAAAACTCACTTATTAGGTATATACCTACACACACAGTACATATGTACTGAAATATAAATGTGAGGTGAAATATAAATACAGTATTTGGCGGTGAGAGATAGGATATATCCAGCCCTCGCGAGTCGCAACAATTATGCCGGCTTGTCAATACTCAGATATATACAATTAATACGGCATATTATATCAGTGTAATATTTACAAATACACCTAATATAAGGAACGTTTTTGGAATATATTTTACAGGCATTGAGTAGACGAGTCCGAGTAATTTGTAATCACAGTTATGAAAATTGACGAGGCTTTGCAGATTCCCAATGGTTCTGTATCACTCATTTGCGTTTGGCAATATCTCTAAAGCCCTTTGACGTGGAACATGTTGGTATGCTTTGATATGGGGTCTGGTTCTAGCCCGGGAACTAATAGGAAGTTCATTAAATGTAGCTGCACTCTGTGCAAGTAGTTATTTATGTCAGAGATTCTATATAAGACTACCGGTCAGGCCCGGCTCTGCTCAACTGCAGATATACTTTTTGAAGATATTCTACCACCTATCTATATAAGGGATAATGAATGATTCTAATGGTGAAAGAATTTTTCGATTCGGTCCAGTAATTTCAAAGCCATTTCAATACATACAATCATATCTTTCCTCTTTATGATATTGGTGTAGATCTAAAATCGATTTTCGCGGACCAAAAATCTGGCCATAGAATAAGGGAAATGACATCTATTCCCACACGAGAAAAATGCTTAAAAGATGCACAAGTACCTACCTGACTCGCCTCTGGATATTGTAGGATCAGAAAATCTTTTGAAACCTCTAATACCTAAAAAGAGCGATTGTACAAAATATTTGTATATCAAACCATGCCTAATAGTCCACGTCTAAAATTATTTCCACAATTTAAATGTATTCCCAACAAGATAAATTATGAATGTAACCCGACATATTTTAATGAACAAGCCCCGACATATCTCTTAGGCAATTTCACCGGCATTTAGTTTACAAACATTTTATTTAATTCTACAAAACAGAGTTTTTGCGAACACAAACGTTATTAGCGCGGAGACGGCGTGTAATGAACACCGAACAATTTAAATGTGAAAAAATAACTGGTACGTGCTGAGTCACGTATTTTGCATTTGGTGTAAACATTTTAAACTAGCCCAATTGTATT
Source organism: Hyles euphorbiae (assembly GCA_023078785.2). Classification (NCBI taxonomy): domain Eukaryota; kingdom Metazoa; phylum Arthropoda; class Insecta; order Lepidoptera; family Sphingidae; genus Hyles; species Hyles euphorbiae. The sequence goes on along the minus strand of CM041032.1, from coordinate 3,546,477 downwards.
TTCGTGGAATTTTGGCTGTTGAATGGTAATTCTGGCTACAATATACCTAACCTATCTTTAGGTAGATTAATTATAGTAGTAATTATGCCTTCGTCGGGTATTTATTTTGCTGATTATGAGTAGTTATAAAAGGATAGTTTATGAAATGCTTGTTTATAGCTGTCATTATCATTTATTTATAAATATTGTTTCACAACTATTACTGAAAATAAAAAGTAATTTAATAATTGTTTACTGGGCTCTATTGTTACAGGTCCATAATGTTGTATTGAGGAGAATAGAGATAGCTGGAGAACTCTCTATTCAAAGGCTAAGGTCCACTTTGGGTCACTGAGCCACCGGAGCTAGTTAGTTAGTTAGACCTAAACATTGGTATAGTTTGAAGCTCATTTTATATGAATATGTGGGTGTGGCTGGATAGCGGTAGTGTAGTGCGTAAGCGAAGGTGAAGCGTAGTGAAGGCGATCACAGTGACGTGTTTTGCGCCCGCGCAGCTTTTAGTTAGCGGAGGCCTCCCTCCGCAGGACCGCCGTGGAGGAGTGGCGTTCCAGGTTGGAGAACCCAAGTGCTGGCACGAGGACCGTCGCGGCAGTGCGACCTGTCCTCCAACAATGGCTGGAGAGGCGCCACGGTGCGCCGACATTCCGGTTGACGCAGGTGCTCACCGGGCACGGTTGCTTCGGTGCGTACCTGTGTCGCGTAGCCGGAGCTGAGGAGTCCGCCGTGTACCACCACTGTGGCAACTGCCGCGAGGACACGGCCCAGCACACACTGGAGGAGTGCCCAGCCTGGGACGAGGAGCGCAGCGCTCTCACTGCGGTTTTGGGTGGAGACCTCTCGCTGCCGGCCGTGATCGCCGCCATGGTTGGCAGCCAGAGGTCGTGGCGAGCCATGCTCTCCTTCTGCGAGCGCGTCATGTTGCAGAAGGAGAGCGCCGAGCGGGATCGTGAGCGGAACGATCCCGCTCGTCGTCACCGCAGACGAAGAACGAGGCGCCGGGACGCCAACTAACCCGGCGCCGCAGAGGCCACACGGGGCCGCCTTCCCTATCCTGGCGGCCCCCGAGACGTAGCGCTACAAGCGTCAAAAAGCCGCGTCGCTGTAAGCGGCAGTGCACGTGGAGGCGGTCCTGGCGCGTCTGTTGAGCGGTATCCCGGGGCCGTCTCCAAAGTGCACCGATGGTGGCCAACGCGGGGTTTTTAGTCGGTATTTCGGTGCGCAGACTACGGGTAGGGACCCGACCCAGCATCACGTCTCGCTGGGCCGGAAGGCGCACCGGTGAGTCCGACACACCCTCGCCCCTTCGGGGGCGGGATGGTCCGTAAAGGGATTTTCCCCGCGAGAAAAAAAAAAAAAAAAAAAAAAGGGACCGCTACAGATACATATACTACGTACATATTCCTCATTAATCATTTATCTTTAAGATTCTAGGAAATCATGTATTAATTTATTTTGTGTGGTTTAGGTGGGTTTGTGTAAACTTAAAAAGTTGACAGATTATAGTATTCTAAAATTGTATTATACTATTATTACATTATAATTTTACTCTAAGCAGTTTGACTACAGTAACAGAAATCTGAGAAGTAAGAAAATAAAAAATATGGCAGTTTTCAACTGAGTTGGGCACCTTTTATTTAATTCAAGGAGCTTTTTATTTTAAATTTGGCTCGGTCTAATTAGGTGGTCTCCGAGCTGCCGGCGATACATTCCGAGATATGTTTAAGGTTAATTGTATTAAATTGTTGAGCGACAAAATTTGTTGCTGTGGAATTTTGTATATATTTTTTGTAAAATATATGGTGGCTTACCTGAAGACATAATATAGTTTCTTAAACTCGTAACATATTACTTGTAGGCGTCTAACAACCGCTGCCAATAAACAATCCCAATCCAAAATTTGCCGTTTGAGATTTACAGCTTAATCTTTTTTCTAATACTATATTGCCAATAATCAATCTCAGTAGTGAAAAAACTATGGCAACATGGTAAATGACAAATCGAAAAGTAGAAAACAATCCAGATTGACTTCAATCTATTTTTTTTGATTGATTATTGGCATCGGCCGTAAGTGGTGTCGATACCGTAAAGGTAACGAGAATATTATTAATTGATTTCATCGAATTTTTTTTTAATTAACTAAGTGATCGCTCGAAATTTAAAATATGCTGTTATACTATGGAATATGGATAGACATTTCTCACTTATGTTTGAAACTGAAATCACATACATGAAATCAAATTCAAAGTCTTAAACTGCGCAATATCGCATGACCACAGCAATAGCCTGTTCAGCCCATTACAGTTTTGCGTTCCAATAGTACAGTTTTATAGCATTAATATATTGCTGAAGTTAGTTTTTCCTTATGCTATAATTCTTGCCTGAAGTTCAGCCTAGACATTTTCGAAGGAGTACAGTTACATGGAATTTTGAATTTGTTGTTTTGCACCTTTATTTACGAAAGCCGCATTTTAAATTGACTCTGACTGTACTTTTACAATCTTTTGTCACGGAAACACTTTATCGGTGCCGACTGTCTGTTGTACAGTTGGTTTCATAGATTAAGTAAGTGAAGAAAGGAATGTCCTGATATTTTTTCAAGGCGTTATTGGGCTAGGATTTTATGATGTTGAACACAAAAACTCATTGCATTATCTGGCGAGGATCTCTTGGAATTGAAATATAAAACATTTTATTAAGTTTTTCAGTTCGATTGTATTTTAAAGTTTTGAATATAAACAACAAATATACTGCTATGTGTGTTTTTTATACTAAGTAAGATACAGCAAAACATAACCGTCATCTTAGGGATATATTGTGTCGTGGAAATCACAAATTATGTGCGATAACACATCCTGTCGGAATACCAAAAGGCACACTAACGTACGAAAGACAAAGGTATCAATGACAAAGGACGGACAAAGGTGCCACCCACATTTCGCCTAGAATGTTCCATCGCACGATGTGATAGCATATTGCCATATAGGGCACAAATTCCTGATTCGGAGCTGATAATGAATAGAATAATTCAATATAATTTTGCCGTATCTAGTGTTGCCCAAATGCAAGAACAAGACGAGACTTAGCCAGTCTTGGTCTTGGTCTTGCGCCAATACACCTGATCTTGGTCTTGGTCTTGGTCTTGCGCTCCCAGTCTTGGTCTTGGTCTTGGTCTTGCAGCAAGAGTCTTGCAAGTCTTGCAATTACCTATTAGTCTATTACTATTTATTGTATTCATTTTCATTCTAAGCACTCTGAAACTTATTTATTCTTTGGAACACCTGTAGGTACTCTTAAAATTCGAAATTATTTTGCATGAGTATACCTACGCCCTATGGCGGCAATCAAATTACAAATAGTGTCAAATGTTATGATTTCGGCGTGGCGACAACGATTGTTTTAGATTTCAAAAGAAGCCGCCGGCGCGTGTATCATAACCATGTACTTCCGAAAAGCGGCAAATTTCTTTGAGAAGTAAGTACAAAACCTTTGATGCCGCATTATCAAAGTGCCGATGGTTAAAACATAACTATGCATGCACTCAGTTTGATTTTAATAGATATTTTTTTATTCGCTATGTTTATGGTATTAGTCGTAATGCGCATAGGTCCAGCTTTTCATATTCTTTGATACAGTTTTTTGCGTCTCATAGAATTCCTAAGCGTACCTACCTATACACCGAACTGTTACACCTAACTACTCAGTGAAATAGCGCTAAGTCCTAGCTGCAAGACGCAAGAGTCTTGCAGGCTATGTCTTGTTCTTGCTCAAGTCTTGCACGGTCAGTCTTGGTCTTGGTCTTGCTAAAAATACGCGGTCTTGTTCTTGGTCTTGGTCTTGCAAAAACGCAAGAACAAGACCAAGACTGCAAGACCAAGACTGAATTTGGGCAACACTAGCCGTATCCAGGATTAGAACCTGAGACTTCAGCTTTGTAACCGTACCGTAGTACAACTATGCCACTGAGGTAGTCGAATAACGATATAATTTATCACTTTCCTATTAAAGATACCGATTACTTTATTTATTCATAAATAAACCTTAAACTAACCAATAATATTGTATGTTAAATAAACCAAAATATATTATATTTTGACGGTATAAAAGTGCTTTGAATACGTCATAAGGTTTCTTCTTTTCCTACGAAGGCTTTATTTTCCGAGGCAACGATGATTTGTCATATTTACGTGACGTAACTGGTTATATCATGCTTGTGAGCTGAAAAAATGTGCTTCGTTGCCTATAACATTTGGCTTCTATGAATCGTTTATTCGATACGGATTTTCGCGAATAAATTCGGTGAAAATGTGGTTAAAGGTTATTTTTATAGTGAGATACGAGTATATGGATCAACTGAATGTCTTGAAGCATGTGAATGTAGTTTTGTGAATATAAATACGAACATTATTATTCATAGACTGTTTTAAAAACTATTACAGTTATTTTTTGACAGCCTCCGTGGCGCAGTAGGTTAGACGCAGGCTGTTAAACGTGAGGCCGAAGGTTCGATCCCCGAGCCGACACAAACATTAGTGTGATGCACAGGTATTTGTGTCGGATCTGGGTGTTTGTGAGACCAAAAAGTCTCTCGTAGTTCCTGATACCCACAACACAAGATTCGAACTTAGTGTGGGGTCAGAACTATGTATGTGACTGTTGGGTGTATTTATTTATTTATCAATTGTTTTGTCTTTTCCTACTGAATTCAAAAGTTCAAATTGGACAAACATTCGGAAGCTAAAATTGGTCGTAAGGCTCTCTATGACCGTATTCATAGAATAAGTAAACAAATACACCCAACGGTCACATACATAGTCCTGACCCCACACTAAGATCGAGTCTTGTGTTGTGAGTATCAGGAACTACGAGATACTTCTCGGACTCACTAACACAAATATTTGTCGCGGTGCGGACAGTGAATGAAGAATGTAATCGCTTTGATTCTATAAATTTGTGCTGAAATAAATAAAATAAAAGGAAATAGTTACATAGGTATTGCCTACCACGCTGGGTTCCAAAATATTGACAGCTTATCAACGTTTCTTAATTATTTAAATTAACGTGAATTTATTATCAAATACTCGTAATTTTAAATATTTTTACCTATCTATAATTACCATTATCTATAATAAATATCTTATGATTCATAATCTATTTCTCTAATCTCTATTCAATACTCTTTATATTAATAAAAGTAATAATAACACTGACACGCGGGAAGCTCGCGAGTACAAGGCCGTCTGAAAACGTGGCTCGGCTCGCCCAAACATTTGCTTGCAGACAAGTGTTTGTCGACCACGCCATACAGATCTCATTGTAAAACTTGCCTGTCGGAGTTATATTACAGAAATATAATTTGTTCGGGTTTGTAGTATTTTTTGTATTATTAGGTTTTTGTATGCGCCTAGCTTTGATGGCTAAATTACGTACTCTTTTATGGTTTTGAGGTTCAAATTACATTAAATGGAATGGTCTGGGAACGAGATTAGTGTCCAGGCGTAGCAATAGGGCCCTACTCTCATATATGATACTTGACTTAGACGAACTGTGAGTGGCATTAGTTAATTTATATCTGTACTGTACTGTATCAGCCCATATACGTCCCACCGCAGGGCACGGGCCTACTCTACAATCGAGAATACGATTGAGAGTGGTTAGGCCACGTAGTCCACCACGCTGGCCTAGTGCGGGTTGGCGGACTTACATACCGTAGAAATTCTTATGAATCGCTGTGGTATGCAGGTTTCCTCACGGTGTTTTCCTTCACCGTTTTAGTGCGTGGTGATTGACTATCAATACACACATGACTCCGAAAAGTCAGAGGTGTGCCCTGGAATTCGAACCCGCGACCACCGTGAACATGTTGGCAGCCGCGTCTAGTCCGTTTACCAACAGGCCACCACGCACTTTATAATTTATATCTAAGCAAGCAAAATGCCTAGTTTCTCACTGTAATAATAATATTTGACAGCCTCCGTGGCGTCGTTGGTTACCCCCCGGATGTGAAACGAGAGAGCGCGGGTTCGATCTCCGCACCGAGACAAATATTTGTGTGATCCACAGGTATTTATTTCGGGTCTGGGTGTTTGTGAGACCAAAAAGTCTCGTGTAGTTTCTTATACACACGAAACAAGATTCGATCTTAGTGAGGGTTCAGGACTATGTATGTGACGGTTGAGTGTGTATATTTATTTAGTTATATAACATTTTTAAGTATCATTAGTGGCTGGACGAGAGCGGCTAGGCAGACTTCATTGATTGGTTTTTTTATTAATATAGTATATTTAGTTTTCTTCAATATTGAAAATAGTATAGTCTGTAAAGTAATGTAGCTTGTTCGGATTACAGCCCGAATGAAACTTAAGCACTTCTTTATCACTATTCCAAGAAAAATCGACGCGAAAAGCTTTGATGTCGTGTTTCCTTCGGTCAATAAGTTAGCTCAAGTCCCAATAATCCCTAATCTTCAATCCTTTATCCGCAAAGGCTGACAATATTACTTTGATTTCTGCTTCTATTTTTTTCGCTACTTCAAATTATAAAAGTGTGAAAGTAATTTTTATATTACTTTATAGGTATTTATTCACCCGTAAAAAGGATACGAACTTACAAACGAATAACGACAAACATAACTTATGAGGGAGCCTAATCACTACATCGCTGTCCCTATGTCCCTTTGTATGCTTAAAACTTTAAAACTACGCAACGGATTTTGATGCGGTTTTTTTAATAGATAGAGTGATTCAAGAGGAAGATTTATGTGTATAATACGTGCATATTATTGTAGAGAAATCTATATGCACCTGGGCGAAGCTGGGCCGGGCCGCTAGTATTACAATGAAATAAGCTGATCTAACTGCTTTAAATCTCAACGTCCAAAATACAAATACACAAGTACTTGAAAATAAATATCTTTAATCTTTATAATACTTAAAGAAAATAAATAATAGCAAGACAATATGTTTTATGTATTACAAAAAATACTTGCTACAACTATAATACTTAATAGTTATAATACGATAATAAGTGGACGGCGATCTAATTATTCTTTTGCTACGATTTATTATTTTACATAAGCTGTGTGACTAATTTTGTTTTTTTGTTTATATACCCTCGGTGAACGGTTTCTACTACTATCTTCAATAGAAGAAAATTCAAAAGTTTATGTGGGAAACATATTTTTGGTCAAACTTATTTCTGACTTGTTTGTAGTTCTTCAATGGGTGATATATTTTGTGTTTCGACATTTTCGAAGTTTTTATATAACGGGGAGAAGGCCCGTATTATTATACGGAATTAATAGTATGGTTCTGATCAGATTTTGTTAAATTTAACACTAGACATCGAGCGTTGTCGGACTGGTTCGTTAATATAGATTCATGTATTACGTATCCCTGTATGAATAATATGAAAAGTATTTCAATTGTTATTTTAGCTAACTATACATTATTAATTGAACTGCTCTATATTGAACTAAGGTACAAATCTTGTATAATCACAGTATTGTAAACTTGTTTTGAAAAGATAAACACTAGAATTTCTTGCCCGTTGTTCTCTGTCTAAAACAGTCTTGTGAATCGGGTGGCAGTGAAAAAAGATAAAGTAACTGAATTTGAATAATGTATGATAATTATGACAGTAAATTTTATGGATTCAATAAAAACAAAAAAAATCTTATAGTGAAACATTGTCATTGCCATTGTCTTTTACCTATGGACTATAAAAGGATATCTCTATCAGCTCATAGAGGACTTAATGCAGGGCAGGGACCTCTTCTACAATCGATAGTGCCATTGAGAGGGGTTAGGCCGTGCCCACCGCTGGTCTAGTGCGGGCTGGCGAACTTTTACATACCATAGTAATATAAGGGTGAAGGAAAACTTATTGAGGAAACCTGCATATCATAAAAGGACACGCAATCATAAAATTGCTTCACAATTTCCTCACTGCAGGTATAATATTTTGATATTTTATTCGAAAATGTAATTTACTACAACTGGCTGCGGTGAGAGCAGCTATACTCGCGGGAATCCGGCTCATCCGAAGATGTAATTACTCCAGGATGCAGGGACATTATTTATTTATCACTGTGAAACCATGTTTTTCTCATTAAAATATTAGATGTATTTTTTTCAGTGGTAATGTGATTACACTGATGTTTAATACGATATAACATTTTAATGATGGTATGTGCGAGGCCGCCTAGGTAGGTACTAGGCAATGTTTATTTCAAAAAGCAGTGTAAATGCACTTTTGTGTTTCGGTTTCGTTTTAGTCAACACTGGATATTGAGACTATTAAGTCTTAATTTATCTTATGTCTCAGGATGGCTATCGCACTAGAATGCCAAGCATTGTTTAGTAATTTTTCCCGTTGTTTGGTTTTTCTAATATCAATGAGCGGTTGTATCGCTTACCATCACGCGGATGGTATGGTATGATATACCATGTGTGTTTACATTGATGTGCCATTGGTCTCAAAGAAGTTTCTTCATTCATTCTTCCTTCCCCACAATCTTTAGCCTGCTTCAGTATGAGGCTCGTGACTCTTATGTCTTCCTTACGAGATCAAGAAATTACTTTATTGTTCAGTGTTAAAGCACATGAAGCTAGTATAAAAATAGCCCCACTTCAACGACATATCACAACATCCAATAAATTCTCCTCGCAATCCGAGAAATCGATTCAATAACCAACAAGTTCAATACGTTTCTGCCAACTATAACGCAATATTCTTTGACTCGTACTGAAGTTGTTCAACGACTTATGGATTATTTTTCAACTGTGTTACCATTCGCCAAGAGTCAATGCTTCGTGTTCGTACGACGCAATAGTTCGGCGGTGCTGAAGTGAAATTGCTCTATCAATTTCGTGTTTCCACGCCGAAGAACTTTAATTGCTATTTTAATTTCCTTCAGACCTTTGCACGAGTAAATATTGGTTGTGGATCGGTTTATTATCAGTTAATAGCTATTCGTGTTTGCAGTGTGTTAGTGTTGCTTTGTATTGGTTAATTAAATTAATAACTACACACTGCCAGTCAGATAGTTCAGACAATTGTAATTACGTTTGATGTGCGCGTATTTGCATGTGTATAGCGATTGTGAGATTACTAAAATAAGGGACAAAATATGTACATGTTGATTGCATACAAATTGTTATTGTTGTTCAAACTGAGTCTTTCTCTTCTATTTTGTCAATCATAGTCCACTGCGCTACATATTCCATGAAAATGATGCAGTCTATTCTTATCCATAAATTAATCCGAAGAAATATTCATACATACATAAACTCACGCTTTTTTTCCAGAAGGAGTTGACAGAGGTTGGTAGAGAGACCAGGACAACCATATTTCGCTTAGTCTGTTAGTTCCCACGATGTGACAGGGAGCGAGCCTATCATCATATCGGGCACAAATTCCTGACTCCGGCTGATAGTGAATAGAAACATCCAAAATCACTTTCCCCGACCCGGAATTCGAACCCCGACCAATGCATTGCAATTATACCATAGACAAAATGCACCAACGAGGTATTCTGTCAAAATGAATGAACCAAAAATGATGTACTGCATTATTATTTTTCTTAGACATAAATCACTGCGTCTTTATTATGATAATACAATTTATCATTCACAGCGGAAAATTTAGTACAGAGCCAAATTTGCCGAGCAATGCGTGAGAATACTACGTATGGTAATGAAATCTGCACGCAGCAATTTTATTTATTACAACCACAAATTAGTTACGAAATTCCTGGAATAAGAGGTGTTCATGCTTAATAGCATACGAAAAGCCAAAATTGAATTTACTGGAAATGTCCATGAATTATAATTATCGTATTCATATTTTTCTTTTGTTTTTTCAGGTACGAGTTTTCTCTCCATTCGTCAAAAGATGTGCGTGAGCCATGATATATCAGGTTTGGGTTAAACAGTTATAACATTAATGGAACAGTGAATATTACTGCTTACCGGCCTTGCGGAAGCTCAGCGTTGGGTTTTATTACCAGCGCATACTGAGCATAAAACGTTTTGTTGTCAGACACTGTTATATATAATATTATATATTAGTATTAGTATTAGTAGTAGTAGTCCCACCTATCATATCGTGGGACGGAACATGCAAGGTGAAATGTGGGTGTCCTGGCACCTCTGCCTACCCCTTCTGGGAAAAAGGCGTGAGTTTATGTATGTATGTATATTAGTTGCAATTACTTAAAGCTGTAAACAAAATAAATGTTTCTTTATTTCGTCTTTCTATTAAAAATTAAATTGTAATAGAAAAAATTTCGTAACTTTCTAAATGTTTCACAACAATGCTTAAAATATCAAGCTGAAAATCCAAGTTATTACCATGTGCGCTGGGTTATGCCTACCGCATATTCTGGAAGCGCAGAATGGCACCAATCCAAAACATTTGAATTAATATTAAACGTATTCTACATATTTTAATGTACAAAGGCTGTAATCAATATTACCATCCTACGAAACCGCGTATCCACTCATTTAATTGGTGAAGTTTTCAAATATTAAAACCCGTATTTATTTAATGATCTTTCCCCGATATTGGACTTCATTTTCATTAATTAATTATAATCGATCGCAGCTTTTCTTTCCTGTAAAACTGTGGCAACTCCAATGGCCAACGTTGATTAAAATTCGTAGAAACCCTTTACGGTTTTTAATCGAAACCCTAAGATAAACAGCGGAAGTATTTAGAAGCGATTGACTGGATTGGACGGGATCGCGTTCTTTGTTCGCTCGAATTGAAACGGTTCTTTCTGCTTGTATAATTGCCGCCGGGAATCGCTGAAAACTGCGGACTCGCTCTTTGCACTGAGCGTCATTAACGAACGCATTTTATTTGTGAGCGAATCATTGTGTGTGGCTTTGTGCAGCGCGATTGCGAGCTGACAGCGGATGTTATATTCTTTAAAGATTTTCTGCTGAAATAAAACTATTATTTACGGATTTTATCGGGAATTTGGTTTGATTTTTACATTTTGAACTTCCCGACGTTTCGATTAGTCCGCCCCGTGACTACCAAAGCTGTAAAGTAATCGAAACGTCGCGTCGGGAAGTCCAAAATGTAAAAATTAAACCAAAGTCGCGATAAAATCCGTAAATAATAGTTTTATTCATTCATTATTTTAAATAATAGTGTTATTTCAATGTATTACATTCGCGTAAATCTAACCACAATTTTCTGTTGATTTATTTTTAAGGAATGTTTTTTTTTTCTAGCATGTGTATTTGCTACATCCATCTATACAGAATATTATATTTATGTGGCCGCTTAGGTGAATGATATTGTAGACAGAGTAACTACTGGACATATTGAGACTTAACATCTCATGTCTAAGGATGACGAGCGCAGTGTTGTTTGGTTTTGCTACTGTTCGTGAGCGGTCGTATCGCTTACCATCAGGCGAACGGCATGCTTGTCTCGCCATTCATAGCAATAAAAAATAATAGAATTGTCTTCAATAAGAATACATTTTCAAATTGCTAGTGCATACGTAGATTTTTTGAAGGTATACAAATTCAGAAACGCACATATATAACTCAGCCATTGTACGTCGTAAAACGGTTTGAACAGCTTTCATTAGGTGTTTCATAGAGTACACAAAGGTCTTGTAAGTAGGGTCGTGATTTGACTGCTACTAAAAACCGAATATATGTGTATTTAAATGAAATAATTAAAATATCTACTCGCTTTTCGCACGTAACTTGCGCTTAATAATTACACGTTGCGGCGTTACGAATGAAACAAATGCATAACGTAAGTTATGTTCAACATAATGAATTTATGCGATATTACGTGTTCTGTGTGCTTTTTTTTTTATATTATAGGGGGCAACCGAGCATGCGGTTCACCTGATGGTAAGTGAACACCGCCGCCCATGGACATCTGCAACACCATAGGGCATGGAGATGCGTTGCCGGCCTTTGAGGTGGGAATACGCTCGTTTTTTGAAGGTCGCCAGGTCGTTTCTGTCCGGGAATGATGCCGCTGGCAACAGGTTCCACAGATTTGTAGTACGTGGGAGAAAGTGCCGGGAAAAACGTACTGTAGTAGATTTCCAACCTCCAAGGTGATGTGGTAGGTTCCTTTATGATAATGTCGCGACTCAAATGTTTGCGCTTTTGTGCCGGTCTCATATACTTGTTTTTAATTTGTTCACACGTCGCCCTGGTTGGTTTTTAATGAAGAAATGGTGTTCGTTTGTTTTATTTCTTGTTTGTGAAATTTTTATGTAATGGTCTGTGTAAGGTGTATTGTATTTACAATCTCTGCCTGAAACTACCTCGATTAGTTGTACTACGGTACGGTTACAAAGCTGAGGTCTCAGGTGCGAATCCCGGGTCGGGCAGTGATATTGGATTTTTCTATTTATTAACAGCCTGGTGTCAGGAATTAGTGCCCGATATGGCGATAGGCTCGCCCCATATTATATCGTGGGACGGAACATACAAGGCGAAATTTGGGTGTAAATACTGTATCAGCCCTTATAGGTGGGACCTGCAGGCCAATACAATCGAGAGTGCGATTGAGAGTTGTTAGACCATATAGTCCACCACGCTGGCCTAGGGCGGATTAGCGGACTTTACATACTATAGAAATTTTGTTTTCCTTCATTGTTACAGTGTGGTGATTATCAATACACACATGACTCCGAAAAAACAGATGTGTGCCCTGGGATTCGAACCTGCAACCACCGTGAACATGTTGGCAGCCGCGTCTGGTCCGTTTACCAACATGCTATCACGCACTCCAATTAGTTGTTTTCTGTGTTTGATAAAAGTGATCCTACAATAAATCCGACACCTGAACAAATGTATACTAAATATTGCATTCTTCGATCAAATATATACTTGGGAGTTGTAGTAAAAAGTCTTAAATTATAATCAATATTAGGTAAAAATAAACTTTATTATTTTAAATTAAGATTTATTATGTTTTGGACCACACTAAAATCAAATAAGAACACACGCTTATTCGTACTCTTATATCTCTTGCAGTTTTTATCGTTTTTTATGTTTATAATCTAGTTTATATTTGATTAAAATACACGGTCCATACTAAAGATAGTCAATCACCACGCACTAAAACAGTGAAGGAAAAACATCGTGAGGAAACCTGCATACCATAGCGATTTATAAAAAATTCTATGGTATGTAAGTCCGCCAACCCGCACTAGGCCAGCGTGGTGGACTATATGGCCTAACCACTCTCAATCGTACTCTCGATTGTAGAGGAGGCCCGTGTCCTGCAGTGGGACATATATGGGCTGATTCAGTACAGTACAGTACTAAAGATACCTACTCCCGTTCCGACAGCTGTAAGTCGGTTGCCATCTTGTTCAGGCCGGGGTACATTTTGTCGTAATAACGGTAGTATGGTAATAAATACTATGAATATGCACATAATTTCTCTTAGAGACGGGACTTTGTAGAGCAAGTTCCTTTGGGAAGTATTAAATCGGAACTCTGTTAAGTTTTAAAGACTTACTTCGGTACTTTGTATTATGACAGTCGACATATTTATGTCTTTGATATACGAGCGGCTCGTCACTTAATGGGTATATGACTCGTTAGAATTGTGTCGTCTTTCGTAGGTTGTTTGAGGGCTTATTAAGTTGTTGGATGAAATATACAGGAAGGTAACATAACAAACAAACATAGACACACGCCTTCTGCCCAGAAGAGGTAGGCAGAGGTGTTATCAGGACACCTATATTTCACCTATAATTAGGTTTGGGTTAAATATGCGTCTTTCGGGCAGGATTTAATGAAATGTATCTATCCTGTCACGTTTATCGATCTGAAAAACTTACACAAAGATAATTAGTATATTTCAGAATGTAATACAGAATGCAGTTTATTTAAAGATGCATACACAGAATAGTAAACAAACGGACTTAACCTTTACTCTCGAACTAAGTGGGTCAAACGGAGCCACGTCCTTGCTAAAAAACTGAAAACAACCTCGCCAACCATATAATGAATATCGCGCGCGCTTTCGCCACAAGAAACCCTTTTGTAAGACAATACCAAGTTTTCATCACAATAAAACGCACGGAGCGAAACGAAAGCGGGGAATTTCATTTTTATTTTAAAAAAACGTGTCTAAGAATGTACACAAATGCTCGTCTGCCTCGGGGGAATTTTAATTATGTTTACATACACTTTTAGGGGTCGACAGAACAACACACTAGCCATTTTTCACGGTGGCTCGGCACGGGCCCGCCGGCAACTTGCAACGACCTGGCCAACCGTTTAATTTAATGGACTCGCTACACACATTTTTCAAGTGCAGTGCGACTTGTTTTTGCATGTTTTTTTAATAGTGTGTTAGTTGTTTTTTTTATTTAATGATGTGAAAGATTTTTAGGATTGTTAAGTTGTTAAAATATTATATAGTAAAGCAAATTAAGAACTAAAGAAACGGGGTCTCGTGTGCAATTCGAAAGTACACTTTTTCTTCGAACTGCAAAGTGTCATTTATTTAATATTTTACGGCCAAAAAACTTTAATCCCACCACGCTAAGTTATAAATATCCCGCTCGGTTTGATATACGACGTATTTGGTTTAAAACCGCGAAATAAATATACTGGCCGCTGTCACGCCATTTTGCTAGAATTTATTTTATAACTAAGGCAACGTTATGGCATGTTGTAGAGCATATTTTTCTTTAAATTTGACATTTCCTTATATGAGAGTTGTTTTTTCACTTTCAGCTACAGGATTTCATGTTCATGTTCGTCTTCGGTAATCGCTATCTTTTTAGTTTTTTTAACGTCTGTCCTACTTATCTAAGTCAGCTTATCGAAAGCACGATTAAATTTTGATTGCACCTCAGCAATTATTTAATTCATATAGTAATTACCTATTGTTATACTGAGCCCGAGTCTTCTGTGTGATAGAGTAAGAGTCATGATATCATATCAACTCATAGACATCCCACAGCCTATTACAAAAGTAAAATTTGGTAACATTTATGGCTGCAACTAAACTAACCGGATCCTTGAGAGTATATCAATACACACAATTAGTACTGTGGATTCTTAGCAAAAATTACATACAATACAGGGTATATCAAGACTGCGACTGAAAAAGAGGTCATGTGGTAGTTTTCGGACACAAAGCAACTAAAAAGTTTGCAAAAACAAGCGACGATGTTTCGTGTATATTTTTTCCTATCGTCGTATTTACCCTGCATTGAAGATGGAGGATTTGAATAATCGTTTATTACAGTGATCTCCTAGTTATGTACGTTCGCTCATATATTTTTTTTGCCTCAACCTCAGTATAAAAATTAAAAAGGTGTACTTTGAGCTCTAACTTCCAACCTCGAATATACTAGTGCGTTTGCTGCCAATTAGGTCTTTCAGTTTCGACGGAAAATTAAGTCTTATATAAAATAATGTACATTGTACACACTGTAGCAACAATGATAAATCGGCTCCCGCCAGCTCATACCAACTGCAACCACAGAAACTTGACGTGCTGACTTGGAACTATTAACCTCAAGCGTTCAGACGGCTTGTATATTTGCGATATCCGTCAAGAAGTAGACCAGGGCTATTTGTTGGCGTCCGTGCGGTGACAAATGAGGGTCTCGGCTGCGGACCTGGCCGAACCGCGGGTACGATGTTGCGTAATCAATGTATAGTTATTTATATACAGGGTATATCAAGAGTGCTACCGAAAACGAAGCCGGGTGGTAGTTATAGTGACTTCAGACACAATGCAAATAAATTTTGTGCAAAAATTGCAACGATTTTTTTTCTATTGTCGTATAAGGGTGGTAAATACATAGTTTTTTTCTGAAATAATAGCGTACACCTTTTTATTTTTAAAGACGCTATGGTAATCAAGGCTTTAAATTAATATTTTAGCAAAAACAATGGATTTACCACCCAAATTCGAAGATACTTAAAAACAGATAAAAAAAATTGTCGCGTTTCTCTGCGAAATTTTTATTTACATTGTGGCTGTAGTTACTTAAACTACCACCCGGCTTCGTTTTCGGTAGCAGTCTTGATATACCCGGTATTATTTTTTGCGGTGCTTATTGTATAAAATTATGCAGCTAATTATGTAGTTTATAATGGTGTAATAAAGCTATAACTGAAGTGGAGTTTTATAGTTTGTGTTTATTTTAGATTTTAATTTGTGATATAAGATGTTACTGTGCTAGCATAAAGTAGTAGTGGAATAATTATGATAGATTTATTTATTAAATCGATACAACAATTTATCGGTGTGCCACCCATAAAATTACATGTTATTTTATAGAGGACGAGCGAGGTGACGAGCCTTTATAAGTGTATATGTTATGGGTCAAGTGATTAATGCGGGCAGTATTCATAATGCCCGGGCAGTATGAATATTGCCGAGCCATATCGGGCCAAGTGATTAATTACAATCTAAACTCATCTATTTATCACAATGCCCGGGCATTATGAATATGGCTACATTATGATCGGGCAATGAGATTAAAAGGTGATTTTTTACGTGGTGCGCTGCCCATAAATTAGAAAGGTTGAATTGATCTGCTTATATTTAGTTGTTTTTTTACGTCCGAAACATTATCTTCAGAAAAAAAATAGTGTACCCACTTTATGGATCAGTTAGGTCGACTGTGCCCCAAAACCGACTCGGAACACCCCGACTTCACGTAGTCTTTTGGCTACCGACCCTAGAGTGTATATAAAAAGCCGGAGGCGCGGAGGGAGAGCAGCCCCCGCCCGCTGTAACGAAGGATGGACAACCGTGCGAACCGTAGCGGCTGAGGTGTAAAATGAGGTGTAAATAAGTGTTTTAAGGGTTAGGTTGCTATAATAGATATTTCTCAGGAATGGTGCGTTACCTTTTCATAGGGGTGGTACGAGGGGAGGTGCGACCCTCCCCCTCCCTCTCCACCCCCTCGTGCTGCCCTATTCTAAATTCTACCACTTCGGCTAATTGTTTTGATTTTGATTTCCTTTACATCACTCTGCCCAATAGGCACTTGTCATTATTCATAATGCCCGGGCAATGTGATAAATTGATTGGTTATAATCACATTGCCCGCTCTCATTGGGCATTATTCATATTGCCCGGGCATTATCAATAATGCCAGATTAATCACGTGGCCCATAATATATACAGCATTCATTTGTGACAAAAATAAAAACACAACTTAATCTAAAACAAAATGAAGTACAAAATAAAAATAATAAAAACAAATTAATACATAAATAAATACACTCAACTGTCACGTACATAGTTATGACCCCACAGTATGATCGAGTCTTGTGTCGTGGGTATCAGGAACTATGAAAGACGTTAGGTCTCACAAACACACAGACCCGGAACAAATAGCTGTGATTCACACAAATATTTGTTTCGATGCGGGAATTGAACCCGCGACCTCTTGTTTCACAGCCGGCGTCTAACCAACTGCGCCACGGACGCTGTCAAAACTAGAGACAATTATAGTATTAAATGGCTGATAGATAATTTTTGGAGTTTTTAATCCTCAAATGTGTACCTACAATTATAACTAAATCCGTCAGGTTAACTTCTTATAAAATTAGCTCATCATATTTTTATTAGGACAACATCGTGAGGTAACCCGCATACCATAGCGATTTGTAAGAATTTCTATGGTATAAAGTCCGCCCGCACTAGACCAGCGTAGTGGACTATATGGCCAAACCACTTTCAATCGTACTGACGATTGTAGAGTAGGCCCGTCTCTGCAGTAGGACGAATATGGGCTGATACAGATATCCTATATCCGTCCATATACATCCGACTGCAAGGCACGGGCCTCCTCTACAATCGAGGGTACGGTTGAGAGTGGCTAGACACTATAGTCCAAAAAATATTGATTACATCATACAATATTATCATACCATATACTGTACAAGTCAGCAACATAAGTCGCTACACAATCACGAGATTTGGAATTGTCTTATCATCAAAAATAATAATTATTTTCAATATCGTATGGCACTTCTCGGCATAGATGACTTTACTTGGTTATATTTTACGACTACAGAGTAGTACATACAAACTTTAATTCATAAAAAGATTATCAAAAAAATGTGAAGTGTTCAGCGACTTATGTTGCTGACTGTACATGTAATGTGTATGGTATTATGTAATAAAGAATTTTAACATCAGTTAAAATCAATTTCACGCTCTCATCTCCTGTGATGTAACTCTACACTAGAATGTTGAAAGATAATTGAAATAACCTAAAAATACTGCGTTCCTTGGCAGCGGACGGACGGACAGATTGACAGGCTTCTTTTGTTACTGACATGCGACGGTGTCAAATGCTTGTCTAGGTGCATCGGGGCCAGGTTTGAAATTCAAACTATCAGGAAGAAATTTAAAATAATTTATTAATATGTGGTACATGTCTATACAAGCATTAGTATGTAGGAATAGTAAATATTTTATATAGTGGTTTCTTAGAGTTACTCGAATATCTGTCCGCCCCGTGACCACGAAAGCTATAAAGTAACTGGTACGTCGTCCAGAAGTTAAAAATTGTAAATATTAAATCAAATCCGCATAAAATCCGTAAATAACAGTTGTGTTTCAATAGTAGATGATTGACGGAATGCTGTAATTTTATATGTCAAGGCTGTGTCAGTGAATAATTATAAAGTGTCAACGACTTATGTATTTTCTGATTTGTGATCTTGGAAGTTTCAAATGTTTGCTGTCGTAGAATTTTAAAATAAAAAAACCATCATATTTAGAAATGAATGTGTATTCACAGGCTCGGCAAGCCATTCAATTATAGTTTTAAAGTCGCATATCATCCACGAAGTGATCTATAAAATATCTCATAAATGCTCATTTAAACCACATCCTAACTAAAATTCAAACATAGATAAGACGGCAAATGCATCATCAGAACTTAATCGCGGAGTTGCAGTACTTGTTTGTTCCCCTGAACCAACACACGGCAACTGGCAAGTTTATTCATGGCAGTGAAAGTTTTCGACGAAACCACAAGCCTAAGGTGGGATGGTAAACGCGGCGGTAAATTACACTCGAGTCTATGTTGACAGCGTTCACCGTGCATGAAAATGAGTATCTGATTTAGTTTGAATTAACATTGCCGTGATGTGAGTTTGTGATGTCGTATGTATACAAGGTATATCCAGAATACGAAGCCAGGTGGTAGTTTTAGTGCCTTCAGACAAAGTGCAACAAATATTTTGCAAAAAAAAACGACGTTTTTTTTCAAGACATTAAGTTATGCTAAAGACACTGTGCTATGCAATGCCGTTGTGTACCGTTATACAACGGTAATTCCATGATTTTCCGGAATATGTTGTTGCAATTGTGTGAGTTGTACCTATACAATTTTGTTTAAACATAAAAGAAATGGCATCTGAAACACTACCTATTTATTCAGTTTGATAGTAGTATTTTTACATCAGTCGAAAACAATATACAGGGTATATCAAGACTGCTACCGAAAACGAAGCCGGGTGGTAGTTAAAGCGACTTTAGTCACAATGCAATAGAAAAAGTTGCAAAAAAAGCGACAACTTTTTTTTTTGTTATTTTTTCCTATGACCATATTGGGGTGGTAAATACATTTTTTCCTAAAATAATAGTGTATACCCTTTTATTTATAAATAATCTAAGGTATAAAAGTGTTTAAATTATAATTTTAGCAAAAACTATGGATTTACCACCCAAAAATGACGATATTTAAAAAATCATAAAAAATCATTGTCGCGCTTCTTTGCGAAATTTTTAGTTGCGTTGTGTTTGTAGTCACTAAAACTACCACTCGGCTTCGTTTTCGGTAGCAGTCTTGAGATACCCGGTATAATAAAATAATAGCAACTAAAATCACTTCAAAAATATTTTGGATTATAGAAAGGAGTTATTAAAATGATAAAAACACAAATAATTTCGCCTTGTTTAACAAGTGGGAGGGTAGTAAAACAGAGTTTGAAGCAATCCGGCTGGCGTACGACCGTGAAACTTTTATCGCACTGGCTGCTTCCGCCGGCAATAAAATTTCTATAAGGAAATCGACAACACGGCACAGGTGATTTGTTTTTTCCGCCACGGAATAAAATGCTATATAATTCCATTTTACTTAGCGGAACTGAAATATTGCGAAGGAAAATGTTAACAGGCGTCGCGTCGTGTCTGTTCGAATTTCACGGTGATGATCTTTGCATCTTTTTAAACTGAGAACTACTTTTTAATGCGAAGAAGATTTCAGGAATACGTTTGTAAGTGACTTGTGCAAGAATCTAAATCCCATGTGTTCTTTAAATATTGCAAAGGACGCGAAATGAATCATTAAACAAGTAATGTGATAGAACAATTTGTGATGTACTAACTTTGCCAAGCAGTTTACCGTATAAGTGATCGTAAAGGTACCTAACCGATACAGGGGAATTACTCTATGATCAGATACTTAGTTCGGATAAAATGCGTAGGTAAATGTTCACTGATGTACCTAGATACTTCAAATAATGTTGAAATCCTCTATCGTACGATGTAACCATAGACTAAGTTCGGAGAAAATAAAAAAGGATCACAGAGAATAAATAGTACTGATTTTTGAAATAGAAAACTTATATTTTACTTCGGACATAGAATATCCGGACATTCGAGGTTGCCGCTAATCCATTTATTTTTTTATTGCAATGAATGGCAAGACGAGCATGCCGTTCGCCTGGTAAGCGATACGACCGCTCATGAACAGTAGCAAATCCAAACAACACCTTGAATTACAAAGCAATGCTTGGCATTCCACTGCGCTCACCATCCTGAGACATAAGATGTAAATTCTCAATATATCCAGTAGTTAATCTGCCTACAATGTCCTTCAATACGAAACACAACAGTGCATTTAAACTGCCGTTTGGCGGGAGAGATGGACATTGTGAAATAGAAGAAAAGATAAAGTTGTCTTGATAAAAAGTTCGTCAGTTCCTTCCATATCATGTCATCACCCCCACTGGCATATAGGCCAGCCCCGAAGGCAACAACGGGTACATACTCAAAGCCCTTCTCAAAGAAGCGCCTCGCACATTCAACTTACGGCCATCAAAGAGGACTACCGGACCAAGTTAATGGCTTTCTTACTTTCATAATACCAGTTTACGTTACGGCCTTGTACGGGTTAATTACTGAAAATAACAAAATGCCCTCGATAGCAATTAGGAAGTAATTAAGATAACGACGATATTTTATACGCTGTCGCAGATACAGTTTAAGGGAAAAGAAAGTTAGTAAAATATTTGCTAGCGTACTTGAATTACGTTATGGTACTCGGCTAATACTTAATAGAAGTATAATGCACCTTATTCATAGACAGTTTTAAAATTTATTTTAGCTATCGAATGTACTGTCTTCTTCACCCAAATTGAATTTAAAAGACATTCGAAAATGACAAACTATTTCATAGCTAAAATACATTATAAAATTGCTTATAAATAAACCCGTGAAGACCAGTAAGCTTGTTAGGTAAAAAAGACACACATATAAGTAGTAGGTATGTACATTTTAATAAGCAGTATATAATAACTTACGTTCACGGTGGTCGCGGGTTCGAATCCCAGGGCACACCTCTGACTTTTCGGAGTCATGTGTGTATTGATAGACAATCACCACGCACTAAAACGGTGAAGGAAAACATCGTGAGGAAACCTGCATACCATAGCGATTTATAAGAAATTCTATGGTATGTAAGTCCGCTAACCCGCACTAGGCCAGCGTGGTGGACTATATGGCCTAACCACTCTCAATCGTACTCTCGATTGTAGAGTAGGCCCGTGCCCTGCAGTGGGTCGTATATGGGCTGATACATACATACATACAATTACTTAATATATCATTTGATATTATGATTCCAATTATTCTCTTTTTTACAATCAACTTCATTTACAAAGCCCTGTAATGAAAACATTTGGTTTCGTTTTTTATTATCTTTGTTCCGGGCTTTGTGGATTTCGAGGTCGGTCGGTGCAAATAAACCAAAACTTTTTAATTAGATATCAGGCGCGAGTGATGCTTTTTATGGTGTTATTTTTGCATAATATAATCGTGAAGGTAATGGTTTGATTTCGAGATTTTAATGAGGAAACCGCATTGTGAGGATGGAAAACGAAAATGCAGCCTTTCATACATCCTGGATACTTAATAATACCTACTTTTCTTTGTAAACCTGGTAATATGATTTTTTAGATAGATAGATAGATAGATAACACTTTATTGTTCACCACATATTACATACAAGTAAACAGTTTACATTTTTTGAAATAGTGTAACAACTGGCGGTCTTATCGCTATTAGCGATCTCTTCCAGACAACCAAACGTACGATGGATCATCCGTTATAAGATTATATGTAATGTGGGGGGGTTTGAAAACCTAACAAATAAGAATATATATACATTATAAATACAAGGGTAACAAATATTATATATACCTAATCCTAATCAATATAATTTAACCAAACTACAATTAAACATTAACATTGACTATCACGATAGGGTAGAAAGATAGAATTTTTTAACTTTGTCTTTAAAAACATTAAGTGATGGCGCTTGTCGGATTGTTGACGGTAATGCGTTCCAAAGGCGAACAGCATTAACAGTAAAAGAACTACCATAAAAAGTAGTGTCATGGCAAGGAGTTTTAAGTTGCAGATACCTAGAGGATCTCAACGAGTGGGAGTTAGAACTATGGAGGTATTGAAAACATTCCATTAGATAGATTGGACATTTGGGACTGGATAAAACATTGTAAAGCATACAGAGAATATGAGTATTCCGGCGAAGGCGAATAGGGAGCCACTTGAGCTTAGAGCGAAATTCAGAAATGTGATCATATTTGCGCAAGCCAAATATGAATCGTATGCAAAAATTTTGAAGCCGCTCAAGTTTATCAAGTTGAACTTGGGTTAAGTCAAGATAGCAGACATCGGCATAGTCTAACACGGGCAGAAGAAGAGATTGCGCGAGCGCAATTTTAGTGGCCATGGGCAGGAAATTACGAAGCCTCTTTAAAGTTGCAGCTGATGCAAACAGCTTACGACTCGTAGCTGCAAGTTGGGGACCCCATGACAAACTCTGATCCAAGATTACCCCCAGGTTATTGACAGAATCACTGTAGGGTATTATGACACCATCAAAAATGACTGGGCGCAGAAACGACCAATCTATTTTGGGTATTAAGCGCGAACTTCCGACGATCATGACTTGTGTTTTGGCTGGGTTCACTTTAAGGCCAAAGCGGTTTCCCCATTCTGATATTTTCATCATGTCTGAGTTAATGGAACCAATTGCGTCATTTAAAGATTTCAAGGAAGCCTGTCTGTAAATTTGTAAATCGTCTGCATAAAGGTGGTAGGAAGAAGATAAATTTTGTGATATAGAATTAATAAAGATAGCGAAGAGTAATGGAGATAAAACGCCGCCTTGCGGTACGCCAGCTAGAGTGTTGCACCATGACGAGAATTTATCGTCAAGTCGAACTCGCTGCCTGCGACCGTACAAATAACTATGAAACCAATCGATTACCGTTGGAGATATGTTAATAGAGCGGAGTAAAGCAAGAAGGATATCAAAGTCCACAGTATTGAATGCATTGCTGAAATCTAGTAATGACAATACCGTAAGCTGCCCTTTATCCATTGCGAGACGGATATCGTCAGTGATTTTGATTAAAGCAGTAACTGTACTGTGACCTGGACGGAAGCCGGATTGGAAAGGATTAAGAAGGGAGTGATTATTAAGGAAGGAGCTTAGTTGAGAGTAGACAAGCCGCTCAAACACTTTGGAAAGGAAGGGCAGGATGGAAATGGGTCGGTATTCGGAGAAGTTATGAGGATTGGCTTTTTTAGGAAGAGGTATGATTTGAGCGTCTTTCCAGGCAGAAGGGAAAATTCCAGATAGTATAGAGTAGTTAAATATGTGATTAATCGAAGGCAGTATAAAGTCCAGAATTGGCACTAGCATATTGCGACTAATGCCATCTACACCAACTGCATTCGATGTCACGGACAGAATGCTTTTCTTAACATCACAAGCGGTAAATCGTTTTAAAACAAAGGGAGTATAACCAGGAATCGGTAAGGAATCGAGAGAGTTAATAGTTTGGTTTTTAACCGTTACGTCAATAGAAGCGCAAGAAGAAAAGTGATTGTTAAGACCATTAATGTCAAAATTATTAGGATTTGAGGTTTTTTGTTGTTTACCAATTCCCAGAGTTCTGAGGAATTTCCAAACTTTAGCTGGATCTTCCTCGTCGACGGATTCGTGAATATGGCGACGATAAGCATCCCTACACACCCTATTGCAGCGATTCCTTAATTTGATATACTTGGCTTTAGTTGTCTCCGAGGGACGATATTTGTAATTTGTCTTTGCAGTAGCTTTTTTGCGCATCAACATTCTAATGTCATCTGTCAACCAAGGTGCTGGTAGGTGTTTTAATTTAACAGCGTGTAAAGGGGCGTGGATGTCATACAGCTTGGTAATTATGGAGCTGAAAATTGCAACTTTCGCGTCTACTGTTTCAGCTTCAATAACTGGAGACCAGTCCGTGCTACGAACTTCACTTCGAAAGGCTTCCCGGTCCATACCACCAAAATTGCGCTGCAGTATTATTTTAGGTTTATATTTTGGTGGACGCACATTGTACGAAAGAAAAACGAGATCGTGATAAGAGAAAGCATCCGCCGAGCATTGCCCATGTTTTGCTACATGCAATTTGGAGGAAACCATCATGATGTCTAAAAGAGATGGCGTGGCATTAGGAAAGTGATGTGTGGCGCCTAGTGGTAAGATATGTAAATTACATGAATTTACTACGTGTTCAAAGGATGAAGTTCGATTATCTTTCTTTAAAAGACAGGTATTAAAATCCCCCATAATAATGCTGTGATCAAAAGAGGGAACCAGGTTTTCTAACATTTCTTCGAACGAGGTAAAAAAATCAATACGCGAAGATGGGCTATAATAGACTCCGACAAGAATTTTACAATAAGAAAGAGTAACCTCAATGAAAAGATGCTCGCCAGCACTGGGTGATGGCGGTTGTGGCGACATGCTAATTATGGAGAAGGGAATATGCGAACGCAAATATATCGCCACACCACCACCACCCATGCCAGTGCGATCATTTCTAATGAGACGAAAACCAGGCAAAGAGAAAGAGGTTGAGGGTAGACAAGGCTTAAGCCAGGATTCCGAGACTAAAACGGCATGGATGTTTTTTTGGGGAATTGACGTCAGCATATCGGGATAATGAGCCGGAATACTTTGCGCATTAATGTGGACAACATTAAAGTTTTTTGGAACGTTTCCAAATTGGTGTTCAAGAGTATCAAAAAGTGATGGAATACTAACAAGACTTTCATCGCTAGACTGAGAAGACGATGAGGATATAGAATAATAATTATCACTATCGTTACTATCATCAGTGCTTAAAATTCGCAACATATTATTTGCTGCGTTAGTAAAAACAAAACAAAATTATATATATGTATATATTAAAATCTAAAAATAAATGTTTATTATAAATAAAAATAAATATATCCTATTCAATACTTTTACCTAAATCCATCTGCCGGTTGTGTCGTTTTGAAAGAAACATTAATTTAAGCAGTATGAAAAGAAACAAAAATTAAATAATATGCCACTATCTACACCATACAAGATTCAAAATAAAATAAGAAGAGAATAACCACGTACACATAAAAACATAAGAAATTAGTACCAAAAACAGAATAACCATAAAAATTTAAATTTATATAAAAAAAAATAAAAGAATGTTAAAAAATGCTACCATTGCAATATTCACAATATGAAACGATTATTATAATTTATTGTGAAGAGAATGTCATCCAAATGAATAATAACAACAATGATGGAAACTATTCGGAGGGTATTTTAAAAACAACAAAAATACTTTGATAAAATAATACGTGTAAAGTGGGTATTCACAACTAAGCTACAGTGATAACAAAGGGAGTGCATAGATAGTTGTTGCATTAAAACAGTACATAAAACAAATTATTTCTTGTTAGTGCACGGGTTTCTTCTCGGCCTAATGGAAGGTACCGCAGGTTCCTTCACAACTTTTAGTTGTGCGCGCACTCCGCCAGCTGTGACTGCAATCTTATCGAGTTCACTTGTGGAGTTTATTCGGTGACGAGTTTTTTCATCGGCTCCCAATACAAACACGGAACCATCGCGAGTCCAGCACTTGTTCACACCGAATTTTTGACGAGCAGCCATAAAGATTTCGTGCCGTGATTTGGTTAGAAACTCCGACAGCGTAATACCCGATCCTCGCAGCTGTGTCTTGGCGAACCAAATGCGATTTCGAACTTCCATAGCACCTACCTTAACCAGAATGGGTCTTGGACGATCTTGGGCAACTGAGCGACCCATGCGATGACAGCGGCTAATATCCGTTGAGCAGAAATCAGAGATCTTGAGACGATTGACGATAGTATCGGTCACCAAGGTCATCGTGTCCTCATCTTTGCCTTCAGGAATTCCGTGGATTAATAAGATTTTACGGCGCTTGTGGACTTCCATTTTCTCTAAATTAGTAATGAGCAGAGAAATCTGTGACTGAATTGCACGGAGTGCTGCGAGTACGAACTCCTTGAATTTGAAATAATCTGCCGCTAAGGATGATGTGGTCGTAGCTGATGAGGGACTATTCGCTTTCTTAAGCTCGCTCTCCATTTCCTGCATACGTTCCACGAATAGTGCTTGCAGCTGGGATTGACTTTCCAATATAATATTCAAGTCTTGTGATTGTGCCATTATGAGTTATCAAGAACTGTATAAGTTTGCAGATACGGTGAGTTTTTCGTGAATAACACTTCCCGCCAGGTGGTAAGGGCAATATTTTAGAATACCATCAAAAACGAAAGTATATTGTATCTTTTTTTAAATAAATTTGAAAATAAATACGATTTTAAAAAATCAGCTGTTCACAGTTTCACACCTACCCCCGGTCTCTTTAATTATAGAAGAAATAAAACGAAGTACTACGGATCCATAAATAAACGAGCAGACAGTGCTACCAATAGACAACTGACTTGTACCTCAAAATTCTTGTCTTACAGCTAAAATAATTTAATCAAACAATTAAATCAATGCAAAATGAACTCTCGGAGCGCAAGCAATTGCAGTGTTTAAAATGAGAGAAGTGAAAATATTGGAACATCGGGCGCGGGGTCGCAGGGCGTAATTTAATTAAGCCTATACGAAACACTCGCGACGCGTCCTACCGTGACGTCACGGCAAAAATTATTATTGCGCCGTGTACGGTGCGTTGATTAAATGTGCACGTGAACAGGAGGAAAGGCAAGGGGGCAGGGTTAATGACTGAAATATTCCAATGAGATTTAATGTTGAATTATATAATTTTTCTCGGAAATGTTGCTTGTGGTTTGAGCTATGACAATGTGGGATAAGGGGAGTAGAAAATCGGTGGGTGATATTTGAATTTTAGGCAGTAGTGTCTATTAGATGGGATGTGTCCTGTTGAGGACGTAACAATCGTGCATAGGTGCAGTCTGGTATAAAAATGTCGTAAATGCAGTGTTTTACACGATAAAAACTAGCAACACGAATTCCAAACGCAAGACAGAACAGAAAGAAAAAGTTAGTTACACAAAAAATTAATGAGTTTTAACGCGAGTTAGGTTCGATTAAGGTTGCAGGAAGTCGCTGAATGGCCGCTTCCAACAGGTCGATATAGAGATCCTTGGGTTAGGCCTGTATTCAGTAGTGGACTTCCTTTGGCTAAAGAGAGTGCTTTTTACATCCAGCAGCCGACTTGAAAGTGCTTTATTATAGACTAAGAGCACGTTTACCACAAGGCCATTTTATTTCTTTATTTATTTAATAACTAATACAAAATTATTATTAATATTCATATTGGGTTTTGCCGTGCCTACTTCACTATCATCATCGCCAAACAATGTGAAAATTAATTGAAAAATTCATGAAAATACTTGCTTTATTACTCTAACAATAAGTATTTCTTAGAATGTAATTATTGCAATAAATTAAATATGTCATTATACATAGAAACAATAACACGCGATCAATAAGAAACACTTTTAGACCGCGACACGCCCAAAAAAACTAAATATTAAAATATGGTTATGAAAATTGAAAAATGAAAACCGAATCGCGTGACTAGTTTTAATAACAGAGTGTGAACCGTGTTAAATTCATCTTAAGATGTAAAAAAAACACGTTTACAATCTAAAATTATTTACTAGAAACATTATTTTAACTAGTAATAATTTTAATATGTTACGATGTAGCCTGAAGTACATCTCCTGGGATCTAACTAAACATTTCAATCTCAGATTTTCTTTTCTAATAATAGAGACAAATGTTCGTGCGGCCCGCGAATATATATTTCGGGTCTGGGTGTTTGTGAGACCGAAAAGTCTCTCGTAGTTCCTGAAACCCACATCACAAGACTTAATTGATCTTAATGTGGGTTCAGGACTATGTACGTGATTGTTGGGTGTATTTATTTATTTATTCTTTGTATATGAATTCATACAAGTGCGTCTAGCGATCTGCATCGTACGGATTGCACGAATCTATGAATTTCTATACAAAGAATATTATGTGATGCGTCCAATACGTGAATAAGTGGACGCCTGCCTCCATTACAGCTAAGTATTTACCAAACTCCGTTTCTTTCAACTATTACGTCAGGAAGCACTCAAGTCGTAAATGAATTGCTAATGTTCACCGTCTTTACTGGACCATGTAAAATATTAATACAACAAACGAATGTCGAACGTTAATCGATGTACGAATGGTCCTTTTTAATGGAATGCCGTGAGGGTTAGAGTTGAAGCTGTTTCTCTTGTATTGTGACGATCCTGGACATGTTTTTTTGTAAAAATTTATTTATTTATTTATTTATTTCAACAGTACAATATCTTACAGGTAAAAACCTAATGCGACATTGACGCTTTAACTTATTTTGCTATTTAATCCTAAGTATCAATATAATATATCAAAAATAATAATAAGCTTATATTTAACAATTATTAACTAATTACTTGTAGCTAATTATACATAATAGAACCTTTGTGATTTCACTCAAAGCGCCTGAGAATATGTCTACTCTGTCATGGGTTTCATTAATGATTTTAATTATCCGCGTGACGGGTGTTTTCGCCAGTAGATTGGTTCGGGCAACTGGTACCGCGAGTAGTTGCGGGAGCCGTCGCTTCCACACGTATCGGTCTGGGACGCACAGATTCAGATGCCGCAGCACCCCTGGGTTATGTGCTACCCCACGGAGTAATTTTATTATATACGCCGCAAGTGTGAAGTCCCGTCGTACCCTAAGCTCGTTGTATCCCACCATACCCAATACAAATAATGTGGGATACATTAAAGGGTAGAACGGGTATACTCCGTATATCTTATGGTATAGGTGTCGTGTAAATTTATTTTGAACCCGGTCCAACATGACACTGTATTTTGCTTCATAGGGAGCCCAAACAACTGCATTATGTTCAAGATGACTCCTGACTAGTGCATCGTATAACACCTTGATTGTTGTAATATTTGTGAACCCTTGAGATTGTCTCAATACAAATCCTAAATTTCTGTATGCCTTCTTGCATATCTTCATGATATGCTCCCGGAAATTTAGGTCTGTACCGAGAAGTACCCCAAGGTCACGAACTTGCGATAGTCGTTGCATCGGCTCCGCGCCCACCTTGTACTCATAGTGCACAGGAGTCCGCGCGCGAGTAAAGGTAATCACCTAGCATTTAGCTACATTAAAGGTGAATTTATTTTTTTTACTCCACTCCACCACCCTGTCTATGTCTTCTTGTAGGTGTTCAAAGTCTATGTCACCCTTAATCTTGTGCAGCAATTTGAGGTCATCTGCAAATAATAAACAAGACGCATGTTTGACAACTTCCGGTAAGTCATTTATCATTATTAGAAATTCGAGAGGCCCCAAATTGATGCCCTGACTTACCCCAGACCTTGTGAAATATGGTTGAGATTCGTACCCATCGTAATCTACATACTGTTGTCGGTCTTTCATGTAGCTGACAAAAAAATTTAACATGTGCGGTGTACATCCAATTGCCGCTAGCTTCCTTAATAACACATCGTTATCTACAGTGTCGAATGCTTTTTTAAAATCAAAGTATGCCGCGTCCACCTGTACCCCAGCGTCGACTGCCGGCACCACTTTGACCATAAAGTTAAGCAGATTAGTAGCTGTGCTACGCCCCGGTCGGAAGCCATGTTGCTCGTCCGACAGCTGCGCGCGGATCTGACTTTGCATGCAGCATTGGATCGCGGACTCAAAGACTTTAGCCGGCGTCGACAGCACAGCCACTGGTCTATATCCACTGACATCTGGACCAGCCTTTCCCTTAGGTACCGGAATAACTCGTGTTATTTTCCATCTCACCGGGAAAATACCCTCTTTTAAGCAGGTGTTAAATATATGATGTAGGGGCTCTGTTAGAACTCTGCGACAATCTCTGAACAGAAAGGCCGGTATACCATCAGGACCTGATGAGTATTTTGATTTGAGGCGTACTAGTGCTTTCTCAATATCTTGAAAACTCAAGTTTTCTATATGAACCCGAGCGCTATTCTCGTCCTTCTCCGCCGTTGCCGCTTGTGCATCCAACAATGGTGGTTCCTTATTATACACCGATTTAAAGAAATCAGCGAACTCCTCAGCACACACCTGACTAGTAAGATGTTGACCATCTTTTATGATACTTTGCCTATTTGCTCTACTTCTTTTAGATCTTATATATTGCCAAAAAGATTTTGGATCTTTTGCGAACCGTTGTTGAATTTTATTTTTGTGTTCATTGTGTGCAATTTCTATTGCCTTTTTAATACGGGCCCTGCATTTAGAAAATTCGAAATATCTACTATCAAGCTTTGTTTTTTTGAATTCTTTATGTAGTCTGGCTTTGGTCTTTATATCATTAATTATTTCTGGAGTGTACCATTCAGGGTATACATATCGAGAATTTTCCCGGTTAAATTGCTTCCGAGGAACACATTTATCTATTATATGATTAAGCTTTTCGTAAAAGAAGTTCAACATCCCTTCCAGGTCCTGTATTTTATATAGTGAACTCCAATCAATCGTAGCTAACATACTATACAATAATTTGTAATCAGCTTTATAAAAATTCCACTGCGGTCTTATACTGCCTTCGCTGCTTCGAGTGGCGTCCGCGGAAGGTGGCGGGGGCGCGCGGCCGGACCACACGCTCACTGCGAGCGGCGGGTGGTGCGAATCCACTGGCACGAGCGCATCGTCCGCCGCAACTACGGATACTTCACTGCTAAAACCTGTGCTCAAAACCAAATCCAGCTGACGACCCAAGCAATTGGGGACTGTATTACTTTGAGTGAAATCACAATATGAAACAAAACATTCAAAATAATTACAGATATTTACAGGGCACGAATACAAATTAAAATCTCCAATCACAATTACTTCCTTATATCTATCACATAACTTTTCTATTAACCTAAATAAAAACATATAGTCGTTTTCAGAACTTCCTGGAGGAATATAAATTACACAACATAAAAATAAGAATCTGTTATTTAAATGTACCGTTGCACAAACTATTTCAAAAACGCACTCGTCTATCGACGCGTCCGGGACAAGTACTTGTCGAAGCTCGAATCGGTGTGTGGCCACAAGAAGCGCGCCGCCCTGTTTCCGACCATCCACTCGATCACAACGTAGTATTTTATATCCTTTTGGAACAATTTCAGCATCTAGTATGGATTCATTGAATCCTGACTCTGTGACAGCGTATAAGTCCGAATTGGACGATGCTATGTTGTTTCTAAAATTGACCAATTTGGTTCGTAATCCCCTCACATTTTGGTAATATATTCCTGATAAAATGATGATGATAAAAAATAAATGAATAAATATACCCAACAGTCACATGACCTGACCTTACACCAAGACCGTGTCTCATGTCGTGGGTATCAGAAAGTACGAGATACTTCGGTCTCACACACACCCGGAATATTTGATAATTTTATAAAATAAGAAGATAAAATTAAGTAAATGACTAAATTAATTTATGAAGACACTAGAAAAAAGTTTAATCCAAAGCTTTACTCTAATATAAATAATTTGGCTTCAAATTACAGCTCACTGTGACTGATCGCATCATAATATTATACGAAAATTTATTAATAATATACATGTAGAAAATTTTAACAATTAGATTAGGAGAATCTAAGTACAATGTACTTACTTTTTAGTATGATATTGTTGTTAGCACATATTAATAAGTGAACGAAAAAATCTTTAAAAAAGGGTAAAACAAATCATTTAATGAAATCAGTGACAAACGTAATTTGCGTACTGTAATCAGATGCATTTAATTTGCATGAATTACTTGCGACTCGTTCAATCACTATGCCACTGTTTAATACGTCGCGTGTCTGTGAATAATGCCACGCGTTTATTAACGAATATACGGCTTTGGAGTAATATATTTCACGTCTTTTGATATATGAAGATAAATAAATAATACACGACGCATGGCCCTGAACATATTAAGATACAAGTGTTGTGTATTAGAATTTACGAGAGACTTTTCGGTGTCACAAAATCACAAACACCCAGACCCGAAAATATTTATGGATTGTACAAATATTTGTCTCGGTTCTGGGATTTGTGAATAATTACATGGACGCTGTGTTTCTTTCATTAATGTCTTTTTTAAGATAAAATTATTATTTGGGAAATTAGTAGCATGTACGATTTTTTTAGGAAATTGGTTGGAATAGATTTCGGAATAGAAGTTGTTAAAGTCTTTCAGTAGGTAACAATAATAATTTGTTGTGCAAGCTTTGTCTGAGAAATAAAGAATTTTTGTTTTATTTAAATATTGGTTGTGGTGTTTATATTTTTAATTTGAGTGATTAATTTATCGACGCAGGAAAGGGATTTTGTCGTATCTCAAAAAATGTGTATATGCGTTTTGTATATTATTTAATTCAGAAAAAAATACCGCATTGAATTTCCTCGTGAAAATGTAAGGTTTTATTTTAAAATGTTATTATTAAAGAAATGGTATTCCCAAGTATTCTAGTTTAGAGGTTATTCATATTTTAAATATTTTTTTTTGGTTTTGGTGTAAAATTGCTCGTTTCGAGATACGACAAAAAATGGCTTTCCTGCGTCGTTATGTTTTTTTGTGACTATTACATCTAAAGTTACCGTGCTCGGGGTCATTTCGGTGAGTGCTCTGAGGAATTGTTCAACTTGCTCCCCTCCGCTCCATTCCTAACCAGAACCACGCGTGCTGGCTTGCGAAGCCATAGCTTGACGGTCCACACCATCCCGGCGCGAACCAAACGGTTCTCAAATTCGTTTCTGTGCCGCACCGTCAGGCTGTGGAATTGTTTGCCGGCGCACGTGTTCCCTCCTTCCTACAATCCCGGGTCCTTCCGCCGTGGTGTGAAGAGGCACCTAAGCAGGCCGGCATAATTGTTTCCATTGGCATGGGACTGCCATCCGATGCCAATGGATACTCTGCCTGGGCGGCATTGGCACTTTCCATCAGGTGCAATGCCGCCACTATGCCAGGCCATTATAAAAAAAAAAAAAAAAAAAAAAAAATTCAGTGCATATAATTTTATTGTACAATTAATAAACGATGACAAACTGTTGTCTCCAGCAGTCTGATCACAAGAATTGAACAGTACATTCTAACCCCAACTCTCAAACACCAGTTCACCCTTCGGCCAGCTAATGGAGTCGCCCTTTACAGCTCCGTTCAAATTGTTATACTGTAAAACTTTGATGAGGGCATGAACCGCCGTGCAGATTGCTGATATAAAATTGTATTGTACATTCGGTTAAGTGCTCTTGTTATAATGGCGAGGCTACGAGCTTTCGGTCGTCGCGACTTCTGCAATTTTTTCTACTCAAATGCCTATAACTGTGACCGAAATTGATTTTGCTACTGAATGTACGGTTCGTTTTTGTTGAGCGTAATTATATTTTAATTTGTTTTTATTGTGCGATAGAGGTGTGGTTGTGACGGTTGGGTGTGAATGTTGGGGGATGAATTAATTGGATGTCCTTGAAGCGGTTTTCTTTTAATATTAGTTTCGTAAAAATATTTTTTGTGTTATATTTTGTAAGTATTTGTCGGTAATCCCTTTAGTTCATTAATCTGGCTAGGAAAATAATGTATTTTTGACTTAAGCTTCAAGCGCTGAACTAGACTAGCAGACCATATATCTTTGTATAATCTAAATTATATGTCTATTCTGTCGTAAAAATAATATACACTCTAACAACCTGGTTGCTAATAATTTCATAAAATATGACATTAATTTGAATAGTCTCCTTAAAGGGGTAAAAGGAAGAGCCTCTGCTACGATTTAGCGCAACTAGATTTTGCATATTTTTTGTGGATTTTTTGTGAGATAGTGGAAAGTACCTCACCTGAGCTGATATTTTCTGGAAAAGTCTTAAGTTTCCAATGTTCACAATTTTTTCTTGGACTTGATTATATAATTTAACCTTAAAGCGGTAACTAAATCATGCAATAAAATCTGTCACTAAAGTAATTTGGGTACTAAACATACGTATATAATTTCTTTACTGTAACCAAAATATGCATAATATAAATACACCAGTTGTGTACCAAAGTAAACCGTGCTTGTATATTACGCGCCTTATTGATACACGTCTGAGATGAAGGAGTTTATGGGTAATAAAGCACGGCGCAGATGTTACAAGCACGAGATTGCATCCGCGTGGTCGCTTCCTACAGGATATCAACTGAGGATGTTTCTCGAACGAGTCTGATTGTTGTAGTGTTTACATATTAAGGCTCGGTTCCATCAACTTTCATAAAATACATTTGGAAATTGCAGTGTGGGTCATAAACATGGAGATTTTTTTTTTCGAATTTTATTTGGTACCTACACAGAATTATAGAAACTTGAAGTCTTTTAAAAGTAAAGAGAGTAAATGTAAGTGATATAAGAGGATTATACATACATAAACTCACGCCTTGTTTTCCAGAAGGGGTAGGCAGGGTTTCTCATGGTAGCAACCTGGACACCCACGTTTCGCCTCGTTTCTTCCCACGATGTGATTTGGAGTGATCCCATCGTCATACCGGACACAAATTCCTGTCCCCGGACTGATAATGTATAGAAAAATCCAATATCACTTTGCCTGACTCGGGATTCGAACCCAAGACCGCAGCTTTGCAATCATACTGTAATAAAACTGAAAGGATTGTCGGAGGTGAAATTTATTTAACGTACAAAATATAACATAAAAGTAATTTGTCAGAAATTATATTATAAGTCCGCAGTAACTTTAAACGAGCCACAATATTTCAGTGCATTTGCCGGCTTGTCTCTCTAATGGCCGCCATTTTTCGTTACATATTTTCTTTTAATTTCATCGGAGTGACCGGATTTTGCAGCATACCTTCGATTTAAGCTCGAACAAAAAAATCCATCAGAAGCCAAATGGTGCTTCACAGTATTCAGTGTATTTTATCTCTTCAAAATTCATTTTTGCGCACGAAAAATCCCAGTGAAAATATGGTACTCGCAAATTCCCCTAAAAGGCGTAGTCTTTTGTTTTAGTAATATATTTTCAGGTTTTACTAGAAATTGTAAAGCGTGGATTTAGAGTCAAAATATTTTTGTTCCAATTGGTTTCTGTATCCTTTTTGAGTTGTTGGAAAATACTACATTTCAATTTATTGGGTATAATGTGGGAAAAAAATGTTGTTAAACATCCTTTAGCAATGTGAAGCTCTTAACTATCTATGATATATACAGGGATCATTCAAAAGTGTCTTGGTTGAGCATGATTTATTTACCACTTACTCATTCCATGTAGAACTAATTAAATATGATTTCATTGCTGCAACAATTGCCGAACAAACAATTCGAAAAAAAAAACAAAATCATTCAATTCAATCAATTTCATCAATATTCCCTGAAATTTTGTAATAAGCTTGTATGTAAACAATTAATTTGAATAATTTAAGTCCCTACCAATTTTTTTTTCGCCATTGATCTTGAAATATTTCATAATCAATCTATATAAGGGTGATTATACAAAAGTTGGGTAACTTTTGAGGATATTTTGTTTACTATAATAATTAAATCAAATTATAACAAATTCGGCTGCATATGATGACAAATCTAATGATTATATTGTTCCAAATCGGGCCAGTCACTTTTTTAAGTAAATTATGAGATATTTAAAATTTTCTGAATTTGACTGCCAGGGGACTGACGAGGCTAACATAGTACTGATAAAGTACACAATTTTCTAAGAATTATAATGAAATTTAATAAGAATTAGTACAAATCTCTTAGTTTTAATAATGGCACATGTCTTTTAAGTATTCAAATCACTTAGTAACAATTAAAAATAATTATAAAATTAAAATAAACGTAAATACCAATATCTTCGGCAGCTTTAACTGATTTTAGCGATTTCATTGTCATCGGAAAGAACATATTCCTTGTGGGACCAACTCTTCTTCATTGAAATGCCTATCAACACTAAAAATATACAAATAACTAAAATATTTTATAAAAAAATAAAAACCGATTTCAAAACAAAAACCACAAAAAATATTAAAATAATAAGTACCACTGCAAAGCAAAAAATAATATTTATTTCATTGTACTTGTGCATGTTGATTAATTTGCTTAATGACTTGACTAGCCAACAAATCAAAATATATGCGTAACTTAATATTTTATTATTTTTTGGTTTTTAGTGGTTTTTTTGTTTTGAAGTAGGTTTTTATTAAAAATTTTAGTTATTTCCTTAAGTACTGAAGTTTTTGTTTTTCTTTGTATTCCGCTAATTTAATGGGGCACTTTTAATTGTGGCCAAGCGAGCCTTTTCGGCTTCTCTTTTTTTTCTAATCTTCTTCCCTAGTCAAATTGCTTTTAGCGTGCCGTATGATATTCTAAACTGAAATATAAAATAGAAATGCTTATACACGGTAGCAATTAAGATAAAAGTGCTCTAAAACAACAACAAAAAGCAGTATTATGGAGACAATTCAATCCTCTAGCGCGATACCTGACAAAGGACTGACGCCAGCGGATTGACGAAAAAGACATAATTTGAGGTTATAATCAGAACTAATGTTTTTTTTGATAATTTCGAATATCAACAAACTACATTTTAACAAATCATAGTTAATTATGTATAAATGATAATAAACCTCAGATTAACAAGAAAATAACAACCCACCACGGGACTGAAATTTTGACTGGCTTTGCATGTGTATAGAAGACAAACACAACCCAAGAACTCGTACAGTTATGGCGGCCGTCAAATTGTGCTGTCCGCAACTAACTTCATTACCAACATTAATACATAAACAGGGATTTGACCTTGACTCGGTGATATATGGCGAGAATTTCAAATTTAAAGAACACACAACGGACTGACGGATGAAAACAAACACAAAGTTTCTTATTTTTTTTTAAATAAATTGGAGAACATTGCATTATGAAAGTTGTAGTATATAATACTATGTTCATCACAGATTGTAGTAAATTAGTAAGTTTTCTTAAATCAATGATAATGTTTAATAGATAGTCACTTGATTGTTGGTTTTCGGGATTGTGACATGC
Source organism: Hyles euphorbiae (assembly GCA_023078785.2). Classification (NCBI taxonomy): domain Eukaryota; kingdom Metazoa; phylum Arthropoda; class Insecta; order Lepidoptera; family Sphingidae; genus Hyles; species Hyles euphorbiae. The sequence goes on along the minus strand of CM041032.1, from coordinate 3,508,760 downwards.
CAAAGGACTGACATTTTAAGTATTAATTTTGTTTTTTTATTAACTTGTATTTAAAATGAATAAGTGAAATTGGGTGACCATATAAAGGACTTTTCATTGTTTTAAAATAATTTGTTATTTCAATAAAATATAATAAGACTTTGTATATATTGGCTGATGACAGCGAGTTTCCCAATTTTTGTATATTCACCCATAAAGACATCAAACTTTTTGGGACTAAATAAAATTTCTACGTTATGTGTTCCACGTAACAGAATATAACTAAAATATCCAACAATATGTAATAACCGACAAGCATCTCCTACGTGACCGCATCGCGGGATGCGCCGGGACGGGAACAGACGCGCCGGGATTCCCGTATTCCCGGATTGCCGGGATTTCACACGGAGATGACGTGTATCTGTATTTATTGTTGCCAGGGAAAATGGAAAAAGGATTTCTAAAGTCGCCTCGCATAAAATTTACTTTGTTCAAGTTTCTTGTAACGTTTTGACAATCGTTATTTATTGTTATGGACCGTCTCTGTTTTGTATTACGTTGTCTTCGATTTGTTATATAATGTGAATCTTTTTGGATGATTAATGGTAAAACATTGCTGTCCTACTATTAGCGAATCTATTTGTACAAGTTTAATTGAGAGGCAAAGATTAACATATACTGGGGCGTTTCATAAAAGATGCCCTAATCGTACTAGTGGCTGACTATAAATCATTGCAACAGTCATTAACAAAAAATATACACAATTATATGTATATAAATTCCTATAAACATATTAGCAATTAGAATATGTACGGGTGGCTAAGAATGGTGTAGATGTTATGGGCCAAGTGATTAATCGGGCATTATTCATAATGCCCGGGCAATATGAATAATGCCCAATAAGAGCGGGCAATGTGATTATAACCAATCAATTTATCACATTGCCCGGGCATTATGAATAATGCCAAGTGCCTATTGGGCAGAGTGATATAAAGCGAATCAAAATGAGCCGAAGTGGTAGAATTTAGAATAGGGCAGCACGAGGTGGTGGGTTGGGAGGAGTGGAGGGGGAGGGGGGTTGTCGCACCTCCCCTGGTACCACTCCCATGAAAAGGTAACGCACCATTCCTGAGAAATATCTATTATAGCAACCTAACCCTTAAAACACTTGTTGTCAATACAAATTAGCTTCTGCATCGTCTCCGGCGCTACGGGAAGTTCAGCCCCTTCGCCCTTGCGTAACAAAAGATAGGTAACCATGCTCACCTCCGCAGCTTCGGCTTGCTGGTCACCTCCGGCGTCCAGCCTCAGCCGCTACGGCTCGCACGGTTGCCTATCCTTCGTTACAGCGGACGGGGGCTGCTCTCCCTCCGCGCCTCCGGTTTTTTATATACACTCTAGGGTCGGTAGCCAAAAGACTACGTGAAGTCGGGGTGTTCCGAGTCGGTTTTGGGGCACAGTCCACCTAACTGATACATAAAGTGTGTACACTAATTTTCTTCTGAAGATAATGTTTCGGACGTTAAAAAACAACTAAACCTAAGCAGATCAATTCAACCTTTCTAATTTATGGGTCTATCGCAGATGCGCCAATGCGGCAGCGCACCACGTAAAAAATCACCTATTATTCACATTGCCCGATCATCATGTAGCCATATTCATAATGCCCGGGCAATGTGATAAATAGGTGAGTTTAGATTGTAATTTATCACTTGGCCCGATATGGCTCAGCAATATTCATACTGCCCGGGCATTATGAATACTGCCCGAATTAATCACTTGGCCCATAACATAGATACTACACGATAAAGGCCGCCGGTGTCTACAAGAACTGGATGTGCTACGCCGTAGCCATTTGACTTTATCGTGTCTGCGTGTTACAGAATGCTTAAGCAAATTTTCTCGTTTCTTACTTTACTCGCTCGAAACCAAAAATGTGTATCTTTTATTCTCCTTGCATCCTTTGACCTCTCAAGCATCGTATTTATATTACGGAGCTCATTCCATCAGATCTAAGGGTGCTTATCATCGAATTGTATAGGTCGTATACGGTCTTTTGGCGTACGAATGCATGGTTTGGACAGTTTTTCTTTTTTCACATTCAATTATAATGGACATGTTAATAATATTCGATTATGAGTATAAATCCTTGTTGTTAATATTCCAAAAGCATATTTCAAACAAAGCGTTAAATGGAGAAAAATAGTTCCTTAAAATTTTGACAACAGCATAACAACAACGCATTCGCATGCCGTACCATAGACGATCTAACAAAGTATTTATTTAAATCATTTTTTTTTGGTTTTGTTGTTTTCTGTTTTTTCTTTTTGAATTTGGAACATCCTTTAAAACCTCTTTCGCTATTTCGCTATTTCGCTGCATTAATCCATGCTATTATGCTATTTTAGTTGTGAAAACAGATACTCGTATTATCGCATATTTTGCGGTCGATTGTCCTTACACAGTTCCGGTATTGATAGAACGACCGTAGGCCATGCGTCATTGTCAATTACACACGCCACCGTCAACGGACGCTTAATTGAATTAACAGATTTTCATCACTCCGACCACTGCCGTGTGCTGCATAAATGTACTGTTTATTTTCTATAGTGAAATGAGTTAATAATTGTATGTGAATAAACGCTGGTTGGACATTTATTTTTAAAGATGAGTTCGTTTTGATTTGGTATTTATCGAGGAATTTACATGGATATGTTAAAATAGGATTAAAAGGTGATTGAGCTATTATCATCGCATTTTATTTATAGAGAGTACGAGGTGAATAAAACACTATTACATATTTAAAATAAGAAGATTGTAATCTAAAGCCACAACACACAAGTCATTTTATTTATTCTAACTAGAAGTAGTCACAGTTGTAGTAATTAAAATTTGTATAATTTAGTCTTTTACTGGTGGTAGGTCTCTCATATGTAAGAGGTCGCCTGGGTAGGTACCACCGCAATGTCTATTTTTCTCGTCAAAAAGCAGTGTAAAAGCACTGTTGTTTTTCGAATTGAAGGACATTATAGCCAGAGTAACTACTGGACATATTGAGACTTAACATGTCATGTCTCAGAATATCGAGCCAAGTGGAATGCCGAGCATTGTTTTGTAATTCAAGGTGTTGTTTGGTTCTGCTACTGTTTATGAGCGGTCATACCATCAGACGAACGGCATGCTCGTCTCGCTATTCATTGCAATAAAAAAGAAAACAATGAAAAAGAAAATTATACAAGCTACTGAACAAGAAACCAAAGCAACACATAATAGAAAAAAAAAACAATAACAGCCATCCCATACTTATCATTACAATCACTTCGCCTACTTAACATGGCGGGTCACGGAAAACATTCAAAGAATCCCACCATTGAGAGATTGTTTGGAGAATCCAACAAGGTCGCTAATTGTTTTAGTGCCAGCCAACTTCAACGGACCCTCGAAAGGGCCGGAGGGCCATTGTCCTACTAATGAATGGGAAATCGACGCTCCAGACGTCTTCATTATTTCGAAGGGCGAGCGGAATATTTCAAACGTCCCAGAGCTGGTTTAATGGTGCATTGTGATGCAACTTTTTCAAATGTGGTACTGGTGGTAGGTCGCTCATATGTGAGAGGCCGCCTGGGTAGGCACCGCCACAATGTCTATTTCTCCCGCCAAACAGCAGTGTAAATCCACTGTTGTGTTCCGGTTTGAAGGACATTGTAGCCAGAGTAACTACTGGACATATTGAGAGATAACATCTTATGTCTCAGGATGGCGAGCGCAGTGGATTACCAAGCATTGCTTTGTAATTCAAGGGGTTGTTTGGTTCTGCTACTGTCCATGAGCGGTCGTATTGCTTACCATCAGGCGAACGGCACGCTCGTTTCACCATTAACTGCAATAAAAAAAATGTTACTCAGCAATAATGTCATAACAAAATGTTATTTATTGTATACTAGCTGTACCCGCGACTTCGCGTGGAATTTAACAAAAACTTTATTTTTCTAAAATAAATGAATTTTTCTAAAATAAATTTAGCCTAAGTTACTCCTTATTATATCAGCTACCTGACAATAAAAGTCCCGTCAAAATCGGTCCAGCCATTTCGGAGATTAGCCGGAACAGACAGACAGACAAAAAAAACTAAGGTCATTTTCGTTATAGGTGTATATAACGATATGTAGTTGGTCATTTTTTTTTTATTTTCACTGTACAAACATACATGTCTCGGTGTGGGAATTGAACCAGCTAGCTGCCTCTCGTTTCACAGCCGGCGTGTAACCAACTGCGCCACGAAGGCTGTCGATGTTTTCCCACTACACATTAATATTTAATTAATTAATTGAATTCGACTTTTGAAAACAGAGTTTTCTAGTGATCCAATTTTAAAATTTACGTGAAATGAAGAGGATAAACATGTTTTAATAAATGTAAAGACGTACGGTCGTGTTTAGAAAAGTTATTCTAAAATATTTGAGATTCCTTTGCAGAAAATACAATATCTTTATCGGATAACAAGCTGAAAATATTCTCGTAGACAAAAGAACCTACGTATTTTCTATGTATCGATAGTGTGTTGTTCTGTTTCTTTATGTCTTTATGTATCTCAATATTTTATTAATACTGATTCACATTTCTATTTTCCACTGATTTCGCTGGATGCCGTTTCCAACAGATCAATGTAGATATCACTGGAAACCTATGTTCAGCAGTGATATTCTTGTGGCTGAAAACTCACTCCTTTTATCACCGATCAAACACTGATTTTATAACAAGTATCCCAGGGTACCCTCCAGGTACTTTTTAAAATTACTGAGCAGCTAATCTTCTGCGGACTCATTCATGTTGCTGTCCAGATATGTTCGGTATTATTTTCACCCGGTTAGATAATATGAAACGCTAGCATCATAGTGGTTTTGAGGCTATAATTTCTATTGTAGTCTGCGTATAAATTAATTAATAATTATTTTATGTTCCATGCATAGAGCACAAAATATTAAAAAAAAAAAACATTTAATTTTACCCTTCCTATGTTTTGTGACGAGTGCACATCAATATACCTGTACTTGTATTTGTGTAGATGTAAAATCATAAACTCTTACAATCAATACATTGTTTATTGCCCTCACGAAGTTACAAACTTATAGACTAAGTTAGTAGACTTAATTCGATTACCTATTGCTAAGTAAGCATGATATATTGCTATTGAGTTCAGTTGTGTTTGCTACGTATAATTTACATGCTACAATGGCCCATTTGTTTAACCATTCTACATCTACTTGGTTGGTAAGAAAATCATTGTTTTGACACACGTGTCATTTTGATTATTTAAATATTCTGCATTTAGTTATTCTCTTTCAATGCTCTTTGCTTTGAAAGAAAATCATTATTTTGTTTTACCTGTGTTATACTTTAAAATAGTTTTTGATTAGGGTCGTTCCTATAAAAAAGCTATTTTGGTCAGATATAAAGAATCGTACTTACAGGTTGCGTTAATTGTTAAAGACCTGGTTTTTTTATCAGGCTATATAATTAGAAGCTATTGAATAATTTCCCAAACGAACTAGTCTAATATTAGCAACCAGATGTAAAATCATAAACCAAGTTACCATGAAATATAAAAATATTACGAGTATACATTAAGTCAATTCCACGCAATTCTGTCTAAAAGCCAAAATAATTCTGACATTTCAATAAGATCAAAAGCAACTAAAAGATCAACCTTAAGTAGCTGTGTCCAATGAAAAAAAAAAAACAAAGAAATCAGTCTCAAAACAATAAGGCAGAACAAACGACGTCAATATTCCCAATAAATATCGGTCTCTTTTATTAATAAGCTTACAGTTTTAGTCAGTGGGGGGAAAACGAGCCTGATTGCTAACTTTTCAATCTGTATGCTAATGGTAGTTATAAGTGGAAGGACTCAGAGGGCAGCAGGCCGGGTCCCGGGGGAGGGGGAAGCTGACTAATTAATTAGGACGATAGTTTCTACGGATTTTATTAAAGTCGTACGGGAGTTATGAAAGAAAAGCTACTTAAACGTCTCCTATTTAAATGGTTTTAGCTTCTGTGCTGTCGGTTTGTTTTTGATTTGGATGATGGTGTTCCTGTTTTGTAAAATGACTTTTTATAGAATAATAAATAAATACACCCAAAAGTCACATATAGTCCTGACCCCACATTAAGATCGAGTCTTGCGTCGTGGGAATCAGAAACTACGAGAGACTTTTCGGTCTTACAGATAGCCAGACCCGAAACGAATACACGTGGATCACAAAAATACTATTTAATTATCAAATGTTTTGTGTTCTTCACTCAAACTGAATTCAAATGTCGTTCGAAAGGGACAAAACATTCGTTAGCTAAAATATTTTTTAAAATTTAATCAAATTTTGAATATGCCTGTAAGTATCTTCATGTATTTTTAATGCAATTTTGTTGAAACTTTAGACATTTATTAATACATATCAACATGTTATAAACAAAAAAAGCCTATACACTGCATCAAGGTTTTAATTCCAGCCGATTGAAGCGAATTTCACCGCTTTTATATCGCCCACGACGGGAATTTTTACAAGGTAAAAATAACTCGGTGAAATACTGGCTGTTATGCTGAACATAAGGTGGTGCCAATCAGGACTGCTTTACAGCTCGCCCGGAATTCAACCGTATTGGTGCTTTTATGCAGCAATTTTAGAGCGAATTCGTGACGAAAAATATGTAAATTTTTTTATAACTGGTTCTAACGAGCGTTGGCTTACTTGATAGTATGTGATTATCGCGGTTCATAATAGCTATAATATTTGATGATTTAAAGAGTACTGCCGGCCTTTTGAACATCAATACAATGAAATATAAAATAAAAAGAAAATTATTGGGGTTTCAATAATACAATATATTTCTCCGGTCTCGCCTTAAAATCATAGCTTTGAGTCATCAATGGTAACTTTACTTTTTTTTTTTTTTCAAACTTCTACAAAGATAAATAACGTATAATAAATGGTCCATAAATATCACTTCTATTGTACATAATTTTATTTGTTTGTATGTTACAAAACAACACAATTGATACCACAGTCTAAAAAGCCTCTACAATCAGATTGATTCGAATCGCTCAACCCTTTACAAACGACCCGATGTCGAGTTAACAAAGGGTACAATTTATAATTGCGTAACGTATATCTTCAATGAAAAATCCATACAAGCCATCTTTACCGATGCAACTGCAACATGCAACGCGGTTCGCGTGTCACACGCCAATCCTCGCTCCATCACTGGACTGACGTCAACGCTCCGATTCACTACAACATAAATCCAACCTTAATTTAGACTGTGTAAGGATAATTTCTGTTTGAGATTTAGTTGGTGGTTATAACGTTTTGTGGTTGAACGTTGCAAGTCTTATCAAATAGCTCGTATAGTTCGCGAGTTGTGGCGTTTTAGAACCAATAGTCTGATATCAGCGACCCATGATTATCATTGTTATTTTTATTGTGGTTATATTGTTATTACAAAATTATGTTTCCCTTTTTTTGTCAGCCTCTCCTAAATAAATAAATACAACCAAGTCACATACATAGTCCAGATCCCACACTAAGACAGTGTATTGTGTCGTATCAGAAACTAAAGAGACTTCTTGGCATCGCAAACGCCTAGACTCGAAACAAATACTTGTGGATTACAAAAAAAATCGGTGGTGGCCCATCGTTTCACATCAGGCGTCTAACCAACTGCGCCACGGAAACTGTCATACCAGAATGTCATTGATATTTTTCGCCGATATGAGTGTATATTTGGTTTTGTAGATAGACATCTCGTCTGGGGCTAGTCTATGTGGACTGTACCTACCATTATACTTATTTATTTATTTATTTAAAACTTTATTGTACACCTAAAACTAATACAGAAAAAATATTTCAAAAAAAATGTACAAAAGGCGGTCTTATCGCTCGAGGCGATCTCTTACAGACAACCATGGGATGGATTAGATGGAACGACGGTTTTGGGGTACCATGAGGTTTTTTTTTTATAATGGCACGGCATAGTGGCGGCATTGCACCTGATGGAAAGTGCCAATGCCGCCCAGGCAGAGTATCCATTGGCATCGGACGGCAGTCCCATGCCAATGGAAACAATTATGCCGGCCTGCTTAGGTGCCTCTTCACACCACGGCGGAAGAACCCGGGATTGTAGGAAGGAGGGAACACGTGCGCCGGCAAACAATTCCACAGCCTGACGGTGCGGCACAGAAACGAATTTGAGAACCGTTTGGTTCGCGCCGGGATGGTGTGGACCGTCAAGCTATGGCTTCGCAAGCCAGCACGCGTGGTACTGGTTAGGAATAGAGAGGAGGGGAGCAAGTTGAACAATTCCTCAGAGCACTGACCGTGATACAGGCGGTAGAACACGCTTAGAGAGGCGACATCTCTCCGGAGTTGTAGCGACTCCAAGTTGCTCGTAACGTCTGCATCATTCACAATGCGGATGGCCCGCCGCTGCAATCCATCCAAGGCATCGAGCAGGTACTGGGCGGATCCATCCCAGAGGTGCGAGCAGTACTCCATACCCGGCCGGACCTGCGCTTTATATAAGCGGAAAAGCTGACCGGGCGTGAAAAACCGACGCACTCTGTTCAGGACTCCAACCCTGCGTGATGTGGCAGATATTACGCCCTCGATGTGATTCCTTGGATTGAGATCACAGCGGATATCCACACCAAGGATACACAGGTCATTCCGCATTGAGAGGGGAGTACCCTGAAGAATGGGGAGGGGTGAGAACGGGGATGTTTTGTACGTGAACGCACACACCTGGGTTTTCCTGGCATTGAACTCAACCATATTCCTGGAACCCCATGTAGAAATGAGATCCAAGGTCCGGTTGAGCTCAATGACAAGATCTTCGCGTCCCTTCACAGTTTCGACACGGCAACCTGGAGGCCCGCAGTGGTATCGCCCATGAACCGTGCTGTCATCTGCATAGCAATGAATGTTGCCAAGCGACAACATGTCATTGATATGCAGAATAAACAAGGTGGGCGACAGCACCGAGCCCTGAGGAACTCCGGCATTTATCGACATGACAACTCGGATCAACTCGGAGACAACTCGGCTGCACAAGCCCTTAAAACCACCGCTGGTATCCCATCCGGACCACTGGCTTTCCGCATATCGAGATACCGTAACTCACGCCGCACATCACACTGCCTGATGCGAATATCTGCCATTGAGAAACCGCAATCAGGCAGTGTAGGCAGCGACTGGGAACCACGGTCTTCGAGGCGGGAATTAGCCGCAAAGAGATTTGCCAGCAAGGCAGCCTTCTCTTGCGGCTTGTGGGCCAGCGACCCTTCTGGGTACCTCAGCGGCGGCAACGCTGGACGGCAGAAGTTAGATTGGACGGCCCTGGCCAACCTCCAATAAGCACGACTGCTAGTTGGGTGATCGGCTAACGCACGCCCAATCCTGCTAACGCGCTGGGCATCCGCCCTAACGTAGGCCTTCTTGCAGGCCTTGGAGGCACGGTTATAGGCTTCTTTGAGGGAACTGATATTGGGATCCTTCATGGCGCGACCCCTGATCCAAGCGCGATACGCCGCCTGTTTGTCACCGACAGCATCGGCGCATGCACGATTGAACCAGGAGCGTACTGGCGATCTCAGAGGAAGGAATGTAATATTCCATTCCAAGTCTGTTCTCGTCAGCAATAGCGTTGGCACTCGCTCAGGGATCTTTACCCTCAAAGCAGCGCTGCCTCCAAGAGATGGATGCAAAATATTCCCGCATACCATCCCAATCTGCCGACGAGTAATGCCAGACCCTTCGCCTAACCTGCACGGGACGTGGAGGTGATGCGATCGGTACTGACGACCCAACCAGGCAGTGATCGGAAGTGCCCAGAGGCGCACTAACGGTCACATGATACCCGGCTGGGTGACTCGCCAGCAGAAGGTCCAGCAAAGAAGGCGCATGACTCGCCACATCCGGGATCCTGGTGGGCTGGTTCAGGTGAGGTGAGGCTGGTGAGGTGTACGAATGGTTAAATAGACATATAATTAAAAGTATAAACACATAATGAATATATAAATAAATATACATATATACATAGACATACATAATATATATATATCATAACTTACATGCATCAACATGCATTGCAACATACATTGTATTCAGTTTGTCATGCTAGTAGAAAATTCTTTAAATAATGGAGAGTATAAAATGTAAACGAATCGCGAGTTGTAAATAGCGTTTCATCAATTTATTTTTGGTTAATTAAATTTTCGCGCATTTGACGACAAATGATATTAATTTAATATTCTCACGCCCCGGGGACACATAAATTTTGATCGGCCCAGCGCACGCTTCCTGTTACAATCAAATATTTACTTTAATATTCTAATGCCGCATTATCAACATTATTAATTCATGCGCAGTCTATTGTCAAAGTGCCTATCAACATAAATGTTCTCATTTGAATATTTGATAAAGGTTTAGCATTAGTTTAGTTTGATATTATTTCACAATAGCATCATCCTGCCATTATGTACCAACTTATGTTTTTGTCCCCTATCCCCTCAAGTTTCTCGGAACTTTGGCATCCGATGCTACGAATCTTTCATTTTCTGCATAAATCATTGAAATTTTGCGCGTCAAGTCTCTCTATTGTGGTTTTTGCTAGGTCTCAGGTAGTTCATATTTCATACATACATACATAAACTCACGCCTTTTTCCCAGAATGGGTAGGCAGAGGTGCCAGGACACCCACATTTCGCCTTGTATGTTCCGTCCCACAATGTGATAGGTGGCGAGCCCATCGCCATATCAGGCACAAATTCCTGACTCTGGGCTGATAATGAATAGAAAAATCCAATATCACTTTGCCCAACCCGGGACTCGAACCCGAGACCCCAGCTTTGCAACCGTACCTCAGTACAACTACGCCACCGAGGCAGTCATATTTCAGTTCATATTTCAAACTGTACAAATAGATACTTTCTAGACGTAGGAATATTACATTCCTTCGGTAAATTTTATCTACTTTCGTGAATTTCTTCCGAAGACGTCAATTCATGTAGGACTGCTAAAATAGCTAAAATAGCAATTATAACTGCTATGAACGAGCTTCGTATTATTTCTTATTTTATTATTACTATTACTTCTTGTATTGGCTATTGGTATCGGATTTATCCTTTGTTGTTAACTATAATTGTTGCGGCATCTCTTCCAATTTTTTATAATTTAAATTATGTGAAATTATTATAAATGGTTGCACTCTGATATATTATTCGTATCATTTAAATAAACAAGCACATATGGTATGAAAATTCCTGCAGGCGCTTCGTTCTAAGTAGCCTACCGTGCAACTGTCATTTTTTAAATCATTACACTTTGAACCGTTGTCGTTGCTGTATCATTTTTTTAAATATTCTTGAGCCACTCCCTCAAAGTGCGAAAATTATCCTCATTATTATACAATAATCTTCTATCAAAAAGGATTATAATATTATTATATTAGCAACTTTTCGTCTTAGCCCACCACTGACCACATTCTAACCTTTAATCCGTTAATTTACGCTAATGTGCTAAAATGCAAAGTAATTTCCTCGGCTCCGTTTAATAAATTAGTTTCGGATTAATGGCACGACCAAATCGAGTTGAAAGAGTAATGAAAACGTGACCTTGACGGTATTATTGGTCTTCAAAATGTAGCAAAATTAGAGTTCAGGATTTTAAATGAAAATTGATGACTGATGGACAATTCTGATTGAAGGGTAAGTATTTGTATTTTATAGTAAATTGTTAGAATATATATTTTTTTTTTAATTAAAATTTAAGGTTTTTTTTGGGCGGTCTTTCTATACTTTGCAATTAAAGAAAAATCATTAAAAATGATTTGAAAATTCTTTAATTTACTTATTACAGTGAATTTTCGTTCGCGCCAGCCACATTGCCACCGCAACACGTGAATTTGACAGGGGCGTGCGCTCCTTGTAGGCAGAAATGCAGTGCTTTACTTGCCATTCACAGATATTTTATTATAACGTACGTACGTCTTAGATGACTTTAATCAATAGTAAATAAATAAATAAACAAAATATAATAACTTAAAAACGCCTAATATTTTATAAATAGCAACTATTTGCAAGCACACAAACATTATGATTGCTATACGACAAACAAGCGGCGCTGCAAAGTAAAATAATGTACCTAATCAACCAAGTAATGCCGCCGCGTCCCGCATGACATTTGTTTGCGTGTGTGTAGTAATTTTGGTGTCCGTGCACAGTCGCAAACGCACACACCCATGCATATCGAAAGGCGCGACTCCTGCGGCAGGCTATGAGCGTTCGGCTGTTTTCGGGAGTAATCGGTAATGTTCGTTGCCTATAATCCTAGTAAAAATAGTAGACGGAAATGTAATGAATTGCGCAAAATGCACATTATGCATTTTTGTTCGGTAAGGTTTTATTTGTTTAAAACTTTAAATAGCACAATTTTTTTGTGTTTCGCGGGGGCCATTTTGCTTTTTTCATGTGATGAGCATTGTTTATTATTTTGTTTGTGTCAGTTTAATTATAGTTTTCTTAAAATATTTTGCATTTTAGCATTTGAAAGTGTGTACATTCAATAGTTTATTACTGAGTTTCTATAATAATTGTAGTGATTTGCTTTTACTAGTACGTTTGTTGATTTTTTAAAATGTTATTTGATTGTGAGGTTTGTGTTGAAAATGTGTGTTTATTAAAAATTGAAGCTGACTCGGTGAGTAGTTATAATATTTTAGTTTATTAATAACTAGTGGCCCGGCCCAGCTTCACCCGGGTACAAATAGATTTCTGTACAATAATATGTACGTATCATACATATAAACTTTCCTCTTGTATCACTCTATCTATTTAAAAAAAACCGCATCAAAATCCGTTGCGTAGTTTTAGATTTAAGTATACAAAGGGACATAGGGACAGAAAAAGCGACTTTGTTTTATACTATGTAGTGATTTACTTATTAGAATTTCTTCGGCCGCGACGATCTATCGCTGTTTTTTCTGCGTTCCGTAGAAGATATACATGAATAGTAGTACATCTAAGACTTGTTCTGTTGGCATGGTTTCCGACTTAGAGATCCGTCACGTGGCTGTGGCTATGTTAAACATCTATAAAAAAAGTTTTTGAGCCGAGTACTCCGCCGCATACCCAGTATCATAATCCTGTGCACGCCGCTGGAATTTGACGCTAATATTGAGTATTAATCGATCACTTTATTACATTAAAAGTGGACTTTTGACGGTTTTAAACAGTTTGATATTCTCTCCCTTTTTCGCTGGCATTATCATGGCTGCAAACAGAATTTCCTCAAACTAATCCACATCACTAATCTTTAGCGTTGTCAGATGTAGAAACATCTAGTTTCATTTATATTATCGGACGACAATCCAACGCGATTTAGGACCACCTTTAGTAAGCTACGTTAAGTAATTATATCTATGTAACATTTTGACTTTTACTTTATTAAATAAGTCATACCTAGTATTCAGGGGCGTGCACTCCTTGTAGGCAGAAATGCAGTGCTTTACTTGCCATTCACAGATATTTTATTATAACGTTCGTACGTTTTAGATGACTTTAATTTATAGTAAATAAATGAATAAACAAAATATAATAACTTAAAAACGCCTAATATTTTATAAATAGCACCTATTTGCAATCACGCAAACATTACGGTTGCCACGCGAAAAGCAAGAGGCGCTGCAAAGCAAAATAATGTACCTAATCAACCAAGTAATGCCGCCGCGTCCCGCATGACATTTGTTTGCATGTGTGTAGTAATTTTGGTGTCCGTGCACAGTCGCAAACGCACACACCCATGAATATTGAAAGCCGCGACTCCTGCGGCAGGCCTCGGGAGTTCGGCAGTTGTCGGGAGTAATCGTAAATGTTCGTTGCCTATAATCCGAGTAAAATTAATAGGCTGGAATCTAATAAATCACTTATGCACATTATGCATTTTTGGTTAGTAAGGTTTTATTTGTTTAAATAGAAATGTTTTGTGTTTCGCGGGGGCCATTTAGCTTTTTTTATGAGTTTTTGCATTGTTTACTATTTTATACTAGTATGTTTATAAAAAAAATAGATTTCTTAACGGATTTTTCATTTTAACATTTGAAAGTGTGTACATTTAACAGTTTATTACTAAGTTTCGATATGAATTGTAGTCATTTGCTTTTAGTGGTGTGTTTGTTTATTTTTTAAATGTTATTTGATTGCGAGGTTTGTGTTAAAAATGTATGTTTATCAAATGAATGAATGAGGTGGCCGAAATCTTGCATTTATTTACATCGGGATAGGTATAGTAATCTCAACTAACCGGAACCTTGAATATGTGAAAATTGAAAGCTGACTAGGTGAGTTTTTTTTATTTTACTTATTAGAATTTCTTCCGCCGCGACGATCGATTGCTGTTTTGTCTGCGTTTCCGTAGAAGATGGACATGAATAGTAGTACATCTAAGACTTGTTATGTTGGCATGGTTTCCGACTTAGAGATCCGTCGCGTGGCTGTGGCTATGCTAAAAAACTATAAAAGAAAAAGTTTTTGTGACCGAGTACTCAGCCGCATACCCAGTGTCATAATCCTGTGCACGCCGCTGCTAGTATTACATAGCAGTAACAATTACTATATTTATGTGAAGTAGCAAATCCAATATCTATCGAATCGTCTCTTGTATTCAACAGTCTATCCTGACTATAAATTGTAAACAATGAATAAAACATAATATAGACTAGGTATAAATAACTTTTGACTCAACATTTTTACCCTCAGTTTTCGGGAGTCTTCCCGCCTGTTCCCTTTTGTGAAACCCTTCGACAGTGATATTCGCCGCTAATCGAATTGCTAATTTCGAGAGGACGTAGAGTTTTTTTTTTTTCTTTACGAATATTGTAAGAGTTGTGTTTCAACGTTTACCGACGCAATTTGAATTTCAAATTAGTTTTTATAGAATGTCGTATTTCGGCTTGAAATCGTCTCTTGAATAGTAAAATTTGTAATTAAGGGATGTTTTAATCGTTTCGAATTATAACATTTTTATTTTCTTCATTAGTTTTGGGTTTTAAAAATGTTGTGAAAACTGTTTTCGTATTACTTAAATTACTTGTTTTTTTGCTATACCGCACTTAGATATTAAAATTGAAAAAATATAGTAATCATATCTAAATAAAGTTAAACTTTCCCGCTAAAAGTCGTTTTAAGTTTATAAACAAAACATATAGAAAGGTTTTGTAGCCAAATTCAAAATAAA
This sequence comes from Hyles euphorbiae, assembly GCA_023078785.2. Taxonomy (NCBI): domain Eukaryota; kingdom Metazoa; phylum Arthropoda; class Insecta; order Lepidoptera; family Sphingidae; genus Hyles; species Hyles euphorbiae. Next base: position 3,493,497 of record CM041032.1, on the reverse strand, counting down.
TCGCAAGTTTTTTATACTAATTCCAACGGAACAAATTTGAAATACATTTCGTTTGAGATTATACTCGTTGAAACATGTACTATAAATTTAAATATAATTTCTGCTTGCTATCTTCTTTCACTTTGCTATTTAAATAAAGCTGTGTCTCACCATTTGATATATCTTCAAAATAACATTAATTTGAAGAATTATGTGTAAAACTTAAAATGATTGCTTTGATATAGAGTGGACTATTTTAAGAGGTTGTAAAAAACATCTAAAACTCGAATCAACAGCGGTACTTATATTTTATCCGAGACGTGTCTCCGAATCTTCGTAGCGCTATTTGCTACGAGCGTTTGGAGATCATATTTACTAACTTAACATTGATTTTAAAGCTGTTGATATGTTTCAGTGTAATCAGTCATTAAAATTGCATATTACCTCTATATCAGTCCATATACGTCACACTGCAGGGCACGAGCCTACTCTACAATCGAGAGTGCGATTGAGAGTGGTTAGGCCATATAGTCCACCACGCTGGCCTAGTGCGGGTTGGCGGACTTACATACCATAGAAATTCTTATAAATCGTTGCGGTATGCAGGTTTCCTCACGATGTTTTCCTTCGCCGTTTTAGTGTATGGTGATTAAATGTCAATACACACACAAGACTCCGAAAAGTCAGAGGTGTGCTCTGGGATTCGAACCCGCGATCACCGTGAACATGTTGGCAGCCGCGTCTAGTCCGTTTGCCAACAGGCCACCACGCACCTATAACTTACTTAAGCCTAGCCATCATTGACTCCAAAGTCATCATGTCTCAATTGCAATGACTGTCACATGATGTTAGATTTCATACAAACAGCAGTGTAAATTGATAATTGAAGAACATTGAACAAGAACTTAACTTTTTAGCGCAGTATACAGCGTGAGTTTTTCAAGTGGGCGTGGATGGTCAAATATGAAACTATGACGAATAACGAAAAATGCTCACCTCATTCTCAAATTTCGAAGCTGCGAATCCTTAACATAAATAACTCAACCCAACAAAAATTCTCGTAATAAAATACGAACCCTTTGAACCGAACTTCACAAATTTCAAAATGGCCGCCCTAACATTGGCCTACACGATCTCTCGCATTCGGTAAGAAGACAATGGCCGCGGTAAGCTGTCTCGGCTTATCTCCGGCAACAGCGGGGCGTTTCAACGGCGAATGTTAAGCTCGTAAAACTGTTTTATATGTTAGACACCGCGAAACTTGTCTGAGTATGTACTGACGCTTTTATTGTTTTTTCTGTATGCTAGTGGGAGCGGTGTTTTGAGTAATATTGTTGTATATCTCTTGTGATTAGCCGGTGTAGTGATGAGTTGTAAGCTGGGATTTTTACTCGTGTTTTTATGTTGCCAAGTTGTCGACGTATTCAAAAAGAGGTCAGGTTAGATCACTTTTATTTTGTTAGGAATTAAGTTTTATGACATAGATGCTATGTACAAATTAAAAACAAGTGGTTGTTTCAGTGGCATATTTTCAGAATTTTCTCTAAGCCCATATTTTGTGTCTATTTTTCCTACTTTTTTAACCGTTACATTAGGTGGTTTATTTTCATATTATTTTCGAACAGTAATATTCATTCGCCATTGATTTTTATCCGTCCGTATACCTACTGAAATCTTAAGATAACCTCATAATAACACCCAAATTTGAGTTTCATATGCGATATACGTAAACATTTACCCAACCGCGATGCATATAGTACTGTAAACACTTCCGTGTGTAAATATATATTAATAACAAACGTCGGCCCCGTCTGTCTCCATTTCATCACGTCGGACGACACAATACATACAAATTGAATTGGCCTAATGGAGGGTCTCATCGCCATCGCATACAATTTGTGTAAGCGTAGAACACTCGTTGCTTGTTTGCGTACCATTCAAGAATCGTGAATGATGTCGGTTTGAAGAAACACCCTGATAGAATGTTTATGATTATGAGTAGAGTATTCTAGTTATTTTTTTTTGTATCGAATAGTGGTTGTTTATGGTAAGTTCAATGACCTTAGTAGTTTGAGAGGATTGTAATAATTTTATTGGTTGTTCAATGCATCGAGTGAAATAAAAGAATATATGTTTTTATTTCATCACTTTAATAATGCTTCCACGCTGTATTCAGGGCTATATCATTAATACGCTGGTTAAACCGCTGTAGCAGATTGTCTGGACAAAAACTAAAAAATATATGTGAATTGACGTTGGTTTAACTCTCGGATTTCTATCTTCTACGACAGATATTGGACCCTTAATTATTATTTCTGATTGGTCTTGAGTTCCTTCACCGACTTTCATTCACAATATAATTGCCATGTACGATCTAAGACGTGATTCAGCAGTGATTCTTTAAGCCACTTGGTTGTTTTTTTTTCACTTTCCTCTTTGTTTATAATACTGAACAATCGTAGTAAATGCAAGCACAAATGAAATATATGTGAATAGCGGACGTTCATTTCTATAAATTTCATATTATAGGACAAAAGTCAAACTCCATTTTAATTACAGACTTGAAAACAGCCTTTGTGGCGCAGTCAGTTAGACGCCGCCTGTGAAACCAGAGGCCGCGGGTTTGATCCCCGCACCGAGATAAATAATAATTATTATAATTTTGTGTTAGTGGCTGACTCATGAACAACGCTCATTCATTGAGACAAATGTAATTACTTCTGGCTGAAATATTATCTTTATTGTCAAATTATTTGTATCTTCTTTATTCGCTCTGTTTGTCTATTTTTAATTGAAAGAAATTATTTTTATTAATTATTGTTTGTTAAAAAACGTGTAATACACCGCCATTAAAACCTATGCTGTTAGTGTGTGTAGATAACTAGATAATTCATGTTCAACAAAGCATTTTCGTGTTCCCCAACGAATTCGGAGTGTATCCTTGTTTTATTCAAGTAGGTAAAGCAGTAGATGTTAACAGCAGGATTGCAGCACGGCCTCGCATCCGTTGCAGGGTTGAAATGTGTCTGGTTGAATTTATTTCCTTAGCCAAATACTCAGGTAATTTATACCGGTAATTATATTGCTTGTAGGAACGCTAGGCACTGTAGAATATGCTTCGGGTATTCAGTACTTGTAATGTTTTGGGGGAACGTATACAGATTTTATTTATTTAATGATACTAAGAATGGCTTGACGAGCATGCCATTCGCATGATGGTAAGTGATGTGGCACCTCATGGATAGTAGCAAAACCAAACACCACCATGAATTTCAAAGCAATGCTTGGCATTCCATTGCACTATCCATCCTGAGACAAACGATGATAAATCATTTTCATTTCATTTCATTTTCATTTCATTTCATAAATCGCAATATAAAATAAACTCAGACGGCTTCTGACACATGAGACAGCCATTACCAGAAAAGTAAATGTGAGGATTATAAAATAAGAGAATATGTAAAATAAATTTTGGTTAAAAATGACGATTTTTACATTGGCTCTATTACACCAGACGACAGCTGCAATGGTCGCATTATTGAATATTGCACTGTATCAGCCCATATATGTTACACTGCAGGACACAGGCCTCCTCTACATTTGATAGAACTATTGAATTCCCCTCTCAATCGTTTATTGACTAGCTGTTAATTCTTCGCCATTCCAAATAATTGTGCAGTTCTGCACAAATACAAATTTACGTATCATTTTAATGATACGAAGTTATAGGTGAAGCTATATCTGAAAGTTAATAAGTTGAAGTGGCAATTTGCTGGCCATATCTGTCGCAGAACCGATAGCCGCTGGAGTAAGCGTGTTCTGGAGAGGAGACCGTGTTTTGCCAAACGTATCATGAGACGTCCTCTGACCCGAAGGCGGGACGACTTGCACAAGAGGGCCGGCATCTGCTGGATGCATATGCAGACAAGGCTCTGTGTGTACCTTGGCAGAGCTGAGAGGCCTATCTCCAGCAATGGACTGCAACGGGCTGATGCTGAAGATATAAAAAAACTTGCATTGGAAAAATGCAACAGGTTGATAGTATTTTTGATTCAGTTTCATCATTAATTAGTATATACTGCTGCTAAACTCTCGGCCTTTTGTTTAACTCTCTTCTTACGCAGGGTGTCATATTATGGCACAACAAAACTTCCTTTGTCTGTTTTCTCTTAAAAATACAATTTGAAATATACTCAAGTACGGTCACAATTAAATTCTAAATGACTAAACAAGTTTTTCGCTTTGAAAAGCATCTCTTGTAAATTGAATGCGGAGCGTTGAGAGCCTTCACGCCAGCCCTAATGAAGGTGAATGACCTTTGACGGCTAGACTGCTTCGGTTTTTGATGATAGTTCGCGTAATATAAATATGAGGTTCAGATAGATAATTTGCTTTAATATTATGAGTGAACATAAGGTTGCTTTAATACGCAGTACCGTTCTTTTCCAATTTTTTTGGTGATTCAGAATTAGTCACAAATGGGGATTTTATCATACGAAAAAAAAACTTATAAGCTCAGCTACTTGAAAGTTAATCTCACACAAAATTTTAACACCTGCACAAAAAAAAAAAAAAAAAAAAACAGATATAACAGCTTTAAAAATTTGCAGTATTAAAATCACTCCCTCTTTGTATATTAGGTATGTACTCGTAATATCGTATATAGAATATGTTGTTATTGCATAATTGACGGATGAAACTTCATAGTATTTGAATCAGAACTTTTGTATAGTAGCAATGTTATTATTGCCTCGTTACATAAAGTATATAACATTACAGTACATTATTAGAAGTTTTTGATTTTTCAAGAGATGCCGTAGGATACTCCCAGAAATGACTTCCAAGAAATCGTTTATCTTGTACTTTTCATATGATCAATTTTTCCATTGGATGAGGAATAAAATATTTTCTTCCCCGTTAGATGGAAATTAGGATCAGATTTATGATTTTTAGTCGAGCCATTTTTCTGTTCTTTCATTTTTGAAAATTGCTTTAATGCTATGCTCTCGATTTTCAGTTCCTCGGTTGGTAATTTTGTGTATTTATAAGCAAATCTTGTAGATTAGTTGTTTTGTTTGCATTATTTCGTCTTCATTTACCACTTGGAATTATGTTATGCTTAAATCTTGATACCTGCAATATATTTTTGTGCTCCTTGTTTCACATTTCCATTGAGCTAATAGGCCCATTGAACCTATCAAAAGGTTGTTGTATTTGTTTATTGTGATGCGACTTAATAGTAAATTTGAAGTAACAAAGTACAATAATTGATAGAAAATGCAAGAGTTGCTATCTGGATAAATACGAAAACTTGAATATTATTGAATTAAAATCAATCTCAATGATATATAATATTCTAACAATGAATGGTGCCGAAGACCGTGTGAAGTGCACAATAATAAAGAAAGAGAAAATGAGTTTGTGAGAGAGAGCATAAATGGGCACTGGCTTGGACATTCTAGAAAGTTAGAGATAAATAAGAAACTCAAACTCTTATAAACAAATGCACATCTATCACAGTCTAATACCTCGATGCAGTGCTACCAGACATATAGATCGTGAAACGTGTAAATGCTACATCCAATTGTTAGTGGTGAGTAGTATCCGTCGCACAGCTAAGCCGCAGCCGTTCCGAGCACATTCGCCGGTTTACGACTGTTTTACTGCTAACTGAAAGTCTGCACGAGCCTGTGACATCGGAAAACTCATGAACACGATTTAAAACATTCTGATTATGTGGACAATTTATCTAAATACATATATATAAATACACACACACATATATATATATACATATATATATGTATATATATATATGTGCCGTGCCTAGTTTGGGAACCCGTGGTAATAGATTTTAAGTAATTAAGTTTTATTTAAATAAAGATTTTTATTATTATTATTATATATATATGTATATATATATATATATATATATATATATATATATATATATACCGGGTATCTCAAGACTGCTACCGAAAACGAAGCGGGGTGGTAGTTTTAGTGACTACAAACACAATACAACAAAAAATTTCGCAAAGAAACGCGACAAACAATAAAACTCATGCAAAAAGGGTAGGCAGGCATGCTAACAGACACCTACGTTTGTTTACGCCTTGTGTTTCTTTTCACGATGTGATAAATCTGGCGATGTGTTAGAAATGACGATCCAGATTGATAATGAATTGAAAAATCCAATATGACTTTGTCCGACGCGGTACTCGAACTCGACCTCAGCCTTGCAATTATTCTAGTTCTACTGTGTCACCGAATTATTTGATAATGACGGATAGAAATTCAGTATCTTTATATTGTGTGATAGAGTATACTGAAGTCAAAGTTTCTCTGCTTCGTGCGGTTCACTTAATTTCTGTCATCCCCTTTTTGTTCGCTTTATAATTTTGAAGGATTATATGTTTTAAGCTTTCATCCTCTAACCTTACCGATTACAATTTTACTTCATTACAATTTTGAGACTTTACATATCTCGGAAAGAACATCGGTCACGTCCATGCATTTTGGAACCTGACAAAGAAATATATTGTACACAGCTGGGATATAGTTTATTGTGTTGTATAGTGCATGAGGAGTGATGTCCAGTTACAAAAAGATTTCTGCAAAGCCGGATATTTAAGAATATTTCATATATTTGTAACTTTTTAGGTTACGATTATACTAATAAAAAATAGCACATTATAATGTCATTGTCATTGTCAAATATACCTAATGTAGGGTGGTCTTATGGTTATCAGTTTCATGGTTATCAGGTTAGGAAGAAAGTATACTAAATCATAATGATGGCTTAGTAATTACTATGCTCTATAATTTCCCCTTGTCATCAAACTAATTAGCCGTTGAATATGGTGTACACCATACCAGTGTTACCTTAAGGTAATAAGAGAAAGTGTAGTATTTTGCTGTCATTATTTCGCAGAATTTTGTCAGAATTTATTAGAGACTGTTTTGAGTATTTTTCGATATTCTTCATTATTTGTCCATCCACACATACCTGTATGTTAATATAGGAATATAATAAGCAGTGGTTACAAAAATAAAATACAAAATAAAACGAAACACAAAAACATTTTTTAAATGTATTATTTCTCATCTTCTCTTATTACAATAGAACCTAAGAATTCTGCAGGGGCAGCAACATCAAAGTCATGACGTGGGCACAGCAACATTACTGTGCGACGTCCTACTACACAATTACAACAATACTTAATTATTCCGTCTCTGCTTGATTTGGAATTTTTGCATCACTGTTTTTCATCAAAACACACATACTTCCTGTGGGAACTCCAGGATACCTACTAAACCATATTGACTAAATGGTAAATAGGATGCCTTGTAGATTCATGGCTAAATAAAAACTTCGCTTAGTGGATAGACCCACTCACTGATTACAGAAATGAGTATATTAAGACGGGTATTGAATTGAACACAATGCAAATATTGTTGAGGAGCACACTGTTGCTCCGAGTTCATGTTGGAAATATGGTAATAATACTTCACACTTTAAACCAAATCACAAAGCGTTTTCGTTATACAATGGTTAATCTTACAAAGTGGTCAGAAATACAAGGGTATATCGGAGTCCGTGATTAAAGTCACAAATAAATAAAAAAAAACAGAGAATTAACAGTAGTCGCAAATCGGAAATCACAAGAAAGCAAAATGACAGCGCAAAGAAAAGTCATGTGTTATAGAAAATACCTACACTTTATTTTTAATTTAGTACCTACCACGTACCTTCAACGTTGTAGTTAAAACCTTATTTTAAAACAAAGTATGACTGATGGAACGCACTCATCTGCGTTCAATATTATTAAAAACACTTTAAGTTATTCTTTTTTATCCGGGTTTTTAAAAATAAATTGAAATATGGATTTTGACTCTAATAAATTATAAAAATTTTTGATGTACCATTCATAACTGTTCCCGTTCATGGTCCATTTTCGCCGATGTTCTTTTGTGACAAAAGACTTTCACAACAAAAAAAAATCTTAAGTAACTTTAATAGTCAAATATCTGAATTGTACTCTACATCTCCGCATCGGTCGTTCTAACTTCTAGCTCACTTATCAACTACATTATTCAGTTTAATTTGTAGTAACCCAAAGACATATTTTCTAATAACAGTACCAAACTAAAGCGAACCGACCGTAATAACAAATTTCGCCAAAATTAAATTGAAACAATTAAAGCTATAATATTTGACGCTATAAATTAATTCGGCCGTAACTCGGTTTAACTGCGCGAATGTTATTTTACTAAGAGGCCTTTTCGTGCTAATTGAGGGGTATTGTCTTCGTTTGTAATTATATTGCTCCACTCAGTTTTTAGACGATTGGTTTTGGACCGTGTCTGCCCAATTACTACTATTAGATGTGAGAACATTGTTTGAAGGTGAGTGGAAAACTTGCGTAAGTTGATTAATATTTCAGTACTAAATTTCAGTTCAACACGGTATATGAAGACTGCTACTGGTAGTTTTAGTGACTACAAACACAATGTAACTAAAATTTTCGCAAGAAAACGCAACAACTTTTTGGTGTGATGTTTTAAATATCCTCCTGTTTTGACCTAGTTTACCACAGCGTTTTCAGAAATAAAATTGTGTAAATTGTTGTTTTAGGAAAAAAATATGTTTTGACAATACAAATTCGACGATAGGGAAAAAATACAATTTTGTTTATTTTTTTATTTTTTTGTTGTATCTGAACTTCAGACTTCAGACTCTGAAGTCAATAAAACCACAACCTGACTTCGTTTTCCGTCACAGTCTGGACATACCCTGTATACTACATTTTCATAATATGTTCTATATCAGATAATTTTGTTTTGTGATTATTTAAAAACGTTTAAAACTCTGTCATTTATCAATTGAATCATTACAACCATACTATTCCTGTAGACACGTCGTGTTTAGTTCGTGAAAATCGTATTTTTACCGTTTCGATAGCGGCAGTACACGAAACTTCGTGACTAATCCGATATTTTGTTGAATGGCCCTTCGTTTCCTTTTGTAGGAATACGCTACAATTTTTTTCCGCCGTGTTAATGGTTTATGGTGGCAAAAACACGTTTTTCGATTCTGCACGGAACCGTTATTTTAATTGTTAGTTTATGTATAAGAGGAATTATTGAAGTTTCTTTATTTTAATTATGAATTGATTCCTCTAATTCCACATGTATCAATTCTGATCAAATATAGAAGTTATTATGTAGTTAATTGTTACAAAGCAACCGATATCGAAACTCCATAACCATATAATAATTTCTTAGCATTATGTATTAAAAAATAAACTTAACATAAATATGATTTTGTGTAAAATTATCCAAAATTTTCAACCACAACTTTTATTAAAAACAGCGGGAATTAAACATTTAACCCCTATATCTCATTATTTGGACAATAGCCAACTGCGATAACCCAATGTCGTTTTGTAAATAATGCTGATAGTACTAGTTTAAAACGTGTATTTGAGTTTAACTGAGCCTTGTAACTGAACCAGTTTTTTGTAGTTCATCTTGTATGGGATTTTATAGACTACATCATAATTAGTTTCTGAGCCAAGGGTGAAGGGAGAACTATTTATTTATATATGTACACTTCTTTGAAGTGCGGTCATTAAACTTAACAACAAAAACGTTGATCTCAAACATAAAAAGCACAGGCTTTTCTTGTAATAGCCAATTTCTCAAAATTTCTCATATTTGTTTCCTTAATGATTGTCGATATAATTTTAATTTGAACTGCAATAATATACACATTACTGCTTAATCTATTAGTATAACAGATATTTGCAAATCGATACGGAATTCAGTGTGCAACACTGAATGCCTGTAGCACTCGCGGTTACCGTGGATTTCAGTGCCTTGTGCATTAAGAAGTAGACTAGGCCTGGCTTAGGTAAACTATGTTATTTCTCACCTCAAAATCTATAACATATTTTAATAAAATTTAACCCAATATTTAATGTCTAATAAAGATAAAGATAAAAATATTATTTTGTAAAACATGAGTGACAATTTTGTACAAGATAATCAGTAAAAGAAAGTCACTACATGTTTTACAATTATGACTGTTAATTAAGGACTTCTATGTATCCTGTGATGTCTACCGAGTCTTGTATCAAAGGTTATACACATTTTTTCTCACAAGTTTCAGTCATCTGCACAACGGTGGCTGTCAACAAATTCCTTTCTTTTTCTTTTCTTAAAACCATCGGATGGTTGTCTGTAAAACATTGCCTGTGTGTAATTGTTATTTTTATGTTTGTGAGTTTCGTTTTTATTTGTATTTTTTGTGTGTGAAGTGTACACAAATAAATAAATAAACACTTATAATATTTCCTTGCTATCTCTACAGTATTAAAATGCACAGCAATGCTCCGATATAATGGGCGGTCCATAAATCCGCATTAGTCGGCAATAAGTTGCAGCGTCCGACACGAGTGGCGCAATAAACGCACAGCCACCACTCAGCTTTACATAATCGGACTGTGTTGCATTACACAAATTGAACCGGAATGCGCCGTTTGTGTATCTTTGGGTGGTGTTTAGGGTAATTTTGTCTTTTTTGAGTTCTTCTCTGTTATCCCTAACTATTTAAGAGAACTTCAGTGGTTTAAGCGACGTTGCTGATGAAAAGAATTCAGCATCATGATATTCAATTTCCAAATGCAGTTCGCAGTTTTACTACGTTATGATTGCAAAGCTTAAGTCCCTGGCTCGAATCTCGGGTCAAGCAAAGTGATAATTTTCACTAAAATATTAGCCTGGAGTCAGAAATTAGTGTCCAATATGACGATAGGCTCACCCCCTATCACAACGTGTGACGGATCAAAACGAAGGCGTTGGGTGTTCTGGAAGCACCTCTGCCTACCCCTTCTGAAAAAGTCGTGACTTATGTATGTACCCAAACATACACCAAAAGGACACAAAAAGTAGCTCACCTGGACCAAGCCAAAATCTTGATTCTTTTCCGACCTGCTGTGTGTGCATGAGTGTAAACATTACGCTTACTTAAACCCAGAAACAACACCGCACAGACATTATTATTTATTTATTATTATTATTATAACAACACAAAAAGAACCTGAAGTACAAAAGGCGGTATTATTATTAATCGTTGCACTACAGCACTATACGTGTCCGAGAGGTAGATGAGCCAGTAGTGTCTGTGAAGTTGGTCACAAGGAAACCAGTGCCTTGCAGATGGCCGGCACGCATTAAATAGTGCCCTAGGTCATGGATATAGCTGTACAGGAAATAACATGTTTCATATTATAAGTATATAGCTCAAAGTGGGGCGGAATACTTAAGGCGAAACCTAGTTGGCACCTCTGCCTACTTCTTTTGGATTTTTTTTGGGTTTATGTATGTATATATGTATTTGTGCTCTTGTGGAATTCATTGCCTAACACCCCTCAAAAGTACTTACGATTGTCGAGGCCACTGTCCATATGAGTTAAGAAAACTGATATAAAATATGTTTTTTTTTCATTAATTTCATAAAAAGTTTATATTTTTTTTGTAACATTTACAAAATTATCCAATAAAAACAAATTTATAATCCGTTAAAAAAATTGACTGAGCATTTTCTCCTAAAATATTGAGTCAATACAAAAAAGAAATATCCCGCCACTTTCCCAAAAACGCAAGAAGGGTGGATATTTAAAAGTCACTTTTAATTAATAGCAAACATTTAACAAGGTACGACCGCATTTTTTGCCTTTATTAGACTTTTTTCTCGTTTATTCCTTTTCTAATAAGTTATGTAAAAAGCTTCCGTTGCTATAATTCACCTTGAAGTAATTTAATTATTACGCTTTAAAAAACATGAAAATATTTTAATTTTACATAGTCTTCAACGTTACCTTGTCTTTAGACGAGGCCTTGAATAGGTTTCAGAGTACATTTAACAATTTTTTACATAATTCGAATATTTATGTCAAGGTTTTTTGCTTAAAAGCTACAAGAAGAGTTTGATCCTTGAGGATATTTTGAAATGCTTTTGAGCGTTCACATTGTTAATAAAAAAAATTGTGAAAAATATTTTTAGAACGGAGAAAGAAAACACTATACAGTTGTTCCTATGGGAGACTGTTATTTAAAATGCATTATATTAAAAAAACATTTATTATTTACATTTGTACCCACAATAGGCCTTCCAGCAGTTCATCATTAGCAAATCATTACGCTCTTATACTTAGGTTTAGGTGGAGTATTTTGATAGACATGACAATTTGATGAAATATATTTAATACTCGTATTACACACACAGGCAAATAAATGGTCCTCACCCCATACTAAGATCGAGGCTTATGTCATGGGTATCAGAAACTACGAGAGACTTTTCGATCCAACAAACCTCTAGATCCGAAATAAATACCTGTGAATCACACAAACATTTGTCTCGGGACGGAGATCGAACCCGCGGTCTCACGTTTCACAAAAAATAACATTATTTTGATGTTATGAATGGCGAGGCGAGCATGCCATCCGCCTGATGAATGGCGACCGACCGCTTATGGACAGTTACAAAACTAATCAACACCATGAATTACAAATCAGTGCTTGGCATTTCACTGCGCTAGCCATCATGAAACACAAGATCTGAAGTTTCAATATGTCCAGTAGTTATTCTGGCTATAATTCCCTTCAAACCGGAACATAACAGTTCATTGACGCTGGTGTTTAGCAGGAGAAATAGACACTGCAGGTGGTACTTACCTAGTCTGCCTCACACATATGAGAGACCTAATAGTAAAACCACCATATAATGAAATCCTCGCTTTATCGCCTGCCGCATCCAGCACACTTACGCCGCAGCTATCATATTCGCACCTCGTTTACTCAGTTCTGCAGCTCTGTTGTAATTAAAATGCTTGTGTGTGTGCGTGCGTGTGTGTATGTGTGTGTGTGGTTGTGTGTGTGTCAAATTATGGACCGCTGTGTTATTTCAGCCGAGGTTCCGCCATGCTGATGAGAGTTTTGCCAGTTTTGCATTACACTCCAGTGTAATTATGGCGAAAGTATGTGTACTTGGTAACCGGGAATTTTGCTCGTATCTATTTGATCTTTCTTAAGTTGGTTATAGTGGCTCTATTGTGGCATGTAAAGATTGCATTTTGTAAAATTGCATTTTTATTTGTCAGCGGGTATTCTAAGCGTTTTTGTATCTTTTGTGTTGTTGTAAAGAACTGCTTGCTTATTTTTCAGCTTATATTAGTTGTACAATTTAATAGTAACATAGTTGTAAAACCTTTTTTATTCAGTCATTAATAGTACTCTAACTCTAAGACATGCAAGCGCATATCCCTGGCCAAAATAGGCTATACCAGTCATAATAAGACCTACTGCAGTCTTCATAAACATTAAGCATCATCAACCGAACCCGACCAAGATGTTATCATAATTAGTTTAAATATTTTAGGTAATAAGAATATCTCATGTCCTAATTTTTTTTTAAAGATTATCTTGTCCGTCATCAGAAATATCTTGTACTACCAATACAATATGTGTATCATAAGCTACATTTAGTATCGATAAACAAATATTCATTCATCATAATTTCGGCGACAGGTAGTCCACTGCTAAAAGTTGGAAGTCGCTGGATGCAGGCCGCTTCCAACAGGTCGATGTGGAGGTACTTGGGGAATGCTTCATTTATAATTCCAATAAATTCACAATTAACGTAAATAGAATCAGATATTATTGTACGAAAATAAAAAAGTCCAATCATAACCCGATAGGAACAGATTAACGTTGCAATTGGCGATCTTGAAGTGGAATAGAAAATACTCGATGCACTCGAAACGTCCGCTTCAGTTTCGAAAATTAAACTTCAGTCATTTCGAAATGAAACTTGGCGTCAACTTGTTGCTCTGCGTTTTCGAACAAAAAGCGAAAAACTGCTAATGCAAAAGTTGTGCCATGTTTAAGCGGATCGAATTTCGTCCTGAATAAATACGAATTTGTTTTGCGGTGTAGTTTATGGGTCGTTTCTTTTCGCGGTTTGCGAAAATACTTGGTATTTTTTTAGCTTAATGGCATTACAACTTATTCTGGTTTGTAAAGTGAGCTGTATTCATCTAGAGTATTTCTACGGTAGGTACATGTAATTTTTTGTTGAATATTCCAAGTAACTGTTTGGAAAACCAGTGTAGGATTTGAATATTATGATGAAAGATGAGTAGAATAAAACTTTGACTGATATCTAACGTTTTGTGTGAAAGAGATGAAAAATAGAAATACTAAGGAGTGAAAGAGTTAGAACATGAATGTTTAAGATGTTGAAGAACGGATAGACGGAATAGGAGAAAATTGAATAAAAGACGAACGACATAAGACGAAAGACGATAAAATAATGTTAAAAGAATATAAGGTGTAGCGAAGATTATTAAGCCAATGTGTGTATAATTTGACTTCACGGAACTAGTCCCACAGTAATGTAAATAATTTATGTATTTTCAGTTCTCCTATATACTTTTATTAGCAGTAGCAAACATCAATTTACGGTTGTTTTCGAAATTTTCTGCCCTTTGAGTGACAAGTTAACCCGTCACTGCTATATAATAAACATGTCGATACAACCGTTGACGACAGACGTATTTAGTATTTTTCCGATGTCCCTTTGATGTGCGCGGCAGATGCTGTACGTAATAGGTGTATTCGAAACTGGCGCGGAGGAGTGATGAGATTGTTCCGCAGAATCAGGTCAGCTTTATTGCGACGAGTGTTAAAATTAGTGTCGAGTTACGAGGCCCGAAATAGATTCGCCATGTCTCAGATACTTTATATGTAGGCTTCGGTGTTAGTTTCACGGTTGGTGTTTTTGAATTATTTCGGATGAGATGATTATGTTATTGGATGGTTGTTATTAAGAAATAAATGGGTGAAGATTTTTGTAATATTTTTTTAGGTTCTTTGGTTCTTATTTATAGGTTTGTAGTAAGGGTGCGTTATTAACAAGATAGTGTAGTTCCATTTTGTTAACCTCAATTACTGGTAGATGTTACACTAAGCATTATTTTAAGCATAATTAAGATACCTACATAAAATTAATGCTAAATTTTTTGAATATAAATACTATACAGAAACATCTTAAAAACATTTCTACATTTAAACTTAATTTCAATGTATAAGTCAAAATATAAAAAAAAAACCTTTTGAAAAGGTTCGTACAGTTCTATCCCATTAGGAAAACAACATAATAATTACTGTATCAGCCCATATACGTCCCACTGCAGGGCACGGGCCTACTCTACAATCGACGGTACGATTGAGAGTTTAGTACGATTTATTTTATTAGTACGATGGAGATTGTGATAATAATTACGTGTGATATGAATGACAACATCACAACTATATGTTATAGACACGGAATCCCAAATTTCGATATTGTTTCAATTACCCGTCGTGCTAAAGCGTCTTCAGTGTCGCTCAAAGCACAATAACTTAGGCTGCCTTAACCGCCAAACTAAACTTTAGAATTTAGTTTACATCACGATCAACGTTGTACAACATATTCATATTCTAGGAAATCTAGTGTTTTGGATCATAAATCTCTTAATTAATATGTACATAGGCTAATGTATGGAGTGACGGATTTACTTCGATTTACTTACGATCCATTAGCGTTGGAATATCACGATATTTTGATGATCTACTGGCCTATTGTATTATTGAAATTAAATAAAATGAAATTAATTCATTGGTCATGTAGACAATTAAATAGCTCTAATGACAAGTCAATCTTCTCCTTCTTCAAGTTCCTCGCTTATCTATTACGTGTTTTCTCCTTCGTATGATACCGAAGTTAAAGTGGACTTACCATTAGGTGGTAGTGTAGAAGTTTTTCTGAGTCTAAAAGAAAGATATTAAATAATATTTCGCTGACGTCGGCATTAATAATATAGGTAAATAAGTAAATAAAAAAGATTCCGATGAATTGAGAAACTCCTTCATTTTTTGAAGTCGGTTAAATATAAATAAATACATCCAACAGTCACATTCATAGTCCTGACCTCACATTACGATCGAGTTTTGTGTCGTGGCACCGAAAACTCAAAAGACTTTTCGGTCTCACAAACACCCAGACAAGTAACAAATCACACAAATATTTGTCTCAGTACGGGGATCGAACCCGCGATGTCTAACTAAGTGTGCCACAGACGCTGTCGTTGGTGACATTGCAACTTGCGAAGGACGACCATAAGTTTAAAATATCATAGATGAACTGTATCATATTTGGTTATTTACCTCCAAATATTTTAAATTTTGTTTTATAAAAAACCTGGATGAACTGTGGAATATGTTTTGTTATATATTCAAAAATGTTATTTAATTCGGCTGGCATTGTGCGGCAAGGGTTCAGTCTTAAAATAAAACCCAGTTTTGCGTCAGTTTTCCGTATTAGATTTTATACCTGGTGTGTGCGAATACACATGTCCTCTTGCAGTATAACGTTTCCATTACCAATTCCGTTTACTCATTCCGCACAAAGGCTGAATCAAAAGCGTAACTTTACAAGCATATAGGCGAATCGTATCGCCTCAAAATTGGTTCAAGTAATTGACCAAACGTTTGACGCAGCAAAGTGGTCGTTATCTTTGATTTATACCTCTTAAACAGCGAATGATGGTGGTTTTAAAGCGCTACTCCCTTATCAGTGTCATGCAGGTTGGCCGCGATGGGCCTAATTATATTTGTTTCCAAGAATTTCGTACATTAAAATCACATTCTATGTTTAAGATATATTGTAATTTGATATGTTTTGGTCCTTCGGTGTGCAAAACGTTAAAGTGTTGGTCAATGTAATTTTTTTTAATTTATCAGGAGATAGTATTATATGGTTTTCTTTATTTCCGTGCGGACATAATTTGGAATGTTAAGCGCTGCTGCTATGTTGTTGGCTTTCGGGACATAATATTCAATAATTTAAACGTAGTAAGGTGAGTGAGGAGAAGATTCAACGGTTTTTTGATGCGATGAATAGTGTTTTATTTGAAACCCCGTAGAAAAATACTTCTTATAACTATAAAAAAAAACATACATACATTGCAATAAAAGAACAACCATGCCAACAACAACGAGACAACATAAATAAATAAATAAATAATACCCAACAGTCAAATACGTAGTCTGGATCCCACACTAAGATCGAATCTTGTGTCGTGGGTATCACGAACTACGAGAGACTTTTCGGTCTCACAAACACCCAGACCCGAAAGAAATATTTGTGCGCCGCACAAAAATTTTTCTCGGTGCGGGGATGGAACCCGTGGCCTCTCGTTTCACAGGCGACGTCTAACTGACTGCGCCACGGAGGCTGTAGAAACATAAAAACATGCAGGATGTTAAAACACGTTAAGATCTTTAGTACACCCAATGTCAGAGGTTAGTGTTAAAGGAGATCCTAGTGCATTTAGCTAGGATAGAGTCACCGACTTTATTGAGGGTCATACTTCACGGAGAGTTATAACACCTGCGGCCGACAATATTGCTTCGCCAAGCTTCAATTAAAAATATTAATGTAAACTTAACTTGGAAGGTTGACGCTATTGTAGAACAAGATTTGTTGCTCCTGTTATAATATTCATAGCTATTCCCGCTTTTAGTTAACTTAAGAACTAACAATGCCTCGCACTATGCGGTCCCCCCCTCAAAACGCTCCGCTTATACTTCAAGAAACGCAGTCAGAACCTGATCTTACTGCTACTGCGACAGTTCCAGAACAATGTATACATGATGCGGCTAAAATGTTGATGAGGCCTTGCAAACGCTCCAGATGTGAAGGCAATACTATGGAGACTGATAAATTTGAAGAGCTCATGTCCATGCTTCAATCATGGAAAGCGGGTCAAGATGTCATTCTGAATAAATTAGTGGCAGAAGTCTCTGACCTAAAGAAACAAAATATTCAAATTCAAAAAATCAAATCTGACATGGAAAATGCTATGTCGTTTATTAATTTAAACTATGAGGCAATGAAAACACGCATCGACGTTCTTGAAAATAAATGCCAAGCTTATGAAGAGCGCCTAGCTAACAGCAATGAGCAGTCAGTGGCTGGTCTTGAGGCAAAAATTGATATAATGGAGCAACAGGCGCGACAGTGTAACTTGGAGATATGTAATCTGCCGGACAGACGGAATGAAAATCTGCTGGCGATTATGGAATCAATAAGCAACATAGTTAAGTATCCTGTATCGCATAACGACATCATATCAATTCATAGGGTTCCACACGCTCAGCAACATGATAATAAGCCAAAGAATATTGTGGTGAAATTTAAATCGCGAATTGTCCGAGACAATCTTCTTAGCGCGTACAGGAAGATAAAATCTGTAAAATCAGACCAACTCTCGATATCGGGTTCGTCGGTTCCAGTTTACTTGAACGAACACCTTACTCTTAAGACCAAGACTTTATTTCGCAAGACAAGAGAATTTGCCAAGAAAAACTGTTACAAGTATGTCTGGATCCGAAACGCAACGATTCTTGTACGAAAGGACGATGGAGGTCCAGTCTTTGCTGTTCGCTCTAATGAACACATTGATAAACTTATTAGGCAAAATATTTAATATGTTATATTTATCATATTTCTACATAGCCGTTCCATCATATAGTTCGAAGTTTACCACTATGTTTATTTGTTTTATACCTATGATTTATATTATTTTTTGTTCTTTAATTAATTTACTTTGGTCTTTATATTGTCTTGTTAAAGTTTCTTCCGAGTTAATAATTTTATTGGCAAAGAGTTTTATTGAAAATTGTAAATATTTGTACAGTCTCACAATGTCATGTTATGTTACCAATCTAATCATATCTGATGTTAAAATGACAACCATGCTGTATTTCAAGTGTCAATTTGCTCTAGTACCTTTTTATTGTTTAATGTATACAGATGGCTTCTAATATTGTTATATACTATCAAAATTGTAGAGGTATTCGCACTAAGTTAGATGCTTTATTTATGAATATTTTATCTTGCTCATATGACGTGATTATTTTGACCGAAACGTGGCTCATACCTTCCATTCAGGATAACGAATTTATTGACGACCGTTACCTTGTCTTTCGGCATGATAGAGATCGCTCAGTCACTAGTAAACGCGATGGTGGAGGTGTACTGATAGCTATACTGCGCGAACTACGTCCTACTTTAATAACAACACACTTTCGTTTCAAGGAAATTGAACAGATAATGATCCAGTTACCGGCCAAAATATCTAACAAACGGCATATAATATGCACAGCGTACATCCCACCGCGAACTCTTGAGGAGTCGTATTCTCATTATTTTAGCGCTTTGGAGGAAGTCTGTAATGATCCTGCTTGCGACTCGTTGTTCTTAGTCGGTGATTATAATATGCCTGGCATCAATTGGACAGAACAAGGCAATCATGCAATTCCACATGTTTCAACATCTGTTGGACAACTTTTATTGAATTTTATGTCTCAAGTAAATGGTTTGCAATACAATAATGTAAAAAACGTATTAGACAGGATACTCGATTTATGCATATCTAATAGAGATTGTCAGGTTGTGCCCTGCAACCCCCTGTTATCGCCTGATCCCCACCATCCCCCTTTCAGTGTCACTATTAATGTTGACACCTACTTTGAAGTAATGATTAGACGACCCAATGTAAAATATAATTATTATAAAGCCGATTATGACTCCGTCGCATCTAAACTTGAAGAAATTGACTGGGAAAACTCCCTTCAACATTTACCATCCGAAGAAGCAGTTGATGTCTTCTACGATAAGCTATATGGTATTATTAAACTCCATGTTCCAGTATCCCGAATTCGTAGTTCTCGTTATCCAGTCTGGTTTTCTCCTTCCCTAAAACGTACTTTTTAAAAAAAGGAAGTCTCATGGATTAAGTGGAAGAAATACCAAAACCTTTCCGATTATAATAAATTCTCCAACTATCGTCAACTTTTCCAAAGAGAGTGTAAAATTTGTTACCATAATTACATCGTTTCAATTGAAGATAATATGCCTAAAAATACAAAAACCTTTTGGTCTTATATATCGAATAAAAAAACTAAAACGGGTTATCCAATAAATATGTTCTGTAAAGATGTTACCACCACAGACCCAAATACTATATGCAGTCTGTTCTCAAATTACTTTAATTCTGTTTTCGAGCCTTCTACTTATGATCCATTGATTTGGCAACCACCTGATACATACTCAGAACAATGTAATACTATATGTGATATATACCTCCCTGAAGACGATGTTCTCAAAGGGCTTAAATCCTTGGATGTCAGTAAAGGAGCTGGACCTGATGGCATTCCACCAACTTTTTTTAAAAAAACGGCAAAAAGTATTTCCGCGGTGTTACATATTATATATAATAAATGCTTACGCGAAGGAGTTTTCCCTACAGTATGGAAAAGAGCTTATATTACACCGGTCTATAAAAATGGCGATAAATCTAACATTGAAAACTATCGCCCAATATCCATACTCTCTACGTTATCCAAGCTTTTCGAACGTCTTGTACATAATGTTATTTATCCTAAATTACATCACCTCGTCATATTGGAACAGCATGGATTTATACAAAAACGTTCTACCACTACTAACCTTATGGTTTTCACCAACTACCTTTTTGAGAGCATGGATCGCAGGGTTCAAGTTGACGCGGTCTATACGGATTTTAAGAAGGCCTTTGATAAAGTTGATCACTCTCTACTTCTAGAAAAAATAGCCTTTAACGGTATACGCGGCAATTTGTTGCGATGGTTTGCATCATATATTAATAATAGACATCAGAAAGTCGTCATTAAGGGGTTTGAGTCTGACTACATCGTGGCTACATCTGGTGTACCTCAAGGCTCTATACTGGGGCCACTTCTGTTTATTCTTTTTGTAAACGATATTAAACACTGTTTTATTAATTGCAGATTTCTGATGTACGCAGATGACTTAAAAATATATAAAGACTGTAACACTTCCACTGACTGCGCACTTTTACAAGATGATCTTAATAGACTAAACACATACTGCCTAAATCAAAAATTATTTCTTAATATAAGTAAATGTCTTGCTATATCGTTTACGAAAAACAGGAATAGAATCCAATTCAACTATTCGTTGGATTCCCAGATTTTAAATAGGGTGAATTTGGTCCGCGATTTGGGCGTCACGTTGGACTCTAACTTACACTTCGACACCCATATTAACGATGTTATAAATAAAGCATTTCGTATGTATGGTTTCGTCACTAGATGTGCGTCTGACTTTGTGCGACCTCGTACCTATCTAATATTGTATAATACTTTAATTAGATCACAACTAGAGTATGCTGTACAGATATGGAGCCCATATTACAAAAAATATATTCACCAAATTGAGACTGTTCAAAAGAAGTTTTTGAAGACTATGCATTACAAATGCTACAAATCTAATATACCTTATACTGAATTATTGGAACGTTACAATGTTTTAAGCTTAGAATCAAGACGAACATTGCTTGATGCTATGATGCTCTACAAATTATGTAATGATAAATATGATTGTATTGAACTGACGAACAAAATATGCTATAGAGTACCTAGAACTGTGATTAGGCGAGGGGTGCGCGTGCCTCAGCTATTCCATACACAATCTTGTAGGAGTAATGCGGGGGCGCGAGTGCCACTCCGCCGTCTCTTACACAATTACAACTCACAATTTGCCCATGCAGATGTATTTTCTCTCACTAACTCAAAATTTCGAAAAATATGTTATCTCCAATTAAAAGGTTAATACTCATATTATAATAAAACCATAGTAGTAGTGGACTTATAGTATATACCTTCGTGCTTAATTTTATTCTATCTGGTAATCTGTGGACAATGGTGTGGGTTATATGTGTGTAAACTCGTTTAGTTATTTTTTTTTTATGTTTGTTATTAGCATGTAACCGTTTATTGTCCCTTGTAAATAAAATAAAAATAAAATAAAAAGATGAAGGCAAAATTCGAACTTTAATGGAGGTTTGGTAATTGAAAAATCTTTGTGGCAAGTCACTGAATAGTCATTGTAATGTAGGTAATTCTTTTTCGTAAACCAATTAGGCCATTTCCAATAGGTCAATGTGCAGATATGCAGACTTTCTGTGCCTGAGGAGAGAGATAGAGATAAAGAAACGCATTAAATGTTTGTTTAAAAATAAACAAATATAGATTTTCTTCAAGACGTATCAGGAAATATCCATCAAGATTATTATAGATATTTATGTTATACTGAAAGTAAATATAGGTTGAATTTACGACCTATTTTCTTAATACTTCCCCATTGTTATTCTAAAATAATCTGTGCTGATTGTAAAAATTCTAACGTAACAGTAGGTAGAACTGACAAATTCGAATAGAATTTCTGAAACTATCTCCCGGGAATGTCCATAAAAAACTAATAAACGTCATTGCCCCTGCGAGAACATGTTCATAGGAACAGATGTCCAATCTTTTGATACCCTAAAGTGATCGTAAAAATTAAATAAACAGATTACGCCTATGTCCCAATAAACAGCTGAAATCCTAATTGCAAAATGCTTTTTGCGTCTTGGCAACACTACGTGTTTTTATAATTCGGTCACTAATACTTAACTTGCTATAGGTATCTAATTTATAATTCTAGTGGTCATTTTTGTCGTGAGATCCGATAGGATACAAGATATTTTATACATGCATAGACTGAGCCCACAGAACAGTTGAACTGAGCCGGATTCCTATAAAAAACTTGCCAGCGTACTTTTGGTGGACGTCGCGCGCATTTCAGACGGCACTAGATATCTTAGGGTGAAAAGCGCGTGATTAGTTTATATTTATTATTAAAAATGCGTCCATAGTAATTTCTAAAATGAATTAATAAAGGAATGGTTTCTTTTATGATTTCAAAGAATAAATAGATTGTATTTATCTTCCCGTAATCCAAATCCATTCCCACTAGTGTAGAAACAAGTGTAATACAAGATTTTGTTTGTTTTCGTTCTTCTTATTCTTCAGCCACAGGAAGCTTACTGCTCACCTCAAAATTCCCTCAAGAATTACCAGAGACCTTGAGGAAGCAACCTGCATCCAGCGAATTCCTGGAATTATTACGCTACTCATCAGTATTTATCCATTCTGTATCTGTATCAGCCCATATATGTACGTACCAAAACAGGTCACAGACCTCCTGTACAATCGAGAGTACGATTGTGAGGGGTTAGGCCGTAGTTCACCACATCCAGTGCGGGTTAGCGGTTTTAACATTTACTCAAATAAAAATAAAATATACCGGTGTTGTAAAGCAAACACCAACGAAACTCAAAGAAAATACTTTCACAAAGTAAGAACGTATTCCGACTTATTGCCGTATCTTGACAAGTGAGAGAATGAAAACAAATAGCTCACCCAGCGTCCACGATTTATTATTCATAGAAATTGGCTGTTAGACGTTACAAAAGGCATCGCGGCTGTCACGGCCTGTCCTGACGTGTTTTATGTTTTTATTTACTTTATCTCGCGCTGTTTCTAAGGTATTTGTGATTGTATCGCGTTCTTCTGTATTGATAACATATTTTTTTCCGGATTTAAGGTGCTTGTGTATAAGAATCCACACCGCAGTTCCTTTTTGTAGAGTAACGTTACCAAGTTTTAGTCAGTAAGGTTAGGTCAAGATCAGGTTTTGTCATCAGATAGACGACATTTATTGTTACTACATGGTGCTCTGTTAGTATAACATGTTAAGTATAATACCTAGCTTTTTCTATTCATTACAATACCGTTCGCCTGATGATAAGCGATACGACCGTTAATGTAAAAGTAGCAAAATCAAGCAACAATATGAATTACAAAACTTGTTCCACCACGCTCGCCATTTTTAAGTATCTTGGAGGAGATAAAATGAATTGTATTTTTGTTTGCAGGTACGTTCGTCATCTTCTTGTAAGGTAAGGTAAGGTGGAAATATGACGACAATCGGCCATATTATCTTGGATTTACAGCTTCAAAGATTTTTTCAATATTAGCCCAAATTAGACCCAGCTTATCCACAATACTTCAATATACAATATCATTTACAGCACTGATTTTCAGTCTGTACAGTTTCCAGGTTTTGATAATAGGCTAAAAACCAGTGTTAAATTTCTTTAAACTACTATTAGTAACCTAGATACGGAATTATAACTTTTTCAGTAGATATGACAGCCTCCGAGGCGCTGGCGGTTAGACGCCGCCTGTGAAACAAGAGGCCGCGGGTTCGATCCCCGCACCGAGAGAAATGTTTGTGCAGCCCACAAATATTTCTTTCGGGTCTGGGTGTTTGTGAGACCGAAAAGTCTCTCGTAGTTCCTTATACCCACGACACAAGACTCGATCTTAGTGTGGGGTCAGGACTAATAATGTTTGTGTGCTTGCAAATAGGTGCTATTTATAAAATATTAGGCGTTTTCAAGTTATTATATTTTGTTTATTCATTTATTTACTATTAATTAAAGTCATCTAAGACGTACGTACGTTATAATAAAATATCTGCGAATGGCAAGTAAAGCACTGCATTTCTGCCTACAAGGAGCGCACGCCCCTGGGCATTAACCAAAACTAATAAAAAAAATTCACATAATTTTAATATTGCACGTCGAACACCAATTACAGCAAAACAATTCGGGATATTAATTCACGTGGCACAGCAATCGCGGCGACTGCGGCCCGTAGAGCACAGATGCACATCAAAGCCGAGCCGGCTTGACGGAGCATCGGCTGATTAATTAATATTCCGTCTGACAGGGCTCGGGCAGAATTCCATAATTCCGTGTTTTAAGCCCTGCCAGGGTGCTATACGTCTTCTCCCAAAATCAACCTTAAGACCTTTTTGGAGTTTTAGAGCTTCCTGATTTCTTGGACAGAGGTTTTACGATTATTTGTTCTAACACTAATTAGGGTAACTTGAAGTAAAAAAATAATAATCTACTGTTTATAAAGATTATTGAATGGCGATTGATTCATACCAAATTTAAACTTTAAGCTCAATACTATCTATGACTTGTTTTATGAATGTGCGCATCAGTATTTATTTATTCCCTTTTATGGTAATCGAACTTTAGTTAAAATAATAATATTAATATGTCTCCATTCCAGGTGAATAAGATTATTATGGAAAATCCTAAATACCAGAAATATATAATTACGTTGAGAGGAATTTATTAAATAGGACAAAGTTGTGTACGCGCCGAGTTAAATTTGATTTGTCATTTTTCATTTTAATGAATTCGCAAGGTTACCAACTAAATGTTTTGCAGATTGTGGCTTGGAAGGAATTTTTATTAGTTTCTTTTATGTTCACCTTTAAATTGGTCATGATGGAATAATATTTCGGCTACAAATGATGGATTACGGAATCTGAATGGGTTGTATAAAAGTTGGACTGTATGCGAAGCTCATGTTTCCAGTGAGCTTCAAAATTGATTATTTAAATATGTTTGATTATAGACGTGCATTGAAAATAAACGCTTCCAACAGGTCATTGTGGAGATCATTGGGGGAGGCCTATGTTCAGCAGTGGACTTCCTGTGGCTGATATGATGATGATGATTGAAAATAAAATTGCACAAGAGATAAAAGAACTTCAAGTCTTTGTTTATCCAGCGAACATTTGTTTATATTTACATTTAATTTAATATGTAATTACATTTAATTAACTGCCCCAGTGGCGCAGGCGTATTACGGTATGATTGCAACGCTGCGGTTTCGGGTTCGAATCCCTGGTCGACTAAAGTGATATTCTATATATATATATATATCAGCCCACGTCAATCCACTTCTGGGTATAGGCCACCTCATTTGCATGCCACATTTTTCTGTTCTGTCCCAAGCGAATCCACTGTTTTCCTGCGACTCTCACACGATGTCATCCGACCTTCTGGCAGTTGGTCAGCCTCGTAGCCGCCGAGTTATTCGATTTTTTATTTATTATCAGCCTATAGTTAGTACTTTGTGCTCTATATGGCGATAGGCTTGGCTATCACATCGTGAGACGTAACACAAGGTGAAAAGAGGGTGTTTTGGTAGCACCTCTGCCTACCCCTTCTGGGAAAAAGCGTGATTTTATGTTTATTTTAAATCAGTGCTATTGTAAAACAACGTATACTGAGCTTGTATCTATTCTACACACATATTACCTGCAGCAAATATGAGTATGGGCCTGTTGACAGTTACATTCTTATTAACTTACTTATATTGTTATTTAGTTGTGAGTGTGGAAGAAATATACCGGGTATATCAAGACTGCTACCGAAAACGAAGCCAGATGGTAGTTTTAGTGACTAAAACACAATGCAACTAATAATTTCGCAAAGAAACGTGACAATTTTTTTTTATTATTTTTTAAATATCATCGAGTTTGGGTGATAATCCATAGTTTTTGCTAAAATAATAATTTTAAACCTTGTGTAGCATAGCGTCTTTAAAAATAAAAGGGTGTACACTATTATTTAAGAAAAAAACTATGTATTTACCACCCTAATAGGCCGATATAAAAAAAATAACAAAAAAATCGTCACATTTGCACAAAATTTAGTTGCATTGTGTCTGAAGTCACTAAAACTACCACCCGACTTCGTTTTCGGCAGCACTCTTGATATACCCTGTATGATTTAAATGGTTTAAATGTATCTGTGTATATGAATTTAATTAAACAGGCGCATGGTCCCGGCAGTGGGTGTCCGTGATTATTCCCCGCAGACGCGAATTAATTCGACGTGCAGTGCGGATTCCGACGGTGACGTCGCTCACATGGATATACATATTATATAGCATTGTGTCATGCAAATTTTATTTATTTATATGCATGCATGTACTCACACAAAAACATAGAAATACACTTTGTATTTGTATTTGTATCAGCCCATATACGTCCCACTGCAGGGCACGGGCCTACTCTACAATCGAGGATACGATTGACAGTGGTTAGGCCATATAGTCCACCACGTTGGCCTAGTGCGGGTTGGCGGACTTACATACCATAGAAATTCTTATAAATCGCTATGGTATGCAGGTTTCCTCACGATGTTTTCCTTCACCGTTTTAGTGCGTAATAAAGTAAGAAATACACTTGAGCAACATTATTTATTTATTTTAATTTAATAATAATACATATTATGTATATGGGTGATTCTACAAAAGTTGGGCAACTTTTGAGGATATTTTGTTTACTATAATAATTAAATCAAATTATAACAAATTCGGGTGCATATGATGACAAATCTAATGATTATATTGTTCCAAATCGGGCCAGTCACTTTTTTAAGTAAATTATGAGATATTTAAAATTTTCTGAATTTGACTGCCAGGGGACTGACGAGGCTAACATAGTACTGATAAAGTACACAATTTTCTAAGAATTATAATGAAATTTAATAAGAATTAGTACAAATCTCTTAGTTTTAATAATGGCACATGTCTTTTAAGTATTCAAATCACTTAGTAACAATTAAAAATAATTATAAAATTAAAATAAACGTAAATACCAATATCTTCGGCAGCTTTAACTGATTTTAGCGATTTCATTGTCATCGGAAAGAACATATTCCTTGTGGGACCAAATCTTCTTCATTGAAATGCCTATCAACACTAAAAATATACAAATAACTAAAATATTTTATCAAAAAATAAAAACCGACTTCAAAACAAAAACCACAAAAAATATTAAAATAATAAGTACCACTGCAAAGCAAAAAATAATATTTATTTCATTGTACTTGTGCATGTTGATTAATTTGCTTAATGACTTGACTAGCCAACAAATCAAAATATATGCGTAACTTAATATTTTATTATTTTTTGGTTTTTAGTGGTTTTTTGTTTTGAAGTAGGTTTTTATTAAAAATTTTAGTTATTTCCTTAAGTACTGAAGTTTTTGTTTTTCTTTGTATTCCGCTAATTTAATGGGGCACTTTTAATTCTGGCCAAGCGAGCCTTTTCGGCTTCTCTTTTTTTTCTAATCTTCTTCCCTGGTCAAATTGCTTTTAGTGTGCCGTATGATATTCTAAACTGAAATATAAAATAGAAATGCTTATACACGGTAGCAATTAAGATAAAAGTGCTCTAAAACAACAACAAAAAGCAGTACTATGGAGACAATTCAATCCTCTAGCGCGATACCTGACAAAGGACTGACGCCAGCGGATTGACGAAAAAGACATAATTTGAGGTTATAATCAGAACTAATGTTTTTTTTGATAATTTCGAATATCAACAAACTACATTTTAACAAATCATAGTTAATTATGTATAAATGATAATAAACCTCAGATTAACAAGAAAATAACGACCCACCACGGGACTGACATTTTGACTGGCTTTGCATGTGTATAGAAGACAAACACAACCCAAGAACTCGTACAGTTATGGCGGCCGTCAAATTGTGCTGTCCGCAACTAACTTCATTACCAACATTAATACATAAACAGGGATTTGACCTTGACTCGGTGATATATGGCGAGAATTTCAAATTTAAAGAACACACAACGGACTGACGGATGAAAACAAACACAAAGTTTCTTATTTTTTTTAAAATAAATTGGAGAACATTGCATTATGAAAGTTGTAGTATATAATACTATGTTCATCACAGATTGTAGTAAATTAGTAAGTTTTCTTAAATCAATGATAATGTTTAATAGATAGTCACTTGATTGTTGGTTTTCGGAATTGTGACATGCCAAAGGACTGACATTTTAAGTATTAATTTTGTTTTTTTATTAACTTGTATTTAAAATGAATAAGTGAAATTGGGTGACCATATAAAGGACTTTTCATTGTTTTAAAATAAGTTGTTATTTCAATAAAATATAATAAGACTTTGTATATATTGGCTGATGACAGCGAGTTGCCCAACTTTTGTAGAATCACCCATATACGTTTATACATATATGCATAAATAAATTTATAAAAAAAATATACACGTCCACATATATGATCTTATGAAGTACCAGAGCATGCAAATAGGTAAAGTTTCGTAGCTTGCTGATTTAAAATTATACAGGGTGGTTACTCTATAAAAAAGATACGATAAGATTTCCACTTCTAAACATCAATACTTTTATCCATTATACTTATAATTTTCTCCGAACTTAGTCTATGGTTGCGTCGTACGATAGAGGAATCCAAAATTTTGTGAAGTATCTATTAGTTAGTTTACAGTTTACATTTGTGCTCATAGCTCATATAAACAAGAACATACCAGTAAATGTAAGTCAACTGAGTTTATATGATTTTTTTTATGATATAAAGTACCAACGTTTTAAAAGAATCTACTTATAATGTTATACACGAAATTTATAATGGATATTTTATAATATGTTCATCTTATAAAAATGCTGGAACGCAGAATAATACTTGAAATAAGTACAATTGAACTTAAAAGTATTCACATAACTTGAGTGAACAACTAACAAGGAAATGCAAACAGTGTTTAATGTTATACCTAATAGAACAAACAGAAATAGAAACAACTAGAAAGTCATAAATTATACAAACAAACAGGATAAATAACTAATCAAACATACAACGCTTATTGCTAGCACAGAATACTAAACTCACAGAAGTCAAGCTTCATACAAAGTGCGCTAAATCAACGCACACATAGACAGCGTTCACCGACACGATATTCGAAACCAGTCGAGACCACTGCGAGCGCGAGTGTCACCCGCTTCGGGCACGCAAATAATGATATTTTTTGTGCAAAGTTGGAACAAATGAATAAAAATTATTACACTTGTATATTAAACACCAGATTATATTATTATAATGTAAATATCATTAAAAAAAATACATATATTATACAAAAACCAATAAAAAACTTGAAGAATAATGACATACACATTCTCAATGACTTCACAAATACAATTAAAATTTATTTATTTTATTATTGTGTTTTATATACTTTATTTAAAAAAAAAATCAAACGATACGAGTGCTATTAACATGATACGTGTTTTCGTATAAGCCAGAGTTAACAACCCTAGCGCGAACGCCGAGCGTAGTGTGAGTGTGGCAATAAAAGTGAAGTACATACACAAGCTTGACTTCTGTTAGTATTCTGTGATTGCTAGAGACTATAGACCGGATTATATGCAACGTAAATCCCTGAAATAGGCAACAATTATAATACTCGCAAGTTGGAAAATACCCGATATTGCAAATATACAAAAATGTTATACAAATATGTTTAGTAATCGGTGGGTATAGACTTATTGTGCAATTGCAAGTAACCCAGTCTTTAAATATTCTTATAAACAATTTTGATATAAAAATAATAGGAACTTCAGCCGCATGATTCTATCAAAATTTAAGTAGTTTAGTGAGAGTGTACCGCGTTTCTGAGATCTGTTTCTTGTTGTCGACGACAGGGTCAAGGCTGCGCGACACACGATCAGACATCCTTCTGTTGACTAGTGTGATGATGTGCAGGATGTCCAGACTGCCGTGGTATTCTTGGAGCACCTCGCAGAATGTTTGAATCATCCACGAGCCTTCAGGTTGTCTGTAGGATACGTAACCTGAAATAATCAATACAATACAATACCATAATTCTTTATTGCACACCAAATTACACTATTGAGCTTAAAGATAAGTTATGTTTGGTAATACAATGGGCGGTCTTATCGCTTATAGCGAGAATATGTATACCATGAATAATCATGATTTATGAATATATTTGTTTTATTAGCCTCTATTATTCTTTTTTCTATTCTCTCTTTCTAATCTACATTCTTTTTACAATTCCAGTTTCTACGTCGTCTTTTACCACACGTTCTCGCTTTGCTATTTCG
Organism: Hyles euphorbiae; assembly: GCA_023078785.2. Classification (NCBI taxonomy): domain Eukaryota; kingdom Metazoa; phylum Arthropoda; class Insecta; order Lepidoptera; family Sphingidae; genus Hyles; species Hyles euphorbiae. The sequence goes on along the minus strand of CM041032.1, from coordinate 3,462,685 downwards.
CACTCTGTTATAACAACTTTCATGTTTCTTTTAATAATTTTATTTTCGCTGCAATGCATATTTCCTTTTTTTTTATGATGTTCTGGCATAGTGGCGGCATTGCACCTGATGGTATGGCATCGGACGGCAGTCCCATGCCAATGGAAAAAATTATGCCGGCCTGCTTAGGTGCCTCTTCACACCGCGGCGGAAGGACCCAGGATTGTAGGAAGGAGGGAACACGTGAGACGGCAAACAATTCCACAGCCTGACGGTGCGGCACAAAAACGAGTTCGAGAACCGTTTGGTTCGCGCCGGGATGGTGTGGACCGTCAAGCTATGGTTTCGCAAGCCAGCACGCGTGGTTCTGGTTAGGAATGGTTCATTTTATGCTTCTTCTGCCATACCCAACTTCCACCATCATCATAAAGGTTGGCACTAGGTTTGTATGAATTTGTAACTCGAAGTAAATACTTGTGGATTGCACAAACATTCGTCTCGTGAGGGGATTCGACCCGCGGCCTCTCGTTTCATAGCCAGCGTCTAGGAAATCCAGGAATCCTCAATTTATATACCGGGAAGATAATCTGCTATCACTTTATCTGATAAGTCCAAAAAATCCTTACCTTCGACGGTTGAGTACAACACAGCAACGTCTCCATGCGTCGGTATTTTAAACCTTCCACTTTCTCCGTCCAATTGAACGTATTGGCCTTCGTCGGCTTTCTTCCCACGACACGCCTGGAATTTATTAAAATATACATATTACTATATTTTGGACATACTCAGCCTATCGCCGTGTCCTGCTAGACCAGTGATTCTTAATATTTTAGAGGGACCATTTGACGAAAAACTGGTGTGGTTGTTTGTTAATACATTAACAAAATGTAAATAAATTAAGGTACTTTCTATCTACATAATACATGCAAAAAATAATATTAAGGATGGCCTTAGTATGGCTCCACGAACCACTGGTGATGGGATGCTTCCAGGGACCTCAAGTGGTCCGCGGAACACCGGTTAAGAACCACTGTGCTAGACGCAGGCCTCTTCTAGTAAGCGACAGCCATCGTGGTTTAAGCAGCCCTTATCTAAACCCTACCCGTTATTCCATTAATTTGTTGATGATTGTTACTTAGCAATACACCGATCAACGTGAGAAAAAATCTAGACAACTCCGACCCGAAATATAATTTTGTTTACTCACTTAGCCAAAAAAAAAAATATTAACCTAGTAATTATTATTAATTAAATTTAAATATTGCAAGTGTATGCCGAGGTGTCACTGAAAGTGCCCTCTGATCGTTTTCGTAGTTTTTTGTTATAATAATGGCTGGCAATATACAATTTGTAGCTACTGACCTGTATCAAAAACAACTTCGGTATTTGCACCAAGTTCTTATTTTCAAATTTGGTCAAGATTAGGCTTATGTTGTATTGACCATCGTAGGCATACACCAAGCCGTTGTCAAGACCGTGGGTCATGACGGCAACCACCACGCATGATGTGTTCTTGTGATCAAGCTCCACAACTGAAAATAATTTTAATTTGTTTAAATAAAATTCGTCCAGCTTATTTATTACTTCCAAAATTTAATTTAAAAATGCAATGTATGAACACACGCTTTACCAAGATCGCAAAAAGACGCATGTGTGTGTAAATTTTGAAGACCTTTCGGTCCTTCGACGCCGATATTTAGACTTTATTGATGAATCTGGCCGTCTGGGTAGGTACCACCGCAACGTCTATTAGTGTTTCGGTTTGAAGGATATTGTAGCTGGGGTAACTACTGGACATATTGAGACTTAACATCCTATGTTGTTAATTGTTTTTTTGGTTTTGCCACTGTTCATGAGCGGTCGTATCACTTACCATCAGGCAAACGGCATGCTCGTCTCGCCATTCATTGCAATAAAAAATCTATTAAATACATAGTACAATGTTTTTCTCAATCAGTGACGCCCATACGCATCTCAGTGCAGCGCGCAGACCTCTCCTACGATTAAGAGGGATTAGGCCAGTGTCCTTCACACTGGCCTAGTGCGGTTTGGTTACAGTTAACAAAAATATAAATCTTTAACCTGTCTATCAACTATTAACATCAAAATTATCGTCAGCAAGGGCCTCCTCTAAAATCGAAAGTACGGTTGAGAAGTGTTAGGCCATATAGTCCACCACGCTGGCATAGTGAGGTTTGGCGTCAAGTTTTTAACATTATAATAATAATGAACAAATAAAAAGTACTTACATTTATCAATGACTGTTAAAATTTCATCCCGGGACAAATCATTGTACGCTCTCACATTGAATCCGAGGCTTAAGAAGACATCTTTTAGACATTCCTTGTCTTCTTTAGTACCACGTCTGCTTGGCAGTAACTCTCCTTTACTCCTGATAACATTGAAGACTTGTTACTCATTAATCAGTAAAATAGACCACGGGCATTACATATACATAGAAGAGAAAATAATGTGATTCAACTTGTTTCACCCCTTTGAAATAATCGCTTTACACTTCAAGGTAAAATAAATAAGTAAACAAATACACTCACAATTCACATACATCATACATCATTCTGACGTAATATTAAAATACAAGTCATTCGCCCTCAGTATCGGAAACTATAAAATATATTACATATAATGTTTATATGTCACGAATGTATTATGTATGTATGTTTATTTTTTACAAATTTTATTCTTTATTTTCTATACTGCAATCTCTACCTCCTTCCCTTAAATTCATCCCATGGTTATCTGTAAGATATTGCCTAGAGTGATAAAACCACCATTTGTACTTTTTTAAATATTTAATCTCTTTATACTATGTCTTATTTTCTTGTATAATACAGACTGAATAAATATAATACAACTTTCAGTCACATAACATCCAGACACGAGATAATTTATAAAATGTAAATAGATTTATATTAGTGAATCTGTTTAAAATAACTTACAAAAATGAACTTGATTTAATTTTAAAATGCTCCTGATTGAAAATTAACAATATCTTGTCCTTGGTCATGTCGTAGTATTCCAATTCCAAAGCATTCGATTCTGGTGACGGTTCTGCGTGTGATCTGTAAAATTAATATATCTTATATTATTATAGGTAAATAAAACGACATAGATTCATTAATATTCTACTAAATTCTACCAATATCATAAAGGTGAAAGTGTGTGTGTTTGTTACATCTTCACGCACAAACGGTTGGACCAATGTTTATGAAATTTGATATAGAAGCATTTAATACACTGGATTAACACAGGCTACTTTTGCCCCAAAAAATGTGGTGTTCCCATGGAATGAGCAAGGAATACGTGATTCGTCAAAGGGATGGGATGGGATGTAGTGAGGATGAAATTGAACAAGAGAGAACAGGCTGGCATGCCTTGAGTCATAATAAAACGTGGCAGGACGAGATTTTATAATACGCGACTGGAAATGTAGTAAAGACGGCAGTCACGTTGAGTTTAAATATGAAACAATTCATTCGCAAAATTATATGTTCCTAATGTGGACTGGCATACAAGGCGAAATGTGGGTGCCCTGGCACCTCTGCCTACCCCTTCTGGGAACAAGGCGTGAGTTTATGTATGTATGTATGTATGTGGACTGGCATTAAAAAAATAATGCACCTGGGCAAAGCCGGGCCGGGTCGCTTGTGAATAATATACATATTTATACTGTATCGTACGGGCATTCTCTACAATCGAGAGTACGATTGAGAGTGGTTAGGCCATATAGTCCACCACGCTGGCCAAGTGCATGTTGGCAGACTTTACATACCACATAAATTCTTACAAATCGCTATGGTATGCAGGTTTCCTCATGATGTTTTCCCTCACCGTTATAGTGCGGGGTGATTGACTATCAATACACACATAACTCGAAAAAGCCAGAGGTGTGCCCTGAGATTTGAACCCGCCACCACTGTGAACGTATTGGCAGTGCTGTCTGGTCCGTTTACCAATAGGGTATTTATACCCAAATATAAAATTAATATTATAAAAATCATATTTTATAATTCCATTGCACTGTGTAATCTATTCCAGGCTCCCCGTGATTAGATATTACTATTATCAGAAGATAATGGCGACGCATAATAAAGGAAACAGTAATAAAGGACCACTAAAAATAAAAATAGTAGTAATACTTGAATAATAACACACTTGGACAGTATTATGACCATGACCCTCTTAGCGGTCATGCATATTTTCCTTATTACAACATAGCAAAAATCAATGCGTCAGTCGAACATTCCGAATTAAGTCCGGTGATTCTCAAAACAATGACATTTATGCACAGTTGGAATATCCTTGTTATTGATGACTCTTTTCTATTTCTTTAATCCTATTGGTCCGGTAAACGAGCAAGCAACTCATGTACTGGTTTGTATCTTAACAATTAAATTGTGGGAGCGTTGTCGACTTTTAATAAAACGGGAAGATTAGAACTCAAGGGAAGAAGAAACGATATTTCGCGTCAGGTTATATCACTCTAAATGAAATACATCAAGTAGCCATTACTTAACATCAGCGTTCTGAAAGACTGTAACCATTGCGGTAGTTTTGTAGTTTTACAGTTTCAAGGGTCACTAATTGTTGTAGTGATAGAACCTTAAGAAATGGTTACCATAATATATCGTATCGTATCTCTGGTAATTATAAAAAGGCTTGATTTTTATAATGGTCTAAACCGAAAATTAAAAATATCATCTTTTATTTACTGCCTCACGGTAATTGTATTATGGATTGATATTTTCTTTTATTGTTTTATATACAATAAATAAAATATCACAATTTATTTCCTAATCACTCTCAATCGTACTCTCGATTGTGGAGGACGCCCGTGCCCTGCAGTGGGACGTATATGCGCTGAAATTACAGGTTATTTTCGTTTGTAAATATATTTAAGATTTACATTTGCAAGTTGTTTGCTTAATTTTTACATCTATTTTATGCGGATAGGTGACGAAACTCATCCCGTCTCAAGGTCAAGCCGGGGTAAAGACTTGCATACAAATCAGTTTATTATTTGCTTGCTGATTTGATAATCCCAGCGTTGCCATACACATCTTCTAAAACAAAATAGATAACACCATTTAAAAATAAACTTTACTCACCGGCTATTGGACGCATTTCTGTCCGTCGGGAATCCATCAGCTTGCGATTCGTCTTCCATATTCACAAAAACAATATATTATTTTAGTTTAAAATTGTAATTGTCCACTGACACACGACCATGCGATGTTCTATTTGTGGCGGTACTGACGAGTGACGATGATTCACAAACAAGTTAAAAAAACATACACGTAATCACTTGTTCCGATATAAGTGCAACTTGAGTTCGCGCCTTGCTTTGTTTGTGCATTATCTGATGCAGATTCTTTAGATCTGACTGCCTCAGTGGCGTAGTTGTACTACGGTACGGTTACAAAGCTGAAGTCTCGGGTTCGAATCCCGGGTTGGGCAAAGTGATATTGGATTTTTCTATTCATTATCAGCCGAGTCAGGAATTTGTGCCCGATATGGCGATAGGCTCGCCACCTATCACATCGTGGGACGGAACATACAAGGCGAAATGTGGGTGCCCTGGCACCTCTGCCTACCCCTTCTGGGAAAAAGGCGTGAGTTTATGTATGTATGTATGTATTCTTTAGATTTATTACTGGTTTACAGAATATATGAACCTCCTATAAAATAATAATAATAATACTTATGTTAATGTAACATTTGTATTATGAATTGGTAAGAAGTGGGTATCAAAGGGCTTAAAATAAATAAATAAATTGGTAATACATTTGACGGTGGAAGCGTAGTCTTACCCGATAAAATTGGTAAATACTAGTTTTATTTCAAGACATAAAAAGTTTTGATTATTAATGCTAAGTAAATAAATTAATAATTGAAATACACCCAACAGTCTCACACATAATTCTGACTTCACACCATTGCTTCACACTAAGACCGAGTCTTGTGTCGTGGGTATCTGAAATTACCAGAGATTTGTATCAATAGACGGACAGAACATTCGTGTAATTATTATAATATGCGCGATCATGTGCACTTTACGAAGAGCGAGACGAATATAGAGATACCAGAGCGATAACTCCTTATCGCATCGCTTGCGAGCGGGAGTATCGATAATTTTGATTAAAAGATAGACAATGTTGGGGTTTTAGTATACTTTAGCTGTGGACATCCAGGTTACACTAATATATTTTTTATTTTAATGAATGGTGAGACGAGCTTTGCCGTTCGCCTGATGGTAAGTGATACGAACGCTCATAAACAATAGCAAAACCAAACAACACCTTGAATTACAAAGCAATGCTTGGCATTACTCTGCGCTCGCCACTATGTCTTGTCTATGTCTCGCCTGAGACATAGTTAGGTCTTAATACATCCAGTAGTTACTCTGGCTACAATATTCTTCAAACCGAAACACAACAGTGCATTTACACTTTTGTAAGGCGGGAAAATAAAAATTGCGGTGGTACCTACCCAGGCGGCGTCTCACATAGGAGAGACCTACCACCAGTGTTTTATATATTTTCTAAAAAAAAAGGTTTTGTTTTGTCGTACCATCTCATTTTCTTGTGTGGTTGCACATAACTTGGCTGTGATAGCTTCATTAGCCTGGTTACAATGTGTTAGTAATCCTGGTTCCAATACACAAAAAATCTAAAATTAATTAATGTATAAGGGGTATATATAACCCGTATATATGTATGGATATATCCAGGCTGCGACCAAAAACGAAAGTGATAGTTTTAGTGACTCCAGACAAACCGCAACTAAAACTTTGGAAAAAAAACGAGATGTCTTTTTTTCGTATTTTTCTCGTATCGTCTCGGTTTTGAGCGGTAACAACTCAGTTTTTCGTGATACGTAAGGTTCACCCTAATATTTAAAAAAACTCTATGGTACGCAAGGTTTTCAATCTTAATGTTAGCATAAAACTACAATCCGGCTTGGTTTTCGGTCGCAGTCTTGATATACTCTGTATTTTTTAGTTGGCTAAACGCGATATAACAAGAATCACACAATTTGGATGGAATGTACTCATGATGCTTCCAACATCTCTCTGTGGATTCCATTCTAAAGAATAATGACAGAGTTTCACCGGGGTCTGTACTGTTCCCCACATAGTTCTTTTTTTTTTTTGCATATTAATTATTATGCCGTGCCAGTATAAATATATATATATATATATATATATATATATATACATACATATATACATATATACATATATACATATATACATATATACATATATACATATATACATATATACATATATACTTATGGCAATAATCGTTGTTTGACGGATGACGCCACTGCTCACAAGTGATACTGCAGTAAGGAAGCTCGATATTACAAAAACACAATACGCTTTGATAATTTATTTCAATAAAATTATAAATAGCATTCATTTGGCTTGTTTTAGGAATCACTTTGGACGTAAATTAACTTGGTAAATGTATGAAAACAAAGTTAAAAGTCATTTAAAGATGTAGGATTTAACATATAAAAACACCACCACCATCAAAAAACACCCATAACATAGGATAAATACTAGATAAAACTAAACACCGGATTACATGCAATAGTTTATAGTAGTATGATGCACAAAAAAGTAGGAACTTAGGTTAGGTTGGCTCCGACGTGAGGTATACAAAAAAATATATTTTATATAAAAATATTATCTTGAGTAGGTAGTACCTCAAGATTATTGAAATAATCCGGTGTAAAAGTAAATAACATTACAAATAATAGGAACTTTAACTATCGATGCATCAAAATTTGAGGAGTTTAGTAAGAGTGTATCGCGTTTCTGAAATCTGTTTCTTGTTGTCGCCGGCGGAGTCACGACTGCGTGACACACGACCAGACATCCTCTTGTTGACTAGTGTGATGATGTGCAGGATGTCCAGACTGCCGTGGTAATTGCGGAGAACCTCGCAAAATATTTGAATCATCCACGAACCGTCCCGACGTCTATGTGATACATAACCTGAAATAATTACGATTTATTCATGATGATTGCCTCGGCGGCGCTGGTTGTGGTCTCGCGTTCGAACCCCGGGTCGGGCAAATTGATATTGGATTTTTCTATTAATTTATTTATCAGCCTGGAACCAGGAATTTGTGCTCTATTTGGCGATAGGCTCGCCATATCGGGCACAGGACAAGACATCGTGGGATGGAAAATAAAAGGCGAAACGGGGGTGTACTGGTTGCACCTCTGCCTACCCCTTCTGGGAAAAAAGGCGTGAGTTTATGTATGTATGTAATCATGATGACCGGCTGATGATTGAAAGCCCGCCTGCCAAGCATTATTATTGGTAAAATTTCCAATACGAGCTTAGAATTCTTAGTGCGAGGTATAATATACTCGTCAGTGGATTTCCTGATATCCAAAATAATGATGATAGTGATGAATTTATAAATATATTTTACTGTACTATTGACATCATAGGCTCAATATAAATAAATAAACCCAACAGTTACATAGTCCTACCCACACTAAGATCGAGTCTTGTGTAGTGTATATCAGGAACTACGAGGGACTTTTCGGTCTCACAAACACCCAGACTCCAAATAAATACCTGTGAATCAATCAAATATTTGTCTCAGTGCGGGGATCGAACCCACGGCCTCACGTTTCACAGCCGGGGTTTAACCAAATGCGCCACGGAGGCTGTCAATATGTTGTGGGATTGTGTAATTGGACGTGTTCTAAAATAACTATGTGTCATGTGAAAGTTCATACATGTTGGTAACTCTTGGAGAAACAACTGGAATTCAGGTTTTATAGAGAAAATCTTTACCTTCAATAGTTGAGTGCAGCACCACGAAGTCACTATGCGTCGGTATTTTAAACCTTGCACTTCCCCCGTCCAATTGAACGTAATGTCCGTCATTCGTTATCGCGCCGCGGCATGCCTGCAATAGGATATTTTTCTATGATCTATTTGTGGTATTATTTTGTCAACACAAACACAAATACCTTTAAAATAAAATATGTTTATCAATTTAGTATTAAACTATCTTGTAACTTATGGCAAATATTAGTATTTTAAATGAAAGAGAGGGTGTGTAGTGGAGACATCTTACTGTCTCTTTCACACGCGCACACTGTAATGCACATTAAGGACTAGTGACGTCACTTGTTTTGTTTAGCATACCTTTTTTTTCCTAGCACTTTGAATTTAAAAACTTTTCTAACTTGTTTAATTATTGCGAATGGTTTGCAAATTATTTGTTTGCTAGATGGAAATCTTTTGATAAATAAAATAATAAAGTTTGTGTCAAATACCCTATTTATTTACATACATTTGTACATATATAGACCCACGCGTTTGTCCCAGAAGGAGTAGGCAGAGGTGATACCAGCACATCCATGTTTTGCCTTGTGTTTCCCACGTTATAAAAGGGGGCGAGTCTATCGCCACATCGGGCACAAATTCCTGACACCGGGCCCGAAACGGCGTGAGTTTATGTATGTATGTATGTGTGTCTAATTGAATATAACGTAAATCACAGCCCATGTCCTCATGCCAGTCGTCAACACTAGACTTACAAAGGATTTACCTAGTCATGGTTCATACCTCAAGACAACTTCCGTAGCGCAGTTGGTTAGACGCCGCCTGTGAAACGCGAGGACGCGTGTTCGATTCCCGCACCGAAACAAATGTTTGTGTGAGCCACTGGTGTTTGTTTCGGGTCTGGGTGTTTGTAAGACTAAAAACTCTCTCGTGGTTTCTGATACCCACGATAAAAGACTCAATCTTAGTGTGGGGTCAGGTTTAAGTGGCTGTTAGGTGCATTTATACCAACCTGTATCAGAAACATTTTTGGTATTTGCAGCAAGTTAATATTTTCAAATTTGGACATGATTTCGCTAATATTATATGGACCATCATAGGCATATAAGACGCCGTTGTTGGATCCGTGTGTAAGGAAGACGACCACCACGCAAGATGTGTTTCTATGGTCAAGTTGTACAACTGAAAATAAATAAAATTTTGATACATTAACGCCCGAATACTCAAACGCCACTTAAATATGATGTTACACTTAACTACATACACCCGCTTAAACGCACTGACTAAATTAGACGTGTGTAGTATAGTGCAACTCAATATTTGAAATTTTGAATAGCGTTTGAGTATTCGGGCGTAAACGGCTTTTTTCGCACATTGATATTTAAGTAAGGCTTTTTTTAAATTTCAACAAATAACGCATGTATTCAGTTCTGCCTATTTAGTGTAATTCCGGCTACCACCAGGCTGGAATTATTACGTAGGTTACTGTATTAAGACAGCATTACATTTACCATCAGGTGTAACGCACGGACTCTCACACGACAGTGTTAAAAAATCGCGATATAAAGTTGAAATTGGCTCATGTCCGATAAAAGCATTGTTTCATAATCTTTTAGCCACGAGAGACCATTTGACAAAAATTTGTTTAGCCATTGACCTCCCGGTTGATAGACTGGTTTGGTTGTTTGTAAATAAATTAACAAATAGTAAATAATAAAGTGTGTTTCTATCTACCCATGAATAAAACGTATTAAAATTATTTTATACATAGGCTTTGGATGGCTCCGCGAAGCACTGGCAATGCTTCCAGGCACCACCAGTGCTCCGTTGACCGGTTAAGAATCATTGTATAAAATTGAAGCCCTCTGTCATTCAATGTTACGCCAAGATAATTATTCCTTTCAATTTAATGGACGTTCTTTCTATTTAAATGCATTTTATACAATCTATTTTGAGATGTTAGATACTGATAAGTTAAATTTAAATAGGTGCTTACAGTCATCGACGACTCTCAAAATTTCGTCGCGTGACAAATTGTTGTGATCGGTCACCTCAAATTGGAGGTCAGTGAAGAGATTTGTTAAGGTTTCCTTGTCGTGGTTCGTGCCATATCTAGGCGGTAGCGTTTCTCCCCCACACCTGATAAAATAAAATAAAATTATCAATCCGAAACTATGAAGAGTAAGTGAAAATACGTAAGGGTCTCGGAGCCGTTTATAATGAAGGCTAGTTGGAATGCTGATTTTATTAAATCAATATTCCCAGCTAGGAATTAACCTCGTTATATCAGCATCATATCAGCTCAAATTTATCCACTGGTGGACACAGGCTTCTTCTGTCACACCAAAATCAAAACCAATATATTCTTTATTCAAATAGTCTTTCACAAGATCAGGTTTCCTCTCGACGTTTTCCCTCACTGTTATAGTGCGTGATTGACTATCAAATACACATGACTCCGAAAATTCAGTGGTGTGCCCTGGGATTCGAACCCGTGACCTCGGTGAACTTGTTGGCAGCCGTGACTGGTCCGTTTACCAACATGCCACCACGTACTTTTATGGTTATAATAGGCCTGAAATTACGGGAACAAGGAAGAATATGTTATACATACCAAAAATGCGGTGCTCTAATTCTAAAATCTTCGTGATTAAAAATCAACAATGTCTTGTCTTTACTCATATCATAATATTCCAATTCCATAGTATTAGGTTGTGATGACTGTCCCTCGTGTGTGCTGTAAGAAAAATAATATGAATATAAATCTTCTCCCACGATCATTGTACAAAATTTATTTCATATACAGTGCATTTATGACTGTATTATTTACATATATGTACATATACTAAGATTGCTTTACCTCCATTAGTGTCCACGTAACTAGGGTTTGACAACCTGCGATTCGGGAATCTCTTTAGTGCCATAGGCCAATATTATTTATTTAAAAATTAACATAATCGGTTAACGAGGATTAGGCACTATTTCTATCTCTCAGCCACTCATATCCCTCCCCCCTCCCCATCTCGTGACACGCGTCGTCACTGTAACTTAAAAACTTAGATATAATTTCATTTCAGAATCACGATACACATGTAATTTGAGGTTTGAAGGATATTGTAGCTAAAGCAACTACTGGACATATGAGACTTAACGTCTTATTTCTCTGGATGGCGAGCACAGTGCAATGCCAAGCATGGCTTTTTAATTGAACTTGCTATTTGGTTTCGGTTCATGACCAGTCTAAACGCTTACGATCAGGCGAACGGCATGCTCGTCTCGCCATTCATTGCAATAACAAAAAAACTTAATTTATGTTTCTTAATCTTGAATTTAAATGGTCAATATGACGTAATTATGCACATTAAATACATCAGCAAACATCTCAAGAATTTCTGCATTTCCGTAATACGTTAAGAAGTGTGTCACGTTTGTTTCAACCGCGCATGGGTCATTGACATTCACAATTCATTGTAACAGCTGATGGCACAGAGTACATTTTACATACTGCGATAGACACTTTACTCAATCTATTCAAGGCGCCCTCTGGCGTTAAGTAAGAAAAACGATCCAAAAATAAATCTATTCTTACATTTATCTACAAAAATACTAGGAGGCTCGGACCTGGATTAGATCTAACAGCATCGATTTGGATTTTGCCTATTTGAAATACTTATCAAGTTACAAATTATTCTGTATGGAAATGCGAAGATAACAATTCTAATTTCCACATGAATGCATGTATGCATCTTCATAAAAAATAAAGCTTTAAAATCGCTAATCAATGCTGTTAGAACTTACTCATGGCCAAAAATATCTGCGTAAAATGGAGAAACCCGTGATACTAAACGATTTTTTTCGCCCTATGGTGTTAAGTTAGTCAACCCGATGATTATAATTCGCCGTGGTTTGTTCTAAGTTAAACCACCGTGGATGATGGTATTGACCAGAAGTTGACCTTCACATAATTGCTCTACTCGACCTAAATTTCGAATGTGCACGAACAGTGCGAGAAATGGCGACTTCTGCTCATCGTTGTCCACTTATACGGTTCATTGATTGCCGATTCCGTGATCATTAGATAAATTATAAATCCGAAAAAAAAAACATAATGAATACTCACGTCTTATTTAACAAATTCCGGTTTGCCGGAGAGCCATAAATTTGACCGTTATCCATATTCACAAATTTAATTTAAGAAGTTTTTATTATTGATTAAGTTGACTGGTAGGCGACCACGCGATAGCTAGGATGCGGCGTGACTAAAGCACAGTTGCATCAAGCAATCAGTGAGTGCAACTTCCTTCGGTCACACCATTGGTTATCGGAATCGTGTAATTGTGAGTGAGATGCATCGCCTTGAAATTGAAGCGGGATGGGTATAACCCCTTTCTAAATGGTCCGGCATCACCTGATTGCTGTGTAACATACGACACCATGACGTCATCATCAACCAAGCGTAAAAAGATCATAATGTATACCAATCGTTCTAAATCGGTGACCGCGCCCTACTGGTGGCCTTCAAAAGCATTCCAACCAGTGTTTGTTGCCAACTTAGTGGATTTTCCACAAAATTTGGTGGCTTGAACGCCCCCTCCCATCCTATCCTGGTGGGCTAAAATGTCTTTTAGTGGTTTCGGTGATGCCGAAAATTATTGTAAAGATGTTCTATCCACTATTCATTCCGACAAATATTTGTTATTTTTATTTTAAAATATTACATTTTATTTAATGAAAACCTAATTGCTCGGGTTGTATGGGACTTTGGCCTAAATTAGGACAGGGGTTTTCGTTTCACAACACTGGAATTTTAGATATTTTACACCTAAAAATAATCAACCAATATCATAAGTTAGCAGAGTTTATAGGTTTGGGGAATTAAAAACATATTAACACTAGTATCATCATATCAGCCACAGGAAGTCCACTGCTGAACATAGGCCTCTCCCAAGGATCTCCACAATGACCTGTTGGAAGCGACCTGCATCCAGCGACTTCCTGCGAAAGAAAAAAAAACACTAGTATATTTAATATGTATTATATTGTAATATAACATTATTATTGTAAGTACGTATGTGAAGATGTTTCGAATTAAATTTTATTTTATTTATTCGGGAAAATAAACAGTTGCACATTATAATTTAAACAATTTTCTATGATCCACCGCATCGACGCCGCAGTTGGTGCATCGTTTTGATTAATTCCATTCGAGAAAACTACGTAATGCAAAGAAGTATCCATGTTTGTGCCAAGAGCGAGCGAGGCTCTTTGTAAAAATTATAACGACAGGTTCAACATCAGTTGCATATTCAAAGTCCAAATATAAGGCCGGCTTATCGTATCGGTATTCGTTACAACAAAACATATTATGTTCGTAAAAAGGAAGAGCAATTTATAATATTCACAACATAAATACGGAATCAAAGCGAATTAGCGTTTAGTTGTCATTGACAGATGACAATTGACATAGATTCACAAAAAAATATTTAACCCTTAGCCTGTCGTAAGCGCCGCCTACTGACCTTGATTCAAAAATAGCCCCTATTTCAATGACGTTAGGTTGCTTTTTTGCTTGAAATCCGATGAGCCGTATTAATATAGACCCTATTTCAATGACATTAGGTTGCTTATTGCTTGAAACCGGAAGGAACCGTCTTCAGGTTCTGACGGTTGAGGGGTTAATTACACCAAACTCGATTTACTATTCAAATATAGATGACAATGTTTATTTTGCTATTAACATATGATTCTGGAAATATTTATTGCATTTATTGGCAGTCTGAATACAGTATACTCTAAGAATATGATGCCGAGAAGTTTCTTTGTTTATGTCTTTGCTTGAACTCGCTTATCTCGGAAACTATGCGTTCGTTCGGATAGTCCGTTTATTGAGGAAGGCTACCGAGTAATTTTTACACCGGAAAAAAAATCACGCGAGAAGAGGCGCGTGCAGTACTAATAAACAGACTAGTCTGATTGCCTTGTTGCTTTATTGCATAGGTTTGACAAACGATTAAATAGATCACCTGATTGTAAGTGATCATTGCCGCCCATAAATATCCACAAAGCGACAGCAAAGCTGTAAATAAAATAAATAAATAACGCCCAACAGTCACATACATAGTCCTGGACCCACACTAAGATCGAGTCTTGTGTCGTGGGTATCAGGAACTACGAGAGATTTTCGGTCTCACAAACACCCAGACCCGGAAGAAATTTTTGTGGGCCGCACAAACATTTCTTTCGGTGCGGGAATCGAACCCGCGACCTCTCGTTTCACAGGCGGCGTCTAACCAACTGCGCCACGGTGACTGTTGCGACACATCGGAGCTTAGTTTATTCAACCACGCTGACCTAAGTTTAAATTTGTTTTTAAATGGTTAATATTAATCCTTGCATCTGTTTAAAACCAATTGCAATAGCATTAGCGCGATACACACAAGATATTCGGTAGCCGGTTCGATAATAAATTGAATCGCTTGTGCGAGCTGTGCCAAGATCTAATTATATTAGCCTTTGTTGTATCGCAGACGGCCGAATGAACGTTGTGGATTGGCTCAAAATAATAAAAGCTTTCGAATGGCGCGACAACAGAACGAACGTTGTAGTTTGTAACACTCTTTGGAGTACTCATTAAATGAATAGAAGTAGTAGTCATGTAGCAAAAATATACAGCTTATGATGAGTCAATAAGTAATCATATGACAGCCTCTGTGATGCCGTTGTTTAGTCGCCGGCTTTGAAACAAGGAGCTGGTTCGATCCTCGCGCCGAAACAAAATTTTGGGTGGCCTACAAATATTTCTTTCGGGTCTGTGTGTTTGTGAGACTGAAAAGGCTCTCTTAGTGTTTGATACCTAGGACACAAGATTTAATTATTGATCTTAATGTAGGGTCAGAACTATGTAAGTGAGTGCTGGGTGTATTTATTATTATTTAATCATTCGTACATATTTATATAACCTCACGACTTTTTCCCAAAGTAGGAGTAGGCAGTGGTGCCAGGACACCCACATTTCGCCTTGTATTCCTATTTTGTACCATTGCCTTTTATTATTAACACTTGGACAATAATGTGTGAATGCAGCGTAAAGGAAGCTCAAAATTGAATAATTATTATTTCGGTAAATGTAATTTTTTTTTTGCCAAGGAACGTAGGAGACTACTTTACTCAAAACTCGTATGTGAAGCCATCAATTATTACGTATAAGTAGTGTTTAGTGAAAACTGTAATTCTTCTTCAATTGTAACTTAATGCTATTTTTGATCCACAAATATTAAGACCGGCGGCGGTAAGATATTCGCATTTGCTTGGAGTGCAACTATCGTATGAGTTGATGGAAAACCCGTCATATTGACTCACACAAGTCTGATGCGTTGCGTTCTCGCCGTCTCTCATTTGTGGAGGCCATCTGGGTAGGTAACACCGCAATGTCTATTTCTCCCGCCAAACTGCAATATAAATGCGCAGTAGTGTTCCAGTTTAAAGGACATTGTAGCCACAGTAACTATTGGACATATTGAACCTTAACATCTTATGTCTCAGGACGGCGAGCGCTGTGGAATGCTAAGCGTTGCTTTGTGATTCATGATGTTGTTTGTTGTTGTTACTGTCTTAAGCGGTCATATCGTTTACCATTAGGCGAAAGGTATGCACGTCTCCCCATTCTATGCAATAAAAGAAATACTTAATAACAAATAAAAAAGTAAGACTTAAAATTATCTAACAAGTCAACATTGGGCCTCATTCATATTTCATTCTTGTCATTGAAGCGGAATTTAAAGGCATTTAATTTTTTTTATTCGCCTTCTCCACTTGTCAATCCGGTGCCGATCTAAATGGCGTGAGGCGCGCTAATTATTTAGCTTGCAGACGGCGCCCATACAAACAAGTCTAGAATAGAACCAGGAAGGAGTATCCGTACTCTACTACGATTAGTACTGTTGGTTTTAGATCGTCTCGGCATTTATACAACCGCACTCTATCGCGTGTTGATCACGTCGCGTACCAGTGTTATAATTCATTTAAACTCTGTTGGCGTGCGGCGAAGGAAATGCCCAAGTTACTGTGAAACTTAGTATCGGTGCGAAGATTTTTGTGCTTTTTTTATTTAAAAAGAGAAAAAGAGAAGATTTTTGATTTCACAATAATTCAGTCTATCCAAAGGTTGCCTGGAAGAGATCGCAGCTAGCGATAAGGCCGCCGTATTGTAACCTGCTTTAGATTTTAAGTATTTTGTATGCGTCTTTCATTTTGATGTACAATAAAGCATATATAAATAAATAAATAAATAATTGCGACCCAGGCCCGGAGTTCTTGGAGAAATGTACTTGAAGTCCAATAAAAAATATTATTTTGTCTTTGGCGCTGTTAACAAATTGTAAAATGTGATGATAATTACTTTATTTCATAAAAATCTGTAGGCTCGTATAAAATAAGAAATCGTTTAAGGACATACTATTAAAAAATGCTATACCGAATTTTAAGCAGTATCGGTATCGGGATCAACATTTTAAACGATACTATGAATGCAATTCTCCTTTGGAACTACGAAGAAAATCTTGAAAATATATATTTAACGCATCATTTGAGTTTTTATTTTAATATTGTAACATTCATTTATAATGGGAATATTATAGTATCAACATGATCACTATATAAATGTAGAGATAAATACTATTCCTAATATTTTAATTTTTAACAACAACGACTTCGGACGCCAAAATATAATAATCTATAGTATAACATTTGATTGCTATTGTTTAACAACGGAGTTCTTTACAGTTCGCAGTCCATTGCACTTCAGCTGTTGATATTGCGATCTCACAAAAAATAATGTAGTCCAGAGCAAAGACTAGACTGTTATGTACTTCACGTCTTAATTAGACCATCATAAACAAAGCGCTGGATATTTGTATAATGAATGGTAGAAAATTTAAATTCCGACTTATATTAAGTTATGAAAATATAATAACTAAACACATTATTCATATTCTGTTTAAAACCCATTTTAGCTATAGAATATTTTGTCACTTTCAAACAACATTTGAATTCAATTGAAGTAAAGAGGACAAAATATTCGATACCTACATAGGATTTAAAAGTGTCTATGTATATGTCATTTATCTACAAATAAGCGCGCGGACAACACAAGAATATGGCAGGATCATCCCAGATTTTCAGTTACTTAAACGCGGTTTTTCCTTTGTAGTAAAAAACGGTTATTATGAGAGAGATAGGATTACAAAATGCCTTGGTAATTTCAATGAAAGAATAATATAATCGGGAAAGAGGATAAAACCTTTTTTTTCGGCAACGAGTCGGAATGTAATGCTTCGGTTGGCGGTTGAGGCTTTCCCAGATAAGGTACGTTTAATACGCATTTGGAGACGTTTATTTGATGGATTTAATCGTGAAAAATTACATTTTGTTCATCTGAATGATATTTTACATACATACATAAACTCCCGCCTTTTTCCGGAAGGGGTAGGCACTAGGCAGAGGTGCAGCCAGGACACCCACATTTCACCTTATATGTTCATTCTCACGATGTGATCTCTATCACATTGGCGAGACTATCGTTTATTCAGATCGTATCATTGTATTGTATTCTATCAGCCCATATAGGTCCCACGGCAGGGCACGAGCCTCCTCTAAAATCGAGAGTACGGTTCAAAGGGGTTAGGCCATATAGTCCACCAAGCTCGCTTAGTGAGGGTTAGCCGACTTTACATATCATATCAATTCATACAAAACATGCATTCATACTATAACGTTGAAAAAAAAACATCGTTACGTAACTTGCATACCATAGCGATGTTTAACTTGTGGTGGAAAAAAATCTTTTATAAATGCTATTTTCCGTTGACCACTAAATAATGTGAAAATGAAACATTGTTATGTTTATTGCTGATCTAGAAGCACACTACGGATCTTCTGATAACTTAAGTCCCAGACCTAATTGCTTATAAACTAGGGTCTAAAACTATCCTCCAGTAATCTTAATATACTAAAATATCCTTCGTATCGTTAAATTCAATCCCGAAAGGGTACACTCAAGATCAATTCCGAGATACGGCGCCATAATTTCAATAAACGTCTATTGCACTCGCCCAAAACCATTTGTGTTCCTTACTTATCAGATGGGGTTCACTGGAGTTCGAAGAAGCGTGTATTATAGAGAAAAATTATGTTTAACATTGTTCATTTACGTTTTTTTTTTATTAATAATAACTAGTAAATCACCACATAAGATTAAATGAAAAAAAAAAACTGTTGTAATGTTGATGAAACAATAGGCGGCCTTATTGCTAATAACGACCTCTTTCAGACAACCATTCGAACAGAAAAAACCTAAAGACTTAAGCGGTGCTTTTACTTAAAATAAACTTACATACATATTTGAAAAATTAAATGTAATAAATACAATATACAATTAAATGACATAGTAATGACATAGTATATAGTACGTTAAATTTAAATACATACATACATACATTGATTTACTTAAAAGTATACGGACACGATGCTGTTAGAAATAGTAATTTTAAATAAAAATTGAAGAGATTAATGAAAGTGGACGAAGCGAATGTAGTATGTCAGGATCGAGCAAAGTGGAGATCCATAGTCTCTGCCTACCTCTATGGGAAACAGGCGTGACGTTTATTTAAGTATCTAAGCAGGACGATCGTTTAATTGAAAGAGGCAATGTGTTCCACAGCCGTTCTGCTTCCACCGTAAAGGAGTGGTCATAAAACGGCGTTCTATGTAAGACTCTAACATAAGATTCTTTGTCGACCTAAGAGAATGTAGATTACTAGTATGAAGGAAACTGATGCGTTGCTAAAAGTAGCGCGGAGACGACGGATTAATCAGAACACTTTTATTAATTACTAGCTGACCCGGCCACGCTTCGCTTTGCCTTGGTTATCATAGGATTCATATTAAATTCAATTGTTTAGCATAATAACTTAACAACTTGTATGCCTACACTTGACGTAGCTATCCTACTGTCCTGCTAAATCCCGTCTTAACCCGTCTGTTCAGTCACTTCTCGATCCGTCCCGTCCTTTCTCTTCATTATCCATTCCGTCTTATACCGTGCATTTATACTTCGTCCTATCAAATCTGCCAGCTATCCCAATTCTCTCCCGTACCTCCCACTCTATTAAATCCCGTCTCTCCTTATCCAAATAGTGTGCCTTATGAATTTTGACATTAATAACTTTAGTGATTCTGATTATCCATGCAATATTCCATCCCTTATTTCACACCCACAATGCTGCTTTTCCAAAAATATTGCAAGCAATATTTAGGTTAAATATAACCTATCTCACTCAGAGACGATATATTACATTAATTTTTATCAGTGAGTAATAGCGAAGGAAAGGCTACTGTAAAAAATCTGGATAAAAGTGACATTCGATCTTGAAAAGAAGTAAATATAATATTTTACTGGTGCAAATTATTTATTTAATTATCTCTATTTATGCAGCTTGATATATTCTCCTTAGTTCACACAAAATACATTTCTGAACGCATTATTTGACAACCAATTTAAACGTCAATCCGTTTAATTAATGTCATTAATTTACATCTTTAAAATCTAAAATACGCCTTTAATCGAATATTGTGGATATATGTTGTCGATTCGAAACCTTTATTTAAATACGTTTTTTAATTTGAGGGAAGAGTTTACCGTATCGACGGGATGAACATTAAATGTTTGACAGTTACAAACCCATGAACATTTTGTATGAGAAAATGTTAATATGCTAATAGAAACTCGGAAAACCGGGAACATGATAAAAAGTATCCTATGTCCTTCTCCTGGTTCTAAGCTACCTCCCTACCAATTTTCAGCCAAATCAGTTCACCCATTCTTGAGTTATAAGTAGTGTAACTAACACGACTTTCTTTTATATATATAGATACATCGACTAATTTCTCACGTTTCTACAATTTTTCTGAATTTATCGTTCATAGACTCTATATCAGCCCATATACCTCCCACTGCAGGGCACGGGTCTCCTCTACAATCGAGATTACGATTGAGAGTTGTTAGGCCATATAGTCCATCATGCTAGCCTAGTGCGGGTTGGTGGACTTTACATACCATATAATTTTTTACAACTCGCTATGGTATGCAGGTTTCCTCACGATGTTTTCCTTCAACTTTATAGTGAAAGGTGATTGATTTTACACGCATGACACCGTAACGTCAGAAATGTGCCCTGGGATTCGAACCCGCAACCACCGTTAATATATTGGCAGCCGTATCTGGTCCGTTTACCAATAGGTCACACGCACTTTTTTCTTAATTACAATTCATATTTCTCTTTTAACATAGACATGGAAAATCTATATTTAAATGTACATTTGTAAAATATAAATTGATAAACTAGGCACGAAAATAAACTCGGACCTCCCGAAGTTGCCGTCCAACAAATCAATAAGAAATTTAATCCAACAAACAGATTTCGAGCCTGGCTCGAGCTGGAGAACTTTGTTACCTTTTTACTTTCGTTCCCGATCTTCAACTGCCGGAATGGAATGTTGTAAAATCGTGGCGTTTCTTTCTTTTTATTAGTTTCCAGTTTACCAGTATTGAGGCGGAATTATAAACTATTTAAATGAGTGGAATACATCAAGTCTTAATGATTGATCGCATAACAAAAAAAAAAAGGCTTTGTTTTAGATTACATTGTCATACTTTGTTTTCTCTGACATTTTAATAAGCATATTTTAGATTTATTCCTACTTTGATTTTCGATTAGAGTACACGTTCATTTGTGCTCTTATTTGTCTTGCCGTTTTTTTTTTGGCCGTTTCTTATAATCTAGTGTATATTTGATCGAAGCGCATAATAAAGTGAGCGCGTAGACAGAGCTACGCACTTCGCTCACACAATTTCTAACTATTCTGTAATACGGTGCAAAATGAAATTCTCCCGCGCCTCAACTGAGAGCAAATACTTCAAACTGACCGTTGGAGTAATATCCGTCAGTGTCACAGATATAACCTGCACTTAGTTAAGCTTTGCGGGTAAATATTGCGAAGTTATACCTTGTGCGGATAGGTCGAAGTGTTCTTAATATAACATTGTGGCTTCGTACCTATTAAGGATACCACTAACATTAAAATTTCCTGGTAAAAATTATTTAGCAATTTAAAATAGCTTCTATGATCAATGAAAAGGTACATACATAGTTGTAGTTTTTATATCCTAAAGAATTTCATAATTGTACTATTGATATAGAGACAAAAATTAAATTTAAAAAAAATTACTGCTGATTACACAGTGTCATAATTATACAGTCCACTTATTGTATACTCAAAGGAATCTAACAGTCGGCATATTTGTGGCCTCATCTCTCGTCTATCGAAGCTATCTTAACTCCATTCCACTGACCACGGAGCGCATTTTAATCACTTTTTCACGAAAGTTGTAAGTCTTAGTTGTGTATGTTGATTGAAAATGTGTATGAAAAAGCAATACTTTCCGTATTACTTTCTCTCAGTAATCATGGGCGCCTGCCAATAAACAAATGGCATTTATTACAAGTCAGCAACTTTACTACATAAGTTAATTGTGAATCATTGGAATTTTGTTTATCAATTGTATATCGCACCCCCGGTGCAACAATGTCACTTTTGCAAAAATGCAACTTTTCAGGAAAAACATTTGAGACTTTAACATCGTATAAAAATATGATATTTCAAGACATAGACAAGTTGAATAGCTTCTATAACAATACCAACTTTTAATTTACCATCAAAAAAATTATGACCACGTAATATTCTAAAAAAATATAAGATTATTTCTTTATACCTTCCAGCCTTGCAATTTTTGCATAAGTGACATTGTTGCACCGAGGGTGCGATATGTTATTTCAATTATTATGATTAGTATTTATTTGATGTTTTGATTGTTTTTGTATTAGTATTTTGTTTTACTTTATTACTTGATAGTTCACTTAAAGTTCCACAAAAGTCTTGATTTTGGATGTAGCGTCCAGATGTATTGAAATTTTCTAAATATAAACTGCGTATTTAGTTGGTTACTCTATTTATGAAATGTTATTATTGAAATATGTACTATATTATCTAGTAGATAATAAAAACAAAATGTTAATTCACGATTACACAAAACAAAACGTCATAAATGTTGTGTCTTTTTTTCATATTTATTTTTACTCCAATGGAGTTAAACCGCGGCTAAAACATTAAACTAACTGAATATAAATAATGGTGCTGCCGCGGGTATAAATCTTGGAGGTCGTGCGAGTCCTCGGAAGCTCCGGGAGGAAGTCTTCGTAGACGGTGGGACGACAAGCGCCGCTGAGTTTCGCGAAAAAAGTTCCGTTTGCGAGTTTTATATTTTTAATTTTCACTCGTGTAATTCTAAATCCCAGGGCACACTTCTGACTTTTCGAAGTCATGTGTGTGTTGATAGACGCGCTATAAAGGTGAATTTAAATATTACTCGTAGGGTTGACAATGGTTTTTAAATCAAATCACACCGAGTACAAGTATAAAATACACAATATAATATAATGCATTAAGAGCGTTTACACCTTGCGCGCAAAGTCAACTATAGGTATTTCTTCGTTAATTTCACGAACACATAAGCGACCAAAGCTGTGTGCGTAGTAGTGTTGCCCAAATGCAAGAACAAGACGAGACTTAGCCAGTCTTGGTCTTGGTCTTGCACCAATACACCTGATCTTGGTCTTGGTCTTGGTCTTGCGCTCCCAGTCTTGGTCTTGGTCTTGGTCTTGCAGCAAGAGTCTTGCAAGTCTTGCAATTACCTATTAGTCTATTACTATTTATTAAAGTTTACTTTAAATCTTAGAAAAACGTATTAGAATTGGAACATTGTGAGCTTGAATTAACATAGCCATAGTAAAGATCAAGCAGATTAATAATTAATTAATATTTATATTATTTTATTAGTTTTGTAGAATTTTTTTACACGTTTCAAGTATATTTAAAAGTGGCTACAATATTTATTAAACGGGTGCGGGGTGATATTTGAACACTTTTTTGCTATTTTTTCTTGTAAAAACTTAAGAAATATAATGACTAAATGTACAATAATAGTACCTAAGTAATTAGTTTAAAACCATATAAGTAATCAATATTATAATATATACTTACTAGAATGAATTAATATGACATCTACTACCTATCCTTACCATTTTATCCCAATCATAATACTACTTGCGTGATCAGTATAATGTATTCATTTTCATTCTAAGCACTGAAACTTATTTATTCTTTGGAACACCTGTAGGTACTCTTAAAATTCGAAATTATTTTGCATGAGTATACCTACGCCCTATGGCGGCAATCAAATTACAAATAGTGTCAAATTTTATGATTTCGGCGTGGCGACAACGATTGTTTTAGATTTCAAAAGAAGCCGCCGGCGCGTGTATCATAACCATGTACTTCCGAAAAGCGGCAAATTTCTTTGAGAAGTAAGTACAAAACCTTTGATGCCGCATTATCAAAGTGCCGATGGTTAAAACATACCTATGCATGCACTCAGTTTGATTTTAATAGATATTTTTTTATTCGCTATGTTTATGGTATTAGTCGTAATGCGCATAGGTCCAGCTTTTCATATTCTTTGATACAGTTTTTTGCGTCTCATAGAATTCCTAAGCGTACCTACCTATACACCGAACTGTTACACCTAACTACTCAGTGAAATAGCGCTAAGTCCTAACTGCAAGACGCAAGAGTCTTGCAGGCTATGTCTTGTTCTTGCTCAAGTCTTGCACGGTCAGTCTTGGTCTTGGTCTTGCTAAAAATACGCGGTCTTGTTCTTGGTCTTGGTCTTGCAAAAACGCAAGAACAAGACCAAGACTGCAAGACCAAGACTGAATTTGGGCAACACTAGTGCGTAGAGCTGCCGCGTCGGCTCGCTATACAGTCAGCTCAACCAACTTTGATCCGTGCGTTTCAAAATTCTAATATTCAATTGAAATGTAACTTATGATTTATATATTGGTAATATAATATGATAAAAATATTTCATTTGCATTATAAGTAGACAAATATTACTGTGCAGGCAATGAAAAGTACAAATTTAAATACTAATCATATTTTCGTTATCATTACATTGTTAAGTTGCATTCAAATCAGTGTTCAATCAGTAGACACTATGGACGTTTCATTAATCATCTCGTGTTCGAACACATGAATAGAGTTAGGGGCCTTACAACCCCTTACAATTACGAAATATATTTAATTTTATATTACAATCCATCCATCCATCCATCAGCCAAAGGAAGTCCACTGCTGAACATAGGCCTCCCCCAATGATTTCCACAGAGACCTGTTGGAGGCAGCCTGTGTCCAGCGACGTCCCGCGACCTTTACCTTTATTACAATACATAACATAATTTTGCCTTATTTATTATATTTTAATTATATTATATTTTAATTATCCCATAATATTATCTGAAACATAATTTATACTCACTACGAAATCGTTGTAGGTAATTAAAAAAAAAAATATTTTACTACCAAAGTACTAAGATGTGGCAATCGCAGTCCGCGCGTGGCAATTTTTACCACGCACGGCAAAAATCGACTGCAGCCAGGCCGGAGCGACGAGCGATACGTCCTCCCTCTAGAAGGCCTTGCGGCGGTCTGATTTGAGCCACGTCGGACTGCGTGTTTTATAGTGGTTTTTGAAATATTTGTAGAAAACATGAAAACTAATTTTGTCGAAATATAAAAATGGTAATTTAATGATAATATGTTCTTCTATATGCAATTGCTATAAAAAATTATGAACGATAAGTTGGTGAAAAAAAATATGTTCTTGACGAGAGTTTCTGAATAATATCGCATTGTTTAAATTTTTATTTTTCAGGAACTAAACACAAAAAGATTATTTTTCTCAGTAAAATCCCTCCATAAGGGTCTTATTAGTTCGATAATATTTTTAGTTTCATCTTATATTTAGTGATTTCGGATATCTTAAGCTTCTAAATTGACATTTGAAGCCTAAATAACGAAACTTGTGTTCAGTAATCCTTATAGTGCTCACAAATTATCCATCAATCTATAATGTTTTCCACCAAAGTCCCTAGATGACAACTTTTTCTAAAATTAGTAATAATAATTTTTTCTTTAAATTGTTTATTGGTGGCTATTAACTCGTTTAAAAAGTCCTGTTTTTAAGCCAAAAAGCGCTCGGAAGGTATAAACGCTCTTAATTTTTTCAACAATATACCGAACCAATACCTTTGACTAAGAGTATAAAATATATTATACATAATATATTGTTCGCTTTTATCATGTTTGTACCTTAGCTTGAAAAGCAATATCCACCAGTTATTAAACTTGTTTTTGCAGACCAAAATGTAATTCACGTTAGGTGTACCACACAGCATGTTTACCTAGGTTAGGTCGAGTTCAGACTCCAGACGATCCCTCGGGAGTGGTAAGACAGAAATATAGATTACCTAAGTAGGGTCGTGTCCACGGAGATTGTGCAAAAATGAAATTATATAAATAATTTCAAGCGACTTGATTTACCGTTGGGGCCGAAAGGTTCTAGAGTGGAGGGCACGTACAGGCAAACGAAAAGTATGACGCCCGCCTATAAGCTGGACGGACGACCGGGCTAAGGTTACGGGAAGTCGCTGGATGCAGGCCGCTTCCAATAAGTCGATATACTAACCCTTGGGGGAGGCCTACATTCTACAGTGGACTTCCTGTGGCTGAGATGATGATGATGATTTGTCGGCCTTCATAAAAGTAAAGTTTATCGTTGAGTTTCATTTAATAAATTTTTACTTGAAGTTCTGGAACTGACTAGGCCCTGAGGCAGACATGATTAAGGGCGCCCTGCTGCGTGACGGACTAATATAAATTGATCGAACCTGCTGGCTTTCGTTTCATAGCCAAAGTTTGCGCTACGGAGGCTGTTAATAGACTAGTTAATAGCTGTATCTACAATCGAGCATACAATTGAGAGTGATTAGGTCTTATAGTTCACCACGCTGGCCTAGTGCGAGTTAGTGGACATTTACATACAATATAAAAATAAACAAATCGCTATGGTATGCAGGTTTCCTCACGATGTTTTCTTTCATCGTTATAGAGTGTGGTAATTGACTATGAACTATGTATAAAATAAAAGTCAGAGGTGTGCCTCAGGATTTGAACCCACGACCTTCGTGAACATGGTGGCCACCACGCACTTAACATACTAATGTGTAATTGGTTCTATGATGCTTAACGATTACCTTTGATCATGGGAATGCCCACAATTCTTCAATGTTGGCGATTCAAAACTATTTAGTTAATTTAAATCCTTTCTTCAACTACATGAAGTCTACTTCTGAACGTAGGCCTTACGAGTTCTGTAGGGTTTTGTCAATACTCGCCACGCTTGCCAAGAGCATGTTAGTTTAGTGTCTCGTGCCGATAAAATAAAATAAAAAAGTTGTCACTTAAATATGCTATTACAAAGTTCATGTTATCTCACATTTATACATTTAGCATTCATTGTTTAATGAACACTGGCACCTAAAGTAGGCCGGGCCTGAAACATTCAGTTAAACTCCTGATTATGCTGCTGTCTCTTATTAATCTTTTATTTGCCTACTTATTAATTTTTAATCTGGCCTTCTTTGTTATGATTATCTTCCCCCTATAGGTCATAAGAGTTTCCTTTGATAGCCGGCAGGAAATGAAAACTCTCTTAATAAATATCTTTAGACACAATCTTCGATCAAATATTACTAGATACAGGATCCGGAACAAAATCAGACGTCAAAATTGTCCGAGGTTGCTTATACTAATACATTTGAATTTCGAACTATGAGATGTAGCAAGAAGTCTTGACTTATAATCAATACAGGTAAAAATAAACCTTATTACTTTAAATTAATTTTTATTATGTTTTTGGACCATACCAAAATAAAATAAGACCACACGCTCTGTGTGCTCTTATTTCTTTTGCCGTTTTAGGCCGTTACTTGTTATCTTGTGTATATTTGATCGAAGGAAATAATACAATGTAAGCCAGGATTCCACGACATGTTCATACGATTTAGTAAATGTCAAATGATGTAGGTTGGATTAGACTGTACCATCCTCTATGAAACGGAAAGGATAATAGGTTTCATACTATTTTTATACATTACAAGATAATTTCCCGGAGGAGTTCGTGTCAGACATGTGGCCAGCTTTATAATATCCACCAAATCCTTTCAGCGTTGTTTCATAAAATACGTTGAGCCGACCTCCATAGATGTTGCATTAGGGCTGGCTTATATTCCTTAGCCCATGATTATAGAAAATGGAATCGAAAAATCTGAAGAAATTGAAATTTGTACATTATGAGTTCTGTCAGCCCTTCGGCGGTAAGGCGTGATCATACGGGTGTAATTTACACCAGAAAAGTGGCGGCCGATCATAAAACCGCAAGTGATGTAATTGTGTTCATCCATCAATTTTTATTGCTGACTCGCGTGCGATGGCGCTATCGACGAGGTAGGCCAAGTCAACGCGTACTCACCCAAAAACAACTTGTCTTAGAGGACAAAGTTTTTGGACAAAACAATTTACAATAATTTTCTCTAATGGTGGCTTGAAAAAGGACATACGTAGAAGAAGTTAAGAAAAAGCCTTTGGCCTATCAAAAAAAAAGAACAATAAGGCTAGACGCCGTCTTTCCGTTTGTATCAGTGAAAGTGCGTGATTGCCGGTTGGCATAAATAAATGTATATGTACAATGTGTATGTACAGCTTTGTTTTTTGAAGCATAGAATTGTATCGACATAGTAAAGTTAGCTTATTGTAACCTTTTGTTAAAGATAGATAGGATACAAAGACCGGCACACACGAGTCAGACAGTTAGCTTCAGGAAAAATAAACTTCCCCCGCAAATCCGC
The DNA here is from genome assembly GCA_023078785.2 of Hyles euphorbiae. Lineage (NCBI taxonomy): Eukaryota > Metazoa > Arthropoda > Insecta > Lepidoptera > Sphingidae > Hyles > Hyles euphorbiae. The sequence goes on along the minus strand of CM041032.1, from coordinate 3,433,950 downwards.
GATAACTTGATCAACAGATTTGCCGAGGCTCTGCGCGGTACGCCGCCCGCCTTACAGTTGGCTCGACGCCGCCGCGAAGTTCGGACGCTTTCGCATCGCCCGGTTCAGTGTTGTTACGTGTTTGTGTGTATCAATTTTGGATATATTACGGTGAGTTTTAAAGGCCATGTAGAGGTTTTTTGCTGTTGTTTTATTTGATTTTTAAAACGTGTTTTGTTTGTGGTAATAGGTATAAATACCAACCATAAAATTCTATTGTGGCGCCTTAACTTAGTAATCGTGATTATGTGTAAATAAAAAGACTGTTGTATGCAATAAGTATTTTTATTTACTTACGGTTGTTGAAGATTGTCTTATTAAGATTATACTATAATGTTATAGTTTATTTAGCCTTTTTATTAATAATATTATGGCAAAATAAATAAAGTTTGTTTTAGTAAACAAAATGGTTTAAATGGGACATGCTACGGTTTGAATTGGCTGAGTAAAAACAAGCCGGAGTTTTTTAAAGATTCATTTTGATCTGAATGTAATAGTTTGTGTAAACACATTTCGTTTAATACAATATTTATTGTAACAAATTCATCAAATCGAATAATTTATTGCGCTATTATTTGTCTTAGAAAAATATTATTAAATGTAGGATAATAATACAAATTGCTAGTGTTACAATACTTACAATAATAATTGTAAGTTATATTCCAAATTACCGGTCAAAGTTACAGTGGCCGGTGATGGAATAAGACAGAACACTCAAACATTATCAACAACATAAAACACAGCGTCTTTATCTAAATAGTTGTACTAGAATATTTAGCATTGACTAGATTATTTTGGTAGTTTTCTTTACTGCTCAACTAAATTCACATTATAAGAAAGTATTTCTATAATATATAGGGTATATCAAGACTGCTACCGAATACGAAGCCTGGTGGTAATTTTAGTGACTATACAACTATTTTTTTCAAAAAAAAAGCCACGACTTTTTTCTTATCACATTTGGATGATAAATACATAGTTTTTTTTTTCTAAAATAATAATGGACAGCCTTTTATTTTTAAATACGTTATGGCACTATTGTTTTAGTGCTATTGTCATTTTTGTAGAAACAGCGAGAACTTATTCAAGGTCCTAATATCATTTTTCATTTGCCTCCCAAACACGAGGATATTTAAAAAATCATTCAAAAAATATTGAGTTATTGTGCGATTTTTTATTTGCATTGTTAGTTTCTGTATCAGCCCATATACGTCCCACTGCAGGGCACGAGCCTACTCTACAATCGAGAATACGATTGAGAGTGGTTAGGCCATATAGTCCACCACGCTGGCCTAGTGCGGGTTGGCGGACTTACATACCATAGAAATTCTTATAAATCGCTATGGTATGCAGGTTTCCTCACGATGTTTTCCTTCACCGTTTTAGTGCGTGGTGATTGATTATCAATACACTTGCATTGTTAGTACTGCACTAAAAGTACCTGACTTCATTTTCGGTAGCAGTCTCGATATACCATGTATATTAATATTGTAAAGAGGAAAAATTTAAATGTTTGTATGGAATAGGCTCTGAAACTACTAGATCGAATTGAAAAACTCACTATTAGAATCCTACATTAGCCGTGATGAACATAGGCGATAGAATATTTTCAAAAAAGTGAATCTGCACCCGGGCGGAGCTGGGCCCGACCGCTATGTATATTAAGTAAGCGAGTTGTATTACAACCTCGGCGGTGCAGTTGGTTAGACACCAGCTGAAATAAAATGTTCTGAGTTTGATTCCCGCGCCAAGATAAATGTATGAGTGATCCATAGTAGTAAGTATTTGTTTCATGAGTTGATACCATAAAGTCTCTTGTAGTTTGTGATATCCACAACCGAAGACTTGTATTTTAATATTAAGTAAATATTTAACTACTGGACATATTGAGACTTAACATCTTATGTCTCAGGATGGCGAGCGCAGTGGAATGTTGCTACTGTTTATGAGCGGTCGTATCGCTTACCATCAGGCGAACGGCTTGCTCGTCTCGTCATTCATTGCAATAAAAAAAAAAAGTTTGGACTATTTTGTTCATAGTACTATTCTGTTAGATAATTTATCTATTAGATTACTTATCTGTTAAATAAGTGCTAAGAGGTTTTAGTTCATATTTGTGTCGTTCTTCTGAATAGTTCTGAAAATATGTAAAGTCGTCGGTTCTAGTTGTAGCCTATAAAGATAATAATAATTTTGGCTCTAGTAGTTAAATACTAGTGAAATAGTGATATTACATATACAGATACACATATTTAAAAAAAAATACTATCGCTTGTGTTTATCAAGGACAATGTAGGATTATAATGGTAAAAGAATGTTTCCAATCAATCCAGTAGTTTCAGAGCCTACTCACTGCAAACAAACAATCAAATCGTTCCTTTTTACTATATTAGTATAGATAATAAACATTCTCCTTTATAATATTAGTATAGCTGATAAATAATAGAACTATGTAGAAGCAATGTTATTTTCTTTGTATTTACGATTAAAATCACCACATAATTTAAACCATATATTCCTTATCTTACCGATTTAAATAAAAACAAAGTATACATTACGAGTATACAAGCAAAGAAATAAAAACTGGCATAGGTATTAAATTATAATTTGAAATTGTAACGTCTTAAGTAATAAAATTGTACCCCGAGTTGATACCGAACGGTTTGAAATATCTGCTTGCATTGCAAATTGAGGGCGGACAAACTCTAGAGCGATCGCGAGTGCCGAATACAATAGACGAACGCTTCACAAATACATTTATCTTGCAAACGACATTCTGTTCTAAACGCCAAAACAATTCAGAGAAACAAATACTTTGGGACTTGAAAGTAAAAACTCTTAGTTGCATAGATTTGTTGAGTAAGATTAGAATACTGTAACGATGAAGGATAACATTGTGAGGATAACACAATAAGGAAACCTGCATACCATAGCGATTTGTAAGATTTTTTATGGTATTTAAAGTCCGCTAACCCGCTCAAGGCCAGCGTGGTGGACTATATGGCCTAACCACTCTCAATCGTACTCTCAATTGTAGAGGAGACCCATGCCCTGCTGTGGGACGTATATGGTCTGATATAGAATACTGTGATAAGGGTTATGGATTTAAAACTAGCGAAAACAAAACATTATGAAAAAATTACTTGTCGGTGTTACATTGATTTAAAACTACTTTTTTTAGGGGTTTTATCGCGCATTTGGTTTAATTTTTGAATTCTTTTAACTTCTCGATGTTTCCGATTACTTCACAGCTTTCGTGGTGATGGACTAAGGAATTATTCGGCGACTGAATCTTACTTATCTACCTATTTAAATGTTATTTATTATAATATAATCATGTATTTATTGACCCCACAATAATCTGTGGGGTCAGAACTATGTATTGGGCTGTTGGGTGTACTTATTTTTTTTTAGCATTACTTGTCAAATACTCCTAACAACAAAATAAGCGACAATCCTCGTACATTGCCGGATTACATCTTGTTTTAGATGAGGTGAAACCGCCCACGCGAAAAACGCCGCGGGCACAGCCAATTATTTAATGACAAGACTTATTTGCAGGGCTAAAAATACTTTGTTTTTTTTTTTTTTACTTCAGAAAAGATCAGGAAAAAGATTACAGTTTTTCTAAATAGAAATAATTGAACTAACTTAAAGTTTTTACTGGTGGTAGGTCTCTCATATGTGAGAGGCCATCTGGGTAGGTACCACCGCAATGTCTATTTCTCCCGTGAAACAACACTGCTTAAATGCACTGTTGTGTTTCGGATTAAAGGACATTGTAGCCAGAGTAACTACTGGACATATTGAGACTTAACATCTTATGTCTCAGGATGGCGAGCGCAGTGGAATGTTGCTATTGTTTATGAGCGGTCGTATCGCTTACCATCAGGCGAACGGGTTGCTCGTCTCGCCATTCACTGCAATAAAAAAAAAAGTTCCATAGAACCCAATTGATTATTATGTTGTAGTCTTGTGCCGGATTTCAAAACAGGCGTAACGTTTGAAATGCTTGTTTTAGTTGCTGGAGTCACTTTTTTTTTCTTATAGCGCTGTAAAGTTGTTTAGACGTAAGCTGTGAAACGTAAGACCGCGGGTTCGATCACCGCACCAAGATAAATATTTGTATGATCCACAGGTGTTTCGGGTCTGGGTGTTTATGAGTCCGAAAAGTCTCTCGTAGTTCCTGATACCCACGACACAAGACTCGATCTCAGTGTAGGGTCAGGACTATGTATGTGACTGTTGGATATATTTTCTATTAGTATTTATTAAACAGTAATTCCCGACATTCCGTTACATTTCATGTAGAGAGAATGTATCTAGATAGGTCTGGCCAGAGATATATAGCTCTATCTAGTGTCCACAATAACTTCAGTTTGGAAGATACCAAATTATTTTATCCGAAATAATATTACCAGCATAAGTAACTTATCTAAAACTTATGTATACTTTGTGCAGCGCTGAAAAATGCTGTCAAAACTCTAGATAAAACAGTTAGAATTGATGAATCCAAAAAAATATTAAAATAAATTACACAAATAGTTTTCATGGCTATAAATGATAATCTTAAAATGCGTTGGTTTTTTTTTTATTTGACAACTCACATGAAGCATTGATAAAAAAGTGAAGTTCTTAAAATAATTATAGCATGGCACGCTCACTTAAATAAACCCCTAATTTGTATTCCTTGCTTTGTTTAAACTTTATTTATCATTGTAATTTTAAATCCTCTCTCAGAAATTAACGCAGTTCACGTAATTTATAGAAATTTCACGCTACGAGATGTAATCATGAAATGAAGGGAGGTTATCGATTTGAAACTTTGTTTCGTGTATCGCTTTAAGGGATCCCAAATAAATTTCCACGAACTTTATAATTGAGAATTATTTCCGGTAAACAAAGATTTAATCCGTCGGTGTTTCAATTTCAGCAGAAAATGTGAAATTATTCTTCGCATTATTACTGTAATTTGCTTGCTCGTGTTATAATTAAACCGTCTGATGAAGTATTAAGACTTATAGCCTTAGGTGTTTCGACGATGTTGCGAAATGTCGGACGCCCGTCTACAAGGTGGACGGACGACATGGTTAAGGTTGCAGGGAGTCGCTGGATGCAGGCCGCTTCCAGCAGGTCAATATGGAGATCGTTGGGGGAGGCCTATGTTCAGCAGTGGACTTCCTGTGGCTGATATGATGATGATCACGTATATTGGGGATCAAATATTTGCAAGACCCACATTTTTGTTTTTTTGGGTCTGGCTGTGGTTCGAAAATCATCCTTGCAGTTTCATAATATAGCGACAAAACAATACGGGATATCTTATTGTGGGGTCAAAGTTATGTAGAAATATTTTTACCAGTTTATTTATAGGATAAGGTAAAATAAACAAGAGAACAATGAACTCATAATAAAAGTACTAGCGCCAGTACTTAAGATTATAAGTATTACTTTATGAATTCGAAATTATTCACGAATACCCTAAGAAAACACACTAATCCCAGCTTTCTTAGAGGTATTCTGTTTGAACGCTAAAATATTAATAAAACTCCCAAGAATCATGGGTCAGTGAACTTTAAGTTGGAAATATTCATCTATTTGTTATTTATCACAAACACCGAGATCAGAAACAAAAACTTGTGGATCACACAATGATTAGTCTCGGTGCGGGGATCGAACCCGCGGCTTCACGTTTCGCAGCCGGCGTGTAACCAACACCGCTACGGAAGCTGTCATCTCATATAGACATAGACATAGACATAGACATAGACACAATTTTATTTGGCATCAACATATACAATAAGATATACAAAAACAAATATTTAGTAAGCAACAAATAATAATGTGAGAACTTTAAGGAAAAAAAAAAAGAAAAAAGACAAAAAATGACAATTAATATTTTTTTTCTGCATGCGAAAGCGATGTGATGCCAAATCTGGACACCGACTCAGCATGAGGTGCTGTCGAACCAATAGGTACGATAGCGCTGATTTTCAGCGATGCTATGAAAGTAGTTGCATTGCGCCTACAGGACTGCCGTCGTGCTACAATTTAATGTAAAATTTATTAAAAAATAAAGAAATATATATAAATATACAACGTGTAACAGGATTAATTCACAACCTCAGACACCCCAACTTTAAAATATTATTGCAATCATAGTTTATGCTTTGAAATCGTACTACCATAATTACAAAATCTTTTATTTATGAAATTAGTTATACCAAATGTAGGCACTTAAGATGGTCACCTGACGAGTTACAAATAAGAGTGTACTACTACACACGCTCGCGGACACGCACACATGTACACAAGAGTCATTCACACGAGTACCTAACGTCGATCGCTGCGCCGCGCGCGCCGGCAGAAACAGCTGACAATAAACGAAATACAAATTACGTACGTAACTGATTACTGGGTGGTTTGGTAAACAAATTATTATTAATTTAATCTGTAAGCATAACATTTGTGTTTTAGCTATAAAATCTAAATATTTTACTTACTAGATATAATGCGTACGAACCCAACGTAAGACAATATTTTGCATGAATCGGCTATAAAATATTATTAATTTCACTTCCGCTAAACTTCGTTCCTACAGGCGGGCAGGATACGGGCGTCATTTATTTTGCATTACTAATGAATAAGATAATTAGATAACGCAATATCTAACAATGAAGACTAGATTGGGAATCACAACACAAAAAAATACAACAAAATTAACTTACGTGTTACATGGCACTCATGCGGCGATTTCTTTTTAAAATATCTTCGAAATGTCCACCACCTTGATACACTTTGATGCACATTTGCGTAATTGTTCACGTAATTTATGTAAAACTTCAGTGTCACTTTTCACTTTTAGGAAGGCTGCCACTATTCTACTTTTTAGTAGTCTAGTTATACCAGAGATTTATTACGTCCCCACAAAAAAAGTCAAGAGGCGTCAAGTCGGGTAACCTAGGAGGCCATTGCACAGGTTCGCCGCGACCTATCCAGCGCTCTCCGAACTCAGCATCGAGATACTGTCGGACACTACACTGGTGCCGCGGCCGTGCCTGTTGTTAAATGTCCTGCATGCCAATGATACATTATCACCACACAGTGCCAAAGTTCTCACCATTTCAGTGTATTCAATATTCGAATACCGAAAAGACATCGCGCGCGAAAGTTATCGAAATATCTACTAAACACTTAAACACAAGTAGACACAGATAACTGCGGTGCACGACTGGATTTTTTTCACATAGTCGGTGCCCATTTAGGGATTGCAATAACGGGATATTAGACACACCGGAATTCCGCATACATTGTAGCAAAATTACAAACCGAATTTAATCACCATTTTAACGTCCCGCGAAATTATTTTTCATAGAAATACCTACTTGTTGTTTCATTTCATAGTGATTTTGTTACAATTTAATTTGTTTCATTTAAGTGCATGTATTGCGCGGGATTTAGATCGCCCGGTCTTGCAAATACCGGGAGTAATTTTTATCGCGGCGCATCCCTATACCGGTTGCCTTTTGATGTACCGCCGCGCCGCGCGCGCCATCGTTTGTCGGATGGATCAAATTGCATTAAACAATAGCTGCATCCTGCTCTATCTAGTTGTAGTTAAATGTGCGGAAAAGAGAATATGATAGTTATTTATTTTGGTAGCTTATTACGTTTATTGAGGCCTATCGTTGTGTGCGTTTGATTAATGATAGATTGCTTAAATAAACTTTATGATTATCGAAATAAAGTTCATTTTTGTTCATTATTTAGTTTATTAGAGTATTCGTTTAGTGATTCATTTAAAAATGATCTTATGTCCTGGAGTTACGTTTCAATTTCGTTTGTTCGGAGTAGTAAATGAAAGTGTCTGTAATTTACTTGGTCTTAACTAATTATTTTGAAAAAAAATACCTACCAAAAAAAATGTTGATATCGGTTCAGTAGCTGATTCTGAACGTACTACTTTCCGCTTTTACATTTAAATCTGTTACATGTTGTATATATAAATATATATATATATACAATAATTAAAAATTATAAAATATATAATTGGGTCCAATAATATATAAATTTTGATATTTAATATAAAAGTATGACAAACTTATCTGGGCGAGCTAAATATAGAAGAATTAAAATACTTATAAATGTTTTTGTTGAACTAGAAAATGTTCTTTTAGTTTTAATTTAAAAGAGACAATAGACTGAAGTATCCGCAGCGGTGGAGGTATATTGTTCCAACATTTAGTAGCCGCATATCGAAAACTACCTCGGAAAGCAGTGGTCCGATGCTGTGGTATCAAAAGCACATTATTAGAATTTCTCAAATCCCAATATTTATCATTTCTGCGAAACTCAAGCTTTTGGTGTAGATAAAGCGGTGTGGCATTTCTAATGACGCCAAAAAGAAGAGTTGCCAAATGCAATTCGCGTCTATAAGACATTTTTAAGATGTTCGAAGCATTTAGGTAGGGGCTTACATGAGCTCGTGCAGGAATGGCATAAATAAATCGAGCACAAGCATTTTGGACTCTTTGAATCACACGCGCTGTTCTCGCGAGCAACCTGGGACCATAAACAGTGTCGGCGTAGTTTAGCTTAGATAAAATAAGAGAGTCACACAGTTTAATACGCAACTCCTCACTAAGGAAAGCTCGGATCTGGTATAAAACCTTAAGCCTATAAAAACAGTTACGCACTATCTCGAGCACGTGATTCTCAAAGCGCAGCGTGCCGTCCATAATGAGGCCAAGATTTCTAGCTTCTGCCACACGTTCTACAGGTTCCCCAAGCAAACATATATTGGGATGATTCCTCAATATGCGGTCTATCTGGCATTTTGATCCTAAAACCATGTATTTTGTTTTAGATGGATTAAGCACAAGTGTATTATTTTCGGACCACACAGCGATACTACGCAGATCCTCATTAATTTTTGATATCGCTATGCTCATTTGACATGGTTTGAATGATAAATACACTTGTATATCATCAGCATACATGTGGTATTTGCAATGCTTTATGCTCTTGATTATATCCGCCACGTAAAGGATAAAGATAATAGGGCCCAATATGGAGCCCTGGGGGACGCCTCTCGTTACTGGATACGCATCAGATCTTAAAAGTGTGCCATCATTTTTATGCATCTGGATTATTTGGCTACGATCTTTTAGATAACTTGAAAACCACTGAATTGCGTCTTTACTAAAACCGTAATAGTTCATTTTTGCCAGTAATCAATCAATATTGATGCAGTCAAAAGCTCGAGAGAAATCTAGCAGGACCAAGATTGTGCCTTCACCGCGATCCTGTGCCGTCAGTATGTTATCGACGACGTCAATTAGGGCCGTTGGAGGGCTATGTTTTTTTCTAAAACCTGATTGCAAAGGAGGAAATATATTGTTGCTTTCCAAGAATTTTGAAAGTTGAGTGCTGACAAACTTTTCTAATATTTTCGAGATACAGGGCAGTATACTAATAGGACGTAGGTCCTTGTATCCTGTGATATTACTTTTCTTAGGCAGGGGCGTTACCAGTGATGTCTTCCACTGGCTAGGGAATTGAGACGTACGTATAGACGTATTCACAATCTCCGTGATGACACCAAGCGTGCAGGGTAGCGTGGCTAGGAGCATATTCAATGATATCCCGTCTAATCCCAAAGCGTTTGATTTAAGCGAATTAATTATTCTTTCTACAGCTACTTCATTACAGAGTTCAATTTTGAAAATTGACGCCCCATACTTGACTGATTCAAACACAGCAAATTCAGATGGTGGTGCAAAGTCATTCCCAGGTATGGTAGTAAAATGGAGGTTCATACCATTTGGATCTTTTAAATGATCTGGAATGGAGTTGTGCTGCTGTTTGTTGGAGATGGTTATAGTTTTTTTAAGTTTTTTCCAAAGAACCTTTGAATTTTTTGCGTTATCATTGATATGTTGGACAAAGTAAGCTCGTTTTTCGTTAAAAAGTGCCACATTTACACAACGTTTAAGCTCCTTGTAGTATTCACGATGTGATTCCATTCCTGATATTCGATAGCGTTTATAAGCCTCATTGCGAAGATCCATCATCTTGCGAATCGTATAAGTAATCCAGGGTTGAGCGCGTTCTTTAGCTCGTATGCATTTTAATGGCGCAAAAATGTTAAAAAGATGAAGTAATTCGTGATTAAAACGAATCAACATATTATCAACGTCAGGCAAATTGGCAATCGCCCCCCAATCTACTTTTGTAACTTCGATATATAAACTAACGTATTTTTCCCAAAAGGAGTGGGCAGAGTTGTTACCAGGACAATCACATTTCGCCTTGTAGACACAAATTATCGACTTGAAGGTGATAATTGAAAAATCCAATATCATCAAGCCCGATCCGGGAGTCGAACCCCCCACCACAGCGCTGTAATCGCACAGTAGCATAAATATGCCACCGATGCGTTAAGCATTATTTGTACTTCATAAAAACTGTGTAGGACTTAATGCCTGAGGAATCTACCAGTCAAACCTATAATGATGCGCAGATAAATTCGATCAAATATACACTAGATCATAAGTAACGACCTAAAAAAAGGCATGAGAAACAAGAGCACAAACAAGCGCGTGGTCTTATTTTATTTTAGTATGGTCCAAAAATATAATAAATCTTAATTTAAAGGAATAAGGTTTATTACCAGAAGTTGATTATAATTTAGGACATTTTGCTACATCTCATAGTTCGAAATTCAAATGTATAAGTATAAGCAACTTCGGCCACTTTTAGCGTGTGATTTTGTTCCGGACCCTGTACCTAGTATATAATTGATCGAAGGCAGATAAAACATATATAGCTATTGGACAAATATACCTGACAGAATATAAATTATTTAAAAATATATCTCTAAATAGATCGCCACAAACTGTTCGTACTCGGTACACGACCACCTGTTAGCAAGTGCGTTGACATTTAACATAACTTTCTCCTTTTTTGCCACAATAACGACTTGCCTAGGGTCGGCGCACTCATTAATTATTGACTGCAGGCAGTAAATTTGACACTCGTTGAAAGGAAATTAAAAATAAATGAAGCGTCTTCCATTATGATGCCTTTGATATCTAGAATGATCTTTTTAGTATCCCGCACTGAAATAGTCTGTATTAAACTTTATAAACTTTTTCGAAAATAAAATATTAGCCTGACTTCTGTACTTTAATGATTACCGAAACTCGGGCGCACACAGAAACCAGGACTTTCTAAAATATCACTATTTTTATTACTAGGGCGTAAAATATAACACGGACCTGGTGTTTGATCAGCCATCCACTGAACAATGCCGAAAACTTTTGTTGCATCACTACAAAATGATAAATAAAATACTATGTGTATCTGAAAGTAGTGCGTATACAAAAAGCCCAATATTTGATCGCAGTGTTTGGGCGTACAAAAAATGCTGGCTACTGTTTTGAAATTAATATTTTTATGTCGTCGATTTTGTAGAAATTTCTGAATACGCGTTTATTTTTCATATCGTTTCATTTTTTTACAGTTCGAATGACGATATGCTCTCTGATAAGCTTTCAGTTATAATTGTACATGAAAATATATTTAAGCCATTGTTTGTTACAGTCAGTGTGTTTGTCAGTCAGACATTTGGAAAGGCCATCCAAATGTGAAAGGCCTCCTGGACAGGTACCACCACAATGTCTATTTCTTCCGCCAACCAGCAATGTAAATGACTGTTGTGTTTCGGTTTCAAGGACATTGTAGCCAGAGTAATACTGGACATATTGAGACTTAACATCGCATGCCTCAAGATGATGGGCGTAGTGACAGACAAGCATTGCTGTGTAATTCAAGGTGTTCTTTGGTTTTGCCACTGTTCTTGTCGTATCGCTGACCATCATGTAAACGAGAAGCTCCATTCAGCATTAATTGTAACAAAAATCTTCCTCGCTCGATTATTTAAGCCCTATGTCTTAAATAAAGAGTATAATACAAAAAGAATCCATTCGACGCTGTCGAAAAGAATCTTTTTTCTCCACTTAATTCCATTGTTACAAGTCCATTTATTTGCTATAATACTTAATAGCTACGATATTTACTTACGTTTGTCGCATTGGGTTTCATTACTTTAGTCTGTTAGAAAAACTAGACATTGTCTTTAGTGGTCACATTTGCGCGTCTAGGTTTTGTTACAAAAACAAGTCTCTGTACTTATTCACTACTGAATACTTTAGAATATTTCGTTTCTTCTGTATTTTCGTGTGTTTTGGTTCTTTAGAGACGTTACTACTGCATGGTTTCTTTCTTATATTAAGTGAATTTTATTTTTATCATCTATAGGCACAAGAAATCGAATTGTTCCATAGTAATTGAAAAGTAGCTTTTCTAGGTCCTCTGTAATTCTAGGTGGCATTACGTTGCCTTAGTTAAGAACTTTTAGGCTCCATTATCTACCAAATCCAACTAAATCAATTTTACTACTTCTCTGAACTCTGTACATAACTATCGTTCTACCACCTTTTCTCAGTTTGTGTCTGGTGCGATAATTTTGAGCATAAACTACTGAATAACTCATTGAAAAACTAGAGTGCTTGAAGATGGTAGTACCACTAATAATTTTATTAGCTCCCTTGACTAATGAGTTCGCCAAGTAATATCCTACACCAATGAGGCATGCAATGATATATCACCAACTAATGGTCGAAAATACAGTCACACTTATTAAGATCGACTGCGAGATAGGACATCGATTTGGGACCACACCAATGAACGGAAACATTGATAAAGGCGAGCCTAGGATTTATTACAACGTATTTGTTCTGTTATTTGTGGAGAATTTCGAGTACAAAGGATTCTTAAGCTATTTATAATGGTTCACTCAACTAATGGCCAATAATTACTTTTGTATTTAGTATTTGGCCTGCTCAGTTACAATTGTAGCTTATTTCTAGAATTCAGTAAATGATTATGTCTGGAACGTCAGCATAATATACTTAATAGTTATAGTTCAAAGAAATATGTTAATAAACGTCAGTAATATCAAATAAAAAAAAAAGGTTTCTCTCAAGTCAAAGTTTATCACAAAATATGGACAACGAAATAATTATCCTCAGTTCTAAAAATATGATGAAGATAACAATGGAGTTATAAGTGTTAATATTTTCTTTTCTTATACAGTAAATATAACAATATTTTCTTTACTTAATATATTTAATATAGCCCCCGAACTATCATCCTTAATTGATGATTGGGATAAACACATCCTTATTCCAATCCAAAGGTCAACGCATCCAGCCTTGAACAATGAGGACTCAGTTTTTGGAGATACTAAACAACCCGACAATGCGGCTCGGTATAACAGACCATCATTACAAGCAGAGTAACCCTGCCTCGTGTTTCACTTACGGGTACAACGGACCGACCCGTCCCGCAGTGGCGCGAAAGGGTTGGAATAATTACACCCATATAACATTCAAACAAATTGCGAGGAATTAACAAATAAATTATTTGAACGTTGTATTGTGTATCGTACGAGTACATGTGAAATTTAGACGTGTTAATTGAAAAGATTTATTAAATTAAGGGTTTGTGCAAATTACGTAGCGTAATGACACACAGTTATATCATACTTTAGAGAGTCCTTCATTAAAGCATATTATATTTCAGAGTAGCATATATATATATATATATATATATATATATATATATATATATATATATATATTTTTTTATGAATATATTATGTGTGTTCTTAGTAAAGTTTTTATAAGCATGGGAGTGGTAAACCAGTATTAAATGCAACTGAATGTTTGAAGAAAATCGATGGCTACATAATACTCGGACGTGAACTTAACATAACTAATATCATAATTTATTTTATTTTTTAATTGTACATCCCCTTAAATATAATTATACCATAACATCTTAAAACTAAGGCGGCATTATACCAAATACTCTACATACAGCTATTGTAATGTAGAATGTATACTTAACTTTTCTCAACATTTTATACTTACTTAATATACAATGATTATGATCGTAAAAGTCGTGAAATAACAATTTTTCTCTTGTGTTTAGTTTCACGAGACTGCAGGTGGTTGTGAACTGTTTTTTTCTTCCTCATAGCTCCGGTACACGGCAGTGAAAAGCACGCTGTAATGAGCCATTCCGAGTCTCTTGTTTCGGGTTGTAAATCCTATTACCAATACATATCCGTCAATTCACTAACTATGAGGTGAATTTTAATCTCTCTATCGTGATTATATAAAACTCCTCTATATCAGCCCATATACGTCCCACTGTAGGGCACGCGCCTTCTCTACAACCGACAGTACGATTGAAAGTGGTTAGGTCATATAATCCACCACGCTGGTCTAGTGCGGCTTGGCAGACTTACATATCATAGATTTTTTTATAAATTGCTATGGTATGCAGGTTTCCTCACGATGTTTTCCTTCACCGTTTTAAGTGCGTAGTGATTGACTATCATTACACACATGACTCCGAAAAGTCAGAGGTATGCCCTGGGATTTGAACCCGAGCCCACCGTGAACACGTTGGCAGTCGCGTCTACTCCGTTTAACAACGGGCCACCACGCATTTAAAATAAAAAAAAAAAAAACTCCTCGAATAAGCCGAAAAAATCAAACTAATATTATCTACAGAAAGTCCATACATTTTTTGCTGCTTGATCGTTTCTAGAAACTTTCAAAACTCTTCTTAAAGCTGGAACCCTACAAAATATTACACAGCCGTTTTCTTGTTATGTAAATTTTCCGAGTTAAAATATGATTTATGTTCATAATGTTTTCCAACGTTTCAATACTGAAAGTTGTCACAAAACAGACATTAAAACTCGAACAAGCCCTGCTGGCAGAAATTAAACGTACTTATACATATATTAATTATTGTGGCACACTTAGCACATGCCACGGTCTGACACGTGGCGTGTCAACTCACAATAGCCTTAGTTGAGTAATTGAATTTCCCATGAGTTTTGAACCGTATTCTATTATGACTATTGAAATTAAATTACTTCATTTAATTTTATTCAAGACAGTTTAAAATACAAATATTTTTTTTAGATAAATTAACCGTAGCTTATGTTGAAAAATGATTCAATTTGTTCTCATTTACGGTAACTCAATGCTACTTGGTGATTTTGATTATTTCTAATTGCGACACATCTTATCTGTCGCCAGTCAATAGCTTACCTAGACAGCAAATTACCAACATAATGTTTAGTATTGTACAGTCTTCTTGCCCAGCCCGTATAAAAGACTGAATGTGCCCTCACCTGTGGTGTAACACATTTACCAGAAACAAACAGCAAGTGCGTCGGTCCTCAACTAGTACAATTACGTGGCGTCGGCAAAGTTCCGTGTGTCGCATGTAGCTGTTGAAATAAACTTTGCGACAATTTTCGGACCCACAACTTGGACGTGTTGGGTTTGCCCAACGCCACATCAGGCGGGTCCTGTCGAACTTTCCTTAATCGTTAAGTGATGAGGTGAAGAATTTATCGTTTCGGGTCCTTGGTAGCTTAGTTTTGTAGTTTAGATAAATTTATTACTATTTAATGACGGTTGTATTGATTATATATGTAATATAGGGTGTATACTTGGTGTCTTTTTGGTTTCGCTCTGGGAAGTTAATTTTGTACTGTTTTTTAAGTTCTCTATAATTGAACTAGTTCACATTCGTAAATATCCATAAGTTCATGTGACAAAAGAAATTGAAATTATATTGTAACATTCACATTTTTAAGCTTACTGAAGGTTGCCTAAAATGAAGATTCAGTTTAATTAAAACCTCAATATGTACAAAATAATTTCCTAATGACTAATCTATTCAAACATGCAGAATCTTACACATAAAATTAATTCTAGATTTTTAAAAATACTATACCACCCAATTCACAAAACAAGAACCGTGGCGCCAGAATCTCCAAACAATATCTGAACAATTTGAACAAATTTCCTCAACGGCAAGCCGACAAAACAACCGAGAGATTAATTAAAGCAAACCTTGGTGCTCGGCCCCTACACTTCCGTTTCCGGTACCAACTATTTGCCATTCCACTTTAGTTTTTCCAAGACTGTTATTTTATCGGTTGATAGATCTGGTAAATGGATTTTTAGGTTTTGAATTGTGAGCTTTCGGTCGGTGGATTGATTGAAGTCGGTAGAACAATGGTTGGGTTGAGAAATATTCTTGGAGATTTTCGGAGTCATGTGCGTGTTGATAGTCAATCACCACGCACTAAAACGGTTAAAGAAAACATCGTGAGGAAACTAACTAAATATATTTTTTGTGCCAACAATAAATCACTTTTTTAGCTGCGCTTAGTTTAGTTATAAATGTAATAGATCTCATGTAGAGACCGGGTGCCACAGGATTATATCATGTAATTCCTTACAAATGTAGTTTAATTTATATTTTTCTTAAAAAAACCGACTTGATGTTATAGTTTTTTTCCACATAACATATGGAAATATGAACAAAACTGTGCTCCTATGAAAAGTTACCACCAGATCTACTAAAGAAAATATCTCTGACTATATAAAGCATTAAGGTACACGCACAAGCCTACCTGTACCGATGACCAACTCTTAATGGACAAAGTTTTTCACCGCAAATCCTTGCAGGGCACCAGCTCAACTTCCTTGGGGCGAGTTACGAACTAACCGCTAGTTTATTGTCTTGTTTCGCACTTAATTGAATGAGTAAAGATGTTGAGGGTCTTTTAAAACAAGTCTTACCAGTGTAAAATTATGTGGTTTATTTGCGGTTGTTGTTTTAAAGTTTCTGTGTTATTTCAAACACTGCCGGGGTTATTCATAGGCAGTATTTTTATTTCACTAAATGGTGAGACAAGCATGCTTTTCCTCTGATGGTAAGTAATACGACGGGTCATGAACAGTAGCAGAACCAAACAATCCCTTGAATTACAATGCAATGCTTGGTATTCCACTACGCTCGCCATCCTGAGGCATAGGATGTTAAGTCTCAATATGTCCAGTTGTTACTCTGGCTAAAATATCCTTAAGATCGAAACGCAACAGTGCATCCACAGTGCTGTTTGACAGGAGAAATAGACAATGCTGTGTTACCCACCCAGGCGGCCTATCATCTGAGAGACCTATCGTCAGTAAGTTTATAAACCTTTTTTAATGTTTTCGTTTTCGAATGTTTTGTGCCAGCCAATGTCAGCCTCCGGGGCTAAGTTGTTATAACGTCGGCTGTGTAACGCGAGGCCGTGAGTTCGATACCTGCTCCGAAATAAATATTTGGATGAAACACATGTATTTATTTTGTGGCTGGGTGTTTGTGAGACCGAAAAGTCTCGACTTAATTGATCTTAATGTTGCGTCAGGACTATTTAAGTGACTGTTGGGTGTATTTATTTATCTAGAAATTGGGCTACGTACTTAACAAACCCTTTACATACTGATGCGAAAAGAAATTCAGTGATACAAAATATCAGAAACCAAATAAGAAAACATTTTCTGTGATTTGGACACCATTTCCATGCCATTCACCAGTTATATCGTATTTATGCCATTTGGTTAGTGACGGGCCGGTATGTGCACGCTCGTTGCCATGGCAACTGGCCGCTTTGACCGCCGCTTCACCGACTGTGTAATTAACCCCAAAGAGCACGTGTCTAAGACATCTGTAGATCTATTTGTTATTAGTTTATCCTGCATTGATCTGATGGATCTGAATCTATACGGTTGTTTTGGGATGTTAATTGATAGATTGTAAATTGAAACATGTTGTGTCTGTACAAGTATAAAAGGTCAAGGTCTTTTTCATTTGTATTAATGATGGAGAGTAAATTTGAATACTTTCTTTTTACTTCTTAGTTTAAAAGGCTGATAAAAGTTCATAGGACATTACTATAACGGTGAAGGAAAACATCGTCAGGAAACCTGTATACCATACGATTTGTTACAATTTCTATTTAGTGTCCGCCAACCCGCACTACGCCAGTATGATGGTCTATATGCTCTTAAAACTCTCAATCGTACACTCGATTGTAGAGGAGGCCTGTGCCCTGCAGTGGGACGTATATAGGATGATACAATAAAGTATAAACGAACATGTACAAAACTGTCCGCACAGTTCTCGCAAATTCAATAACTATGCACGCGCTTTTGACACGCTCGGCCCGGTTATCCGGCCCCTTCGAACGGTTTTATCGCGTGAGCTTCGATTGCATTTCATAACCACGTTTTAAAGCCGGCCGTCCAGTTCCTACTATTGGGAGTCTCTGATGCTTCATCCAGTATGTTTTAATGTACGGTTTTTGTGATTTTGCAAAGCTCAATTTGTGGGGTTTTGTATTAATCCGGCCTCTGTATTAGGCCGAGGTGTGCTTCATAATGTTTGCTAGCACAGTCGGTTAGACGCCGGCTGTGAAATGAGAAGCCGTGAGTTAGATCCCCGCACCGAGACAGATATTTGTTTGTATGGGTATTTGTTTCGGGTCTGGGAGTTTGTGAGGCCGAAAAGTCTCCCGACGTTCCTGATACCCACGACACAAGATTTGAGCTTAATGTGGGATCAGGACTATGTATGTGACTGTTGGATGTACTTTTTATTATTTTTTTAATAACAATGTAGCTTTCTAATTCGGGATTATATTATTTATGATACTTGACCTCTTTGTTAAGAGTATTTTATACTTACTAAAAGTTGCGACCAGTGCTAGTGTAAACATAGTGAAATGATCAACAGTATCCGTAGGGATTATTGAGTTGCATGTAATATTACAGACCGAATGAAATGCTATAATGGAGACGTAGGCTCAAATTGCTTCACAGTAATAGTTGTGTGGATTTGAAAAAAAGAATAAAGAAAGAAAACCATTTTATTTATCACAGACACATGAAATAAATTGTACACGTGAAGTTAAATTACCTACTATAATATGTAATCAAATAAAAATACATTTTAATTGAAACTAAGCAAAACAAATAAAGATCAATAAAACAGAAGGAAAGATGGCAGTAGCATATCGTGGCTGTGACAGGTAGGAGACCGCTCAGCGTAAAAATGTCATGAAAGGCTGTCATTACTGGTGGTAGGTCTCTCATATGTGAGAGGCTGCCTGGGTGGGTACCACCGAAATGTCTATTTCTCCTGTGAAACAGCAGTTTAAATGCACTGTTGTATTTCGGATTGAAGGATATTGTAGCCAGAGTAACTACTGGACATATTGAGACTTAACATCTTATGTCTCAGGATGGCGAGCGCAGTGGAATGCCAAGCATTGCTTTGTAATTCAAGGTGTTGTTTGGTTTTGCTACTGTTCATGAGTGGTCGCATCGCTTACCATCAGGCGAACGGCATGCTCGTCTCGCCATTCACAGCAATAAAAAAAAGGGCGTGGACCGCGACACGACGCTAGGGGTTAGTCTATACCCCGACACGAAGTTCGAATTTTCGGACATTGAACGTCACCATATAAGATTAAAGATTTCCACTTCTAAAAATCAATATTATTCTCTATGAAACTTATCATTGACTTCGAACTTAGTCTGAGATTACGACGTACTATTACGTACGTTACGTATTTGTACAGGTTTACGATTTTCGAACATTCCTCGTCGAGTACAGAGTAAACCGCAGATTTTCAGCGATCACCCTAAGATTAGCTTCATCGATACTGTAATTCTACTATTACTTAATATCTTACTTCAAATATCACATTTGTTCACCAATTATTTATTTAGAAAACATAGCCAACAACCACCCTCCTACATTAAACCCCTTTGCAACATGATTCTTCTTTGGTATCACGACACCATTAACACTAAAATATGTACAGTTCACTTTAGCGTTCATAATGTATCGCTTGTTTCTTGCTTTTAGTGTAAAGCGCGTATTAAATTATGCAACAGCGCCATCCCACAGACACACACAGTTTCATTAAATTTAATGGAACAATGTAAATTTCATTTTCGCTTATCCAATAATTGTTTGACTTGATTGCTCTTTATTGGTGCGGGAGATAAAATTGTTCAATTTTTTGTGCAATAACGTTGTTACATGTTTTTGTTTTGTAAATATTCTGAGAGATAGATAAACACAGACTCTAAGGTAAAATTCATTAATTATTCATTGAATCGCGAGTGAATCTGTTTTTCAGTATTTTTGGGCAAGCGTGCTTAGACCACATCTTTGCCTTAACAATCAACATAAACTAGCGGTCAAATACAAGCCCACTCAGTGTAGAAAAAAAAAAAACCTAAATATTATTTATGACGCTAAATTCTATCGCCCGAGTCGACATTAGATATTAAGTTCATTGACAAACTAGCGGCCCGGCCCAGCTTCGCCCGGGTACAAATAGATTTCTGTACAATAATATGTACGTATTATACATATATTCTTTCCTCTTGAATCACTCTATCTATTAAAAAAAACTGTATCAAAATCCGTTGCGTAGTTTTAAAGATTTAAGCATACAAAGGGACATAGGGACAGAGAAAGCAACTTTGTTTTATACTATGTAGTGATATTGTTGTCGTAGGCTGGATCATTCGGTCGTTTTAAACTTTAAAGTTTCACATTGTTATAAGTTACATCGCTCACTTCCTATCACGTCGTGAGACGGAATGTAGAAAGCGAAACTTGGGTGTCCTGGTTGCATTTCTATCTACCCCTTCTGGGAAAAAGGCGTGAGTTTGTGTATTTATGTATTTCCACGTTAATATAAATTTAACGCGCTTGAAACCAGAGTTGGTACAAAATATAAAATTCCGTCGGAACATTGAAACGATAAACTAAAAACCGAGCAACAAATTACCACGAATAATAAACTTACCCATTGTTTCCACAAATTAGTGCTTCGTGTTAAAGTCGGGTAGAGATTCAGTTTACACAACCGTTAATTAAAACTACAATATTAAAGTAAACAGTGGAGTTAATGTTTGAGTTCATTCCACTGTAGGGCGAGTGTGATTCCGCTGTCTTGTAATGACTCCTCTTCACGTCTATAGTACAGCAGACGTCACCTTCGGATGGGTGTTGCGATCGTCAAGTGGAACGTATGGTTTAAATAAAATAATAATAATTACATACATACATACATAAACTCACGCCTATATCCCAGAAGGGGCAGGCAGAGGTGCCAGGACACCCACATTTCGCCTTATATGTTCCGTCCCACAATGTGATAGGTGGCGAGCCTATCGCCATATCGGGCACAAATTCCTGACTCTGGGCTGATAATGAATAGAACAATCCAATATCACTTTGCCCAACCCGGGATTCGAACCCGAGACCTCAGCTTTGTAACCGTACCTTAGTACAACTACGCCACCGAGGCAGTCATAATAATAATTATTATTTAAAATCTATTAAACGACACAAACCGTGCGTTCCACTGGACGATCGCAACATCCATCCGAAGACGACGTCTGCAGATGCATCCGTTGACGTGTAGACGAAGCAAAAGGTGAAGATAAATACGAGTACGTACATCTACAGAATAGGCAGTTTGACAGCCTCCGTAGTGCAGTGAGATAATATTGTCTTTAGAAGTAGCGAGAGAAAGGTTGAGCACCTAGACATACTTAATGAATAAAAAAATTGAAATGAACTTAGAACACAGTTCCACGTTCAAAAACTGCATAGGTTTTTTTTGTATGGGGGATGTTTGACTTAGTATGGAATTGGCGTCAAATGTATTACTTTTAGGCGGATTTATTAATTGTTATTGTGTAATTTATGGAACTCTTTTACAATAATATTTATAGCACAAACCAAGAACTTCTCAAGAACCCTTTCCCTCTCCTTTTCTCTTATCTCCATCCAAAGGTTGTCTGTAAGAGATTGCCTGAAATTAAAAAAAAAACCCTGTTTGATTGTATCCTACGCATTGCATATAATTATGAATGAAACAATAGACAAATTATCCCTTAATATTTTTTTTAATCACGTGATCCGCGTATCGGGTCCTAAACTCAAGCATGATTATTTCAGTTAACACAAAACCGCTTTCACGGGCTCCCGATAAATCACGCGCGCTAAACGCCTGCGCAACCGTCCACCGGCGTAATGGGAACATTGTGACATGACAAGAGCGGTTTGTGATGCGTAGACGGTCATGAGCGGAGCGGCAGATATGTATATAAAAAAATAATATTTGAAAGGAAGTGTATTTATTGGTCATGCAGGCAATTTAAGAGCTCTTATTTCATAGTGATTTCTTCTGTTAAAGCGAATATAACACATTGAAATAAAGATATTATTCGAATTTTATCGCCACCCGCACCCATAAAGGATGTAAGGTGATTGAAACGTAAGAAAGGTAAAGAAAAAATCGAAATCGCTGTAAAATCCCGAAACAAATGTTATTTCAAAATGAGATTCAAAGAAGAGTTTGACAAAGGTCCAGGGAATCGTTTCGTAAAAGTCGATATTGGGGGCCTTTGATTAGCCGAGAACCACCTGTGGCTATGAAGAGAGAGACAAAACATGGCTGTATCTGTGTCATTTCCAAAGTCCGTGACTGGCTTAGGATCAAGCGGTCCGCTAGCTGTTCCCACATATGAAATATAAAGTACATGTTGGCTATTGAAACTAGAAGGCAAACGGCTTATCTAATGGCAATTGTTCAATGTAGGCTTGAGTATACCCGATGCATTACTGAACACCATGAGTGCTGTAGACGCTTATGATCAAAGGAATGCTATCTAACCGGCCAATGCAAGCAATAAAACCTATAAAACATATGATAAAACAACTGTGTAGAGTTATCTTCACATTAATACATAAATGATACGATATTTCCATAACAACGTTTTCAACTTTATAATACCCTTGTCACCTATTTCGTGTTGATGGGAATATGTTAGAAACAATCTTAGTAGTAAAAAATATATTTCACGAATGCATAAAAAAATAACAGATACACATTATAAATATTATACAATATAAATATTTTTGTAAATATCATTAACATTTGATTTTATTATCGTTCAAATTATACCATTATTATTTTGAATGAACAGTAAATACAAAATGTACTCAAAGAATTTTACATACACTCAAAAATATGCAAGTGATTGTTCCAATTGCTTTTTAAATACTCCTCAATTATTTTATAATTAGCATTCCTGAACTAATTGTAATGTTGAAACGCTCATTCGGTTAACGTGTCCCCGGTTTGTATATCCCAACACATTTGGCACCGGCCAATAGACTAAATTCAGAACTATTCGCCTTCGAGATAAATGAGATTTTGTTCGCCGTTCTCACATTAACTGTGCTGCGTGCCTTGAACGCTTGCTGTGGCTTATATGTATATTGTGTTATTTACCATATAGACTGAATGTTGTATACTTATAATGACTTGCGAGTTACCAACCTGCCTAAGACTAATGAAGTTTTTTGGAAAACTGACAAATATCCTATGCTAAGATGAATGATCTGCTTTTTTGTAGAAAATTTATACACGAATATCCAGTCTAGTGGTAAGTGTTTATCGCCATCTATTAAAAAGATGGTGGGTAAAAGCGATTGTAAATACGTTGCCATACATTAAGTCTCGTCATCTCATTTGCAAAATGACTGGAAATTGAATTGTATGGAAGTCCTCGATTCACCTCGTGTTGAATAAACACACACAGTACGTGAATTGTCCAGGTCTAGCTGGTTTCTTAGTATGGATAATTTCGACAGTATCTCGACAGTCCATTTCCATGCAAATCAATCATTGTTCACTTTTTAATTCTGTTATTATTTATTTATTCGTTAATAACCATAAGGAACAACCAAAATAAATTTTTAGCAACAAGCCACGGATACGTTCTTTCTATAATGTGAATTCCAAGGTTCATTTATATAAACATAATTATGACGTAATACGATTATGAAATAGTCATAATCGTAATCATCAAAAATCATAAAATGCGAATTTACGTTAAAATAAATACGAAATACTCTAAAACAAACACGGTAGCCGAAAGAGCACAACATAAGAAAAATATTAATATGGAATAAAAAATAACTCAGTCACTTTGAAGTGCAGCGAAAATATTATGAGGGAAAATAAAAATGAACTCGGAACAGCGATCGAGAGCGCGCGTTGACAAACTACATCCGGCCGGTGAAGAGACACTGTCTATAGTCTATACTCTATAGTCTTTACGTAAGGTAAATAAAGAGATTTTACAGGCACTCAACAGTTTTTGATGGCGCCATTTTCATATTTTTATAATTTTCGGATTGAAGGACATTGTAGCCAGAGTAACTACTGGACGTATTGAGACTGAATGTCAAGCATTGCTTTGTAATTCATGGGGTTTGGTTTTGCTACTGATCATGAGCAGTCATATCACTTACCATCAGACGAATGGTGTATCCGTCTTGCCATTTATTGCTATAAAAGAACCTCAATAACCAAGCATTCAAACGAAAAAATAATCATCAAATGTGACTTTTATTCGTGACATTAGCACGTACAAACTTCAGCTTTATAACAGCAATATCCTTTCAGTACACCTCTCAAAATATTCCGACGTACAATCTTCTGTAATATTCGCAGTATAAGACGAGCCTATGTGCCTTGGGCCTACATCAAGCGCGTAATTACGGTGTAAACTCACTCGACAGTTGACACAAGTAATTGCGTACGCGGAGGAATGCCGAGAACATGTTTTTTCATTTGGCTATACGTCTCTGTAGTCATATGACGTTTAATATAATTGTGAATGTTGTGTTCGAAGTTGTGAAAGTTGTGAACGATAATACGGAACATAAGGACGGAAAATACAAGGTGAAACGTGGGTGTCGTGGTTGCACCTCTGTCTATCCCTTCTGGGAATAAGGCGTTAATTTATGTATGTATGTAAGTATAATATAGGCGGGGATATTTGTTGCTAAATTCCACGAAATGGCATAGCTTAAAATAGGCAGTGTTAGTTTTCGTTTACGAGGCCTGAATAGTTTTGATCGAGGATGTTAAAGAGCTGGTGAAATTATAAAGATTGATTGTGATTAACGTAAGGGGGAGAGACTTTAAGATATCCGGGAGTTGTTGTACATTTAGAATCAAATAAAAAAGTATCTGACTTGTATTCTAAAAATATAAAATTTTAAAGTTGGCTTCCATATTATTAGACAAATGATTACCTTTTTTTTTTTTTTTTCTCGCGGGGAAAATCCCTTTACGGACCATCCCGCCCCCGAAGGGGCGAGGGTGTGTCGGACTCACCGGTGCGCCTTCCGGCCCAGCGAGACGTGATGCTGGGTCGGGTCCCTACCCGTAGTCTGCGCACCGAAATACCGACTAAAAACCCCGCGTTGGCCACCATCGGTGCACTTTGGAGACGGCCCCGGGATACCGCTCAACAGACGCGCCAGGACCGCCTCCACGTGCACTGCCGCTTACAGCGACGCGGCTTTTTGACGCTTGTAGCGCTACGTCTCGGGGGCCGCCAGGATAGGGAAGGCGGCCCCGTGTGGCCTCTGCGGCGCCGGGTTAATTGGCGTCCCGGCGCCTCGTTCTTCGTCTGCGGTGACGACGAGCGGGATCGTTCCGCTCACGATCCCGCTCGGCGCTCTCCTTCTGCAACATGACGCGCTCGCAGAAGGAGAGCATGGCTCGCCACGACCTCTGGCTGCCAACCATGGCGGCGATCACGGCCGGCAGCGAGAGGTCTCCACCCAAAACCGCAGTGAGAGCGCTGCGCTCCTCGTGCCAGGCTGGGCACTCCTCCAGTGTGTGCTGGGCCGTGTCCTCGCGGCAGTTGCCACAGTGGTGGCACACGGCGGACTCCTCAGCTCCGGCTACGCGACACAGGTACGCACCGAAGCAACCGTGCCCGGTGAGCACCTGCGTCAACCGGAATGTCGGCGCACCGTGGCGCCTCTCCAGCCATTGTTGGAGGACAGGTCGCACTGCCGCGACGGTCCTCGTGCCAGCACTTGGGTTCTCCAACCTGGAACGCCACTCCTCCACGGCGGTCCTGCGGAGGGAGGCCAACATTGCCTCGACCTCTCGGGGCACCAGTCTCTGCCCGCGCTGGGACGCCTCCTCTCGTCCGAAGAAGACAGACGAGAGGGTCTTAGCATCCAGCTCCCAGGGCAGAGTTCCCGCTAAAACGCAGGCCGCCTCGTGCGAGACCGTGCGGTAACCCCTGACGATTCGCTGCGCCACCATGCGCTGCGGACGGTGCAGCAGGCGCACGCAACGAGCGTTCAGGGACTCAGCCCAAACGGGACTTCCATAGAGGGCCATGGACCGCACGACTCCAGCATACAGGTTTCGGCAAGGGATGCCAGGACCATCAGTGTTGGGCAGCAGGCGCCCCAGTGCGCCCGCCGCCTTCACCAGTTTCGGCGACAACTTCTCAAAATGCGCGCGGAAATTCCATCGGCTATCGAGGATGAGGCCAAGATACTTCATGCTCGAGCCGACGGAAACCCGCACGCCCTCCACTGTGAGGTGGGCCTCTGGTGGGGGCCCACGCCGAGGTCCGTGGAAACACACGGCTTCGGTCTTGTTCAGGGCCACCTTGAGGCCCAGTCGCCGAATCCTGCTAACCACCAGTCCCGTGCCAAATGAGGCTAGCAGGGCGGCTCTCCTGAAAGTCCTGGCCGTCGCTGTCACCAATGTGTCGTCCGCATAGCAGACGACAGCGACGCCCCGAAGGTTGGCACCACGGAGCACCCAATCGTACCCGATGTTCCACAGGAGTGGGCCCAGAACCGAGCCCTGTGGAACACCGCACGACACCGCTCTTCGGTGCCACCCATTGGCGCCCGGATACACCACGTACCTGTCAGAAAGGTACGCGTGCACTATGCGCCGGAGATAGGGCGGCACCTCGTGGTACCGCAGTGCTTCAACGATGCAAGCCCAGGGCATGGTGTTGAAAGCGTTGGCGATATCGAGAGATACCGCCACCACGACTTTGCCCCGGGACACCGCTTCTTCCGCCTGTGCCTTGACCCGCAAAATCGCGTGGATCGTAGACCGGCCCTGTCTGAACCCGAACTGGCAATCCGCTAGGTCCGGGCCCATGTCCTCCAAGTGCTCGACGAGGCGCGCGTGAACAATACGCTCAAAAAGCTTGCACACCTCGTCGAGCAACACGATGGGCCGGTAGGCCGATGGCGACTCTGCGGGTCGCCCCTCCTTCCGAAGCAGGACAAGCTTGCCCGTCTTCCATCGCGACGGGAAGATGCCCTGCTCCAGGCACGCAGAGAAAAGGCCGCGGAGCCTCGTACCCAGCGACTCGACGGCCAGCACCCAGACACGACCGGGCACCCCGTCAAGCCCCGGGGCCGAGTTTTTGCTCCGCAGTCGTAGCACTGCCGCCTCAAGTTCTTGCGGCGAAACCTCCGGGATATCCCTTTCCGAAACCGATGACGACGATGGCGCCGATGGACGTGGCGCCATCGGTGGAGGAGTGAACTCCTCGATGGCCGGGAACAAGGCTGCGACGACGTCCTCGACGAGGTCGGTCCGGAGACTCGTAGTCAGCGGGGGCGCCCACGGGCGGAGTTTTTTCATCGCCATGCGATACGGACGCCCCCATGGATCTCTGTCGAGAGTTCTCCGGAACTCATCATTCGCCGCAGCCTTTGCTCGTGCGATGGCCACCCGCAGCGCTCTCTTCGCCTCTCTGTGGAGGTCGAGAAGGAGCCGCTCTTGTTCGTCGTCGCCTGGCCTACGGGTCCGACGACGACGGTGCCTGGCGAGTCGGCGGCGCGCGACCTGGCAAGCCGCACGTAGCTCAGTGAGCTCGGCCGACCACCAGTACACCTGGCGCTTCGCTGGGAGGCGGGTGACCCGGGGCATGGCCGCGTCGCAGACGCGCGACATCGCCACCCCGAACCATTCCGCCTCTTGCTCGACCCGCACCGGCCCGTTCGGTACGGGGAGCCACGCCTGAATCAAAGCGGCCTCCTTCAGCGCCTCCACATTGAGGCGTTTTACGGCCCATCGCCGGCCGCCCATGACACCGACGGTCGGACTACTACCAGACCGGACGGGGGCCTGGGAGGGTTGGACGCTGTACCGTATGTATAAATGATCGGACAGCGACTCCTCCTCGACCAGGACCCTCCAGTCTTGAACACGGCGGGCAAGGGCCGGGGTGGCGAACGTCACATCCACCACCGACCCGCCATTATGCCGCACGCACGTGTTTTCCGACCCCCGATTCAGGATGACCAGCCCGATGGAGATCGCCCATTCCTCCAGGGCCTCGCCCCGCGCGTCGGTCACCGGCGAACCCCAGGCCAAGGATTTGGCGTTGAAGTCGCCGGCTACAAGCACCGAGCGAGGCTGACTGTCTTGCACCACCAGGGCCCCCAGACGGACGAGAAAGTTTTCGAAGTCCGCCAGGGGCCTGTTAGGAGAGAAGTAAACACCTACGACCCATATCCCTCCCAACAGAACTGCCACACATCCCGAGCCCTTTGCTACTTTTTCGAAGGGCGGGGAGCCGGCAGCGCCCCGTGTGGTGATGGCCACCGAGCCATCCAGGTCCCCGGCCCACTCATCAGTGTCGGGGACAGAGTGTGGCTCGGAGACGACAGCCACGTGGATCGACCATTCTGCCAGGGACTGGGCGCCCTTGCAGTGGTTGATGTTCGCCTGGAGGAAGTTCAGCGCCATTTATGACTGGGCGATCTCCATCATCTCTGGGCGGGACGGTGGCGGCCGCGCCGCAGCCCCGGCCCCCATGCCGCGCTGAGTGCGGGGCGGGACCGGTGATGCAGCGCAGGCCTTACCGCCCACCCTGTGGTCCGCGGGTTTCCCTGCTTCTGCGCAAAGCATGCAGTGCGGGTCCGCGGAGCACCCCCTTGCCTTATGGCCAGGTTGACCGCAGCGGTAGCAGAGCCCGTTGCGGTCACATTCGTCTGTACAATGCACTCGAACGTGCCCCTTGTATAGGCAGCGGAAGCAGCGCATGGGCCGAGGCTCAAGAAGCCTCACTCCCGCTGCCACCCATCCTACCAGGACACATCCCGCCTTCACGACTTTCTCCGCTGCCTTGACTGGACAGCGGAGCCAGACTGCGCCCAGGCCCGAGCGCTCGGCGCGTATCTCCCCGATCTTTATGTCCTCCGAGGAGCACTCACCGAGGCGGGCGATGGCCGCTGCGACTGTCTCAGGCGTGACTGAAGCATCCAAACCCGAGACGCGCAGCTCCGCGGTCTTGACGGGTCGGGAGACGCGTACGTCTTTCTCCGACCCTAGGAGAGCTTCCCTCATTTTTCCGAGGAGGGAGTCGGCCTTCGCCTCTGATTCGGGCCCGGGCACTTCAAACAGATAAGCCCCTGTGGCCACCCGTCTTAGCTTCAGTCCAGCTGTAATGCCCAGGCTGGCGAGGTCAATCTTACAGGTGATGTCCCGCAGAACCTGCGCGTATGTCACTCCCCGCTCTAACGCCTGCGGCGACACTGTCAGAGTGACGGCGGCTTTACGTGGCAGGCGGAGCCTGGGAGCAGTCTTTCGCGGGGCCTGGGCTGGCTGTGGAGCCATCCGGGGCTTCTTCTTGCCCCTCCTAGCCACCACTGTCCACGGAGCCTCCGTAGTCGTGGTGGGTTGGGGGGGCGGGAGCGAAGTACACAACCTGGGGGTGCGTTTACGGCGTCCCCGCACGCGACCGCGTGACTCCCTAGAGGCCACTTGAGGTGGCTCCGGTGGTGCAGCAGCTGCGGCCGGTCGGGCTGTCGCTGCAGTTTGGCCAAAGGTTGCGGGGGGCACCCTTCCTCTTCTTGCCCCTAGGGCTGGCCATGAAGTGCCCAGTGGCGACGCAACAGGGGGCTGCGGCTTAGGAGCTGCATGGGCTCTTGCCCTGTCAGCAGCCAGCGGAGGCCTGAGGATTGGCTCTGGAGGCAGCCGCATGGCGAACGCCTCGAGTTTGGCGTCTACCCTCGCCATATGCACCTCCAGGCGCTGTATGATGGGATCCAACCTCGGTCCACCCGAGGTGTCCGCCAACTCCACCACTGGTCGCTGCTGCGCGGCCAGCAGCTCCTGCAGGATCTTTCCTTGGGCAGCCAAGGCCGCCTCCAGTGCCGTCACCTTGTCGCGGAGGGCACGTTTCTCCGCCTCTGCTCTTGCGAGCTCCGCAGGGGCCGTCTCTTGGGCCATTGCAAACAACTCCGACACACTCTCGTTAAGGTCACGAACGTATGTGCCCTTCAGATGTCGGGACGTACGAGAGACGTTCTGGAGCCGCTCCGCCATTTTCATTAGCACCTCGCTGCGGGTGACCGGGCCTACCTCCCTAGAAGCCGGCTTGGTATTAGGATGAGCCTCCTTGGCCTTCCGCCGCTCGGCTTCGTCTGCCTCCCTCATTTCAGCCTCCATGACACTCTCAGCGACCATAGCTGCGTCGTAAGCCGCCTGTGCCCTTTCGACTTCCTCGTCCTCGGCAGCCGAGCTCTGCTTCGGAGCTAGAGGCCGCCGTCTCTGCTTCTTTTTGGTGGCAGCACGGGAGTCAGTCTCCACCGCACTACCACCATCACTGGCCCTCTGCCGCTTCTCGGCAGACCGGGACCCTCGCACCTTTGCGTCTCTTTTACACGCCTGCGAAGAGTCGCTGCTCATCCCGGACTCCGATTCGAAGTCTCGGGTGGGCGCGATCCTCTCCGCAGGTGGACCCATCAAAGAGGATGCCCGACTAGACGCTTGAGAAGCGTTTCCGTCAGACAACCTATCTACTACCACTGAACTCCGAAGATTTTTGTTTTTTAAAGGATCATTCATATCTGTTCCCACGAGTATGGGGGAAGGAAAGGTCCGCCCAGGCAGTGCCCCCTGTACCTGGGTAAGCCTAGCGTAACCCGCCAGAGGGTCAGCCGGTACTCTGGCGGGGGTCGCACTAGAGACTGAACTACCCATCAGCCATGCATCCCCTCGCGGTGCGCCGCCGCTTGGGATTCGGGGTACTTTTTATAGAGGCATACTCCCTCGCGGTCCGGGCTGTTAAGCCGAGACCCTCGGTCCGGTAGGAGTGCGAGACATGACCACAAACCTCACGACCGGATTACGATTTGCGACGGCGACCGTGGGAGGGAGACTCCCACAGCCCGCCCGGTGGCGGGGTAAGCGCACACCGGGCCCGCCGAAACCTCCGGGACAGAACCGGAGGATGGCCCAGGGATGGGCCCCACCTAAAACGACAGATGGGGGCGGCCACCGCCAAATCCCCTGCCCTCCCCGTCGGATATTCGCCGTCGGCCATAGTAGTTGTGGAACTACAACTACAATGACCCACGTTGCCCAGGGTGCACCACATGGAGGTTCCCGACATCGCACCCCAGACAAATGATTACCTGTGCTGAGATTGGTTTTGAGGTTTTGACCACAGCCCGATATTTCTTCTATCTCTTATACACTGCCTCACTGTTATTGAAATCTGCTACTTAAATTATTCAGATTTTGTGTATCTACGTGATCAGAAAACAGCTTAATCAAATAATTCCGACGAAAAAATTGGCTGACGTAGGATGTAGTTTTTAGAACCTTTTATGGATGAAAACAAAAATGCACTCCCTCTTACATGCCCTATTGTGTACTCGTATAATCGGTATTTGTGTGTGTGCACACTGCGCCCTCACAATCCCCAACTCACTTTTACTCGTCTAATTAGAATTTAATTCGTACAACTACAAAGACCCCACTAAGCCTAAAAGAGAACTTACTAAAGAAAATAAGCAAGAATTGCACAAAGTAGGCTCCGCGAACCGCGCGTCAAATCGGACCCAGTACATAAAGGATGATGGCATTGCGATACGGAACCCCGCAGACATCTCATTAACTTAATTATGTACCACCTTGGCAGAGGGTGATCTCTGAAAAGAACTTTCTATGAGCAATTTTGAACCCTATTTTTATAGTACTAGAGATAAATTTCCCAAGGAGGGGTGTTATAGGAAAATTGAGGTGAATTTTTGAAATCAAACACCAGTGAATCTAGATTTGGTGGTTATGGTGATTTTATATTTTTATCAATGCTGGTTTAGGAGGTAAAGTTCTTAAATTAACTTTAGTAAGGGTAAAAAAGACCATGGATTCTCACTTTGCTTATAAGGAAATTGAACCAACTGTTTCTGAGTCTATACAATCTTCCATGTACAACTGGAACAGTATGCTTGAGAATAAGATTTTGGTGACAAGCAGATGACCATCAAACCAATACCAAGAGATGGACGGACGACCTGGTTAAGGTTGATGCAGGCCGCATCCAACAGGTTTATGTGGCGATTCACGAGGTAGCCCTATGTTCAGCAGTTGACTTCCTTTTTCTAGAGAGAGAAGAGAGGGAGATAGCCAAATCATCACATGCAATCATCCTAAAACCTAATTCTACAGGAAAACGCCTATTTTATGTGTTTACTACTAGCTTTTGCTTGTACTACATAACACTTCCAAATAAATTTAGTGCGAAACTGGTACATTTGGTAACGGATGTTGCGAGTTGTAGCGAGCTGTGTTTAAACGCCTGGCCGAGCGGTTGTTAATGTACTTCTAGCAAACGCGGTAGTTCGATGCAAATCTTGTTAACTTTTGGTTAATGATTTTAATATTTCTGGCTATTAGTAGTACATACATACATAAACTCACGCCTTTTCCCCGAAGGAATAGGCAGAGGTGCCAGTACACCCACATTTCGCCTTGTTCGTGCCACGATGTGGTAGAGGGCGAGCCTATCGCCATGATTATAGTAGCCTGGCCTATTAGTAGAAGATGCTATAAAATACAGATATTTGAGTAATTCTACCCTTTTGTTATGTCAACGCAGATTGATTTAATGGCAGAATACATTTCATTTTATTTCTATTGCGATGAATGGCGAGACAAGCATGCCATTCGCCTGATGGTAAGCGATACGACCGCTCATGGACAGTAGCGAAACGAAAAAACATTATGAATTACAAAGCAACGCTTGGCATTCTACTAAGCTCGCCATCCTGAGAGATAAGATGTAAGTCTCAATATGTCCAGTAGTTCTAGCTACAATTTCTTACAAACCGGAATACAACGTGCATCTACACTGTTGTTTGGTGACATTTCATAAAACAGTAAGACTAGGTGAATATCTTAACAATTAACTTGTATTTAATTAACAAACAAAATTCAGTAGCAGATGTGTTTAGAAACAGAATATCTTTCCAAACAGTAACTAAATATACACAAAAAAGATCGCCTTAATTGTGAAAGCTGGGTAATTTTATTTTCGTTTCAATTTGAATACAGAACGTTCACCTTTTGTAGGTTTGAAATAAGAATTAATTTAACATTGTGAATCTCGTTTAAAGATTAACAGTTGATTTTGAACAGGATAAATTAAAAACAAGGTGATATTAAAATATTGTAGAAATTCATTCAAGTGTTGTATTACTATGTAGTATGTATGTACATTATAGGAAAAATATCTTGTAGTGTAGTTATAATAGTTTATTCTTTCAACAATTAGGTCCTCAGTTCATTACTCAGGTAGTGAAAATTAATGCGCGTGATATTTTCATTTATATTGAAACAATAATCATACAATGTTTGTCTAATGAAATGTAATATACCCAACAATCACATACATAGTCCTGACCCCACACTAAGATCAAGTCTTGTGTCGTGGATTTCAGAAGCTACGAAAGACTTTTCAGTTTCAAAATCACCCAGACCCGAAACAAATACCTGTGGTTCACACAAATATTTATTAAACACATATATATTATAGTATATGGAGAAACCAGAAATATGATTATCACACATCGAAAGATAAAATTATGCCAGCATGCTTCAAATCAGAACATGAGCATATTCTACCATGAAATGTTTTTATGAAAATCAGTATGTACAAGAATAAAACTTTAGGCCAAAACTAGTCGACTCACACCTCAAAAGAAACTAAAAGTATCCACCTCAATATTAAATACATTCTAACAAGCCAAAAAATGATTAGCCATAAAATCTTTAGGCGAGACCGAGTATCAAATATTGCAAACAAATGTATGCGTTAAGTATGATTAAATTTCTCGTTATAAAAGCACGCACAGTAAACAAGGGATCGTATAGACACATGATATGTTTGGCCCGTGCTCTAATTTTATGTGTAAACAATGCTCGGCCGATTTTCTCCGGTCATGCGTCGGGCCTTTGTGTATACTCTTTCGTAATCATTTCTTTAGTTATGTCTTTTAAAATGTAAATTAATGAATATGCTAGACATATTATTATAGGCCTGAGCTTACAGTAAAATTCGTATTTATTGCCGCGGGTATCAAAAATTACTTTTTTTGTTTTCGTTCAGGCTTTGTTACATAAAGTATAAAGCCTTAGAAACAGCATACATTCTAATAATTAGTAAGAAATATCATGTTTATTTAGTTATGATCTCTCAATTCTCATGGGACATATGGACTGTAATGAGGTAACAGCTGTATTGTTCTCACATTTATTTTTTTATTGCCCTGAATGGCGAGACCAGCATGCCGTTCGCCTGATAGTAAGCGATACGATCTTACTATCAGGCCCTTACTATCATAAACAGCAAAACCAAACAACGCCTTGAATTACAAAGTAATCCTTGGTATTCCACTGCGCTCGCTATCCTAAGACATAAGATGTTAAGTCTTTATATGTCCAGTAGTTAGTTACTCTGGCTACAATGACCTTCAAACCGAAACACAATAGTGCATTTAACATCTTTGCTGGGAGAAATAGACATTGCGTTGGTACCTACCCAGGTGGCTTCTCATATATAAGAGACCCACCACCAGTAAATAGTATACATTCTAAAAATTGGTACACTCAATTCTCATAGGACACTCATAGGGCACAATGAGGTAACAGGTGTAATGTTCTCACGTTGTCATACAAAATTAGTCTTTAAGTCTCATATAATTCTAAACACTTATGTCAAGTTCAAGAGTAATATCAAAGCGTGACGTCACATTTCAGTGATGACTGTTTATTTTCATTAAGCTTGTTTGATCGACGCTCATATAATGTGCAAACAGTGTAGGGCGTCGGTTTGGGAGGGTTACTCTGTACGACGCGACAACGAATATTCGAACGTACGTAAAACAAAACAAACAATTGGTTGTGCAACACGAACAAAACTTGTTTTAGTGTTGGAAGATGTCATAACTATGTATTATTGTAACAACTGTAAGTAATAAAAAAATTAAGAAAAAACTGTACGTGTTCCGAGAGATCCCTTAACACTTTACAAAATGTTTTTAATCTAATTATCGTACATCGTAACCATAGACTAAGTTTGGAGTGAATCATGAATTTCATAGAGAATAGAGTCAATCACCACGCACTAGGTAATTGACTGTCAATACACACATGACACTGAAAAGTCAGAAGTGTGCCCTGTGATTCGAACCTGCGACCATTGTGAACATGATGTCAGCCGCGTATGGTTCGTTTTCCAACAAGCCACTACGCACTCGAAGTGGATAACTTTTATCTAATATGTGGACCTTGAATGTTTGGAAAATTCGAAGTTCGCATCGGAGTACAGAGTAACCCCACTGAGCTCATGCGTGACTCATAAGTCTACACCCATCTCTAAGGACGGCTTTTATGGAATAACCATTAATTAAATTATGATTATTTTTTTATTTAGGTCGAAATGGGTTGTGAAGGTCAAGCGTCGGTTTATAGGATGTCTGGTGCTAATATTACGATTGGACGGGGTGAAACCAAGGTCGTTGTCGATTAAAAGAGTTATGGCTTGGTGTTATTGAATAAGGCGTAGTAAAATTTGCAACTATGGTATGAACGGTCAGAAAGGTGGAAGGGTTTTTTAAATGTATTTGAAGAGTTTAAATATATGTTGCATTTAATAGCCTTCATAGCGCATTTGGTGGGACGCCGGGTGTGAAACAAGAGACTGCGGGGCTGGGTGTTTGTGAGACCGAAAAATCTCTCGTAGTTCCTGATACCCTCGATACGACTCGATCTTAGTGTGAGGTAAGGACTATGTGTGGTTGTTGGCTGTATTTATTGTTAACTTCCGCAAATATTGATTTCTTAACCATTATATGTATGTCCAATGGTAAACGACAATCGTATGTCACCTGTCGACACTATTTGAATGAGACTTCACATATCATTAGGTAGAGATAGTACCTACCAAGTATCGGAATTAAATACAAAAATATCGCTTCACTCTTTTGGTATATAAAATATTTGAATCACAAAAACGTCAACCTGTTTACCTACGTGGGAATTTTTAGAAATGTAAATTTTTAAAATGAGCCAAGTTATGAAAATGAGTTTGCGTGATTGCAGTGATTCAATCTCGCAGTTCACGCGGCTGGCCCGGGTAATATCTCTGTAGGCAGCACTTGCCGTGTAAACGCGGAATGAGATTCAACAAATTGTACGTACATTTCAGTTTGGAAGTTTCTGGAAGGATTTATTTGTATGGTTGAAAGTTTATGTCAAAGTAGTTGACTGTGGGAAGTTGTTTTTTGTACACTTTATCCAAGTTTATGATCTGAATAACCCATTTGGAGATGTCTAACAGATATTTGATTTTTCGCTTCAACTAAATGTGTCAGTAAAAGTTTTACCTAACAAGAGTTTCGTATAAAGCATTGCTACGCTCTCGGTTTACCCGATTTATTTGTACCGGAGTATCAAACTTTAAAATATTTCAACTAATCTCAGTATATTATAGCGAATATTCAAATTGAAGCTATTTTTAAACTTTTAAACCGTGCGGTATGCATAGGTGCGTCCCGTAGCAACCGTAGCTCGTAGCACTAAGTTACGTAGGCAGCGAGTGTTACGCGGGTCGTAGCACTTAAGCTACGAACGGCACTTGACATTCTCGCGTGACGGTGATATGGAAATGTTACGTAAAATTTCATTTGACGTTCAACATTCAATTTGTTCATAATATGGTAAAATTCATTATTAAAATGTAAGCTGTCGATAAAAAATAATAAAAATATAAAATAATCGAATAATTTACGTCCAGCATAAGTTTATAGATCAGAGAGAAATAAATTATTTCTTATTGAAACTTTATTTTTACCACCAAGTTTGAACAGACTTCATTTAGTGCTAGTGTTAAAAAGGAGGATCTGGTCACTATACACGACCATATTACTCGAAATACAAACCGTTTATCTACATCGTACATAACATAAACAAAACACCCAACACCTACGTTATAAACGAATATGTCATTCCATCCCTAAAGAAGTTCTTATGGAAAGGACACAGGTCCTCACGCGTGAATATAGTTATTTGAAAGCCTTCGGAGACTCGTCGGGGATAATTTAAACGCTGCCCGAACCAGACCTCACATATTCAGGGTTTTAGGGTTCCGTGACTTTGAAATTTATGTACTGAACCTCTACGGAAACTGGGTATACCTGGTCTATTGTATTGAAATTTGAAAAACAAGTGGAAAATATTTAATAAGGTTACATACATACATACATAAACTCGCGCCTTTTGTTTCCATGGCAGGACACCCACATTTCGCGAATTGGGTGATTAATTTAATAAATGCAAATTGGTATGAAATAGGACTAGGTCAGTTGCTAGTATTAGATATTATCTTTGAACTAAATGGAAAACTTACAGCAAATACCAATGGCAATTACATTAGAGAAATATAATTTATTATTTTTTTCTCTATTGAAAACAGTTGCTCATAGTGTAGTCGCACAATTATAACAATTTCTTGAAAGTTAACTTTTAGTTTTTGATGTGCAATGTGGCAGGTTTATAACTTGAAATATAAAAAAAAAATATTTATTAGAAAAATAAATAAATAAATCCAACAGTCAGATACATAGTCCTGATCCCACACTAAGATTGAGTCTTGTGCCGTGGGTATGAGGAACTAGGAGAGACTTTTCTCTCTCACAAACACCCAGACCCGAAACAAATAACTGCGGTTCACACAAATATTTCCTTCTGTATGAGGATCGAATCCGCGGCCTCTCGTTTTACAGCCGTCGTCCAACCAACAGCGCCACGGAGGCTGTCAACAATATACAACTGTTCGCTTTTCCCCAATAAAATAACTAACTTATCAAAAAGGCCGTGTACTCAATAAACTACAAATTCTAAGATACGGAACCTTCACGTATGCTACAAATTCCCGCTTGCCACCCATTTTTCCATCCTCTCATACCCGTTTACAATGAGAAAGTTTTTTGCGAGAGGCGCGTTTTGTTTGAAACGTGACGTCACTTCGGGCCCGAGTGATGAGTGTTTGTTTGATTCACTTTGTTGTTCGTCCAAATTGAATGTGTTGAATGCTAAAAGTTTTTTTTATTGGTTTTTCATATGAGTTTTATTAGGCATATGATGAACTGTAAAGTCTTATATGACTTTGCGGTTGTGAATGGTCTGTGAAGTGTTAGGTCCTGGTTTAGGTTAACAAGTTCTGGAATTCAGTTGTACGGATTTAGAAACGTAGTTTAAACACAAGTAATTGTGGCTGAATGTTTTTCTAAAAATGTTGATGTAAGGCAAAAATATATACGGTAACGTAAAATAACAAAACATATATTTTTTTAATCCATTAAACTTTTAAATGTAATAAACATTTGGTACGTTGTACAATAATCTAATTGTTAAAAAAATACATATTATATCATATTATCAACACTGTTACCGAAAACGGAAAAAAAACACGTTTCTTTGTAAAATATTTATTTATTTTATTTTATTTTATTTAACTTTATATACAAATATGTACATAGGCGGACTTAATGCCAGAGGAATTCTCTACCAGTCTACCTTGAGATGATGCTGAGATTACAGAGGTAGGGGTACATATGTTTAGTTACATATATTGGTACATGTATTTAGTTACATTGTGTCTGAAATCTGATTTTATTTTAACGTTTAGTTCCGATGTAACTATGCGCACAGCTTTACCAGCGCCCCGACCAAATAATACTTCCAATAATGAGATTGAAGTATGTATGGAAGTTCATCCTAACTGCTATAACTATGATGCATATGAAACTAACTGTGACTACAGTGATTATGACAATGACCCTGCTCAGGTTAATGCGATGAATATGACCGAGTTTTACCATGATCAATCTGTAATGGACGAGTCAAATTTTCAAATGTTAGCCTCGGACACAACTCTGAAATAATAAATTTAAATTGCGATAATTTTGCAAAATTACCATACATTTATTTGCCCGAATTAGAAGCGAGATTCATGATAGACACTGGTAGCTCGCGTTCTTTCATCAGTCAGTTCACTAAAACTACCAACGGCTTCTTTTTCGGTAGCAGTCTTGAAATAACCTGTGTAATGTAGTATAAGTGTAATTTGTTTATCCCGTGGTGCTTAATACATCTGGCTTCTCCAGCTGTATATCTTTATATAAGAGGATACATACCTCTCGACTCAATATTTTTTTGTCACCCTCTTTGCTGCGGAGGGAAGTGGACAACTATTTGTTTCCAACTCCTCCTTTTGTTTTTCTTTCTGATTAATTTCTATGCGGGTTAAAGACAAGCTAGTGTCCCTGAGAGACTCGCCGAGCTTCGGAGCTCGGTGTCAAATCTTTGTGTGCCACTGTTGATCCTGGCTGACAGGAGTTGCAGTGGCGGGTGTGAGGGCGGGAAAGTCTCTAAAAGTATAAGTGTCTGTAGAGATACACTCTACATTTCCAAAACAGCATATTCATGCAACCCTTTCTAATATCATCCACTTTAATTTTTCACCGAATATTCCAAGCAGACAAACCTAAATGCCCAACGGAATACCTATTTTCCCTCCGTTCCGTTACATTAGGTACACGAACCCATCCCATCTCTAACCGTCTGCGCACTAGATCTTACTTAGGCATGTTTTAGTCTAGTCTAGGCTTTGAATAATAGAAAACGAAGGGACGAGATTGTTGTGCCAACATGCTCAAAGACAGTTGTGACGTAACACAAGCTTATGAGGCAAGTACATGTCTTTGTATATGATTGGATATTAAGTTTTTGTTGTATTAGTGATTTGAAGGCCTATTTTGGGAAGAAACAAAAGCAGTTTTATTAGACACAGACAATTAAAACGACATGTAAGGCGTAAAAAAATAATTTTATATATTATCCATATAACATTAATGTCAATATAAAAATACAACCATCTTCAAATTATATAAATAGGCATGCCATAGGTAAATAAAATGAAACTTTACAATTAT
Source organism: Hyles euphorbiae (assembly GCA_023078785.2). NCBI lineage: Eukaryota > Metazoa > Arthropoda > Insecta > Lepidoptera > Sphingidae > Hyles > Hyles euphorbiae. Next base: position 3,393,750 of record CM041032.1, on the reverse strand, counting down.
AATCAATACAAGGGACATAAATTTAGAGATGCGCATTTGTTTTTAATTTAAGTGTTTTTTCATCTTGTAGACTACTTTATTTTTCAATCGATCTAAGACACAAAATATAAAGATATAAACAATGTTTATTCAATATTATAAACGCAAAACTAGCGTACTGCAACATGCGTCTATGATCAAAACAACTGTACAGGATATATAAAACTACTCCAAACAACAACTTTACATCTATGATAATAAGATACTCTAAAGGGGATGCACTACTAGCCACACCAAACACACTCACCCTGTATAAAAATAATAAATAACACTCTCAAAGCCGTCTGTTTTGAGATTTACGTCCACGTCCGTAATCCAAGTCGGACAGTTGACCGGCGAACAATAGAACCACGCGGGACCAAAGCCCGACTAGACAATCACCACACTAGTCTTTTATAAACCGACTTCTCTTCCCGCCGAGTTATTGTTGCGGCGACTTAGAGCGCCAAGGAGATTGACTTACGTCACTTGTGTTGTTGTCGGTTTACTTTGAAAAATACTGTGTACACTGAATTTAAGTGTTAAGGAGGTTATATTATTGTTGTGGGTAGTTGTTTATTTAGAGAAAGGTTTATAATAGAATATAGCTGATTTGGTGGAATGGGTTCTGGTAGAAATTTTACAGTCTACTTTCAGAGAATTCAGAGGGACAACATAATATTAAAATTATTTTCCGAGACGTAGCAAGTTTCACCTACCCAGTAAAAAGTGTCAGAGGAAATATAAAATTATGTATAATAATTTCCTGCAACACAATTAATCTGCCAGAGAGAATTACAGCAAGTCTCTAGCCTAGCATTCTAAATAATTCACAGTGTATAAATAGTTCTACATTCCCTTATAGACGTTCTCAAAACAAAACACAATCGATACGTCACTCTCCTGACAGGCGCCCTCCCGTATGAACTTATCAAGCTTCGTCTCTGGACATTCGAAATAATTAACTGGCTTCATTTATAAATACTTCCTTGTCTCTGAATAGCCAGTGTCGAAACAAAATACAATCGATACGACTCTCCCTTGGCTAAAACACTTCCTATGTGACCTTTACAAGCTATTTCTAAACTTTCTATATAATTAAGTTCTCGACTCTAACCGACTTCACATTTCTATACATACCATAAAACAAAGTAGCTTTCCACTGTCCCTATCGACTAATGCTTATATTTTTAAAACACGCAACGGATTTTAATACAGTCTTCATCAATAGAGTGCTTTAAGGCGATGGTTTACAAATATACTACCGACCGCTACTTTATAAATAGCACCTTGTCTCCAACCATTCTGAGAACAACGCACAATCGATGTGTCTCTCCCCTGGCGGGTACATCCCATATGAACTTATCCCGTCAAAAACATCCTGTAAAAAAGTACCAAGTCTCGCAGCTCAGTTTTTCTACCGCAAAAAGTTGTGAGATCCATGTTATACCAAGTCGATTAATTTATTTAGTCCTTGCTTAAGGGACGTTCTGTATAAAGTTATTACGTAAGTTATTGTCATATCAATATTAAAAATTTTACGTTTTAAATAAATAGATCGACTTGGCCAGCAGCATTATGTGTAAATTGTACGATACATTATGTTTTCATGTAACTTTGTAATCCTATACATTTATATGGAATTACAAAGTTATGCACGCAGTTGGTGTATCTAGAAAACTAGACAGAAATTATGAAATGTTTAAATTTTTCCTTAGTTTAGACACTAAACACTAATTATATTCTAAATTTGAAGGTTCGTGTCTGCTAGAAGTGCCTTAGACTTTTGATGATCGGTCAGTCAGTCAGTGAGTGACAAATTTAAGAAAGTTTGACAAGTTACAATTCTTAAACTACTGGTTCGAATTGAATGAAATTTTAAATATACCGTCTTTACACAATGCCTGCTTAGTAACTAAAAATTCAGGCTTCTTGCTTTAACCACAACGAAGTTATAGGAGGTAGAAAATGGTCTGAATTGCTTCGAGAAAAGGATGGTACGACAGTGCCGCTTTTGAGCTCGACTTGGAGGGGGCTCTGCCGTGCCCCCAGATCAAGCTGTGTCTGCGGTCTCCATCGATAACAGCGGTGCAACAGGTGATCTGGCCGGCCGCCAAGCGCTGCATCGCCCTGTCACCTACCCATCTCGGACTCGGCACTGACAATAATGTCGTCATTATTGGTCTATTGTGTTCTGATGTGGGTTAATAGAGGAAGGTTGAGGTGGTTGGTTTTTGGGTCGTGGCTTTTTAGGAACTTAAAATTGTGATTTTATATTTTGTTATGAAAAGAAGCACGTATAATTCAATGTTTTTATTTAATTTTTATTACGAATGGCAAGACGAACATGTCTTTCACCTGATGGTAAGCGATACGACAAAAACCAAACACCTTGAATTACATAGCAATGTTTGGTATTCCATACATAGAATGCTGGGTATTCCATCGTGCTGGCCATCCTGAGACATAAGAAGTCTGAATATCTCCAGTAGTTACTATGTTTGTTGTTTTATTTAAATGTCCACTATTCAGGTAGGTTCAATACAAAATTATATTTGCAATAATATTTAGTTCGTGCTAACCTGTGATGATAGATGATCAGCGCAATTTTGATAATTTTATTTCTAAAAAAATTATAAGTATACTTAAAATTTTCATGAAACATCAAATTCACTCTTCAAGCATCAAGCTTTTAAATCAATTTTTAACACAATTGCGATATCACCGCAATTCAGCATAAAACCCCACCAAATCCGAAGGGTCCTCAAAGAAGAGATAGAAATCTTGGCCCAATAAATGCCCTTGTAGAATCGCATCGTATCGTTTATATCTTTAAACACTCGCACAATTTTTCGCAAGTCAGTGAAATCCGATGACACTCCAGTCTCTACGTGAATATTTTTCACTCGGCGAGTGTTAGCACTCGAGTCTAGAGTCTAGACTGTTTGTTACCTGGATTGTAGCCAATTCGTGTCGCACGGCCGATGCTGCGAGATGCAATGTTTGTTAATTAAACGCTTATTGATTGGTGATTAGGCTATGGTTGGCGGATGTATAGAGTATTGGTAATTAGAAAATTACTATTTAAATATAATGTATTATTTTATGCACAAAATTATAAAGGGGTTCTTTTTTTTTTCTATAAAAGCATAGCTGATTTTTATAGCATTTATTGTAGAATAATGCGAAGAGTCGAGTAAAACATTATAAGAGAATATTCTCTGTTGTAAGGCAACATTCTATAGGACCTGGTCTAAACACACAATTTGATGTTGTTTATTCACTTCCTAATTACATAAAATTATGCAAAATTCTATATTAACATTTTAGAAATTTATAATGGATGTAACCTTTTTCAATCCATTGTCAGGACGGAGAACTTTAGAGAAACATGAGTGCACTACCTACACCTTGGAAAGAGGCGTAAGGTTATTTATGTATGTAATAGATGTAGATCATAGTTCCGTGTTTGCTTTTATAGCTACGCTGGATAGCCTGGCATCACCCTAATATAGCACAATCATACGGTCGCCTAGCAACGCAGACGGAGTGTATGTGTAGGCGTGTCAGACGCCACGGCGCACGGTGGGCGTTCTATTGTTCGGCCAATCAATGCGCACTAATTAATACTTCGCACTCTGCGCACACGCTACACACGACAGCGTATAGACTGACGGTAGGGCTGTCACTTTGTGAAAATTTATAGGAACATTTTAGATGTATTGCACAGTAAAAACGCAAACGTTGTTGCCGGGTAAGCTGAGTTGGTTACATGATTAAACATGTCACTGCAATTATATTACATTGATGTATATTGGCTTCGTGTATCTTTATGGAGAGTATGAGGTATTACAGTTACCAGTTAATAATACAGTAGAATAACTACTTACTAAAAATTACAAACTTTTATAACTCCAATAAGAGTTTTATCAATGTTTTACTGGAAACCGAAAATCACAGTTTTGATATTGCGTTTTTAAGTAAACGTTAAATTTTCGAAACGTCCAATTTTTTTTTCCATTCCTTTGTACAATTCATGTCTTATATCAGCTTTCATGAGATCAATAAAGCGACACGACATGTTTAAAATGCTACCTACTGCCAGCCCTGCCACACTGTTAATGGACAGTTGACATTTGTCAAGCGCGTTGAATGTGCGCTATCCCTCCATTCGACCTATATGCCGCAAATTAAATTACATTACACATTGTTTGAGACGTCGCGTCGATTGTAATACATTGAACTATCGCCCTGTCGGTCCGGATGAGAATGCAGAGAGTTAAACGAGTAATTAATTTTGTATATTGTTTTTAAATGAAGGTTTGAAGGGCTTGGATTATTTGTAGGAAAGCAAATCTATGTGACCATCTGGATTTGAATTTAGAACGTTCAGGGTATGATATTATAGCACGCGAAAAGCGTGTTGTATATAGCAAAATAATGACCACCTACTGAAATAGTAAAGTCAAGAGTTAGTTAAAACATTGATGTACCTATTTATATAATAAATATTGCGAGTAGGGTAATAAAACATTGCCCTATAATTAATCTGTTTCAGTCCATATCCCACTGCAGGGCATCGGCCTCCTCCACAATCGAGAGTACAATTGTGGTTAGGCCTCTTATTAATATAAAACAAAAACTTTGTAGAACATTTCCTGATGATTAAACGCCATAAATTAAATTGTTAAACATTACCTTTAACATTATTTTACAAAATGTAATAAAGTTTTCCGCGTTCCGACTGTTTCATAAATTTTCGTGAAATTTGTTTGACAGAGCTGTCAAAAGACATGCGTGGGGGTTCTGTATAAATCACAATTTACTTGAAATGAAACTCTTTGACGTGTCTTGTAAATGTTGTCATTTTACTTACAGACATGTCAAGCGATCAAATAGAAATGTCTCTCTTTTAACTTGATATAGAAAATAAGATTAATTATAAAAGACTACACACAAACAAGGTACATCAAGACTGCGACTGCGAAACCGTGGGTTCGTTTTAGTTTAAGTTTTCATACAATTAGGCGTTTCGATCTCAGTATCCCGGGGCGCTTGTATATGAGCAATTTGCATAAAAAATACAAATTTGCGGGGTAACACACATTCTGATAATATTCTATTAACTGAAAACTGTAATAATTTTGCTGTAAGGGTTTATTTGCCCAAAGAGCTTGCCACGTGCGTAATAATTTTTACCTTTTCTTCTATCAACTTCCCATTCCTCATCATCTAATGAATGTATTATACGTAAGTATCATGGGATTGAAGAAGATAGAAATATATTTTTGTTCAAGCCGGTACAATTAATACAATCGCCTGCTCAAAACTAGAGAAAAACAAGCTGAATCTGAAATACGTCACATATACCGGGTATCTCAAGACTGCTACCGAAAACGAAGCCGGGTGGTAGTTTTAGTGACTACAAACACAATACAACTAAAAAATTTTCTAAGAAACGCGTCATTTTTTTATCATTTTTTTAATATCGCCATTTTTGGGTGGTAAATCCATAGTTTTTGCTAAACTAATAATTTAAGCTCTTTTGTACCTTAGAGTCTTTATAAATAAAAGGGTATACACTATTTTTTTACGAAAAAATGTATTTACCACCCAAATACGACCATATAAAAAAAAATAACAAAAAAAATTGTCGCTTTTTTTTCCAACATTTTCTGTTGCATTGTGTCTGAAGTCGCTTAAACTACCACCCGGCTTCGTTTTCGGTAGCAGTCTTGATATACCCTGTATATGATATTATGTATATGATGATGCTCTATTCAAAATTGTACTAAACTTACCATTAGATCAATTTTGTTCAGTTTATCGTTCCACTATTTACTGCAAAGAAAGTCCGTAATCATTATTTATTGGTAAACTTGTATAGGATAATAATTTTGAGAATATTAATAGCATATTTAAATTATTTTTTTCTCTTGCAGGTAAGTTCCTGTTAATTTAAGTTTTCAACTAGACCATCAAGAATATTTCAATACCATTGTAAGTACATTGAGGAATAATTTTACATATACACTTCAAAAAATTTTACGTCATAAATGTTTATAAAGGTCGGTGATCACTGATCACTTAACATTAAGAGACCTTGATAGTTTTAATCTACTACGAGTATGACCAAATTATATAACAGTTAAAAAAAAACTAAAATACACGCTTTAATAAGATATACAACTAAAAAAGTAAAAATAATTGATACTGAATTTAAGATAAGAAAATGGAGTAAAATACATATATTTTATTGTTACAAAGCGTGGGGTGTTTACAACAATTACTTATCCTCCTGCACCCCACGCTTTGTAACAATAAAATATACGTATTTTACTCCATTTTCTTATCTTAAATTCAGTATCAATTATTTTTACTTTTTTAGTTGTATATCTTATTAAAGCGTGTATTTTAGTTTTTTTTTAACTGTTATATAATTGTTTTGACTAAAAACATCCATCTACGGCTGTATTTCCAATCAATAACGCCATCTGTTGGTCAGTAGTAACATTTGACACTTGAAGAATATAAGAAGCTTATACCCAAATGGAGATTGCATTCCGTATATAAAAGTGAAGCACAAAAATTTTACCTTGAATGACGTCGCTGATGCCTGCTATCCTTTTCTTTAGCGTAACAATGAATGAACTTCACGTGAACTTCATTCATTGTCACTCTAAAGAAAAGGATAGCAGGCAACAGCGATTGCATTCAAGGTCAAATTTTTGTGCTTCAGTGTTTTATACGGAATGCAATCTCCATTTGGGTATAAGCTTCTTGGAAGAATACAATGTTAACGCCATCTAGCGATGAATGTAGCAATGGTCATCAATTATAAGAATAATTAATCCTGGCGAATCTAATCAGGATAATTATGTATTTTAATCGAATTATTGTATTGTCATCGGTCTTTGACAGGTGTGCAAAATTTGAACGAAATCTGGCCGTTTAAAGTGGGTCAAAATCGCGCCCAAAGAAGTCGGTTACAAACAAACATACAAACATACAAATATACAAACATACAAACATACAAGTGAAGCTAATATAAAGCGTGTAAAAAGGATCGCTTCCGCCTATAAAATCGCCGTCGCTCCTCTCTCAACCCACACGAAATTAAGATTTATGAAGGCATTTTTACTCTAGCTCTTAACCGTCGATACGGAAAGTAGCAATAACCTCCGGAATGATAAGCAATTAATTCGCAGTGGACATTGATGTTTCGGCCGCATTGTGGCGCGGAGTTACGGCGCGCAGCTGTTCGCGTCAATCTTCCCTGTTTCCACGTTTAATGGCCACAAATGAATTCATTGTTTTCTTTTTTTATAAGTGTTTTGGTAAGGTAAAAATGAAACTTGATAGTCGTGAGTTTGTATGTGTTAGTGAAGATTTATTTATAGTGTTGTGGTGAATAATGCAGTGTTTTTGAAATCGTGTATGGTTGACACTTTTACTTCCTAATTTAAAATATAAAATAATTTTCATATGAACGGAACTTATTATGGTAGGTTGTGAGATTCTGCGTGTTGTTCGCTATCGGACTGAAAATGTATGTCCGAAAGAACATTTAATTTTAGTGAGCTAAAAGAGATTTACTGTAATTAATATATTACATAATATACCATTGCAATAAGTATTTCAAAACGCCACATCAACTTTACATATTACACTTCATTATACTTCATAAGACATTGTATCTCAATTACACAATCTATAACACAACAATAAATATATCCGCTGACAATTACACTGACCACTTTAAATAATACCTCCACCCGCGGTAATAAGTCATAATAACACAAATGGTTCCGTCGGACTGCAAACTGTTCCATGATAAACGCCGACGCACAATTAATCCGTCCAGATTGTATCTAATAGGACGAGATGTTTGGTGATGCGGAGATGTATGGCGGCCAGCTGCTACTGACCCACACTGAATGCTGGGTGACACAATGAAATGTCATCGATTTTGTACTTTCAGTGGCTGGGCAGTGTTTGGGAATCGCATTGGTTCTTTTTGGAATTTAAGTTAGAATGTTTTCTTAGATTAACGCGAATGGTGCACGTTGATATAAAATTATTTTTGGGGATTTTATCGCGAATTTGTTTATTTTTTTAACTTCTGTAGGTTTCGATTACTTTACAGCTTTCTCATGGTAACGGGCGGACTGAGGTATTAGTCGTCCGCTCAGTGGTGGTTATAATTTAACTACCCTTATTTTACTAATATTAAATAAAAAGTTTGGTGGTTTATTTTCAATCCGATCTGCGCAGAAGAAAGTCACTGTGCTGAGGTCTTATCATTGATATAGTAACAACCGTACACAATGGTAGAAAACCTGTTAGAAAGAAGGAAACATTTATTTGTTACAAGCAATGAAAAAAATAATTTATACTTACTTATATTGTACTAATTTAACAGTGCTTGTTACAAAACGGCATACTCAGCATGTACTGATCTTCCACAAGGCTGGTAAGTAAAGTCACAGGCGCCAGAAACATAATAAAAAGAATATACTAAAAAAAGTTACGCTTTGTAAAGTGATCTTAAGTTGCACAAATTAACTTGCGCATAAATTGGACTTTGAAAATGTAATCCTCATGTGCCAATGCGTGCATTTGAGACATATTTGACATTGCTTATTAGTAATGGGAATTATTGCTATTTCAAATTAACATCACCACCTTGTTATTTTTAAAGCCTTAGCATGCTCTATATTTCTGCTATTGCTAATTGCCCCCACAGAATATGTAAACAATAAACCTTAGTTTATATTATAATAACCATTTTTCATATCTAGTTACACACACACAATTGACTGTTCTGTTATTATTTTTAAATGGGTTCGTAAAAAAAACAAACGTAAAAACTCACTCCTTCACAGCCTACAGAATACCGTAGAAAAATATTAACCGGTCGGCATAATGAATCATAATAGCACATCGCAAAATTTAGCGTATTAATATAATTTGTGAAATGTTATTATCGACTTCACATGCTATTTGTGATTGCTATTGCTATTTATTCCAATACTATTGCTTATTTATGCAATTGATATTTTCCAAGTAGAAGCTATGGGCAAAGTTTGTTTGTGCAATTGGGCCTTAATGTGATTGAGCTAATTCCTTCGCTATATAGGTTGTTGTATAGCTTTGAGCAGTCAAGCATTGTTATGCTAACTGTGGTATAGTAAGTTAATGGATTAACAGTTAGTGCTATATGTTAGATAGCCTTCGTGGCGCAGTTGGGTAGACTGTGAAACAAGAAACCGCGGGTTCGAACCCCGCGCCGAAACAAATATTTGTGTGTCCCTACGGTATTTGTTTCGGGTCTAAAAGTTTATGCGAACGGAACAGACTTTTGTAGTTTCTGATGCCTAAGATACAAGACTCGATATTAGTCTGGGGTCTTAACTATGTATGTGACTTTTGGCTTTTTGTGTATTTATTTATTATAACCGTTACGTGCCCATGGGTACTTCATCTAGATTGCACTTACCAACCGATGCATACTCTTCACTTAGTTTATTCAGTGCCAAAAGCGGAAAATAATGAACTAGTGACACTCACAATACTTAACAAATTTAAACGTGTAGAATTTAGTGAGATATTTAAACGAAAAGACAAGCTAAAAAGTATCAAAGATTGTCGGGAGCAATCTCTTGTGCCTAACAAAACGTGAAAATAAAAATACTTTAGTTTTCATATGACATTGTGACTATTCTAGTAGCATCTACCCATTCATTTTGCAATCTTAATAGGATATAATGTTTCTGTATTTGTAAATTCGGGTAAATAAAAAAAATACTGGTAGTACGTCTCTCAGATTATGTGACAGGCCGCCTGCATAGTTACCATGCAATATCTATTTCTCCCGCCAAACGGCAGTTTAAATGCACTTTTGTATTTCGCCTTGAAGGACATTATAGTCAGATTAACTACTAGACATATTGAGACTTAACATCTTATTTCTCAGGATGGCGAGCGCAGAGGAATGCCAAGCATTGCTTTGTAATTCTAGGTGTTGTTTCGTCTTGCTATTCACTGAATAAAAAAAATAACGTCGAAACTTTGAATTCATCACGTCCGAGCCTTTCCGATTTTATCAAATGCACTCACAGGCGTACCTTTAAATTTCACGCCGCGTGGCGGTGCATTCACAATTGGATCCTTTGCGATTGACAAATTGTTTGTTTGTCCAATAAAGGTTGCAGTTGACGCGTGATGAAAAACTGCGAGAGCCAATTTGATTCATACATTGCCCGCTGTTGTTAATGGTAATTGGTGTTTTGTATTGCGGGTGTATTGCTTTATTCTATTTAGTATTTCGATGTTATATTATTTGAGTACTGATATTTTATGTCCAATATCGTCTTTCAATTAGCCATTTCCTTTGGGTCAGAGAATACTATCAGGAGATGGTCTCTGCTTTAATTAACGCGTAGTTAATATCCGACGTTGCAATTCAATTAAGTCGTCTTCTGAAGATGAAGGAAAATACAGTTGTAAAATAACGATATCAATTACTAGATTTGCCATAAAGATCATGCCTAATTGCGCAAGCTGAAATCTTCAGACCAAAACTTTTACACACAAAGACCACTCAAAACCCGTTGAAATGTACATCCTTTTGTAGGAACGAAACAAAAGTCATGTTACAAGATAGGTTCTTCACACGAGAGCCTCACGTTTTCTCCGCTCTAAGAATTCCGGAGGCCGCGCACTTACACGAATGAGGGTAATCAGAGACCAAACATATGAGCAATGTTAAATTACGCGGTACACGTAAAGCCGTTGTTTTGCCTTTTTTGTTACGTCGACAGATGGTCTGGCCAGCGGCCAAAACGTATCGATCATTTGGCGCGCTGCCAATACAGAAAGTTAAGAAATGGGAATAAATCTATTCTGTGACTATTATGACTGGGTGCGTGTCGCTGGACTCGGTTTGATGTCGTGCTTTTCTATCGGGCAGTATTTTGGTCGGCTTATGAGGCCCTTAGATGGTTTTTTGTTTATCCTGGATGATCGAACTCATAGCAGACAAACAATAGACAGACTGATCAAATTGATGGATGCATAGTAATAGGCAGAATTCTCAGTCAACACATCCGTGAACCAAACGTTGTGGATGTTTCGTATGCAATTAAAGAAGATTCATAATATATCAGGATTTCAAGAGTAATACGCCACGTAGGCTAGTAAACTATTCCAGCTACAACTCACAACAGTTATCGAGTCCCGAATACTCGACAACTTCGATTGCTAGAACCCCAAGTTTCGGTTAATTCAGTGTCTAACTTCCGCATACGAGAGACTTGTTAAATTCCCAATACTAATGGAATGGAATACTTACTAGATTCTAATTAGACTGATTCATGTAGTACAAAACAAAAAGTTGTATCTACGCAGTATTTATGAGCTTTTAGTTTGTTTTTACATGTGGAGTCAATTATTGATAAATGACTTTGGTGTAACCATAGTCAGTATGCCACTCTGAGAACTGTTATTGCAATTCCTGCAAGCTAACATCAACAGTAGCGCGAGTTTAATGTCACCAAGCACTGCACTTTAGTTATTCTCACGGAATATCTAACTAACTTTTTTGTTTTAAGAGTTGTATTGTCTAAATTTTGCGCCAAGTTTCTGCGTCAAATTCCTTATTTATTTATACTCTCAAAATCGCTTTAGTTTCTTAACTCGTGTCACATTTCCAAAAATTTTTGACTATAATTTAATTCATTACAGCTATAGAAAACTCCGAAATCTAGCTGCCATAAAGATATTTTCAATTAAATACATGATTTCACTCAACCCCCCACAACCCAGTGTGGTAGATCATTTATACTTAACCATCTCAATCAAAGTTATAATTGAAGAGGAGTCTAGTTCTCTACACTGAGCCTATAAAGCTATATTGCAACTAGACAACACAATCAGACAGTTCAAAACAGTTCCATACACGCCACACCACGCGAAATGTCACGAGGCCGACCAAAATTGAAATTGGTGTTGATATGAAAGAAAGCCGGACCGATTGGACGGTTGCCACGACCGCTGTAATATCGACCGGAGCAGACGTCGTTTATAATCGTCTATTAGATGCACGTCGGGAACAGATGCCGTCCCTGGTCGTGGGAGACACGAGGTCTTGTGAGCTGACGGGATTTGTGGATTAGCGTGGCGTACAAGCTACAGAGCCTCATGAAACTTGGAGACTCTCCCGATCTCACACTTGCCAATGCAACTCATGTAATCAGAGTCATGGCTTTAAAGACTTCCAGCATTTAAGCTCAGCGTCTAACATGTATTTAACTTGGAAGGAAATTATTTAAATAGTATTAACAGGAGTTGAAAATATGTTTAGAATCTTAAAATTATAATCTCTGGGTGTGCAGATGTAGCTGAAGCTACGAGGGTTAAAGTTAAGGAGAAAGGCTAAGGATGCAACCTGTGTATAAAGTTTACCCCAATGATGTTTGGCTAAAACTATAACTTATACCTAAGTTTGAAAATACTCTATTGCAATTTATGGTAGCCAGAATTGACTAAAGCCACCCTGTAAATTGGCCTATATAAAACATAAGATTCAGTGGCGCCAAAAAATACCTACACTTATGTTAAAACTGCAACCAAAAACACAAATTACTAGATTTCAAAATTTAAAATCAAACATTATTTATAGACCAATTTTCAATCAATCAAATCGAAATATTTCAGCGATATTTAAAACACATCAACCAAAACCAAACATTCATTGAAACTTTTCCGCAAGTACTCAGAATCCCGCGTCCAACGTATGAATTGAACGTGCTATCGCTCAATCCAATACCCGGATCAACAAGTGCGAGGGGGACAAAAAACGCCCTTCGCAAGGGAGCCATCACAATGAAGCCATAACGCAAACACCGACGCAGCAAAAACGACATGAACGTTTGTCGATTGTTGGAATGTTTGAACAAATACCGCGCGTGTGGAGACAATGCCGCGCCGGGTGGCGAATTATCTAGGGGAGGTTGGGGGTATACAATGTATTGGAACTTTTTGAACTGCCGTATGAGTCTAGCACGAAGTTAGTTTTTTAAATTATGGTATCAGCTCTGATTGTATAGATTCGACAGCCTCCGTGGCGCAGTTGGTTAGACACCGTCTCTTAGACTAGCCTCGGTTTCGACACATTTTTGTGTGATCCACAGGAATTTATTCGGGTCTGGGTGTTTGTCAGGCTGAAAAGTCTCTTGAAATGCTGAATAGTTCCTTGATACCTATGACCGATCTTAGTGTGGACTAAGTATATGACTCTTGGGCTTATGCATTTATATTTATTTACTTTTATTCATAAATTAGTGTTTTTAAAATAGTTCTTTCAATGAATTCTATTTCATACTTCCTAACCCTAGCAGATACAGAAGTTAGCTTATGTATTTAAGTATTTAAAACTATTCTGCGTTAAAGTTTCAAGTAATTACTAAACCAACAGTCAATGAAAGGAAGAATTCTGCTGGGTAATTGTTAAATAGACTAGTTACAAGCTTCAGTAAGTCTAAGATCTCACTTAGACCCAAACTGCTTTTAAGTGCTTCAGTTAAAATTAGGTTTCCCGGCGACTTTGGGTTGTATTACATCGACGAATATTGTCACATCTCACACTTATATCTCAATTTAGTTTATAACTTTGACATAATATTAAGATCTTTTGCGATGTCAATTTTTGCTCTATGCTCGGGTTTTATTGTATTGTTAACTCATAGTAATATTAACTTAATAATTGCTTGTATACAAATTCTTGGATATGATTACTATTATTTATTTCTGTAGCTATCTCTAGTTGTATAAACTTAAAGGTTATCATATTTCATAAACGATTATTATCTCATTATATTTTACTGAAATAAATAAGTTTTACTTTTTTTTATTTTTCAACTTTGTTTTAATGGAACACTTAAATATATGCTTTTATGATGAAATTTTTCGACATTCTGAAAAACACATGTTCACACTACATAACTTATAACTTGTCTTAAATTTATTGCACATGATGTTGCCACCCTTATCTACCTCATACCTTGAAATAAAACTATTATTTAAGGATTTTAATGCTAAACAACCGCCATCGAAACTAAGCGTTCTGATATTCGAATATTTACAGACTGTTGGATCCAAGCCATAATCATGAAAAGTCATGCCTACGTATTTTTAAATTTAATAATAAGCTCCTCAGATTTTATTAACTTCAAAGTTTAAGTGCTTTTGCAGTTTTCTAATTTACGGACTTTATAGTTTATTTTTAATGGCTTCGGGTGACGGAACTTTAAAGGTGCTTCATGAGAAACCAATTTCTTATACTTTATAGAAATTGTTGGTATAACATTCAATCTATAAAATATTATAAAATTTAGACACGTTAAAAATCATTAAAAAGTCGACAATCCCGCACCGAGAGAATTACTGCACTTAAGATTCAAACCAGCTTGATTGAGTTCAAACATTGTCGGCTCACAAAACTCGGTAAATTCTAACAAAACTCATCATTACATATTCCATAACCTAAATTTAACAGCTTCTCAAACTAGATCTCGTACTAAACATATACGTCAGTAAACTCCCAGTAACCTATCGCACATGAAATTTTCAAGTGAGTTAACAGCTCTTGCAGGCCTGCATAACTTATACGCTAGTGTCTGGATTAATCACAAACTGCACGTGCGACCCGCTGTATCTCAATTTAACTTGGCCCCGCCGGAATATGGAATGGTGTGGTCGAACCACCTGAAGTGGTTAGCGGTTGGGCTTGGCTTGTCTCGATAAGTTGCTGATATTGTATCGTGTTGTATGATATTGGAGCCAGTAAATACTGGACATATTGAGACTTAATATTATGTGTCTCAGGATAGCGAGCGCAGTGTAATACCAAGCATAACTTTGAAATTCAAGGTGTGTTGTTGGTTTTGCTACTGTTTATGAGTCGTATTGCTTACCATCAGGCGAACGACATGCTCGTTTCGCCATTCATTGCAATTAAAAAAGTACGTCTGTAGTGATTTATATGTTTTCTAATAACTTATTCATATACTAATAGGCACAACCTATTTGTGTACATACTACATATGCGTAGTAGTATTTAAAGATAAAATGGATCGGAAGAAAAGCTTTGTTCGTTTTTAATTATGTATGAAAATAGTGAGGCGAGAATTTTTGTACGTCCTATAGTCTTACTGGCCGATTAATAATAATACTACAGCAGCTTAATATAATATTCCAAATAAGTGGTATAGACATTAGATACTGCCAGACATGAATGACAGCGCAGAAGGAAGGCTCATGCAATTTGACATTAATTATAAAAATATGTAATTTTAGCATAAAACCACAACAAAGTAATACATATTAGCTTCCCCTTACCAACAGTCATTGTTCCCAAAGAGGTTCAAATAAAGCCGTCAGACTGTACCTTCAATTTCTTAATACAATTATAATTTAATTCTCTTCCATGAAATTGGACTCGGCATGTCGTTAGCTCTACAAAAGTATATGATAATGGGATCTACTTGATCCAATTCGATAGTCTCGAAGTCTGCATCCCTTAACAAGCTTACTTTCATCCCCGCGCTAATTCTAAGTATGTATGGGTGTTAATGGACTTACCGGGATTCAAAGCCCAGGAATTTTCATTGCTTCATGTCGGTGTTAAAGTGAGCTTCGGTAATTTACACTAAAAACAAAACTGTTCTCATGACTATTCAGGATCTTCGAATGTTGAGAAATAAAAAAACTTTTGTTAATATTGACCATTCATTACGATTGAGTGAAGTTTAGACTAGACTACAACGAAGCCTTTCTCTCTCTCTCTCTCTCTCTCTCTCTCTCAGCCACAGGAATTCCATTGCTGAAGGCCTCCGCCAATGATCGATTTTTTTCAAGCGGCCTACATTCAGAGACTTCCTACAACCTTATGTAATGATGCCCTTTACACTATGAATCATTCATTTGAAATACCATAGAATTGAAGCTACATGTAATATATTCACTGAGCAAATGAAAGGTTTCTTTTAAGGAAATATGAAAAATATTAAAATACGCAGGTATTGTCATGAGATGCAGACGACACATATAGCTGGAGACAGCAAAATGCGATGCAAATAAATAGTATCTCAGATCTATTGTGTAAACTGTTACCTTTCATAAAGGAAATATAAGGTTGATAACAGTACGTAGAAATATTAACTCCATGGTTGATACTGTAGTTTGAAATGTAAAACATATTTTTTTGATGAAGACCTACTCTAGAAACAATTGTTCTATACAATAATTTAGATTCTGAGTTTATATTTGGAGTTTGGACATGGCATCCTGCGCTCACAGTGATATCCCGTAAGCTAGGATAGACGGTGGCAGACGTATTAATGACACAAAGCATTTATGTTCATCATGAGATTGTCAAAGTATTCTAAATTTTCTATAATGCGATGTAACGTAAAGTATAAAAAGGGATAAGAGGAGTTTCAAATGAATCGATCCTGAGCAAATCATGCTTTGTACCCAAAAATCCAAAAATTAAATTATCAGATCTGTAAATGTTACGGAGCTCTGAAAAATTTGCAACTAATGGATATTTCCACAACATAAGCCGCATAATTTTTCCTCTTCCTCAAAGCACCATCAATCCGCTGAAATGAACGAAATGAAGGACTGCTTGAAATATCTCAATATTTTTTTGTCCTGCGTCTGTTTTTCATTGCTCGATGGCTCTTTCAAGAAAATTATTGGGAGTCCCAACTCAAGTGGAAAGTGCATAAAAATTAAAAACAGTTTCAGTGCTTCCGTTCGTCTCAGTTGAATAGCACTTTAGTTTAAAAGTTGAAATTAAAAATATATATATTTCGTTTCGTGCAAATAATTGTTATTCCAGTGAGGAATTGAAAAAAGGCTAACAAAGTTTTGGTTTGAGTTTGAATGTATTATGATTTTTTTATTCATTAACAATGAAGGAAAGCATCGTGAGGACCTGCATATCATATAGATCTTAATAAGATTTTCTATGGTGTGCGAAGTCTGCAAAGCTTCAATAGGTCAGCATGGTGAACTATGGCCTATCCCGTCTCAATCGAACTCGATTGTAGAGGAAACCCGTGCTCAACAGTCATGATTAGGGTCTGATACAAATTCGTATTCGCTGAGATAGCAATTGCTATGGTATATTGGCTGATAAAGTGTAATACCCGTGTCACCGTGATCCACGCAATAGCTCTACGGGATTAGCTAGTAGGCAGGCCGGCATAATTGTGTCATCCGGTAGAGAAGGGACGATGCACCTAAATTTCACATAGGCAAGATAAATTTTGGGATATTCTCCGGTAGTGGTAGTAGTCATAATACGTTTTGGGTATTGGGAAATCCCACGCATCGATTAAAAAGCAGAAATAATCGTATAAATTATTTCTTTTCTATTTTCTCAGTTCAAGCCGACGTATTTATATCGCACATATATGGAACATGTGCCCTAAAAACAATCCAATTTTTTTTTTTCATTATGTTCACGCTATATTATGAATACTAGCAATTGCTTGATGGTAAGCAATATGACCGCTTATGGACAGTAGGAAAACAAAACAACACCGTAAATTTCAAAGCAATGCTTGGCATTCCACTGTGCTCGCCACCCTGAGATATGTTAAGTCTCAATATGTCTAGTTGTTACTCTGGCTACAATGTCCTTCAACCTGGAACACAACAGGGAACAGGGGGGACAGGAAGGAATAACATTGCGTTTATGAGACCCACAAATATTTGTCTCAATTCTGGGTGTTTATGAGTCTTTCTTAGTTTCTGATCCCACGACGCAAGACTTAATTGATCTTAATGTGGGGTCAGGACTGGAGGATATGTAACTGTTGGGTGTATTTATTTTATTCATTTACCAGACGACCTCCCAAATTACACCACAATCGAAAACAAATCGAACAAAATTCACGTCATATTTCCTTAATGCCACTAACAAAATTACCGTCAAGTATGAACGTGGAGCGCGGCGTCCTTTTAGCAAAATTGTACGCGATTGTCAAGTCAGATGTAGTCCACGGTCGATCCGGGACGAGATTGTCGGAACTTTGTTGTGTTTACATTATGTCTCGGAGTTCGGGACACGGGCTCGTCTTGTTGCTAACGTCATTAATAACCCGAACTTTACCAAGTCGGCGACAAATTTTCATCGTTTTGCATGTGTTTATCAGTCTACGTTCGGCTTTTGGTTTGGCTCCGTGTTTACTGTTAAATGGTATGTTGCATACGGGTTGCCATTCTGAAGTGTTACAAAGTCTTTTATTTTGTTTAATTCCAAATGCAGGATTTTCTCACTCAATGTTTTTACTATAAAAACAAATAAATGTGTATATTCAATGTTTTTCAAATTCAAGTACGTACTATTTTTTCTTTAATAGTATAATTATTCATTTGAACTCTTTTTTTGTATAAAATAACATGTCAGTATGACAAATAATACTATCCATACAATACGTTCAAAGAATATGGATACTAATATAAATTTTAACATACAAAACCATACTAAAACCGGTTTTCACTCTAGCGACAAAATCTTTGCGCCAGCTAGTTTAGCCTCTGAGATATTTCATAATAAGGCGACGGTTTTCTTCAGAATTTCTTGTAATTTTTTTCCCAAGAAATGAATATCCTGCTATAATGCGGAAATGAAAGAACTCCGCACTAAATAACTTTGGAAAGTGGTATTGTAATGAAATACTATGAAAGCATTTCATTTATATTTTCGTGATAGAAATAATTTGAAGGTTGATATTTTTGTTAAGAAATGATTTGAAAACTGACCGTAAACATTAATAAACTGATGTATAAAAAAATATGTAACTACTCTTTATAATATAAAACATTTTTTTTTGGACTCATTAGCATGCGATACGTTGATGGCAAAAAATGTGAATAGTTTAACTCTCCTCACATTTTATTACATTAGACATGTTAATATTATTTGATTGGGTATAGATGCTTTTTTATTCATATTATGAAGACATCCCGCGAACCGCGTTTAATATATTTTTTCTTTAATGTTAAATGTAGATCCAAATTTCGCCACAAGCCAATAGAATTGAAATGACTTTTAATTATTATTTTTTCTGCGTGTTATTCTACTTTAAACTTTCCATTTTTTGTATTATTATTTGTACTATTTAACATAACATTATCCATTATAATTTTAATTTATTAATTTCATATTATTAAGCATTTTAAAGGAAGAACCCTTGGTCGTCCTATTGAGGAGCAAAGGCGTTGCTGTACCTTTCATTCATCTCTTATTCCAAGCTTAATGAGGCCAGCGTTCCCAATACGTGCCTATCTAGTACCTTTGCGTCTTTAGTGTCTATTTAATAGTATATGTATATTTAAATATTATAGTGCTACATCACGTTAAATACAATCTTATAAAATGAGAAAGTGCTCGAGTAGGAATTAGCACTGTCCTTTTCTGCCCCCTGATTTCTTAAAGACCATTTTATTTATATAGTCATCATTAGGGTTTACCGCTGATTTTCTAGTTAGTATTTCTAAGATAATACACAAAAAGTCCTAAAAAACCGCGAGCAAAAGAAAAAGAGCAACTTAAACTCAACCTCAATAACGACCGTACAAAAGATAATAAAAAAACCATTTCACGCGTTTAATATTATTGGTGTAATACATAAAGCACTCGCAATCCAATCCAATCGCTCCCCGCCACTCCTCGAGTCCGAATGTCTCCGATTTATCAAAGCGTAAGAATCAATTTACTTACAAAAGACGCCGTTGCTTTGTCCTTTCGCCTTGCAACGGGATTTATACCGAAAGAAATAGTCGTTCGCCACTCCAAAACACTTCCGATTACACTCTCGCACCCCATTCGACGATATTTAACTTAATACCTTTTAAAATAAAGTCTAAAATAGATTAAAACATAAATAAGAAATGGCAACAATATTAACATTATAAAATAGAGTGAAATTCAGAAAATGACAGTTTTTATTGTTGATATGAGAAATGGTTCCGCATGAACGTTTACAAAATGCATTCGTATTTCTTTGCTGTCAAATGAAGACGTGTATAATGCTAAAACAATGTATTGTACAGTTTGTACCGTCCATATTTCAAGGAAATTGTTTTTTATGGAGAACAATTTGTTTTCGGTATTAAAGTTTTATTTTCACAATATAGCATGAAAGTGACGGGCTGACTCATTTTAAGATACAGGTTTTCTTATTTTATATATATTAAAGGTCTTAGGCCAATACTTATAGACTTAGACAATGCTAGCCAGTCCAGCTACCATTGCCAAAGCCTGTACATCCAAAGAGAAGTCATTGACACTTTTAGTCTTGTTAATCCATTAGGATCTTTTGGGTCGCGAATCTATAAACATGCATATCTACTGGTGGTACGTCTCTTATATGTGATGGGCGGCTTTGGTAGTTAATGACCACCGCGATGTCTATTTCTCCCGCCAAACAGCAGTGTAAAAGCACCGTTGTGTTTCGGTTGAAAGGACCTAATAGCTAGAGTAATTACTGGATATACTGAGACATAGACTTCTAATGGTATGTCTCAGAATGGTGAACGCAGTGGAATGCCATAAATTGCAATTAATTAATGGAATTGTTTGGTAGTAATACTGTCCACGAACGGTCCTATCCCTTGTCTCACCATTCACACTTTAAAAAAATTCCAATTGCAAATACCAGATTAACTTCAAATGATTAAAGCACTAAATGAATTTTAACACTCCTACACCATATTTTCATAATTATAAAGCATACATCACATCATCGTCTCGGTTAATATTGATCGCGCTCGATTGAATCTCATTGCCCTATACATTTCTCGTCACAAAGGAATGAGATAGATAAACTGGGTAGATATTTTATTCGCCGATAGTATGGGTGAGCGCGGTGATGCCATTTACGTTTACGATAGAGCAGAGACCAAACCTACTACACACATCGATTTTATTCATATCCAAATGTTATTTAACACTTTAGGGATGGTACAAGGTGTGTTTGTGAATTTTATAACAACTTGGTATTTGAGAATATTTGTATGGTATAGTGTAAATAGCTCAACAATGATCCAATTAACCTTAATTTAAGTTTCCAAATGCAACCAACGGTGACCTTCATTAACAATTTGTGTACAGTATTATCAAACGTAATTAAAATAACTTTATAATTTTGTGCTTATTTGTACCCTGGAAATTGTACAATATATAATAACGTCTTCTAGTAGTTTCCCAACACGAAGGAATTCAAATCTATGATTAAATATAGAAAAATAACAGACAACAAATAACAGCCCTGCCTATCCTGAATTACTCTCCAAAGCCTATCCGGCCTAGTAAAGCGGGCGAAACATTAGTTTCATAGCAGTTTGAACCGTACACTAAAGCTCAAACGCCCGGAACAGCATGTTTCACAATTCAACGGAGGGAAATTTTCAAATGTGTACACGGGAGAAAATATCAAAATGAACACCGGCCCGTATTACATGGCGAAATATTTTTCATAGCAATGAATCCGGAACGCGACTAAAAAGGCACGCTGCGAGTTCATAAAGGCATTCCATTTATATTGGTCGGGTTATACTTGTAGGGGTGGCAATTATCGATCTTTGAACTCCGGGTAATATTCGTTTCGGATAGCTGTTTTTTAATGAACACCAGAAATTGGAATAAAAGTGTTATCATAGCATCCAATTTATTGCTGTAAAGCGAATAGGTTTGTTTACCATGCGTGGGTTTAGAAGGTCAGATATGCATAGGTGCCCATATCGGGATAAAATATATTTATTTTTGTATAATAAAATTGTAGCTGTACCCGTAATTGAAATGAATGAAAAACAAACTATTTTAATTTCAATTTATACTTTACGCCAAAAATATACAACACCGACAGGTTGTCCATGGCAGTATCTAATAGATTTTGCAAAACTAAATCAGAAAAATAAAGTAAAATTTATTAAGGAGGAAAATAATGACTGAATTTATTTGCCATAAGCCAAGAAACGAACTTCATGTTGAAGGCTCGATTAAGATTGAGATTCATATTGCTAGGGGGCTGAAACAAATTGTAGATGCCATAGAAGGAAAAGTGGGTGAAGCAAAATACTATCAATTGAGTAGTAATTAGTTTGAAGAAGCAAATTTCACATAAGGCTATCCAAAAGATTCTTTCACAACATTGTATTAACTAATACGTACCCAAAACAGACACAGGA
The DNA here is from genome assembly GCA_023078785.2 of Hyles euphorbiae. NCBI lineage: Eukaryota > Metazoa > Arthropoda > Insecta > Lepidoptera > Sphingidae > Hyles > Hyles euphorbiae. The sequence continues at coordinate 3,371,466 of CM041032.1, read as the reverse complement.
AACATAACCATAAAAATATACACAGATATTAAAGCGTACGTTCTAAGAGTCTCTAACAGTTATGTTCATGACAAGACTACATATGAAATTACCATACAACGGAAACGGGTTTAATGTTCTCTCTGAAGTGCTAACAGTCTCGAGATTTCAAAATTCAAACGCTGAATGTAGCCGTTTTCAATATTTGAACGAATATAGCTTTGTGATTTTAAGATATTTGCCGCAAGCTCTTGTATATTATAATTTTCTAGCACCAATTATATTCTCGAAAACGGCACATTATCATCAGCATCTGTTAATAGCATTCCAATATAAGACATAGATCTCCTTTGATTCTAATCAGTAAGCGCAATTTCTATCTTTTATCCGTCATCTCCTGTCAGCCTTTATTACACAATCATACATACAGCGTGTACCAAGACTGCTACCGAAAACGAAGCTGGGTGGTAGTTTTAGTGACTTCAGACACAATGCAACTAAAATTTGTGCAAAATATATAATAGTTAAAAAAAACTAAAATACACGCTTTAATAAGATATACAACTAAAAAAGTAAAAATAATTGATACTGAATTTAAGATAAGAAAATGGAGTAAAATACATATATTTTATTGTTACAAAGCGTGGGGTGTTTACAACAATTACTTATCCTCCTGCACCCCACGCTTTGTAACAATAAAATATATGTATTTTACTCCATTTTCTTATCTTAAATTCAGTATCAATTATTTTTACTTTTTTAGTTGTATATCTTATTAAAGCGTGTATTTTAGTTTTTTTTAACTATTATATAATTGTTTTGACTAAAAAAATCCATCTACGGCTGTATTTCCAATCAATAACGCCATCTGTTGGTCAGTAATAACATTTGACACTTGAAGAATACAATGTTAACGCCATCTAGCGATGAATGTAGCAATGGTCATCAATTATAAGAATAATTAATCCTGGCGAATCTAATCAGGATAATTATATATTTTAATCGAATTATTGTATTGTCATCGGTCTTTGACAGGTGTGCAAAATTTGAACGAAATCTGGCCGTTTAAAGTGGGTCAAAATCGCGCCCAAAGAAGTCGGTTACAAACAAACATACAAACATACAAACTTACAAACATACAAACATACAAGTGAAGCTAATATAAAGCGTGTAAAAAGCGGAGTTTTTTTTGTTATTTTTTTCTATCGTCGTATTAGGGTGGTAAATACATAGTTTTTTTTCTTAAATAATAGTGTATACCATTTTATTTTAAAACACGCTATAGTACGCAAGGCTTCAAATTATTATTTTAGCAAAAACTATGGATTTACCACCCAAACTCGACGATATTTAAAAAATAATAAAAAAAAAATTGTCGCGTTTCTTTGCGAAATTTTTATTTACATTGTGTTTGTAGTCACTTAAACTACCACCAGGCTTCATTTTCGGTAGCACTCTTGATATACCCGGTATATATACCCATAAAATAACGCTTTTTTCCCAGAAAGTGTTATCAGATCACCCATATTTCGCCTTGTTTGTTCTGTCTCACGATGGGTAGGGGGCGAGCCTATCACCATATCGGGCACAAATTTCTGACTCCGGGCTGATATGGCAATAGAAAAATCCAATATCAATTTCCCGATCGAATCCCGTTCGAACCCGAGACCTTTGCAATTACACTGTAGTACTACTGCGCCACCCAGGCAGTACAAAGTCACCGAACTTAATAGCCATACAATATATAATCACCCGTAACTTGTGGTTTTCATTGAATTGAGGTTGATCAAGTATATATTTTTGAAATTGTATCGAATAATTGCTATGTATTTGATGATAAATGAAGTGGATTACAAATATAATTTCCATCGTGGTTGTCTGTGCCTTTTTACCATCACACCATCCCTCACCATAGTCACCGTCATATACTGTGAGCTTACCGTTCCGTTCTCAGCGTTCTTTTTTTACTACGCACATGCAAGCTTATGAACTCCCTGCTTCGGTGTTACCTGAGCGCTATGACTTGGCCTTCTTCATAAGAGGCTTAAAGAGAGTATTCGTCTCGCGGTAGACAACGGCTTTTTTATGCCCCTGGCATTGCAGAACCCATGAGCAGCGGTAGCCGCTTACCATAAAGTAGACCGCTAGATCGTCTACCGTTAAAAGCAATAAAAGAGTTATTCCAAGAGATTTTTCTCATTAGTGTAATAGCGGTCTGTATTTCTTTTCTTCCTTGCTTTCTAAGCTTCACTCAAAGGATCTAACAAAATCACTGCTAAAAAGGACTTCATGCATCTCAATAAGCTTTCATAGTTAACTATACTTTTATCAGTATCATCTCTTGTATAATCCGTCCATAATTTCTATGGTTTAATCTTCTCTTTTCTTAATGAACAACTTCATCTTCGTCCCTTTTACTTTCTTGTGAATGCCGAACCAAAAGATTTCCTTTTGAGACATGTATACAAGTGACATCGCATTTACAAGTTGGCAGGCAAACCTTCCTTTATGTATCCACATGCTTAGCTCCAACTTATACTATTCAGTTAAAGAACTATTAGTTTATCTAATTGCTTGTCTTATAAATATTTGGTTCCGTTCAGGATGCGTGAAGAGTTGGCTAGCCAAGACGTCCCGTCGTATTTATTCGAACCATTCTTTATCTACATATCGACATCGTCATCTTTAATTTTTTTACTTGAGATCAAAGTACATACTCGTATTGACATTATGGTCGCTTTGCCGTAATTACAGGAAACGGTCTTAAATAATCTTTGCTATATCTTTTCACATTTAAACATATTCAGAATTGCGAACATTGAACTTAGAATAAACCTACCCTCGCTTACGATATCACATTCAGAAAGGAGTTAGGCTTCAGCCACGACAAAATAAAATCTGCTATTGCCAATACTCGAGTTATTTCCAAAACAAAACGTGACAAAACCTTGAGTGTAAAAATATATACTCCACATTGACACTAACAAGACGGGTCACGTTCCATCTCGATGCTACAGTATCATACCGTTTTTGCTAGGTCACCGAGTTCGGAACTCTTAAAATATGCTTTAGGAAGCAACTGGTATGTATTTCTTCGCTATATTTTGCAGAAATAGATCTCGTGTTGGAATGATATTTTTATTTGTGTTATTCAAATAATGCTCGACGGATGAATGAAGTCCGCTCGGAGCGAAACAATTCAAGCATGTACCGGCTGAAATTTTGCTGTATTAAAGTTGGAATGTGTTTCAATAGTGTGATAACTTTCTGTGATAGACTCACCTAATTGCACACTATGTAATATAGTAGAAGATGTACATCACATCCTTATGGAATGTGTCCGGAACGAAAGAGAAAGAGATATATTGTTGCCTAAGTTAAATTATAATATCGGTGTATGTAATAGTATGCTCGCTTTACCTTCTTCAAAGGAAGCGGGCCTATTGTATAAAGTAGCTAAAGCGGCATTTATAAATAGATCTTAAATTACTGTCAAATGTATGTGCAATGAGGGTGGCATAATCAATTCCTGATTAAACCCTCTATAATCAAATAAATAGAAAAAAAAAAACTTTCTGTGATACATCTAGTCATTTTGAAATAAAATGAAATGTATATTTTAGTCATGTAGGCAATTAAAGAGCTCTTATGACAAGTCAATACACATAGAACTTAATCCTTATATACAAAATACTTTCTATACTTAGTATTATTTATATTAATTTCTAACTATAATTTATTTATTTAATTTCTTATTAGTAATTTATTTAAAGTATTAGTAACTACTTTATGGTAATTTATTTTTCAAATATATACATAATTTGTGTTAATCTAATTAAATTAAATTAATTAGTGGACCATAAGTATTACTAAAACGGTGCATAGCGGTTTATTGTTTGTTTAGTGGTTGATCTTATAAACTGTGTGCTGTGAGGATTAGTGTTCCTAGTTTGAAAATTTTTATTCGATTAATCCGCCCAGTTAGCGTCCGTTGCCATTTATTTTTGATGAATATTAATTAATTTTATTAAACAACGTGGATGGACGATCTAATCAAGGTTGTAGAAAGTTGATTGTTGTAAACTGCATCCAATAATACAGATATTTTTAGTAGTGGACTTTGTTTAATTATATACTGTCTGTGCCTGAAGATGGTAAATTAAATATATTATATTTTTGTATTTAATACAAAAAAAAAGATGAAAAAAAAAAACTCATACAACATAAAAACAATATAGGCAAATATAAAAAGAAGGACGTAATTTCACGCATCTGTTATACTTATTCACGCAATAAGGTAAAATGATATAACACGGTCATATCAAAAAGGCGAAATTTTATATTCATGCACACATTCGGACGTAACCCACTTCTGGTGGCGGCTTTATGCAAATAAATTCAATAATAACTTTTATAGATGTGTTTGTTTCCACTCGTACAATAACTCCGTGTCGCGATCTTGGGCTGTTCAATTTGCTTCCTTTTCCACCTGCTTTTGAAATAAAATTTGCAATAAAAATACTCAATTTATGAATTTTTTGTTTGTGTACTAATTCTGTCAAGTTTGGATAAATATGGGCATTTAGTGTTGAAGATTTGTGGGTATAGATAAGATTTTATGCCGCTGTGTTAGTCACATAGTGAGTAACGCTTAAATGTTTAATTGCTTTAGGCATGTCATAATAATGACTTTCATTTTTTTGTTGTTGCAATGAATGGCGAAAAAATCCGACATAAAAATATCCATATAAAAATAAAATAAATAAATAAATAAGACAATTGGAGTAGGTTTAGTTATTTGTTTGTATCAACATTATGTATAGTTTATACGAAATTACGCTCGGAATGGCGATCGCTGTGTTGAACATCTTGTGATGGAAATATGGCCGACGAACTAGGGATAGCACTACCTTATGTACATAGTATACATTGTATACTTGCTGTATATTAAAGCCATTCATTTTATTCACTACACCTACATTGAAACCGCAGACTGGTTTCATTACGTCACGCGAGCACACCGTAGACATAATAAAACTTGAGTACTTGTACTTTTCAAATAACCTCGCAAATTAACTTTAAACAATTTTTGAAACTCCTCTTTTGAATTGAATATTAAAAGCGCATCTTCCTCATTCAGTAGACGCATAATAAAAATATCAACGTCGCCCGTTCATGTCTCTTGCTCCCACGGACCCCGACTGCGGAGATCAAAGTGCTCAAATCTTGTTGAATTCTTTTTGAGTCAACCAAAAGTACATTTAGCAACTTTGATTCATTAAAACGCCTATCCTTTGTACGCAACGCTTTATATGAGGGTCCTTTCAGTTTGCGTCCAAGTTACAAGTGAGAGCGTAATTTAGACTTGTCTGTAATTAAATGGACGGTTTTGGATGTAAGTGGTTAATGTCGAGTTTCTGTGGTGCAATTTTATAAGATGAATGTTTTTTTTTTTAATTTTTGTTTAGTAAAAGGATCTAGCATAATCCTCAGGGCCAGTTATGATATATTTTTTGATGTTCTATAGGACAAGAGCAGCAGCATAATTATTTACTCTTCGAGGCAAGCTAACAAATAAGCTAATTTCGGTCCTTCCTGAGTTTTTATCTAGATTAGCACAGTTGTACAGCTTTATTGAAATAGCAGTAATAGCAGAATAATCACAAATAAGACATAAGATATCGATTGAAATGGTATTAATTCAAACACATAACTTCAAATTCTTTTAGATAGAAATGGTGCATTGTAAAGAATTAAGTTATTAATAAGCAGAATAACACCACAGCAATATTTAATAATATTATATTACAGATTTATACAAGTTTACGAATAATATAGGCCCAGTTGCTTTGATCAATGTGTGTTTAAGATCAACCCGCTCCGCTTATAATTTCAGCCCATAATTCTCACCTAGCCTTAATAGACCATTCAGCTAGCATCAGCGAACGCTTCGGCGCTTAAAGTTAACGAGCCAGATTTTCTTTTATAAATACCTCATATATAATTTCCTAGGCTTTAAAACTTCTATTAAAACTTTTAACCGTGCGTGTAAACATAGACGGAATTTAGAATTAAACACGAAATGCAAATATAAACTGAAGAAAACGATTTTTTACACTTTGTTACGCGAAATAGATTAATTATTATGCTTTTATCTTCTATTCTTTATAAATTATACGTATTAGAGACAAAGCAAAGTAGTAAAGTCCACCAACCCGCATTCGGGTCGCGTGATGGATTATATTGCTTAAACACTCTCAGTAGTACTCTCAATTGTAGAGGAGGCACTGTCCTCCTCTACAATCGAGAGTCTGTGTAGGGTTAGACCATATCGGTTCGAAAAGCGGTTTCCACTAGAGAAGAACGTGGAGGAAACTCTAGTGTTGCTTTTTAAAAACCAGCTTACAATACAGTGATTATTACAAAACTTACAAGTTGGTTTAAGCCATCCATCCATCAGCCAAAGGAAGTCCACTGCTGAACATAGGCGTCCCCCAATGATTTCCACAGAGACCTGTTGGAGGCAGCCTGCATCCAGCCACGTCCCGCGACCTTTGCCAGGTCGTCTGACCACCTTGTGGGTGGACGTCTTACGCTGCGCTTTCCACTACGTGGCCTCCATTCGAGAACCTAAATTAAATCACAGCAGTTCGTTAAAAATTCGTTGTAACTTTACAATAAATATTTTTGATATGAATATGTTTACATTATATAATATAGCTGAGTAGAAGGTGCAGAATATAACTGAGTGATGCGAAGTCGCCCAGAATGAAGAACCAGTAAACTTTGTTTCGCCAAAACATTGCAGTGAAACGATACAACAAAGCTGTTATTACACATCAGTGTACTTTGAAATGGTACAGGCGGTTCGGTGCTGGACGATTTGTTCTATTATAGTTAAGACTATTTGGAACGTAATTGAATTACTATTTTGAAAACCAACCCTAATATGTGGTCGTTGACTCAGTCCAGACTGTAAATGGCAAATAAACAAAGCATATTTATTTACTCCTATTTTGCACTGCACAGAGAAACAATAAAGAAATTACATAAGAATGGTACAAGTGGCAGCCTTATCATACTAGGTTATTTCTCACAGGCAACCATGTTTATATAGGAGAAAGAATATATATAAAACAATTTTATTCTAGACAATTCACCCTCAATGTATTAGAAAGCTAGTTGAAAAACGATAAGTGAATAAAAATTGAATAATGACAAAAATGTTTAAGCAAATAAGCAGAATACAAACTTAAAACTTAACTGAAAACGACTATACCATTTCAGTAGCGCCAGACTTGCACACGTCCAATCAGCAGTTGAAAGTCAAAGAACCCATTCATCTCTCTTCGGCCGCGTTAACGATGCAATAACTTTGCATCGCCACACTAAAAAATATGTTTCGAAACGCGAAAAAAAAAATAAACATAAAAAGCCAACAATGCTAGGTTGGTTAGCGTAATATTTTTGCTCTGCGCCCTCCTCTTTCAAGAGGGTCTCGACTTACCCTCCCGCAAAAGCCCGGGGTTAATGAGACCGCTTGCGCCATTTCAGCGTAGTTTTTTTCGTTGCCAAACAAAACATTAACATTTGAAGTGAAACGCCTAGGATTCCAGGCGTAATTTTAAGCACTGCCGTCGACTGCGTCTATAATGTCAAGGAAATTGAAATGTTAGACCTGTTGCGGGTGTTTTTAGTGTCTACGTATGGGTTAACTTTTGTCGTTTTTCGTTTGTCTTTTCCAGTCTGTGTCGCTTAAGCCTAATAGGCTGAGATTTTCCTTTGTTGTGGGTCGTTCTGAACTCTTCTCATCATGCTGGCACAGTTCTAGTTGGTGAAATTACTTTATCGTAGTAATTGAGTATCAATGTAGGTAAGGTTTTTTAAACCAATTATTTCTGGTGTCAGGAACAGAAATAACCGACGGTTTCCACCCTTCCATCTAATACTTGAAAAATAAAACTAGACAACTTCAAAATACCTCCTGAGTGACCTAATAAATGTGACTTTTTTCAATTGCAATACCATGACAATACATATATGATAATGTCTTTAAAAATAAGCAATAACAATGATTTTATAATGACGTCAAAACAATATAACAATCAACAAATCCCAGCAGACAGATCCTCTTATTTACATGACTAATTTCGAAACGCAATAAATGAGTTGATTCAACGGGCTTTCCCCCGTATGCATGGCACTTACGAAGCGGTTACAAGTACCGACGTAGCCGAGCATTTTATTCCATGGAACAAAAAACACAATAGCTTATGCCAACCCGTCGCTCCGCTAGAAGTTTGCTTATTAAAATGACGAGGTATCATCAAAATAACAACATTGTTTGCAAGCCTAATGACTGTCGCCATTTTATACGTTAAACTTTGTCAAATGAAATATTCAGAAAGTACTGTTGAGGCATTTTAAAACTTACTTTTTGCCGTACATTGTTACCGTTCGTTTTCAAACGATAAAAGTCATTTACATGTAATACTTTTCTCTTTTATTTATGATAATGTGTTTGTAAGTGAGTTTGTGAATGCTTGAGCGTTTCTTTATTGTGTACTAGTTTAAGTATCTTTATGAAATGTTAATAAAGAATGAAAAGTTTTTACGGTGTTCCTCTCTGACGATATTCACGTCGCGTCGTTGAGAACCCGTTCAAGAGACATCTATTATTATAGACATACGTAGGATCCCGACATTTACGCGGAAATAAACTTTATTTCGGTCTTTTCTTGAAATCAAAAATAGAATATATATTTTCCTTATAAATTTACTCGCAAGTTTAGTCTATGGGATTGCTAAATAGAATAATATCGAATCTTTGATTTAGTTTTCAACGCAAAAGTGCGATGCATAATTGCTTCAATTAGTAACTTCATTAGGCATAACACAAAGTTGATTGTATCTATTTTTTTAGTCTGATCTTTGCCGTGTTTATTTATTGAATTGTTTCACTTGCGTCAAAGGACAAAGGGCTAACAAACCTAGTCATTTGGATAATTCTTGGCTATCTGACAGCATATATCATACATTTATACCAGGAATACGTTTAACTGAACGGATACGAACCAAGAGATTACCAAAATAGGTTAATATAAAACAAAATTCACGCTTCCTTGCGCAATATAAAAGGATTCGGCCATTTCTGGTTGACAGTTTTATTGAGTGCGTACCTGGGTAAGCTTTCCATTGATCCTCGGGTTGTCACTCTGAATGACGTCACAGCTGCCTCCTCCGACGTCAGACCTGGTTTAATATCAAACGAATTTTTTTTTTGTGTATTGTGTAGACTTTCTTTTATTTACTATCTTCGAAACACTGAAAAGAAGTTCGTTTCAGTACACAAAGGAAAATCAATGTTATTTTTTATATATATTCCTTGGTGGCTTTAAGTCAGTGACGGTAACACATTGTAACATTGAAGTTAATATATCTTTAGTATCTTTTTTGTTGTTGGTATAAATGGCTAGACGCGCGTGCCATTCGCCTTAGCCAGTAGCGAAATCAAACAACGCCTTGAATAAAAAAGCAATGCTTGGTATTCAACTGCGCTCGCCTTACTGAGGCATAATATGCTAAGTATCAATATATCCAGTAGTTACTCTGGCTATAATTTCCTTCAAATCAGAACACAACAATGCATTTACACTGCTGTTTGGCGGGAGAAATAGACATTGTGGTGGCACCTACCCACGCGACCTATCACATTTGAGAAATCTAGCACCATATACTTAAATCACGGCTATATATAGATAACAGTCTCTTCCTAAATGGTAATTAACAGCCACTTGTTAATATTCCGGACTACACTGCACCTAAACTTCAGGTGCAATTTACTTTGCCTTACCAGAAAAAACAAGCTTCAATATGCGACCGAAAGCCGTTTTTAATATTCATGAAAGGAAATATTATGAAGTCATTTTGCACTGCTTTCATGCGAATTATGTATGTCGCTTGGTTTTTTATGAGGGTGCGTACGAAAAATGCATATTTTTATTTCATTCATGTACATTCAACTAAAGCTTGGGTTTAACATAATCCGTGTCATTATAGCGGCCATTTCGAGCCCAGATTTGGGTCCATTATGGCCAAGACAAATTAGTTCATTACCTTATTCCACAAAACTGTACTTTAACCGACGTAAGCTGGTCCCGCCTTCAATCTTAACACCGCACAGATTGTGCTCTCGGTTATTGATAGGAGAGGTCAAGTTATAGTGGGAGTTCCGGCGTCCCACTCTCGCCAAAGGTGTTTTGTTTCGTATAAAATTATTATATTCCCAAGTTGTTAAGTTTAAGATTCAAGTAGTTATAACAGTTAACCTACTTCAGTTTATGCATTTTCAAGTAACGTTGAAGAGGGTGGTGGTACGGACGATGTTATTCAAGTTGTTGTTAATGTGTGTTGTTTTAATGATCGCATGTTTTGATTTATTTAATCGTTTGAGAAAACTGTATTATTATCATATCATACATACATAAACTCACGCCTTTTTCCCGGAAAGGGTTAGCAGAGGTGTAACTAGGACGCCCACATTTCGCCTCGTATTTGCGTCCCACTATGTTATTGGGGCGATATGGTATCGCCCCAATAACATCATAAAGTTTTGATAAGAATAATAGGAATATACTTTGGTTTGTGCACTGATAACACCGGGATATTGGGGACTTTTAAACTAATTAAAGTAAAATCGTAAGAATCACAGCCCACAGGGTAAATACCAAGGAACACGTAAAAATGGAGACTTTGAATATTATATATTATACATTCATAAATACATAGGGGCTACTATGTACTACATAGTCAGCAAAAATACTAAATTATTATAGAGCTCTTGTCTTTAGAAACCTCTACAACAAAGGCAGCCAAATACACTTGATTTATAATTATATTAACATAAAATAGTTTACCATTCACATATAAAGAAATACTAGCGAGGGTTTTTCAAAATACAACCCTTAGGATTCACCTGTGCAAAAATTATCTCTATTGAGCGTAAAGCACGTGCCCGGCGCTCGTTATGGGTTAAAAATGAAAGCCGATTGTGATGCTTGTGCGTAAAAATCACATGACGTCATATGCAGAATCTTTCGCCTAGGTTAGAATAGTACGATGTGGGTATGGGGTGTCTACATTGGAAGCCTTGTATTTATGTCAGCGCATATAGGTATCTCTAAAGGGCACGGGCCTTCTCTACAATCGTGAGTGCGATTGGTAGGTTAGGCCATATAGTGCACAATGCGGGTTCGCGAACTTTACTTATCATTGAAATTCTTTAAAATCGTTATGGTATGCAGGTTTTCTCATGATGTTATAGTGCGTGATGTTTGACTCAATACACACAACTTTGAAGAGGTGTGAAATCCCAGGGGGATTTGCACCCACTCTCACCGTGAACATATTGGCAGCCGCGTCTGGTCCATTACCAACAAACCACCACACATTAATCATTATCCATAAAAAATGGATTGGTACTTACTCCACCATGATGGAATTACGAAAACACGTTCTAGCACCTCAATAACAATATCACGAACAATAAAGACCACAGAATTAAATCACACAATTTCTACAACTGAAACTATGTTCTGAAACATTCAACCTAGTGCAGAACTAAAGCAGAAACACCTAACACTGAGCTAACTCAATTCCCGGTGACACGCATAAATTAATACCCCAGTCGCTGTATATTAATGAGTTTAGTGCGCCATTAGAAACGCAGAAAATTGGCAACGTGTAATGTCCGATCGTATATCACACGCAACGGTACAGTTCGGAAAACGGCACTTAGCGTACATTGTTACGCGACTTTATAGTTTCACAGAAGTCGCACAAAGCGAACATTAAGTACGCAAATATACTGCGGTTAACTGGGTTTATTTATTTGTAGGCACTATCGAGTGTTGCGTTGTTTGGTTAGTAGAACCCATTTTCATGTGTGGGTGAATTACTCCTTGTATTGGGCATCCGGCAATCTCACTCACCTAATGACTTCTGTTGTCGGTTGCTTTTTTTATTACAATGAATGGCGAGACGAGCATGCCGTTCGCATGATGGTAAGCGGTACGACCGCTCCTAAACAGTAGCAAAATCAAACAACATCTTGAATTACAAATGAATTAGAAAGCAATGTATGGCATCACTGTTCGGTGTTGTGTGAGGTGATAACTAGCAAGGGAGGGTCTCGCGATTTGATACGATGACCCGCCCTGTGCTGGTTTAGTGTGGATGAAGAGGGATGTGATGATGAACGTATGCTCGAAAAATAAAATGTATTAAATTATTTAAAATTAAAATTTAAATAAATAAACTGATATATTTTCTAGCGATCACCTGTCTACAATAAGAATTTTACCACTTAAAATATGAAAAATATTTAAGCTCGTAATGTAACAAACCTAAGTTTAAACATGTTGTAGAAAATAAAGCAAGTAGTTTGCTTTCCGGAAAGTAGTCGATTGTGACTCTTGTATCATAACTTCAATGACATAAGTTGTTTTACAATACAAAGATCGAAAAGATAGGTACCCACGGCGCCACAGATAATAAAAGTTTTACACACGGCCTCGCCTCGGCAGCAATTTATATACATCGAAGTGTTAGGCGCGTAACGGAACGCATCAGTAAAAATGCCTATTGGTTTTAGGGTTGTACCCAAAGTCTTTTCCTTGTTTATACTGGCTTGCCTATATGTAAGTCAGTAAATTACATCTGATTATATTTGATATGATGTGCGGCCAAGATTTGACATATTACTTTCTTATTACACACACATTAAAATAAAACTATTTTTACGAGATTTATCGCGGTTTTTGGTATTTAACTAAATTGCTTGTATTAAAATCCTTAAAAATTAGTTTTATTTCATTAGAGAATTAACTTACGACTAGCGATTATCATCTATCGCCATTAACTATAATTTAAGCCGTCTCAATTCGTCGTGCATAGCAGTCTTAAACTATAAAAACGTTAGCGTAATCAATGTAAAATGATTTGACATAATATTTAAGAAATATTTTCGAAGATTCTTTCAGTTACCGAAATTTCCATTGTGTCTACCCCTTTAAATATCATTCAATATTTGCATCATTCAACAAAACCTTTTCCGAAATCTAATATCTTTGCCATACAACAAAACTGCTTACTTAACCTACATTCTGTCGCCACCGTCACCTTTAGAAGAGATTAAGTAGCATTTCCGGGCTTTCGTCAATGAATGGTATGGTTGTGCACACCCCTAGTCGCATGGCAAACAAATTAGGTCGCCAGCACGCGCGCGATTTGTCATTCGCATTTTTAATGATATTGTAAACGTTGACAGATCCGCGTTTGTTCTCAAATTATCCAGCTTTAAATTGTCTCTGTTTTTGTTTTATTGATTTAGGCTGATTGAAATGATACTCTGATATACTGAAATTAGGGTCGGTTTTCGGTAATAATTTGAAAAACATGGACAGTATTGAGACCCAAGACTGACAATCCTGAGTTTCTTTTCAGTATATCAGATTTCTATTTGTCAAAATGAATTTGTTACTCCAGGATTTAAAGACAAATATTAGTGCCTGGTATGGGTTTAAGCTGCAATCTATCCACATCTTGGTGTAGAATTAGGCCCGGCGTACTGTGTTACACTAGTATCACTTCTACCTAGTTCTCCGAGGATAGATTTACGTATGTACATATGTAGTATTCTTAGATATGTCTCACTGCATGGCACAAGCCTCCTCTATAATCGAGAGTACGATTGAGAGGGTTAAGGCCATATAGCCCACCACGCTGGCCTAATGCGGGTTGGCGTTAACTTTACATACTATAGAAATTCTTGTAAATCTCTATGGTATATAGGTTTCCTCACTATGTTTTCCTACACCGTTATAATGCGTAGTGATTGACTATTAATACCTTGTGCCCTAGGATTCGAATCTGGGACCACCGTGAACATGTTGGCAGCCTCGTCTGGTCCGTTTACCAACAGGCCACCACGCACTCCTTTTCATAGATCTTAGTTCCCTAGAACCGTCTTTAAATCCCAACAATTTCCTTCATAAAAAGAGTTAAAAATGAACGGTAATATTAATAAATATAGAGATAAATCACACAGAAGGCGTAGATTTTACTTCAAGTAAAGACCAGGATTCATACACGACACCTAAATATTTACACTGGCTTGCGCTAAGTACAGACGCCAACATTGTTACTACGAAACCGCTGGAACAAAGCAAAGCATTGTAAACTTTAATTGCCAGGAAATAGCGTTTACATTCGCGCGAGTTATTTTGGGGAATATAAACAAGTACTAATACGCGTATTCGAAATATTTCGTCGAATGACGAGCGACAAGTTTATATGGGGACGTTAATTTTGAAATACATATTAATCTTTTATGATCGTGTATCAATCGTTGGCTCGGCCAATATAAATGTTTGCCATGACAAAATAACTATTATGTATTAAATTTGTGAGTTTTGACGAACTATTTATAAATGTCTTGAGTTTCTCATCACCCAAGTAGACCTATCAACTCTAGTCGCGTGAATTTTGTAATAAGAATTTAAAAACTACTGGTCTAAGATGTCTCTCGAATATTACGACAATTATTAAGTGTGCCACGTCACCATTTTAGAGATCTTCGCTGTTACTTTTTACCATTTTAAGGTATCCAGAATGAGTGCATGCATATTCAGTTACTTGCTCCATTACATGCTAGTGAATCTTAATTAAATTACAGAATCGGTTAACTTTGTACCGAATTGAACCAAAATTATTAAATAAATAAATTTAAAATATCACCAACAAAATAAATATTGAGACAGCAGAATAAAAAAAAAATATATTTTCCATTCTCCACTTCTGTAGGTGATTGTACCCAAAGCAAATAATGTCGAAATGCCCTAAAATAACACAAAAGCGGGCGATGCAATTGTCAGTAAGTACAAAAGGTTTTAACAAGGTTTTTTGTTTTTTTTTTCACGTTAAGTTTCGTCGGTCGCTGGCAAATATTGCGATATTTGTAATTGCGCATGCGCGGTGCTTAAAGAATTTCCATTAAGACTACTCCGTACTGACTGAGATTAAATACAAGTGTAGAGGTATGTTTGTTGAAGGTTTACGAAGTAAGATCTTTATACACAGGTTTAATACTTATTTATATTATTTTCAAAATGTAGATGCATGTTTTTTTAAATGTTCACTAAATTCTTCTTCTTCTGCTTCTACCTGGCGTTCGACCGATGCCAGGTTCCGCCTTCCGGCTAATTCTTCACCATTTCACCCAATCTTCGGCATCGTCAATAGTAAGGCCATTGACCCTCATATCTTCCTTGACTACAACTAGCCAGCGCTTCTTTTGTCTACTCCTCGGTCGAAGTCCGAGAATATTGAGGCACAGGCACACATTCCCGACGTATTCCTGGGGTTTCCTAACTCGTAACTTGTATATGTTGACTAACGTCAGGCATATTAGGAAAAACTTTATGAGCAATTTCGTTACTAGTTTTTGTGTTATGCCCGGGCTGCCTCTCCCAAGGTACGCCACAGAGCCTGCTCAGCTGCTTTGTGCATCCAGTCGCTGTCGGTGCTCTTGTGCAAGTCGTCCCGCCATTTGTCCAGAGGACGTCTCACGCTTTGTTTGCTGGACAATCATATAGATTTTTGATAAATAGGTGGAAAATCAATAGGTTAATTGTTATCAAATCTAATATCTTCTGTACTCCAACAGTAAACTGTTAGCAGGATCCAGTTTGAGCTGCAATTATGGTACTGCGATTTTAACGACCTACAGAATGACTATCACCTTAGCAGCAAATGGCTGTTACTTCTTTATGTTCCTTTGGTAATTATGAAAGGCTGCAAACGCGCTGTCTCCGCGCTTTGGGGAAAATATGAAGGCGTGGTTACAGAGATATTGATTTCACCTTCTACATGTCTTATAATGCTTTTAATGATTACCAAAACAACACAAAGAAGTAATAGCCATTTGCCGCCAAACCGATGTTCCACAATGTTATTTGCTCCATAGTATTGTACACGGGTGTATATCGGGTAATGGGCCGTTTAAACGCGCGCCGCTGGCGGCTTGTCGTAATTCTCAGTCGTTACGATTGTAACTGGCGAAGAATACACTCATTTTGGACTGCAGTGTGTCTGCCATAAGCTGTAACGTCATTTGTTGTGATGTTAAAGTAAATGCGTCGCGCGGTGTGGTTTGCATTGTATTCGGAGTAGGTAAAATGAAATGTTACTACGCTTAATGCTTACGTTTATAAAAATGTAATGTCATGCTGATCCACCGCTTTGGTTGTTAAGCCATCAAGTTTCCACTGCAGCTTCTAATTAGGGCGAAGAAATTTCACATATCTTTGATTATTTTGAATAATCCACTAATCCTGGATCTTATGACACACGTATGTTTCTTCACTAATTTATATGCGAGTGATACTAATACCTTCTAAAAACATGTAAATGCTTAGTAAGTTATCAAAAATGTAGGATCTATATTAACAAAAGAATACTTTTTTTTTATAAAATTGTTAATACCGTCACGCACCATTGAAAGGGGTACCCATTGTATATGAACATAATATAACGTGCTCAAAAAGTCAAGTGATTAAAAACCACCCGCTACACATTTGATTCACAATAACACGCGTACAGTTTCGTTTCTCGTAATGGTTGGTTCTTTTGTTTCTTTTAGACGCAATCGTAAAGTTGGCGCGTGGGTCGTGAAACGTCATAAATCGCTCGGCGGCTGCGGGCGGGATGAGTGCGCGTGCGTACACACATTTGTGATTCTTCGTCGATTTTTGGATGTGCTATTGTGATTGATTTTTGGTTCATTCATTTTGTGTTGAGTTTTAGAATGTGCGTCTCTAATTATTTTTTATACTTTTATTTCTAAGTTTGTTCTTAATTATATGTGTATATGCAAAGACGTTGTTTTTGCATAATTACTATATTAGTATGACCAATTTTAATATGATGGAATGAGAGTTAAATACATTTCATTTCATGTCATTTCATTTCAGAACATCAAAGTTCCGTTATGTTGTACTCGGGATCGAATTTGTGCTTATAACTCATTGTAGCATGCAGATGGCACTGGCGGTAGTTCTCTGATATGTTAGAGGCCGCCTTTATTAGGTACCACTGCATTGTCAATTTCTCCCGCCAAACAGCTGTGTAAATGCACTGTTATGTTTCGGTTTGAAGAACATTGCAACCAGACTAACTACTGAACGTATTGAGACTTAGCATCTTTTGTCCCAGGGTGGAAAGCGCAGTGAAATGCCAGGCATTGCTTTGTAATTAATGGTAGGTACTGTTTGATTTGCTACTGTCCATGAACGGTCGTATCGCTTACCAGGCGAATGGCCAGTGAATTTGGTATGTGAAATAAAATAAATGCAAATACACTACGAACATTTTATCTATTTAAGAACCGCTTCTATCCACGTTGAATGTGGGTTGCATTTCCGAGTTAACTTAAGTAAATTGCACTTAAAGTGGCACTTGAGTGCGAACACACAAAGTAAGTGTAGCTCATCTGTTTCGGAAAATTCGAAAGGCTACAAACTAGTGCCTGGAGAAAATGGTTTTTATGAATTATAGAAAACATGGTCTTTGGAAGTCGCTGGTTGTTTTTTAGATCGCCCTTGTAATTTATAATGAGTAGTAGACATTCTGTATCTGATAATAATAATGATGATGATGACACAGTATGAAAGAACAGAAGGTCAAGTATTGATTACACAGTATCAAATTAATTTGACATGGATTGAATTTTTTCAGGTATCTGGATCTGGATCAGCCCATATACGTCCCACTGCAGGGCACGGGCCTACTCTACAATCGAGAGTACGATTGAGAGTGGTTAGGCCATATAGTCAGGTATAATAAGTAAAAATAGTCTCCCATAGTTTTTAATAGCCACGACACAACGCTCGATTTTAGTGCGGGGTCAGGACATATGTGACTGTAGATGTTTTTTTTTTATTAATTCATTTTATTTAAATCTCCGTAGGTGCATACATACAAATATGCTTGTGGTTATAGAATAATTTTAACTACACGCAAAAATCGTGGCATTTGCAACAGGCGGTTAGAATTCCCCCTCTTTGCCTCCCCACCCCTTTCCCTCCCAGATGAGACGAGTTACACCAACGACCCATTGTTCCCTCTTCAATAGAGTATCCTTTAAGATGCGGGGAAGTGATTCTTTTGTGCGCCCCTGTGTAGATTGAATGTTCTGGAATAGGCAAGATGTTTCAGTGACGTGAGTTTTTCGTAAGATTTAAGGGAGTCATGTGTGTATTGATAATCAATCACCACGACCTAAAATGGTGAAGGAAAACGTTATGAGGAAACCTGCATACTATAGCGATTTACAATTCCGTATTAGGCCAGTGTGGTAAACTATATGGCCTAACCACTCTCAATCGTACTCTTGATTGTAGAGGAGGCCCGTTCCCTGCAGTGGGACGTATGTGGGCTGATACATATTACAGATACAGAAAATATAATTTTATACTGGCGATATAAAGTGATAACATATGAAAATATGTGTAATAGTATATTTAAACTTAGCTTAAAAGAAGCTAAAGTAGACGGGCAAACTGTTTTATAGTTTTTTGGCGGTTCGTCCCAGCTTTTCCTGGGTGCTTATATTGTTTGTTTCCACTTGACACCAGAATCAATTTATTTTTACAAACTGGGACATTCTGTATATGTATTATACATATAAACCTTCCTCTTGAACCAATATGTGCATTTAAATAATCGCATCAAAATTCGTTGCGCAGTATTAAACATCTAAGCATACATAAAGACAGACAGCCGGGATGCAAATATGTTTTATATCATGTAGTGATGACGTGCAGTAAGAACATCTGGTTCAAGCCGAGGTGACTGTTAAGCATGTACGTAGTATAAACCTAAGTTTTTTTTTAATTTTAGCAAAAATATGGATTTATCACAAATAATATTTAAAAAACACAGAAAAAATCGCGTTTCTTTTAGAAATGTTTAGTAATTTAGTTACATTGTGTTTTACACTGTATATATGATAATTCCACTGCAAATTCCACCATGCAGTACATTTCAATGAACAAAGCCTAATTGATTCTTCTCGCTCCACTGAAACCGCCCAATATAGTAGTTGGGAACACGTAAACCACAAACCGTTTGATAGATCAAGGGTGTGGTTAAAGTTGAAGTTACCAACCGAATGAAACTGCGATGATAGGCACTATGAAATTGTGATTCTGTTAGCCGACACATGTGGTTCTGTTTATTCAATTTAGTATAGAGTTAAGACAGGAAGTAAATCTTCTGAATGTAATTAATCCAAGACATATATTAACACTCGTAATTATTATTATGTTGTAGATTTAAGGTTTATTATTAAAATTTATTAGTTGACCACTGAATATTGATAAAAAAGAGAAGTTTTTAGGATATCCTTGTGGAAGGTAGAGAATAAGATGTAAGGTTGTATAATTTTTCTGAGTAATCAGACGCAAAATTTTGAAGAACGTTAATCATTTCCACTATTCATTCTATCTCTACCTTACCAACTTTCTCAAAAACACCGCACGGTAAACCACGAAGAACCTTTTGGATAAACATAACAAAATCCCCGTGTTTTAAACTTTGAAATCAAATATGCAAAATATAAAAGTTATTTGTGGAAATTCTCACGGCGACGTCGGGCCCGTACGGTATAAACATTTTCACATTTCCCGGAGCAGAAAATGTGTTGCCAGCGGATCTCAGAAATTTCCGCGTACGAGACCCGACGACCGCGGGAACCTTTATCCCTCAGTAAGTTATATGGGATGTCAAACTCGCAAGGGATGACGCGACGATGATCATGTTTTAACGATTAAAGTTGAAAATAGCTTTGTTTAAAGCTATAAAAAATTAAAATTAATTATTTATTTATTTGGCTGGAAAATGCCTTCAAGCTCTTGCAGTGGAAAGGATTCGGCATCAACATCAATGGCGAGTATATAACTCACCTTCGATTTGCCGACGATATTGTAGTCTTGGCAGAATCGCTGGAAGACCTTAGCACTATGCTCGAAGACCTTAATCGAGTTTCCCAACAGGTGGGTCTTAAAATGAACATGGATAAAACGAAGATCATGTCGAATATCCATGTTGTGCCCACCCCCATTGGAGTTGGGGGCTCGACTCTCGAAGTTGTAGACGAATATGTCTATTTAGGACAAGTGGTCCGGTTAGGCAGGTCCAACTTCGAGAGAGAGGTCAATCGGCGAATCCAACTCGGTTGGGCAGCGTTCGGGAAACTTCGCGACGTCTTCTCGTCCAAAATACCTCAGTGCTTAAAATCGAAAGTCTTCGATAGTTGTGTGTTACCAGTGATGACATACGGCACCAAGACGTGGCCTCTCACTGTGGGCCTCATTAAAAGGCTCAAAGTCACTCAACGAGCCATGGAGCGGGCTATGCTCGGTGTTTCCCTACGAGATCGAATCAGAAATGAGGAGATCCGTAGGAGAACCAAGGTTACCGACATAGCCCATAGGATTGGCAAGTTGAAGTGGCAATGGGCCGGGCACATAGCTCGTAGAACCGATGGCCGTTGGGGCCGAAAGGTTCTCGAGTGGAGGCCACGTACAGGCAAGCGAAGTGTCGGACGCCCGCCTACAAGGTGGACGGACGATCTGACTAAGGTCGCAGGAAGTCGCTGGATGCAGGCCGCTTCCAACAGGTCATTGTGGAGATCATTGGGGGAGGCCTATGTTCAGCAGTGGACTTCCTGTGGCTGATATGATGATGATGATGATGATTTATTTATTTACCCAAATTTTAAGTCAGGGGTTTTGAAGACTACGCTTCTGGGTAACTGTGGATTTTAATTTGGAAGAAAACTATGGATGTTCTTTATAATGTACGGCATTTAATCTTGCCTGTATTCATTATTTATTATACTATAGCGGGATCAAGCTGCCTGATTCTATCCTTACAACTACTAAACTCCTATCCTTATACCTACTCCTATCCTACAACTACTAACTGTATTATTATTTTGTTACAGGTAAGCAACTACTTATATATTTTTCGGAACGTCTAAATCGAATGCGGGAGAAGGGTAAGTATTGAACCATTTTCTCACTCACCAAACGTAGTGAACGTACTACAAAGCTGTTTGGTTGATTGGGCAATGATTTTCACAATGTGGCTGGAAGCTGGCTGCAAATAGATCAGATTGAAATTCGTGATCAGTTGTGTTCAGTGGGTTCTACGGTACGATTACTTTAATAGACATTATTTTAAAAATGAGACTATTACACTAGTACCTATTACGTAATATTCATCAAAGTATTTGGTTGAAGCTAAGTGCTGCCATGTTTGATAACGACGACGGACGAGAATTAAAATTAAAAATAATTTATTTGTCTAGTGGTTCGTCTATTGCATATGCTATGCTGTATTAATTATTTTTTGCAGATAAAATTTAATATAGATATATTTTTTTCAGCCATTCACACAAATCTTGAACAAAATCTTGAAATAAAACTATTATTTAAGGATTTTATCGCGGAATAATCCGCGTAAATCTAAAAGAACCATTGAACTAAATCTTATTCATTTTATTATTTTTTTGCACAACAAATAAATCTAAACAAAAAAATATATAATTTCAATGACATCAGAGAATTTGCGGAAGTATCGCGAAAGGCAATCTCTTACCGACTTCTATGAAATGGAGATAATAGAAAGAGGAGGTTTCTTAGTACGTTCGTCTACACTTTTTATAAAAGGAATAATGTATTGTTTTAAGGAATTTTATATTTAAGAAATATCCAAACATTCTCCGAACTAACTTTGGCAAAATGTGAAAACATTTTTACTTAAGATAATATTTACATATTTCAGAAAGGCAAAAATAAAAGGCATATTATGAAAATTAAATTTTATTTATATTTTATACGTAGAGACGCAACTTAATTTTGTACTAACATTATATTTATAGAGTTTTTTGTTTAATCTTTTTATCACGTCGCGTCGCAACGCAGAAACTCGAGTTTTTAGATACAAAAAGTTTATAGGCCGAAGAGTGATACGGGATTATTCTTTTCCCTAAAATAAATTCAAAGTTCCTATCTGATAGATTGGATGAAGTATACATTTAAAAAAACTACAGCAGTGGTGCCGCGTATAAAATATACACACAAAAATGGTAGTACAAAGATTGTGTTAAGATGTCCAAATAAAGATATAATTAAGAAAAATCACTGCCTGTATCAAACACAAAGCTGTGGTCTCAAGTTCGAATACCGGGTCGTGCAAAATGGTATTGGACTTTTCTATTCATTATCAGCCCGGAGTCAGGGTTTGTGCCCAATATGGCGATAGGCTCGTACCCTATCACATCGTGAGATGGACAATACAAGGCGAAACCTAGGTGTCCTGGTTGCTCCTTTGTCTACAAATTCTGAGAAAAAAAAAACGTGAGTTTATGTATATATGTATGTATCTATTGAAAAAAATCCCTTCTACACAGATCAATAAACACAAACGAAGTTACCAAGCCAGTATGCAAGATGTTCAATCAAACATAATTGCTCACAAATTCACAACACAAACAGTTGAAGCTGAATTAACCGAAATCCTCTTAGGTGTGTCGCCACGTATCAATTAATGTTACTAATCAAAATGGCGGCGGGTAATCAAACGTTATTGCTTCGTTAATTAGATCGCATTTTCCACTGTTGCGCGTGTTTTTGTTTAATTACTGAGTTTTATTTTGAGAAGAAAATATTGTACGGAGTCCAGCCACAATTTAAATATTTTTAGCGTAATCGCAGCAGCTGACGGTCAATAATGGATATGTCGAATTAGACCCTAAGTCATAATGATAAATCCGGCTTTTCAGGTATATCATATATTTAACTTCATAGTTATGGTTGAATCAATATATATATTATTATTTTTTATTCTGCCCCGGCATAGTGGCCTTATTGCACCTGATGGTGAGCGCAAATGCCACCCAGGCAGAGTATCCATTTGCATCAGACGGAAGTTCCATGCCAATAGATACAATTATGCCAGCTTGCTAAGATGCCTCTTCACACTACGGCGGAAGGACCCAGGATTATAGGAAGGAGGAAATCTTTTGTAAATGTTTTTTGCTACTTAAATTTGATATTACATTATTTTATTACATTATTTCATATTACATGA
This sequence comes from Hyles euphorbiae, assembly GCA_023078785.2. Taxonomy (NCBI): domain Eukaryota; kingdom Metazoa; phylum Arthropoda; class Insecta; order Lepidoptera; family Sphingidae; genus Hyles; species Hyles euphorbiae. The sequence continues at coordinate 3,348,273 of CM041032.1, read as the reverse complement.
TATTATTTTTATTTATTTAATGATATTTACTTTATCGGATTACACTTATAAAATATATTATTTATCTATTCAATCCAAAACCTAAAATATCAAGACAGCCACTCTAATTGACGTAGTATTATCTTCACTATCAAAAGGGCGGATCACCTACTGTGTTTTGTCCAATACAACCTAACTATTGGCTCTATTGTCCTTTGTTTTTGGCACTCAACTGTACTTTCGAAATTAACCTATTGAAACGTATTTCACTCCAAAAAGCCATTTGGAAACAATTTATATAAGGAACCACGTGACCGGATCCCTCATCAACTCTCCGGAATAATGGAGTTTCAACAGTTTTCTCGTTAGTCGTAATTGTGTTAAATTTATTGCGCGAAAGACATTTCTAAGTAAGGAACTTAAAGGTAATTTAGAACAATTTGCACCGGCGCGAAGTAGCGGCGCCGGACTTATCAACTTCAGATTTATTTATTTGCTATTATTTGGCTTAGACTTTTATGAAGTGTGTAGGTACTGTCATATAATATAAATACAAAATATTATATATAAAATATAAATTAGTCCATGGTATTAGTAAAATGTTTTTTTTACAGTGTTTTATGTAATTTAAACTAGTGACTTATATCATTACAGTCTAACCTGTCAGCTCAAAGCTTAAAATTATGAGAAATGTTTCACAACTTTGACTTCAGCACAAGAACTTAATACATACTCGTTTTCTGAAGTCACCAACACGTGTTACGCCAGCATTCTTGACTAAACGCTGCCCATTATTCCAAAAAGGCTGAAACAGAAAAGGCGCCTTGTCGTAAAAACGTCATCATAAAAATAAAATTGCATCACCCTCTTCTTTGAGTCGTATAATTGAAGGTAGATGAAGAAATTATATATTCTTATATTTCATTGCATAATTCATATCTATAATCGGTTCTTTCCTTAATAACACAGAGAGGAATTTAGTTTTAAATGTCTATCTTTTGAACACAAATCATCCGAGTAAAAATATTTACAGTTTCAACAAATAAAATATGCTTTATCACCTACTTGAACCGATTTTATTGCGCTTCAACTATCGCTTCTTTGATCACTAATCGTATAGTTTTAATGTTATTTTCTTTTAAATTGCCCAGTTTTTAAATTTTTTGCGTAAAATATACATGTAAACATAAATTAACGCGTTTCTCCCAGAATGGGTAGGCAGAGGTATTACCACAACTTTACTTACATTTACTTACCACTTACGTTTCTCCCATGTTTCGCCTCATCTGTTCGGTTGCACGATGTGATAGGGAGCGAGCCTTTCCCTACTACTGACTCCGGGCTAATGATGAATAAAAAAATCACTGCTCGACCTTCGATTCAAACCCAAGACGTCGGTTTATCAATAACTAGCGGCCCGGCCCAGCTTCGTCCGGGTACAAATAGATTTATGTACAATAATATGTACGTATCATACATATAACCTTTCCTCTTGAATCACTCTATCTATCAAAAAAACCGCATCAAAATCCGTTGCGTAGTTTTAAAGATTTAAGCACACAAAGGGACATAGGGACAGAGAAAGTAACTTTGTTTTATACTATGTAGTGATACCGTAATACAACAGCGTCACCAAGGCAGTCAGTAGATGCGTAAAATATACGGTACCATGCCATATTATTAGACCCAAACAAAAATAAATAGATTTTCTCACTTTATAAGACATTAGCGCCATTGTATAGGCGTAACATGTGTTAGTTTTTGAAATCCCTTATTCTGACAAAATTAAGCTAAATATATCAATGCTTGCAAAACGTAAAAAAATAAATAAATATCATTAAAGGCTCGCGGGTGAAATTACTGACTCACAACCTAAAAATCTGTTGAAATTAAAAAGGGTTCTTTTTACATATAAAGGTAAGTTTGTGATGGAATTTTAGTTTCATTATGATAAAATGTTATTATATTTGTTGTTTTTTGTAATCTTATAGCATGTATAGTGAGAAAATTACCGAAAATATGATCTTTTTAAATATTTTAGATGGGAAAAAATCATGATCTTTCTGCCAAGACAGTTGGGCAAGTACGAGGGCTTTTAAAGGCTACTGAATTATCCAAATACCAAATAGCTAAAGCGACAGGCATATCGAGAAGTTCGGTGAAGAATATTTAAAAAAAAAGTAATCGCGTGATAAGTTTATCGCCAAAACGAAAAGGTGCGTGTGGACGGAAACGTATTGCAACTCTAAGAACAGACAGAAAAATCCGAGTTTGTATCCAAAATAGAAAATTACCGGTCCGTTTATTAACGAAGAACATTAGGGATGACGGAATACTCATTTCTCAGGGAGCTGTGCAGCGGCATATTGCTGAAAATAAATTGAACGCGCGTAAACCTGCGCGGAAACCAAAGTTGACTCCAACCATGATAAAGAAACGGCTTAATTGAGCCCGTAAATATAAAAACTTTACCATAGAAGATTGGGAAAAGATAATAAAACATTTTTCACTATGAGAAGTGAATATAAACAATCAACGAACTACATTTAATAAAAAAAAATGATCATAACAGGCTTGTTTCTCCGACGAGTCCGTCTTTCAGGTTTCGATGGAAAAATCAATGTTTGTACGGAGAAAACCACACGAGAAATATAAATCCGACTGCATTGTCTCTTACGTAAAACATCCACCTTCTGTTATGGTTTGTTATGTTATATCAGACAAAGGGACAGGTCGCCTGTATATCGTAGAGAAGACAATGCACCAGGATCAGTACAAAAAAGTTCTTATAACAAAATGAATACTCCAACCTAAAGAATGGTTCTCTGAAGAAGAAGAACCAATTTTTATGCACGATGGGGCCCCTTGCCATAAAGCAAATACCATAAGAAGCTTTTTACAACAGCAAAATATTAAAGTTTGGTCTGGAAATTAGCTAGATATGAACACTATCGAGAATGTCTGGGAGCTTCTGAAGAGGAAAATATCAAAATATACAGTTACGATTAAAAGAGAACTCATAGATAAATTAATTTTCGAGTGGTATTACAATCCTCACCTTCAAAAATCTATACAGGAACGCATAAAAAGCATGCCTCGAAGAATTATGGCACTTTTGGCGGCTAAAGGGAGGGTCAGCAAAATACTAGCAAAATACTTAATTAAACGAAACCGGTGTTATAATTTGTACAAATTATTGTGTATGTAAAATATTTAGTCAAAAGTTATTTAATTTTATTGGCATTAGATTAAATTATAGTATCAAAAACTCAAAATAGTAAATAGCACGTAATTTTGACTAATATCAACTCTTACGATGAAAAAGTAACGTGTTTGCTGCGTGGGTCTAATAATATGGCAAGGGACTGTATTATGTAAAGACATAGTATTGTAACTATAATTACCTTTCATAATAACTAACACAAGTTTTGTTATTACCTTTGACATGTCTCACGCAGGCTTTGGTTTGACGTCGTCGGAACGTTTTGATTGGCTGGTCCTTCGATAGGTTGGGTCGGGGGCTTAATACAGAATAGCTATCTCCTTAGTTGGTATTACTAAATGTCACACAAACGCCATGATCGAATTCTAATTTAATATCAAACGTATTATACAAATAGAATTGTATAGTTGCGAATACTCAGCTTCCGAAAATTTGTGTAGTGCTGCCAGCGGCGTGCACAGGATTATGACACTGGGTATGCGGCGGAGTACTCGGTCACAAAAACTTTTTCTTTTATAGTTTTTTAGCATAGCCACAGCCACGCGACGGATCTCTAAGTCGGAAACCATGCCAACATAACAAGTCTTAGATGTACTACTATTCATGTCCATCTTCTACGGCAACGCAGACAAAACAGCGATCGATCGTCGCGGCGGAAGAAATTCTAATAAGTAAAATAAAAAAAACTCACCTAGTCAGCTTTCAATTTTCACATATTCAAGGTTCCGGTTAGTTGAGATTACTATACCTATCTCGATGTAAATAAACGCAAGATTTCGGCCACCTCATTTAATCATTTGATAAACATACATTTTTAACACAAACCTCGCAATCAAATAACATTTAAAAAAATAAACAAACACACTAGTAAAAGCAAATGACTACAATTAATATCGAAACTTAGTAATAAACTGTTAAATGTACACACTTTCAAATGTTAAAATGAAAAATCCGTAAAGAAATCTATTTTTTACACGCTTTTTATTAGCTTCACCTGTATGTTTGTATGTTTGTATGTTTGTTTGTAACCGACTTCTTTGGGCGCGATTTTTTATTTACAAACATTCTAGTATAAAATAGTAAACAATGCAAAAACTCATAAAAAAGCAAAATGGCCCCCGCGAAACACAAAACATTTCTATTTAAACAAATAAAACCTTACTAACCAAAAATGCATAATGTGCATAGGTGATTTATTAGATTCCAGCCTATTAATTTTACTCGGATTATAGGCAACGAACATTTACGATTACTCCCGACAACTGCCGAACTCCCGAGGCCTGCCGCAGGAGTCGCGGCTTTCAATATTCATGGGTGTGTGCGTTTGCGACTGTGCACGGACACCAAAATTACTACACACATGCAAACAAATGTAATGCGGGACGCGGCGGCATGACTTGGTTGATTAGGTACATTATTTTGCTTTGCAGCGCCTCTTGCTTTTCGCGTGGCAACCATAATGTTTGCGTGATTGCAAAGAGGTGCTATTTATAAAATATTAGGCGTTTTTAAGTTATTATATTTTGTTTATTCATTTATTTACTATACATTAAAGTCATCTAAAACGTACGAACGTTATAATAAAATATCTGTGAATGGCAAGTAAAGCACTGCATTTCTGCCTACAAGGAGTGCACGCCCCTGAGTGCTGCTACTCAAAAGATGGTCTCTCTCTTTCTCTTCAGCCACGGGAAGTCCACTACTGAACATAAGCCTCACTAAGGGTTTCCACATTGACCTGTACGTGTCATCCATCCAGCGACTTTCTGCAACCTTAACGAGGTCCTCCGTCTATCTTGCACGCGGGCGTGTGACACTATGCTTGCCTGTACGTGGCCTCTGAAAATAGTATCTATACGCAAAATATTATTTTAAGCTATTCGATACGGGAAAGCAATCCTCAATTAATTGCATGCACTATGTCAATTTGTATACCATAGTCCACATATGACATGCTGCAATATGTATTATTGTTACTATACAGTCTGTTCACTCATTTCAAAGTTTCTTCACATAACTAAAATATAATTTGTGATCTGGCAAAAACGCACCGCACATTTCTGCGTCTCACAAATAAACTTTGTCGTAAAAGTTTGTTTGAAACAGCTTGTCATTTTTCCAACAGCCCAAGGCTGCGGCGTGTCCATCTTTTTATTTATTTATAGTTTTTTGTTTACTTTTTGCTGACTAGTGAAGGTAAAATTAAATAACACGTCGAAAGTGTGACGTAATGTCATTCTGTTGCCTTTTATATTTTACTCAGTGTTTTTGAGTTTGTTTCTTGACATCTGTGTTTTTTTTATTGTAATCAATAATTGTTAGAAGCTCTTACGTGATGTCATCAAGGTAGGAATTTCTGGAATGACCAAGGTCGTCTTGGTCTATGTCCAGGCCCGAGTATGTGTTGTCAATATACTTGTACTTTTGGTGATTCGTGATTTATCCATCTTAATCAACATTTCCACATCGCAACTACGCCACGATTTTTCCTAATGTTTGACTAAAGTAAGTAATAGATGATTTTTTTTAGCATATTTACGTTAGCTGCTGTACTATATAGTATATCATAAAAATAACAACCACTTTGTTTATTTACATTATTTAATCATAATTTCAAAATATTAAATGGTATATTAACACCGTGGTATTCTGGAATTGGCTTATAAATATTTGCTTTATGATACTAACCGACAATTTTAAAAATTAGTTTTTATTGTATGAGAGTTTTACTGCCTTCAAATAGTTCCACAAAGCTTTGTTAAGCCTATAGCCAAATAATGTGTTGCATTCCCAAATCAAAGTTTTAAGGAGTCCGCCTTATTTTTATCGTTCAGTGACAAATATTAAATGATCCTTAACTATTCATTTATGTATATTAAATAAATAAGGAAATAAATCGCCAGTAGATCTGGAAATCGGTGTACTTAACATTATACACCATCATTACTACAATTTCTTCCTTAAAATTGTCGCTGTTATCTATTTGGCATACCATTGTACCAACAAAAATAAACGGGACTTTCGATTGATTACCTGTCAGCTTCGGTAAGCAAAAATTCAAAGCAGCAAATCCAGCGATGTTGTATAACTAAAATCCTCCATCAATTTTACAAATAGACTCCGATTGAATTTGTACAGCAATCGTCTAAAACATTACAGAACAGTAATCTAGATGTTGCGTGGAAATAAACCGAATATTGTTTATCTGGCTCCATTCGGAGTTCTGAGTTGAAATCCAGATCGGCGTGAAAAATAACATTTAGCTAAGATTTATGAAAGTTTCTTTTTTTTTTTCAAGGCTAATTAAATGTGTATATGAGTATTTGTATGGTATGTTGGTCTGTTGTGTTTAATATCAGCGCGCTGTGAGCATGATGTTATGATGAATTATTACAAATTCAAGGCTGAACATGAGTCCTTATTACATTAATTACCACTTTTTATTATTTAACACTACTGGTGGTAGGTCTCTCATATGTGCACTGGTGGTAGGTCTCTCATATGTGCGAGGCCATCTGGGTAGGTACCACCGCAATGTCTATTTCTCCCGTGAAACAACACTGCTTAAATGCACTGTTGTGTTTCGGATTGAAGGACATTGTAGCCAGAGCAACTACTGGACATATTGAGACTTAACATCTTATGTCTCAGGATGGCGAGCGCAGTGGAATATTTCTACTGTTTATGAGCGGTCGTATTGCTTACCATCAGGCGAACGGCTTGCTCGTCTCGCCATTCATTGCAATAATAAAAAAAAAATTAAGTGATCCGTCAGAGAACCAAGGTGATCGACATAGCTCTGAAAGATAGCAGGTTGATGTAGCAATAGGGTAGTATATACATATGTATGTCGTAGAACGGATAACATCTGGAGGATTGCCTATTCTGGAGCGGAGACCGTATCTTGGCAAACGTAGCGACGGTCATCCTCTGGCCAGATAGGGGTACGACTTGCACAAAAGGGCCGACAAGGACTGGATGCTTAAAGCAGCAGACCAGGCTCTGTGATGATGATTTATCACTGCCATGTTCTAAATCAAAAGTTCCTTAGTTATTGTCTCTACTCCAGCAAACGACTGCAGCGTTTATTGCGAATGTATGCCATCGCGTAAGCTAGGATCGTTTAAGGATAGCCTGAAGAAATAACTCAAATGTTAAGTCTTCGATACTCAGAACATTGCATTTATAATCGGATGCTGAGCAGCATTTCCTCGTAAGTTGCGAAAAAAAGTAAAGTTCCGTTTAGATAGAGGAGCATCAGACTAAAAGATTCATAAGAAGACGAGCTTCCATATCGAGAAGATGAAAATGTCAGCCGTCAGTTTTTTTTTATAATAACTCATCAAACTGACTGCGCGGAACGGGGGAGCGCAATGTTGTATTTATTTTTTAATTCCTTTGTCCAGACTGACCACCCTGCACCTCAATGCCGTATTTATATCTTACAAAATAACTTATAATTTAAAATATAACCCATTTTTTGCCGGTTATCGCCACTTAACCACATGAGCAATTCCGGAAGCCACATTAACAATTCCAGAAGCTTCCGCCTGATCTTTGCTGCAAGCGATATGCCGTATACAATTACGCGTTGCATTACCCGCGGTACGGGTTGCATTTCTACAAGACCCTCTTCGGAAATCCTGTCACGTATAGAAACGCCCGGCGTTCGCTGCTCGGCTCGTTGGTCGTGGTTATAGAGCACGTAAGCCATTTATTTTGGTTAAGGATTTTTTATGGAATTTCTTGGTTTTTTATTGGTAGTTATGTTATTGTAGTGGTAAATGAGTCAGCGTTCGTGCATAGGATCACGCGTATATCCTTGAGTGTGTAGGAACTATTACTAATTGAATCAATGAGGTGGACAGCCTGTCGCCGCACAGGGCGCTAATTCCAAGAAGGCAAAAGAAATGTGAGCTCAGTATAAACGTAAGGAGCTTATCCAGCTATGAGCATATAAGAAAATTAGACATTCGTGCAAAGAATGGTGCGAAATATTACTGAATTATATATACAGTGGACGCTATACGATTATATCCATTTTGTCATGGCTTTGAAATTTCCACAGAGAACTCTCAAGTTGCGATTTTCCTCAAGACGTTGTTGTTTGTAGAGGAATCCCGTACTTAGCTGCAAACGTTTGTGGCCTGATAATATAATACCTGTTCAAATGACTGGTCCAAGAAAACCACTCTAAGGAAATGGTACTTCAGACAGTTAAATTTACTTTTGTCTTTCTGAGAACCAGCTGAATTCTTGATACACGGGTATATTTCAACCAATCACCACGCACCTCATTGACGCCCTAAATTCTTCATCTGCGATTAATTATTTCTTAGTATTGATGTCTACACCGATGTATTGCATAAAGTGTTGTAGTTTTTTATCCCTTCTCATTTATCATTGTTGTCTTGTATTACGCAATTTAAACTTCCCACGTGTGTTTGTAACTCTTCATGTATTCCCTGTTGATAAATCGGGGCTTTTGGGTTCAATATGTAATATGAAAATGAAACTTTATTCTTGTATATTATGTTCGCGTATTATTCAGTTTTGTGATACTGTAAATTTAGAATTTGTTATCTTACACATTAGACTTGAATAATGCATTCGAAAGGAATTTAATAAATGGAGCTTTGAAGTCTGGCTTAACTTAATTAATATTCGATACCGAACACATACCATCGCCCTACATATAAAGACTATTAAATTTATTAAAAAAAGATACAATGCGAAATAAAAATAATTTGAATTCTTGTCGATTCGCGCCACATCACAATATATCTGAATATAATGAAACGTAGTCATGCTCAATACTTTAAAATGTAAATCCTAAAATTGCATAAATATTGAAAAACAAAAGTTTCTTTTATTTCAATTATGCGACATAATAATAATAATAATAATAATAATAATAATTCGAAAAGAAAAATATAAAAAATAAAAATAAAAAAATAAAATAAAAATATAAAAATTCATCCAACAATGGCGAGGCTCGAGACCCAAGCCACCGGTGGTTAGGACCCCAAAGTGAGGAACCTCCTCACTATACGTGCCGTGTCAAGCAATACTGCCTTCTGTATCTGACTCCTGACCCAAACGCCGATTGAGAGCCTCTGTAGATGTTGGTCGAGGCTCTTTGGTATCAACCCATGAGCAGAAACGACAATCGGGACAATAATTGTTGAGTCGACATCCCACATGTCGGTAACCTCGTGTGCCAAATCTAAATATTTAGACATTTTGTCTTTTTCGGCTTTGACAAGGTTATCGTCATGCGGAATGGTGACGTCAACAAGTATAGCCCGGCGCGCCAATCGATCTATTATCACAATATCAGGCTTATTGGCTAGAATAGTCCTGTCTGTGATAATAGATCGATCCCAATACAGCGTTGCATGACCATTTTCGAGAACTGGTTGGGGCACATATTGGTAATATGGCACTTCAGGAGTCACAAGTCCATATCGAAGAGCAATTTGCTGATGTATGATCTTGGCTACTAGGTTGTGTCTATGCAAATACTCGCCGTTAGCAAGATACGAACAACCGGAAATAACATGCCTGATGGACTCGCCAGGACGGTGGCATGCCCGGCAGATGTCGACCGTACCGTCCTTCAGGATGTATTTCCTATAGTTGTTCGTCTTAATAACTTCGTCCATAATTGCAAAGACAAAACCCTCGGTTTCCCCAAAGAGGTTACCGAAGCGTAGCCAAGACACAGACGCTAGCCGATCCACATCAGGCCCATGAAGGGCTCGATAGAATCGACCGTGCAGCTCTTTGCTCTTCCATATGTCCTCGCGATCCTTGGTGCCTACCACTAGAGGTATATATATAAAAATGCTATATATATATATAAATAAAAATGTAAAAAAAAAGATTTAAAATAAAGAGAAATAATAATAATAAGTTTATTGGCAAAAAGTAAGTTTGTACAATAGTAGTAATTATAACTAGACTTAGGTATAGGAGAGATCAAAATAATAAGTAAGTAATACAATCAACTTAACCTAAAATTAACAAAATATTTTTATGTACACCAGAAAAAATACTAGTGATCAACGCACTAGGCTTGGCCTGTATCGCGAAAATCGTTGAGTGGTGATCGGGACTGGTGACAGCGGTGTTTAACGTAATCTGCACAAACTGTATTGACGCTCATACAAGAGTGTCAATTTGGGTGTGTGTGTGTGTGTATGTGCGTGTGTGTTTGTGTGTTAGTGTGTGTGTATGTATGTGTGTGTGTGTGTGTGTGTGTGTGTGTGTGTGTGTGTGTGTGTGTGTGTGTGTGTGTGTGTGTGTGTGTGTGTGTGTGTGTGTGAAATTTAATAAATTAACAATTGGTGAGCAAATTTTCCGTTTCCTGATAATTTAGACATAGTAACCAGTTTTTAATTTTAATTTTGGCGGCACGGCAGGGAAGCGTTTTAATATCACATTTAGCGCTTACTTTATTATAAATGCTAGGATGTTGGTAAAATGGTAGGCGTTTGACAAAGGATGACCTGATGTAGGGAAGAGGAACTTTATAGATACGTTTTTTGAGCAATTCTTTGTAGTATGTGGTGTTGAGAGTTTTCTTGTGCATGATCACAGATGTTTTCCAAACGTACAACTGGCGTACTGTTAGTACTTTAGTCTCTTTGTAAAGCTCATAAGTAGGAAAGAGAAAAGGTTTGAACATCATGACCTTTAGGACTGCGCGCTGAGCCCTTTCGAGCCCAATCATGCAGGTTTTTATTGCCCCTCCCCAGATAGATATACAATATGATAGAATTGGTTGGCAAAGTGCAGTATAAACTATTTTTATAATATCTTTGGTAGTTGTAGAGCGCAGAGATTTCATTATGTAAATTATTTTTCGAGTTTTTCCGGCGAGTTGTAAAATATGTTTTTTGAAGTTAAGGTTCTCGTCTAGAAGAACACCCAGATATTTTAAGCTATCGACGCGGGTAATTGAATTACAAGCACACTGCTGTAAATTTGTCTGAATTGTAGTATTATCGTAGGGAAGATCACAGGTATGTATTTTAAGATTTTTTAAATCAACCGGATTAGAAATTTTTGTTTTATGAAAAGCTAAGAATTTAGTTTTTGTGGTGTTGAGTGTGAGGAGATTTCTATTTAACCAATTATTTATTTCATGAAGTCCTTTTTCAGCTATGTTTGAAGCTTTTTCCCATGTTGAGCCTTTGAAAAGTACCACAGTATCGTCAGCGTAACAAATTACCTGTGCGCTAATAATGGAAAGATGTAGTAAGTCATTCATATATAGAGAAAAGAGTGTAGGCCCGAGGATACTACCTTGAGGGACGCCAAAGTGCACGGGGAGAATTTGACTCTTTAAAGAGTTAATTTTTACACATTGGTATCGCTCGGTAAGATAGCTGCAGAACCAATTATAAGCTATTCCTCTAATGCCTAGACTATTTAATTTTTTTAATAATATTGGGATTGAGACGGTATCGAACGCTTTTGCTAGGTCCATAAAGACGCCTACACAGCACTCTCCTTTGTCCAAGGCCTCAGCGACAGTATCTATCAAGAGTGTGACGGCATTGTCAGTTGCAACACCTTTTCTGAAACCGAACTGTCGTTCTGATAGTAGGTTATAAGTTTCTAGGTAATTTACAAGCCGTTTATTGACTATTTTCTCCAGTAACTTTGAAAAAATACTCAGCAAGGATATTGGCCTGTAATTGCTGGGAATGCTTTTATCGTCGCCTTTATGTATCGGAGTAACAGATGCCAATTTCCAGATTTTGGGAAAAGTTCCATTTGCCAAACTCAGATTAAAGATGTGTGTTAGTGGTTTTAGTAGTACGTGTTTAGTTGCTTTAATTATGGTAGGGGTGCATCCGTCAAGTCCAGGAGCACTGTCAGTTTTTAACTCTGTGATTAGTCTGTCTACTTCTTGTTCATCGGTCGGGTTCATAAATAATGAATTACTACGCGACTCGTGTGATATATACGCATCTGCTAAAGCGGATTCTGTTGTTTTAAGGTTCAAAAGCTTTTTGTTTGCTAGATCTTTGCCTACATTGGCAAAGTATTCATTAACGGCATTTAGCGAGTCTATAGGATTGGGTTTGATAGTGGTTAGTGCAGAGGTATCGTTCTTAGTTTGAGATATGTCACAGAAAAGCTTTATTGTATTCCATAGTTTTTTTGGAGTGTCTTTGTTTTCTAGAATTTGTTTTGATTCGTATTCAGATTTAATTTTTCGTTGTAGCTCATTTAGAAAATTGCGGTATCTTTTATAGGTTGTTTGTATTATTAGATTGCGAGGATATTTTTTTGCTTTTAGATGTAGTTTATCTCGAATTCTTTGACATCTTAGCAGGCCAGGAGTAATCCAGGGCTTGAGATTATGCTGCGACCTACTAATCTTCACTTCAAAAGTATTATTCATGATAGCGGTATGGAGATTTGCATTGAAATTGTCGACAGCATTGTTAACGTCAGAAATATTTGTAACGTGTGTCCAGTCAGTTGAGAGTATTTCTCTTATCACCGCGGATATGTCAGTTTTTATTTTAGTACGAGGATGGCTGTTGTATTTATTAGGTTTGGTCAAAAATCCTAGGATGCAAATGTTATGGTCTGTTATGTCAGAGAAGCAGATTACACCTAGAGACTGTGATTTATTTTTAATAAATATGTGATCCAGGCAAGTCTCACCCCTTGTAGGCATTGATATAGCAGGAATTAGCTGGTGACTTGATAATAAGTAATTATACTCGGAGGTGTTATCATTTATTGAATTATCGAGAATATTTATGTTCACATCTCCAGTCACTATGCAGGTTTTTGAGCTCCTGACATTACATAGAATGTTATCAAGTGAGGAAATGAATTTATTTAAATTTTTGAAGGAAGGGGAACGGTAAATTCCTATTATGGTTATGTCGGTATTTACAGTTATTTTGATAAAGTTACACTCATCACATATCGGTTCCTGTGCAATAGACGTCCATTTATTTTTAATGTAAACCACTATTCCTCCACTTTTATTAATAAAGTGGTGGGTACGAAACGACGTATAACCATGAATGCGTGGAATTATAGAGTGTTCATGAATCCAACACTCGGTTAAAACAATAGCGTCAAATTCACAGTCGAAACGCGCCAAAGTAACCAAGAAGTCTTTAAAATTTCGTTCTATACTTCTTATGTTAAAAGTGAGAAGTCTAAAATTTAAATTAGGCGTAAGGGTCTCACCACAGCATTCTGGGCTCTCTATAGCAACACATTTTATAGTAAGGGACTGGTCTAATCCTTCGATGAGATCTATGGATAAAATAAGTACCCCTTATATAAGTTTTGGGTAGTTGATAGATTGTATTTGTGTTGCTTTGAGAGCACGTAATGGGAGTCGTGGGGAAATGTAGAATTAATGTACAAGGTTTTTGTCCAGGTAGTGTTATGTATGATAATTGTTGTGTTATTGTATAGTGTAATGTGTGTATTAATTATTCTGTCATTGTGAAGTGTAATGTGCGTGACTACGTTTAAAAACAAACAAGATACAAATTTAAAATAGCGCAAGCAAGACAAATTAAACAACATGCGGGCGGAAAAATAAAATATCAAAATAGGTTTAGCGTACTTACATGAATAAGATATTAATGATATGAATAAGATATGAATAATAAGATATGAAGAATGAAGAATGAAGAATGAAGAATGAAGAATGAAGAATAAGATATGAATATAAATAAGATATGAATAAGATATTAATGATATAAAACTATACACACAGCAACGATATTCACTCTGGGCCAAGGAAATCTATCCCAAAATTTATTGGCTAAGACGGAATAATTTGCATATATCAGTACTTATTTAATATGCTAATTTAAGGATCGGTTATACCCCATGCGTACATACGAAATTCTTGATATGAGCTCCTCTCAATCTTGACCGTTTCGTTTATCTGATAGACGTGAGCTCCGTATTTAGACTTCAAACAAAAATAAACACGATTCCGATTAATGCGATTTCACGGATCGATTCTCTCGATTCCTGGAATCGATTCGAATTTGTTTTAATAAAACCGAGTCCGGTTGAATGAATTCAATTTGTACTTTCGTTTTACACGTAAGCAGTTGTTAATGCTTTTTGGGTTGCTCATAAGGTTTTTAATAGAAGGTATGAAACTTTCTTGTCTTATTTACAATTGCGGAAAGGTGAACAATATTCAGAATACTTGTATACGAAGATTGAAATTGGACAGGTGTCTGAAATTTCATAAACAATATTTCCGAAAGGCGACAGAAACGTCATAGCAGAAATACTCGATAAAAATACCAATAAGAATGTAAAACAAATTCTGAAAACAGTCAGACGAACATCAACATCAACAGCGCAATATCCACTTAGACAGCTCAAACCACGAGAAACAAGTAAAACCATTTCTTCCCCACCATATAAAAGCAAATGAAGTGTCGTGCAAACAACGACAGTAACAAAGCGACATCACACGACACACGACACATTCATTTCATCTCGTTTACATCGGAACGACACGACACGAGACGCGATAGGTGCTGACGACTATCTCATTAGTTCCCGCAAGCTTCGATGGCTCGACACTTGTCTAATGCACGGTTTATTGTGTTTAGGTTGGCTGCAGATGTGCGTTTAGTCTCTCGGATGAGGGGATACAATTACCATTCGATCGTCGTATGCTCGGCTGAATTGAGCTGCTAATACGCTTGGTATTGGATATATTGGGGATTAGCAAGTAGCAAGTACCTAATAGTGAAAAATTATATATAATTATTTTTACTACATTCTATCAAACTATTTCTCATGGAATGTTGGTAACAATCACATGTTTCTGAACCTGAAGAAGTGACCTGTTCTTTTTGCCATACTCTACTTGTTAATAAAACAAGTTTAGTAACAAATGAATTGCCAGCGTACCAGTTTAAAAACAAATTCAAATCTGGTAAAGTATTGAGTTATTTGTGTAAGGTGATGGTTATTTATGTATTACAGAAGGTGCGCCAACAGCATAGTACATTATATCACTTAAATGAATTTGTATATACTACGTTAACATTTAAATGTACATACCCATTATAGGCGTACACAGCTATTGCCAAAATAAACAATAACTATAAAGAAATTTTGTGGGTATGCATAACAATGGTATTTAGTATCTGGTTTAGTGTTGACGGTAAAAGGCTTCTCTTTCTTCTGGAATTTCAATCACAATTCAGTAAAAACTGACATACCTAATATTAATACAAATATTCGTGTTTTTCGCTTGTTTGTTTATTACGTTTAGTTTTGCGTATCGCATGTATTGAATATTCGGAAAACATTTAATCTACCCGAACTCTATTTATTATTATTGTTTTGTTTGCAAAATTTCATTTTTCGATAGTGACATTTTCGTGGATAAACAACACCATATATTTTGTATAAATTGCTGAATTACTAGCTACAGTGTTGTATTCTGGCTTAACTTTTATTGGCATTCCCGTATAATGGGAATCCGGGATTTTACCTACTGGCAGTGCAATTTGCTGTCGAATTTCTCTTAGTGCATGTAGAGTTTCTATTCTCGCGATAGACAGGTGGTCTTTTGAAGTAGTTAGATGACTTTTTATGTAAAATGACAACAACCATGCTTAATTTAATGCACTGTTTGGGACATGAAAAGACATTAAATTTTTGCATCATTCATAACTTTCAACACATCACATCACTCTCAACTAAGCAAGTAAGCAACTCAAAAGAGTTTTTACAAAACTATTTCTTTGTAGTTGATTTCATACATACAAGTCTCAGAAGGCGAATTATCTTGAGGTGCGGTGCGGTATCTGTGTACTTTGCTCATTTTAATCGCTGCTTTGGCTTTTTTGCTTTGGCTTTGTTTTATTGTGGCGATTGGCAAATTTATGTTCCTACTTTTTGTCACTGGTTTATCATAGATTTGGTGTATAATATTTTGACATTGAATTGACAGATTTTTGTACACAAATGTAAAGTGGCTGCGAATCTATTTCTACTTTGATATGGTGTGAGTTTGATATGATCTTGGTCATGCCGTTTGAATCATACTACAGTCCTAGATAATGAGAGACTGGACTAGGTAACTCTTGATTTTTATTCCAATATTCTTGAAATAAAAATGATCACGGGGCGAGTACGAAAGCTGCAATGAAAACTAAAGTCGGTAAGTTAAAAAATGTGAAAATCAAATCAAATTCGCAATAAAATCCATTAAAAATAATTTCATTTCATATTTTCAATGTTTAGCATTCGCGTAAATAGAAACCATTATTAAATATTCTCCTATGTCTTCTATTCAAAATCTATGCCATGCAGGCGCCATTATATTCATAATATACACAGCGCCGATATTTGACACCTCATGCGAAAAATAATAACATCTAGTCCAAAACGGACGTGTACTTAATACTACCAAACAGCCTGTTTTATTTGTTGAAATAGAAATCAATGGGCTCAAAACGACGTGGTTTACAATTTCAATTTGCAAGTACTTTGACGCCCTACGCGTCACGAACTTATTGTTGGGACATCTATCCTCGTGTGAGCGGCCGGTCGTAAAATCATACGGAAAATCTTTTTATGGCATATTTATCACATGTTTTGCCCGAACCCAGGGCTTGAAATACCGGTAAAAGTTTGGTATCGTTAATGGAGCTCGAAGGAGGTATCGGTAAATTTATAAGTAACGATACCCAATTTAACGTTATTTTAACGTTAAATGTAAATACCGGTACTACCAAACTTACCGATACTTTTAACGTTATGAGTTTATTTCGTTACCTTTGCTCCCGGCAACTCGTAACGTTTGCTAACCAACCACATTTATGCGAAGAGCGTGGCGGCAGTCGGCACGCGTTTGTGATTAAATAAGCACCAAATAAATAACGGGCAGTCTTCACAATTTAAACTTTAAAGATTTGGAATTTTACGTCTTTTTCTGAGAATGGGTAAGTTTATTTAGTTATTTAGACAATTGAAAAAATATACGAGAGGCCGCGGGTTCGATCCCCGCACCGAGAGAAATGTTTGTGTGGTCCACAAATATTTCTTTCGGGTCTGGGTGTTTGTGAGACCGAAAAGTCTCTCGTAGTTCCTGATACCTACGACACAAGACTCGATCTTAGTGTGGGGTCAGGACTATGTATGTGACTGTTGAGTGTTATTATATTATATTATTATTATTATTAATTTATATATATTTTATGCATGTTACTCATTTAAATAAACAGATCTGGAAAATATTTTTTATCCGGAAACGAAAACAAGGGGTGTGAATGTATGTATCTGCGTATCTGTCTGTGACAATTTTGAACTAAATCGCCATCTCTTAATATCTCAAATAAGTTTTACATCAATCGCGTGCGACAGTTAAACGAACATATTAATAAATATATATTTGGTTCTGGTAATTTTGATTCGGATTTAATTCTAGAGATAGTTCTTTTCGATATAACAATGCAAAACATAACTTACATAACTAATGTGTGATGGACGTATTATTTATTTATGACAATTATTTTTGTGTTCAATATCACAATAACTTCCTTATTCATCCCTACTCTCGTATTTCCAATTGATTTAACATAGGTAAACATTTATATACACACACATAAACACATACCCTAATTTTTTTTCGTTTTGTCCTTACAATACTGATTCTATAAAATTCTTGGCGATAGTTAAATATTCGTATTGTAATATTATGACTATATTTCATTTCTTTTTAGCAAAAAGAAGTATATCACCTGACGTTTTTGCCTCCAAACAACGGATGTGTTATGAAGAAATAGATGCGGCACTAAAAGCTAATTTACGCGATGAAATACAGAGAAGACAGCAAGTAGGTGAATGTGGCGGCAAGAAAGAAGAGTCCCATTTGAAAAATAAAAACTGTTCAGACTGTGTTATCGTTTGTAGCGACATTCCAATTGATGCAGGGAATGACCATTTTTCAAAATTAATTCATGACGAACTACAATTTATCCAGCCCTGCATGCGGACATGCGTTTATGCGAGAATTTTGCATTTCATACACACCATCAGAAGTCGTCATTCAAGTGAAATAGATTTAACTGAGACAGAGGAACATTTTTTAAAAGGTTAGGCGTATGCGGCCTGATTTACTCCGTACGGGCAGGAAAGAGCTTTTATTTTGAATAATTGAATTTTGTGTTATATTCCCTATCGTTCTTATGTGTAATCGTAAATGTAAATATTTAACTATAACTATTGTTATTAATAAAGATGCTCCTTTTATTCACAGAATAGGGAAAACAAATAAAACAAAGAAAATGTTTAATCATTCTGTTTTTTACACGCTTTATATTAGCTTCACTTGTATGTTTGTATGTTTGTATATTTGTATGTTTGTTTGTAACCGACTTCTTTGGGCGCGATTTTGACCCACTTTAAACGGCCAGATTTCGTTCAAATTTTGCACACCTGTCAAAGACCGATGACAATACAATAATTCGATTAAAATATATAATTATCCTGATTAGATTCGCCAGGATTAATTATTCTTATAATTGATGACCATTGCTACATTCATCGCTAGATGGCGTTAACATTGTATTCTTCAAGTGTCAAATGTTACTACTGACCAACAGATGGCGTTATTGATTGGAAATAAAGCCGTAGATGGATGTTTTTAGTCAAAACAATTATATAATAGTTAAAAAAAACTAAAATACACGCTTTAATAAGATATACAACTAAAAAAGTAAAAATAATTGATACTGAATTTAAGATAAGAAAATGGAGTAAAATACATATATTTTATTGTTACAAAGCGTGGGGTGCAGGAGGATAAGTAATTGTTGTAAACACCCCACGCTTTGTAACAATAAAATATATGTATTTTACTCCATTTTCTTATCTTAAATTCAGTATCAATTATTTTTACTTTTTTAGTTGTATATCTTATTAAAGCGTGTATTTTAGTTTTTTTTAACTATTATATTTTATTTGAAACATAGATTTGGAATTAATTATTTATTACTTTAATTAATTATTTATTGACTGGCTGAGTCCTGACGGTTCTACGAGAAATAATAAATAAATAACACCCAACAGTCACATACATAGTCCTGACCCCACATTAAGATCGAGTCTTGTGTCGTGGGTATCAGGAACTACGAGAGACTTTTCGGTCTCACAAACACCCAGACCCGGAAGAAATATTTGTGGGCAGCACAAACATTTCTCTCGGTGCGGGGATCAAACCCGCGGCCTCTCGTTTCACAGGCGGCGCCTAACCAACTGCGCCACGGAGGCTGTCGAAATAGAAATGAGATAGATTTCATCTTGACGACGAATAGACGGATGTTCAGTGATGTCTCTGTGATCAACAGGGTGAAAACCGGAAGTGATCACCGAATGGTTAGGGGCACATTGAATATCAACGTCCAATTAGAAAGGCGTCGCTTGATGAAGTCTACGCTCCGACCTACTCGCGCCCATATCCAAAACCCCGAGAGCTTTCAACTCGTGTTGACAAATCGCTTTGATTGTCTAAAACGAAACCTTGCAGTGGACGAGTTAAACAGCGGTTTGGTAGAAGCTGTCCATACGGTGGGATCTAAGTATTTTAGACCTCGCCGTAGAGATGGACCACAAAAACTCTCGATCCAGACTCTTGACCTCATGGCCGAACGTCGATCTTTGACGCTGCAGTCTTCCGTTGACGCCGAAACATATCGGCGGCTCAATAGACGGATCTGGAAGTCCTTGCGACACGATGTCCGTGCTCACAATACTGTGAGCATTAAGGAGACAATTGAGCGGAACGGAGGCTCCAAAGTGTTTGCAAGAGACTTGTCTATTGGGCAAAGCCAGTTGTCTAGGCTGAAAACGGACGAAGGCCGCGTGGTATCGACGAGGGCAGAGGTATTAAGAGAGATCGAGAGCTTCTACGGACAGCTTTACACCTCGGTTGCCAAACCTACTGTTAGCTCGGCCGAAGACCCGAGAGCCGAGTTGATCCGACACTTTAGCGATGATATCCCGGACATCAGCCTGTGTGAGATTGAGATGGCCCTCAAACAACTTAAAAACAACAAGGCGCCGGGTGAGGACGGAATCACTTCAGAGCTTCTGAAAGCGGGTGGAACGCCGATACTGAAAGTCCTTCAGAGCCTATTCAATTCCGTTCTCCTCGAGGGCTCAACGCCAGAGGCATGGAGCAGGAGCGTGGTGGTACTGTTCTTCAAAAAAGGTGATAACACCTTGCTGAAGAACTACAGGCCCATCTCGCTCCTGAGCCATGTCTATAAGTTGTTTTCGAGGGTCATCACAAATCGTCTCGAACGCAGGTTTGATGACTTCCAGCCTCCCGAACAAGCCGGTTTCCGAAAAGGCTTTAGTACCATAGACCATATTCATACGCTACGGCAGGTTATACAAAAAACCGAGGAATATAACTTGCCGCTTTGTTTAGCGTTTGTGGACTATGAGAAAGCCTATTATTATATTTACTGGTGGTAGGTCTCTCATATGTGAGAGGCCATCTGGGTAGGTACCACCGCAATGTCTATTTCTGCCGTGAAACAACACTGCGTAAATGCACTGTTGTGTTTCGGATTGAAGGACATTGTAGCCAGAGTAACTACTGGACATATTGAGACTTAACATCTTATGTCTCAGGATGGCGAGCGCAGTGGAATGTTGCTACTGTTTATGAGCGGTCGTATCGCTTACCATCAGGCGAACGGCTTGCTCGTCTCGTCATTCCTTGCAATAAAAAAAAAAAAAAAAAATCCTTTGATTCGATCGAGACCTGGGCTGTGCTACAGTCTCTTCAGCGGTGCCACATAGACTATCGTTACATCGAAGTGTTGAAGTGTATATACAACAACGCCACCATGTCGGTCCGAGTACAAGATTAGAGCACGAAGGCTATTCCACTACGGAGAGGCGTGAGACAGGGAGATGTCATATCTCCGAAACTGTTCACTGCCGCGCTGGAAAATGCCTTCAAGCTCTTGCAGTGGAAAGGATTCGGCATCAACATCAACGGCGAGTATATTACTCACCTTCGATTTGCCGACAATATTGTAGTCTTGGCAGAATCGCTGGAAGACCTTAGCACTATGCTCGAAGACCTTAATCGAGTCTCCCAACAGGTGGTCTTAAAATGAACATGGATAAAACGAAGATCATGTCGAATATCCATGTTGTGCCCACCCCCATTGGAGTTGGGGGCTCGACTCTCGAAGTAGTAGACGAATATGTCTATTTAGGACAAGTGGTCCGGCTAGGCAGGTCCAACTTCGAGAGAGAGGTCAATCGTCGAATCCAACTCGGTTGGGCAGCGTTCGGGAAACTTCGCGACGTCTTCTCGTCCAAAATACCTCAGTGCCTAAAATCGAAAGTCTTCGATAGTTGTGTGTTACCAGTGATGACATACGGCACCGAGACGTGGACTCTCACTGTGGGCCTCATTAAAAGGCTCAAAGTCACTCAACGAGCCATGGAGCGGGCTATGCTCGGAGTTTCCCTACGAGATCGAATCAGAAATGAGGAGATCCGTAGGAGAACCAAGGTTACCGACATAGCCCATAGGATTGGCAAGTTGAAGTGGCAGTGGGCCGGGCACATAGCTCGTAGAACCGATGGCCGTTGGGGCCGAAAGGTTCTCGAGTGGAGGCCACGTACAGGCAAGCGAATTGTCGGACGCCCGCCTACAAGGTGGACGGACGATCTAAGGTCGCAGGAAGTCGCTGGATGCAGGCCGCTTCCAACAGGTCATTGTGGAGATCCTTGAGGGAGGCCTATGTTCAGCAGTGGACTTCCTGTGGCTGATATGATGATGATGATGATTTATTACTTACATTTATTTATTCAATACTACGAAAGGTCACACGCTAATTAATTATTATTATAAATGACAAAAGCGAATACAACTAACAATTATTTTGCCAATTATAAAAAGTGAATAATTAACACTGTAAACCTCTATAATGATTAGTTTAAAACACATGTGGAAAAAAAAATATAATAAAAAAAATTAATGATTATAATTAAGCAATAAATATAATAATATGTAGTTTTATTTTTTAAATCAAATGTATTAACACCATGGACGTAGTATATAAACACATCCATGATTAACACAGACGATAATGCTTTGGAATTATAAATTGTTCCCCCATCGATACGCCAAGTAAGCACCGGCCTTAATCCACCATATGTAGCTAAAAAAAAATCACCCAAATAATCATTTTGAAAATATATTATTACTACGTATAAATAATAGGTCTTCAATAATGTCCTCCTTCATACTGAATCGGTAATTTGACATCACAAACTTGAGAGAGGAAAATAATCTTGCTACGCTGACTTGTGTCAATGGCGCAGCTAACACGGTGGTAGATATTGCATATTATAATGAAGGAAACTTGTAAAATGTAACGTGATCTTTCCCAATACTCCAGGACATTCTCTGTAGAAGGAAGAAGTGGTTCTTGCAAAAATGCATCAAAAGAATCTGCCAAATGATGAGTAGATGTCTTTAACACACCTACAGAATCACATTGCTTACATAAATAATTTTCATTTAAATATTTATCCAACTCTTTTACAATACACTACACAATTTGCAAATGTGGTAACGTTCGAAAAAGACGCCTGAGCAGTGGAGGAACGGAACGGCAACAGCGCGTATATCCCGTGGGACACACAACTACGTTTATTCGCGCTTTGAGAACATCGGCAACGTCGCATAAAGTAACGATACGAAATTACCGATATTTTTAATGTTATCGACGTAAAAAAATACCGATAATTGTTAACGTTATGGTATCATAACGTTTGTGTTTTGTTACGATACTCAATTACCGCTACTTAATTTTAACGATACACAGGTATCTTTATGAAAATACCGGTATTTACCGATACTTTTAATGTGAATTGGTATCGGTAACAAGCCCTGCCCGAACCTTCAAGTGTGGAATAGGATTTTTTTATGTTCGTATAGTTGATATAGTTGTACTACGGTATGGTTACAACGCTGAGGTCTCGGATTCGAATCCTGGGTCGAGCAGTGTTATTAATTTTGTTATTCATTATCAATCCGGTGTTAGAATTTGAGCCCAAATAATGTATAGGCCTTATCACATTGTGAGATGGAACACAGCCCTATATGGCGATAGGATCGCCCCCCTCTCATGGGACGGAACACACAAGGCGGAACGTGGGTGTCAGGGTAGCACCTTTGCCTACCCCTTCTGGGAAAAAGGCGTGAGTTTATGTATGTATGTAATTGATTTGATATTAAACGAGGTAATGTACAGCTTTTCAAAACTATGGTGACAAAATGTGTTTGAACGTAATCAAGATATACCTTTTTTCATTCAGGTTTTGGGATCAAAAAGACCTTTGTAAGTACATAATATTATCTTTGTTTAGAGTCAGAATTGCGTCTATAAACTATGCAGTATACAATGTATTTAGTCATATACCACACAGCCACAAATCCCCTTAATGTTATATTACAATTTATTGAAGTCACATCCCTTAATTGCTTTCGAACATGGCATCCAAAAGGGAGAGGTTCGAGAGGAATTGTTACATTAATTTGGGACTCACTCGTCTGCACAAACGGCGGATTCCGGCCAGATATAAGGCCCATTGTTTGACCTATCTTGTGCGGTTAGGGTGGCTATGTTTTGCGTTTATTATAAAGACAGCTGATTTTTTCTTTACACTGTGAATAGACCCTTAATAAGTCATCGTGGTAAAGTATGCTCTAACTGCTCTAACTTCTGAACCCTTTCAATCGACCTTTCTTAGAGGATTCTTCTGCTCAGCCGTGGGTATTATGGACTGTTAAAATTTATATATCTCACCTGATTTTCGTACTCAATCTTTTATTTAAAAGGTCTGGCAAACGAATAAGCAGGTCATTTGATAGTTAGTGATTCACGGCCGCCCATGAACATCCACAATGCTTGAATCTTTTATATTATGATGCCGGACCATTAAATTGGGAAGGGAGCGGCAAGGAAAAACATGGGAAGAGAAAAGGAAAATAGAGCATCCGGTACTGTGAGATAGTGGTACAACCCCAATTAAGCCCGCCCATTCAAGCTAATAGATCAAGAGCCCGTGGCCGCCAGACCTTCCTAATTTTATAAAACCTGAAAGTTTGTGTGCGCTTGCCTCTGACATAGGCATCACACGATCAGCTATTCTGAAGTTCCGATCGTGGTTGCTTTGGAAGTTATGAGCTTTATTGTTTCTGGCAAGATGAAAGAACCATCAAAAGTGCATTAACCATTAAAAGGGCAAAATTACATGTTATTAAATATTACGCTATCTTCAAACTCTAACATAATTTAATTTTGTCACCGTTATAGTATAAAAGCTGAATTTTATATATGTTATTAAGGCAACTATAAACAAATATTTCCTTGGTATACAGACACTTTTGATGGTTCTTTCATCTTGCCTGAAACATTAAAGCTCATAACTTCCAAAGCAACCACGATCGGAACTTTATAATAGCTGATCGTGTGATACCTATGTCAGAGACATGCGCACACAAACTTTCAGGTTTTATAAAATTAGGAAGGTCTGGCGGCCACGGGCTCTTGGTCTATAAGTCATGATTGACAACAGCGAGCAAGAGCAGCTAGGTATCCTACAGGTGTTCTGTGTATTAGTAATTATCATAATTAAAGGCAACGAGTATTTTGCCTGTGCTTATCTTTAAGAAAAAAAATATGTTCTTTAGGTACATTGGGTTCCACCCTGTCTGATAATGATTCAGCAAAGACCATAAATTATCATATAATTTATGAACTAACTACGACTCAGCAAACACCATGTATATTTTATAGACTAACTACATATATACATACATCCATAAACTCACGCATTTTTTCCCGGTAGCAACCAGGAAATCCACATTTTACCTTGTGTGAACTAACAACAAATGTGATTCAAAGTGACGTCAATGCCACAATTCGGCGAAAATCTCACCTGAACCGCAAACAGACCTTTATTTAAAGCTCCACGTTGTAGGAGTAACTTAGGAAAACACTCGGCCATCGCAAGAATTGTTCACAAATACAATTCAGTATCCAGCTCTTCGAAGGATGTTGATATATTTTCCAATACACTAGATAAGTTTAAGTATCTTATATCTAAACAATTAACCAATGTGTAAATGTTGATGTGTCTATACTATGTTATAATATATTAGCTACATTGTTGTTCACTTGAATTATGTAACTATTTTTATGTATAATATGTTGAGTGTTTGGTACTTCATTTAATCTCATTTAATTTTAATTTTATACTCGTTCATTGATATTTGTATTCTCTTTTGTTTTGTCTTTAATTCTTATGTTGTTTTCTTTTTTTATGTTTTAATATTTTTGTTCCTAATTTGTCGTTAAATTTTTTCGTTTAATTTTATATAGATAGTTTATGGAAAAGTTGTCATAGTTCTTTCCTGTTGTACAGTACTATTGCATGTTTTGATCTCCTCTAATTGAAGAAACACAATGTTTAAACTGCAACAGTACATTAGCAAAGCTTGTAAAGTGTATTCTTTGTTGGAGATCCTAATAAATAAAAATAAAAATAAAAACAGGGTGCTCGCATTACAAGTGCTGTTAAGCCAGCTATCCATAGTGGACTACTCAGAATCACTTGAAGAAATACCTCCCATGCCCGTTTGATAGCCGCTCTCGTAACATATTGTGAAATCAGTATAGTCGCAGTTTCTCGAAAACGTAGCCAGGTTGACAGTTTTTAGTGCCTTCAGACACAATGTAAGTAACAAAAGACAATTTATTATTGTATTTTTTTCCTATCTTATTTTAAATACAAAGTTTTTTTCTAAACAACATAATGGATATCCTTTTATTTTCCAAGACGGTATGAAAAGCAAGGGTTTTAATAATAATTGTAGCATAAAATTATGGATTTACAACCCAAACAATATGATATTTAAAACATCACAAAAATATTATTATACTTACCATCAGGGTAATAAAAAGATTATTAGTCTCATTTTTTATTTTTTTATGTAACATATCAAGTCAAAAAACGGCGGTGCGTGTTAAATGAAACATTGTTGATAGAAGTAAAACAATCTTCCTTTGAACACGTAAAGCATATATAGTCACATAATATTTCCATCCATCCATCCATCAGCCAAAGGAAGTCCACTGCTGAACATAGGCCTCCCCCAATGATTTCCACAGAGACCTGTTGGAGGCAGCCTGTGTCCAGCGACGTCCCGCGACCTTTACCAGGTCGTCGGACCATCTTGTTGGTGGACGTCCTACGCTGCGCTTTCCGGTACGCGGCCTCCATTCGAGTACTTTCCGACCCCATCGGTCATCAGATCTCCGCGCTATGTGCCCGGCCCATTGCCACTTCAACTTGCTAATCCGGTGGGCTATGTCGGTTATTTTAGTTCTCCTACGGATCTCCTCATTTCTGATTCGATCTCGTAGGGAAACCCCGAGCATAGCCCTCTCCATAGCTCGTTGAGTGACTTTGAGCTTCCTAATAAGGCCCATAGTGAGAGGCCACGTCTCGGTGCCGTAAGTCATCACTGGCAACACACAACTATCGAAGACTTTCGATTTAAGGCACTGAGGTATATTGGACGAGAAGACGTCGCGTAGTTTCCCGAACGCTGCCCAACCGAGTTGGATTCGACGATTGACCTCTCTCTCGAAGTTGGACCTGCCTAACCGGACCACTTGTCCTAAATAGACATATTCGTCAACAACTTCAAGAGTCGAGCCCCCAACACCGATGGGGGTGGGCACAACATGGACATTCGACATGATCTTCGTTTTGTCCATGTTCATTTTAAGACCCACCTGTTGGGAGACTCGATTGAGGTCTTCGAGCATAGTGCTAAGGTCTTCCAGCGATTCTGCCAAGACTACAATATCGTCGGCAAACCGAAGGTGAGTGATATACTCGCCGTTGATGTTGATGCCGAATCCTTTCCACTGCAAGAGCTTGAAGGCATTTTCCAGCGCGGCAGTGAACAGTTTCGGAGATATGACATCTCCCTGTCTCACGCCTCTCTGTAGTGGAATAGCCTTCG
Organism: Hyles euphorbiae; assembly: GCA_023078785.2. NCBI lineage: Eukaryota > Metazoa > Arthropoda > Insecta > Lepidoptera > Sphingidae > Hyles > Hyles euphorbiae. The sequence goes on along the minus strand of CM041032.1, from coordinate 3,320,962 downwards.
TACTCTGATCTTGTACTCGGACCGACATGGTGGCGTTGTTGTATATACACTTCAACACTTCGATGTACCGATAGTCGATATGGCACCGCTGGAGAGACTGTAGCACAGCCCAAGTCTCGATCGAATCAAAGGCTTTCTCATAGTCCACAAACGCTAAACAAAGCGGCAAGTTATATTCCTCGGTTTTTTGTATAACTTGCCGAAGCGTATGGATATGGTCTATGGTACTAAAGCCTTTTCGGAAACCGGCTTGTTCGGGAGGCTGGAAGTCATCAAACCTGCGTTCGAGACGATTTGTGATAACCCTCGAAAACAACTTATAGACATGGCTCAGGAGCGAGATGGGCCTGTAATTCTTCAGCAAAGTGTTATCACCTTTTTTGAAGAACAGTACCACCACGCTCCTGCTCCATGCCTCTGGCGTTGAGCCCTCGAGGAGAACGGAATTGAAGAGCCTCTGAAGGACTTTCAGTATCGGCGTTCCGCCCGCTTTCAGAAGCTCTGAAGTTATTCCGTCCTCGCCCGGCGCCTTGTTGTTTTTAAGTTGCTTCAGGGCCATCTCAATCTCACACAGGCTGATGTCCGGGATATCATCGCTAAAGTGTCGGATCAACTCGGCTCTCGGGTCTTCGGCCGAGCTAACAGCAGGTTTGGCAACCGAGGTGTAAAGCTGTCCGTAGAACCTCTCGATCTCCCTTAATACCTCTGCCCTCGTCGATACTACGCGGCCGTCTTCCGTCTTCAGCCTAGACAACTGGCTTTGCCCAATAGACAAGTCTCTTGCAAACACTTTGGAGCCTCCGTTCCGCTCGATTGTCTCCTTAATGCTCACAGTATTGTGAGCACGGACATCGTGTCGCAAGGACTTCCAGATCAGTCTATTGAGCCGCCGATATGCTTCGGCGTCAACGGAAGACTGCAGCGCTAAAGATCGACGTTCGGCCATGAGGTCAAGAGTGTGGATCGAGAGTTTTTGTGGTCTATCTCTACGGCGAGGTCTAAAATACTTAGATCCCACCGTATGGACAGCTTCTACCAAACCGCTGTTTAGCTCGTCCACTGCAAGGTTTTCTACTAGACAATCAAAGCGATTTGTCAGCTCGAGTTGAAAGCTCTCGGGGTTTTGGATATGGGCGCGAGTAGGTCGGAGCGTAGATTTCATCAAGCGACGCCTTTCCGATTGGACATTGATATTCAGGGTGCCCCTAACCATTCGGTGATCACTGCCGGTTTTCACCCTGTTGATCACAGAGACATCTCTGAATATCCGTCTATTCGTCGTCAAGATGAAATCTATCTCGTTTCTCGTAGAACCGTCAGGACTCAGCCAGGTCCATTTCCTGTGAGGCGGCTTCTGGAAGAAAGAGTTCATCGCAAAGAGTCCCTCTTTCTCCAGAAAGTCGGCCAGCCTCTGACCCCTGGGGTTCCGTTGCCCATGTCCAAATTGCCCCACTTTCAACTCTGCATCGCTTCTCTTGCCCAACTTTGCGTTGAAGTCCCCCATAACAACATTGAAGTAGGTTTTGGAAGTATGTATGGCCCGACTTATGTCCTCATACATCTCCTCTACTTCTTCATCTGGGTGTGTCGAGGTCGGCGCGTATACCTGTATGACCTTCAACGAATATCTTTTAGATATTCTGAGTATAAGGTATACTACCCTGCTCGACACACTTTCGATGGATACGATGTTGTTGATGAGAGACTTGTGGACGAGAAATCCGACACCTCCTCGGGACTGTTGGTCGTCCCCCCGGTAGAAGAGCAGGTTACCAGACTTCAGGGTTATCGTATCCTCCCCGATTCTTCGGACTTCCGATAACCCCAGAATGTCCCAGTATAACCTGCTCAATTCTTCTTCCAGTTCGACAATCTTCTCGTCTGTCCTCAATGTGCGAATGTTGTGTGTTACCAGGGCCAGTCGTCGTCGGGGGTGGTAGCCGGGGCCAACCCGGGGATTCTTAGCACCCCCTGCCCCACCGTAACCATGACTGCTACCATAGCCAGGAATAGTGGGGCTGCCGGGGACTGGGGGCCTGGTCTCTATAAGTGTCGCCATTAAGGGGGTATTTGCCAATACTCGCCACGCTTGGCAGGCGGGTTGGCGAGCGCAGTAGGGGACTGGCGTTAATGACGCTGCTGCCCGCCATTAACCGGGGAAAGGAAATAGGATTTGTGGGTAAAGGATGTTATAGGAAAGGAGAGTATGGCCTGAGGGAGTGGATACTGCAGTCACGGACGGGAAGTTAAGGTGACTGCAGTAGCTCGGGGGCCGAGGTCGCGTACTCGTAGCACCTATACTAGGGCAGGCCATGACCACTAGATAGGAGCATCCCTGACCGAATATTTAGATATGTAGAAACGAGCATTATGCAACTACAATATGGAATTAAGAGCGTATACACCTTGCGCGCAAAGTCAACTATAGGTATATTTTCGTTAATTTCACGCACACATAAGCGACCAAAGCTGTGTGCGTAGAGCTGCCGCGTCGGCTCGCTATACAATCGGCTCAAACAACTTTGATCCGTGCGCTTCAAATATTCAATTGAAATGTAACTGTAATATAATATCATAAAAATATTTTATTTGCATTATAAGTATACAAATATTACTGTGCAAGCAAAGAATAATACAAATTTAGATACTAGTCATATTTTCGTTATTATTACATTGTTAAGTTGCATTCAAATCAGTGTTCAATCAGTAGACACTACGGACGTTTTATTAATCATTTCGTGTTCGAACACATAAACAGTGTTAGGGGCCTTACAACCCCTTATAATTACGAAATATATTTAATTTTATATTACAATACATAACATAATTTAGCCTCGGAATTACATCCCATTATATTACCTGAAACATAATTTATACTCACTACAAAATCATTGTAGGTAATAAAAATAATTAAATATTTTACTACCAAAGTACTAAGATGTGGTAATCGCAGTCCGCGCGTGGCTTTTTTTACTACGTACGGCAAAAATCGACTGCCGCTAGGCCGGAGCGACGAGCGATACGTCCTCCCTCTAGAAGGCCTTGCGGTGGTCTGATTTGATCCACGTCGGACAGCGTGTTTTATAGTGGTTTTTAAAATATTTGTAGAAAACATGAAAACTAATTTTGTTGAAATATAAAAATGGTAATTTATTGATAAGATGTTCTTCTATTATAATATGCAATTGCTATAAAAAATTATGTACGATAAGTTGGTGAAAAAAAATATGTTCTTGACGAGAGTTTCTGAATAATTTCGCATTGTTTAATTTTTTTATTTTTCAGGAACTAAACACAAAAAGATTATTTTTCTCAGCAAAATCCCTCCATAAGGGTCTTATTAGTCTGATAATATTTTTATTTTCATCTTATATTTAGTGGTTTCGGATATCTTAAGCTTCTAAATTGCCATTTAAAGCCTAAATAACTAAACTTGTGTTCAGTAATCCTCATAGTACTCACAAATTATCCATCAATCTATAATGTTTTCCACCAAAATCCCTAGATGACAACCTTTTCTAAAATTAGTAATAATTATTTTTCCTTTAAATTGTTTATTGGTGGCTATTAACTCATTTGAAAAGTCCTGTTTTTAAGCCTAAAAGCGCGTGCAGGGTATAAACGCTCTTAACGTGGTTTTGCGGTAATGGTTAGCTTTTTGCGTGCCGAAAATTATTCAGAATTGGTGATTTTGAATCCCATATTGGTTTTGATGAATTCACGAAGAGTTGGGGTTAGTTGTAACAATAATTAAATATTTGAAGATTGTGTTTAGTGAGCCATTTCTCCCACTAAATAGCAGTTTAAATGCACTGTTATGTTCCGGTTTGAAGTACATCGTAGCTAGAGTAACTACTTGACAAATTGAGACTTAACATCTTATGTCTCAGGATGCCAAGCATTGCTGTGTAATTTATGGTGTTTTTTTAGTTTTTCTATTGTTTTTGAGCGTTCATCTCGCTTACCATTAGCCGAATGGCATGCTCTTCAGCCCATTATAGCAATACATTAAAAAAAGGTCATATGAACCAGTCGACGCCCTGTGGTAGATGAAAATGATGATGGCTAATATTAAAAGTTTAATTAGATATGTTTGTAACTTTGTCTTTCCACGTAGCAACTGTCTTCAAATGTTTGTTTTTTTTTTTACTCTGGCCTGGCTTAATGGCCACATTGCACCTGATGGTATGCGCAAATGCCGCCCAGGCAGAGTATCCATTGGCATCAGACGGCAGTCCCATGCCAATGGAAACAATTATGCCGGCCTGCTAAGATGCCTCTTCACACTACGGCGGAAGGACCCAGGATTATAGGAAGGAGGGAACACGTGAGACGGCAAACAATTCCCGAGCCTGACGGTACGGCACAAAAATGAATTTGAAAACCGTTTAGTTCGCGCTGGGATGGTGTGGACCGTCAAGCTATGGCTTCGCAAGCCAGCACGCGTGGTTCTGTTTAGGAATGGAGAGGAGGGGATCAAGTTGAACAATTCCTCAGAGCATTCACCGTGATACAGGCGGTAGAACACGCTTAGCGAGGCGACATCCCTCTGGAGTTGTAGTGATTCTGTTGCTCGTAACGTCTGCATCATTCACAATGCGGATGGCCCGCCGCTGCAATCCATCCAAGGCATCGAGCAGGTACTGGGCGGATCCATCCCAGAGGTGCGAACAGTACTCCATACCCGGCCGGACCTGCGCGAAATGTATGATTTTATGTGTAGAAATAGTTTCTGGACTAGAAAAGCGTTCTGTATCCCATTTTTTATAATAGATTAGACAGCCTCCATGGTCGGTCGGTCGGTTTAAAGCCGCCTGTGAAACGAGAGGCCACGGGTTCGAACCCCACATCGAGTGAAATGTTTGTGCGGCCCACAAATATTTCTTTCGGGTCTGGGTGTTTATGAGACCGAAAAGTATCTCGTAGTTTCTGGTATCCACGATCCCGCGACGCAAGACGCGATCTTAGTGTGGGGTCAGGACTGTATGTGTGACTGTTGGGCGTTATTTATTTATTATTTATTAGCTGTTTTACACCGGTAAGGGTGGTATTGGAACCTAAACAAAGTATATGAGAATGAAAGTTTATCACTAAACGAGTGTTTATACGTTCCTTTTTAAATATAATTTGGAACGACGATAGCTATGACGATAGCACTGATGTAGCATAAAGGCTACATTTCATCCCAGAATAATTGCCAGTGATACTATAACTTTTCTTGATGTATGACTAAGTCGGTAAAAGCGTCTGCTGCCATCGCATCATGTTCTGTACGTCGCGTCGCCTGTAGACACGTGTATCCGGTGAGCCTAGTGACGTCAGAGGAATCAGTTCTTGAACATTGGAAATTTTCCTTAATGGATGTGGCTTAGATTTAATGGAGATGGTTGCGTTAATGAAGGAAGATTTTGGTGTGATTTACGATGCTAGAAAATTTAACTTTTTGTGATGTTGTTAATATTTTGTGTGTTTGTATTGTGGTTTGTATTGATGATTGTGTCCAAGTCGCGCTGCGGCGTGCATATTGAGACGGAAACAAATGCTGGTTAAAGGAGACGGCCGAAACTTCATAGAATTCTGGGCCCAGTCTAACAGAGTTATATAATGCATACATTATTTTATAGAGGTAAGACAATTATACCGAAAATAGATAAAACAATCTGTGTAGTCAATGGGAGTAAAGAAATAATAATTATGCAGTATTGTGCAAAATCTACTACTGATTTTATTTCCCACTGTCAATCAACTTATTATTATGCGATAAGAAACGGAAAAAATACGTAAAGAATATTTATTAACATTTCATAAGTGTAACTTCAGAATCAAATTCGCCTGTCCCCCTTTTCTATGTGTCAATGTTTTGTGATCGTGTAGTTTAGTAGTTTTCGTAACCCATGAATTAATACACACATTTTACTTCTGTGTTGGGCCTACGTGCGAGTTGATTTTTTTTTAATATTTTTTATATAATGTCGTCGAGTAAAAACATTTCTATTTCGTTTAATCAATGAGTTCGCCAACAACATTCGTTTCTTTCCAATCATAAAGGGCTATAAGAATGATGCAGCTGTTGTAAATTGTATTCATAAATATAAAATATTTTATCCAGAATTCAACCAGTACCTTCATAGCTATTTACTATTAGTTTCCAACAGAACGATCTCTTTATAACAACTAGATGCAAAGAATACAAATTACACCAAACGTCAATGTATATTTACATTTATTATTTTGAATTTAGTGCTTTTAAATTCTGTTTAACTGAAGTAGTCGCAACCACGTCACTACAACTATTAAAACTTTCTTTCGTCGTGCAGACTTTATGTTTTATTTTATTCAAGCACTAAACTAGACTTAACGAGTGCAATAGAATGTGTTTATTCACGACACACACGTACGACTAGCCCCATAAATTGTTAATACTGTAATGTATATGAAAATGTACCGAGTTTTAACTCCGCCGACCTGTTTAGGTATAAAATTTAATTAAATTTTATTTCGCTAGAATTGAGGAATGGAATCGAAAACGGGGCCTTGTTTGTATAGATTTATGTGCAGGAATAATGCGTATTATATACGGCAGATTTGTTTTATTATATTTTGATAATTTCGGAGAATTTGTTAAAGAAATGCAATATTGGTTGCGTACATTTAATTAGCTCAATAGTTCCGACCCAATACTAAGATAGAGTCTTGTATCGTGGGTATCAGAAACTAGGAGAGACTTTTCGGTCTCACAAACACCCGTACCCGCAAGAAATATTTGTCTACTGCACAAACCTTTGTCACGGTGCGAGGATCGAACCCGCGGCCTCTCGTTTCACAGGCGACGTCTAACCGCATTTAAATTACTTTGATTAAGGGAATTATCTACAATGATATTTTTTCAATGGTTTCAACTTGGCTGAATTATTATTCTCCCTTATTGTACTATATCGCATAGATATTCCTCGTTTTAAGCCCTCAGTGACAATACTGTAAAAATTAAACTCAAATTTTATTGCTACGATTTTTACAGTGTCATTTTGATATTTGGATGGTAAATACTACAAGTTTGCAATCTTAATTTTAAGTCTTGTTCATTATTATGCACAATACCGTCATCGAATCTATTTAGCTTTGTTTTGCATATTACAAAAAGTTAGCTTCTTACTCTACAACCATTATATTATCATCCTTTATGGTTATATCTACGACAAATCACACTTTTAAAAACTAAATAACCCGGTAATAACTTCACAGCTGGTTCCGCAATAAATCAAGACACATGGGTCAAAAGTGCCCCAACCGCACTAGCGCTCGTAACAAATTTTACTCCGTTAGTAGTCTTTTAACCCGCAATAACAGCTCCGCGAAGTCAATGTGCGTTTTATACCCCGTCACTGCCGGTAAGGTACTGTACTGCATTGTATCATATACGACCCACTCAGGGCATGGGCAGAAGGCCCGAGGAAGCTACAATCGAGTACTATTGAGATTGATATTATACGGCCATAACACTCTCAATCGTGCTTATGATTGTAAAGCAGGCCCATGAAGTAATATAAACAAAGATGCGTGACCTGTAACGCTGGGATATTTTTCTCTATCATAAACTGCAATTGGCAATTTTGATTAAGTGCTGTGGTAAAAATACTAAATAAAACAGATGTTAATTAATTCACACCTTTTTGAAAACGAAGGTGATTATGAAAAAAATAAATTAGAATTTTCCAATGTAGATAAATATCAATCTTTACGCAATTCTATATGTATTATAAAGCGAGTTTTCAATAAAATATAACATTGTATGACTCGACCTCTACAAATGAAAAAAAAGTACAGAAAAAATATTCGATAGTCACAATCGCTGTACGCAAACAGCTGGTGGGCCTACGAAAATAATATAGAAATTCAGTTAACTCCGACGAAAATCGCTCCACACGCGACAGCTAAGCTGCCGAGTCACATTTCGTATTCAAATCCATTCAGCTAGGAATATTCCATTAGGTACGTATTGTGTTTTTTTTTCGCACCCCGTCACCATTCCACGGGTGTATCGGAGGAATCAGTCACCTTAGCAGTACATTGGCTTTTGCAATATTAATCCTTTTTCGTGTTACCAGCCAGGAATATACCGATTAATGTTTATTAAAAAAAAGTTTGAGTCCCCTGGAGGGTCGTAAAGGCGAGGGCTGTGGGGGAAATGTGATTATGCGGCTCTTTATGAAGCTGCTGTTTTTGGTCAGTGTTGTGGTTGAGCCGTCCAAATTCGGCAGCAATTTTCTGATGCTGAGATATTGATAATTTCCCTATTCTTTAAAGTGCTCTTCGTGAACAATGTGCGAGTATGACGAAGTGTAAATAACATAAATAAACATGTTCTAGTTTTTATCACTGTACATTTGGATATAGTTGCAATGACCTTCCTTACTTACACTTTATCCAGGCCGCAGCCAGGGTCTGCCATCCTGCTGAGTCTCCTCGATTTTACCTGGTCTTCAGCATTAATAATCAATCTCAATAAAAAGGCCATTATCTTGATAATTATCTAAAGATAAGCATATTTCTTCGTCCACAATTTTTTTCTAAACAGCTATTTCACGGAGAAATTATAAAAAAATGTACAAAAGTTTTCAGAAATGAGAAACCGAATCCACAATGTGAACCATTCTTTACTCCGTCGGCTTATTCGTGTATTCATAACGCGACGCCAATGTGATTGACAGTTTTTTTTAATAAATACTCTTTCGCGTTTCTGCTAAATGATTGCGAATACATCAGTAACGTCCGCGCTTTTTACAAATTATGGACTCGTACCGATGATTAATGATTTATTTTTGGGAACAGCGGAATGTTCATATTATATTTACTTGTTGCGGTTTGTGGGTTATGCACGGTAAATTTAGCCTTTGTCTGAATTAAAATTTAGGTGATAATTTGCTTTGTGATGGAAACTAAACATTTATTAAATAATGTGACGGTGTTAATATAAAACCACGAACAGAGTATCGCATTAACTGTTCGTGTACTAAAAATCATTGAATTGTATTTACCCGAAAGACACTGGCTACGGTAGATTATACAAGGTATACCTAGACTGCGACCGAAAACGAAGCCAGGTGGTAGTTATAGTGACTGCAAATACTAGACAACTGAAGATTACGCAAAAATAGTTGTTTTTTTTTTTTGACACACACAAGAGTCCGAAAAGTCAGAGTGCGCCATGGGATTCGAACCCGCGACCACCATCTTTTAATTGGAATCAATAATTATGCCTGTTGACTTGACACTTGAATATGCATGAAATGAACTAACTACACTATCGTTTATTTAGAAAATCAATTCTTGTAAACATCTGTACGGTATGCAGATTTCCTTACTTCTTTTCTATTCACCCTTAAACTGCATCAAGCACTTTAAAAAGTATTTTTTCGACAACGTAAATACATCTGTCTTAAAGTTTGAGTTTAGCCTTCGGATTTGAACCTATGACTTGGCAGTCGTCAGGTCCATTACCAATAAGTCACCATTCACCACTATTTATTTATTTACTTTTCGGAAAGCTTACAACAAAAATAACAAAAATATAATATCTTACTATGTAATCGTCTTGCTAATGACAAGCCTTCACGCATATTTATTCATTTATTGGATGTATTTACTGTTCGTTTTTGTTGTACCACTAATAAATTATTATTTATGCAGAATATATGTAGGTAAATTATCGTTTAATTATAACGAGCCCAATTAGTTTAACCTAATTGCTCAATATTCCGGTGATGTGGGGTGGGCTAGCACATATGACACGTATGACTACGTTTACCGCAGCGGGGTTCACTTAACATACATAAACTTCACGCCTGTATCCCATAGGGCTAGAAGGAGACTATGGATCTCCACTTTACTCGATTCTGACATACTACTTCTCCGTGATGCTACTTTCGCTTCGTCCAATTTCATTAATCTCTTTATGCAATCTCATCGGTTTAGGGTACTTTTAACCATTCAACAGCTTGGAGTGTAGCGTATTGATGAAAATATAATAATATAATGTGTGCGAGAATGAGAAACATTATTCACTATTTCTAATTTTAGTAATGGGAAATTGATTGAATGGATGCTTTATTTTCTATTACATAAAAGCAATCGTATTTTTTATAAATTTTAGTACTGCCTCTGACGACTGATACGCCTAAATTGAAAATTTAGGTCTTACGGCATCAAAGGAAATTTTAAATTAGACAACGCGAACCGCGCTGACTGGTTGCCAATTTTCTAACATATTTTGGTTGACTTCTAAAGATTTTTTTTCTTCTAAATTATATATAAGATTCGTTTCACGTACACAATTATAAGAGACCATGTAGAATATTTCGTTTCCTCTACATAAAAAAACAAACTCTGACGGTGCTGAGATATAGTCTCCGTGGCGCAGTTGGTTAAACACCGGCTGTGAAACAAGAGACCGCGGGTTCGGACCCTGCACCGAGATCAATGTTTGAGCGAACCACAAGAACTTGTTTTAGGTCTGGGTTACACCCACGAAACAAGGCGATCTTAGTGTGGGGTCAGTGCTATGTATGGACTACCTATAGGAATGCTGGGTGTATTTATAATTAATATACTAATACTATAGATCAAACCAGAAACCTATTCTTACCTATTGAACTACTTGTCCTATCACTCAAGTTATGTTGCCAGCCACATCACAATTCCAAATTCAAGTAATTTCATAAATCGAAAATACTTGAAAAAATTAAAAGCGTACAACAGCAACAGCCACAAATTAACATGAAAATACAGTTATTTTGCGAGCATTGTTTAAAAAATCTCCCGACAATCGTATCCAATCGTAGGTTGTATCCCGGCTAAATGTATGGAAAAAGTTTGCGCCAAGAAAATTTCCTTCAGAATCATTCTGTTAATTAAAAAGTTGGCGTTCCTTTTCACAATGTTATTATGAGCTGATCTTAAAGCAGCTTATTATGTTGGCAACAAAGAAAATATCTTCGCTTAATGTTGGCGCGGATTATTCTCTCTGTGGTTATTGTGTAAGGCAAAATCATGACTTGATTGCGTACAATGTAAATCTGTTGTGTCGTTTGAAAAAGGTAGATTGCTAAACATGGTCCGTCAGTTGTCTTAGAGGGTCTTAGTAAAGACTGGCAATACTCGGTGCTCCGCCCGCGTCAAAAAGTTTTCAAGTTCAAATCCCGCTATGTATTTATCCGAAATAAAAGTTAGCCTTTTCCTAACAATAAAATATTTTTTTCACGACATTAGCGATTTCAAAAAATAAACTCCTTTGATTTTTTTATAGTAATATATTGTGTAACTAAAAATATAACTAAAAGCGTTAGTAAAAATTGTCCTGCTCTTGTCATTCGATTTAATTAAGTTCCAATAAACGCTACAGTGATTATGTTTAATAAAGTGCTGCAGTAACACCCGCTGTGTTACTGGCGCGTTTTATATAATAGTATTAAATAAAATGTGTATGATTCTAATCTTAAATTGCAAATTAATAATAAATCGAGTATATAACTGTTTACCACCAACTTTTTCTCTAATGAGCATTATTTTAAGAAATCTTTTTTTTTTTGTAACCTTATGCTTAAAGAAACAAAGCAGGCACTATTTGTCGTCACAAATTTTGAACAAAGTATAACAAGATTAGGTCAAGAGAAAAATCGAGAGAATTTTACCTGAATTGTGTACACCCCAACTCGGTACTGTATCTTTTTTAATTTTAAACATCAACATCATAAAGGCAGGGTCAGGGTGTAAACTGAAACTCACCCCCGACCCCGCCCTCGCGGCCTATGAGGTAATTCTGTAAGAAAATTTTTTAAATTTTACCCCTCTTGCAAACCCCGGTATCGGTTGCAAACGATCGACTTTTTTATTTTGAAGGTCAGTGGATTGTGTGATGTGTGATGTGCTGATGTCTGTTTATGTCGATTGGTGTTTTATGCGAACTACAAAAAATATGAATGTCGTTTCCAACAAGTTACTCTGCAGTTGAGCTAAAAAATATAATCATCAATGTTCAATGTTTTACTCTTTCCAGCACACTTACAAACTAAGCCATTTATTTAAACTTTAATTAAACGTCCTTGCCCCCACCAGCCGATTGTCATATAATTAACCATCCATTTGAAAATTGTGCGACTATTTGTCGCGTTTTCCATAGTCGCCCGTCTACCCTATCCTTAATACAGTCGCAGAGCAAAAAAGAGGTAAATAAAACGAACTCTGAATACGAATGGGTGTCTGTCAACGATTTGAGCTAACGCGGCGGGCGTCACGCCGTGATGTGGGTTACAATTTTTTTTCTCTCCATTGTAGTATATTTGTATGTTAAGGAAATGATTATTGCCGGAAATTTATATTCTGTGGGTCGTGGAGAGTTATCTTGTTATCTGGAGTATTTTTATGATGTTTATTTGCGTTTGGGATTTGGATTTGGCTATTTTTAAAATTAGCTGGGTTAGGTTGTAAAAATTTTGCATTTTTTGGAATGGGATATCATTTTAATCTTAGTTAAAAGACGATTCTTATTAAGATCATCTTTATCATTACCATAAAGCAAACCATTGAACACTTGCATCTTGTTTAAACCTTAAATTCTACCTTCATTTATACCGAAAACGTAATTATATTTAAACAAACCATTCCAACGTTTCTACCGAAAATGGATCGTATTAAACTGCAAATTATCGGACGGAAATACGAAAACGTCGAATATGAAATGATAATTAATTGAATGCACTCGAAAACACGAGTCGAGATGTCAAAACTAGTGTACAATTATTCATCACAATGAACCGACGTTCTTGCGAAGAATGTTTTCAGTGGGAACAGCGAACTTGACGCGAGAATTAATTAAAAACACTAGTTGGGACAGGTCGTTCACTTAATTTTTCTGACTAATAGTATCCATAAAACGAGGAGAATGATGGACAAGAGCATTTAGAAAATTGGAACCTTTGCCTCGTAGATTTTGCAAATTGAACTGTCTGTAGGTAAAGTGATGTGCTATCTTATGATAGTAAACAAATTCCGGCTAGAACTTAGGATCTGTTTAGATAAGGCGGAAGCGTTTGATATCATCACGATTTTACCGGTTAAATCAATAGAATAAAAATGTTGACGTACAAATATTTTGAAATCTTTCACGTAATATGGGAGGTTTCAATTTATTCTAATTGATTGGAACAGTGTAGTATTTGATATATTGGAGTTAATATTAATATATGGTTTACTTCTACGTCTCAAAACCCATGTTGTCAGTCGTACAATTTTCGCTACTAGCACAATAGTGAATTTGCATAACATCTTAAAAAGGGCTAACAGACACTTTCTGTACTATTAGTCAGGTCTTATATCTGGCATAATCATTTTCATCATCAAAACATAGTGCTCTTCTTAATGAGGGTGGCATAATCAATTCCTTATTAAAGCCTCTATTATCAATTAAATAGAAAAAATAATAATATAATATTCCCTTCTTTTCCCAACACCTCCGTAAGGTGATAATCCTTAAATTATCCCTCGACACATTCATCTAATTTGCGAATCCCTAACTACTACCAAGGCCAACAACTGTCTGTATCTGTATCGGCCCATATACGTCCCACTGTAGGGCACGGGCCTCCTCTACAATCGACAGTACGATTGAGAGTGGTTAGGCCATATAGTCCACCACGCTGGCCTAGTGCGGGTTGGCGGACTTACGAACCATAGATTTTTTTATAAATCGCTATAGTATGCAGGTTTCCTCACGATGTTTTCCTTCACCGTTTTAATGCGTTTTAATACACGCATGACTCCCGAAAATTCAGAGATGTGCTCTGGGATTCGAACCCGCGACCACCGTGAACATGTTGGCAGTTGCGTCTAGTCCGTTTACCAACAGGCCACCACGCACTCAACAACAACCTGACTGCAGGGGCGTGCGCTCCTTGTAGGCAGAAATGCAGTGCTTTACTTGCCATTCACAGATATTTTATTATAACGTACGTACGTCTTAGATGACTTTAATCAATAGTAAATAAATAAATAAACAAAATATAATAACTTAAAAACGCCTAATATTTTATAAATAGCAACTATTTGCAAGCACACAAACATTATGATTGCTATACGACAAACAAGCGGCGCTGCAAAGTAAAATAATGTACCTAATCAACCAAGTAATGCCGCCGCGTCCCGCATGACATTTGTTTGCGTGTGTGTAGTAATTTTGGTGTCCGTGCACAGTCGCAAACGCACACACCCATGCATATCGAAAGGCGCGACTCCTGCGGCAGGCTATGAGCGTTCGGCTGTTTTCGGGAGTAATCGGTAATGTTCGTTGCCTATAATCCTAGTAAAAATAGTAGACGGAAATGTAATGAATTGCGCAAAATGCACATTATGCATTTTTGTTCGGTAAGGTTTTATTTGTTTAAAACTTTAAATAGCACAATTTTTTTGTGTTTCGCGGGGGCCATTTTGCTTTTTTCATGTGATGAGCATTGTTTATTATTTTGTTTGTGTCAGTTTAATTATAGTTTTCTTAAAATATTTTGCATTTTAGCATTTGAAAGTGTGTACATTCAATAGTTTATTACTGAGTTTCTATAATAATTGTAGTGATTTGCTTTTACTAGTACGTTTGTTGATTTTTTAAAATGTTATTTGATTGTGAGGTTTGTGTTGAAAATGTGTGTTTATTAAAAATTGAAGCTGACTCGGTGAGTAGTTATAATATTTTAGTTTATTAATAACTAGTGGCCCGGCCCAGCTTCACCCGGGTACAAATAGATTTCTGTACAATAATATGTACGTATCATACATATAAACTTTCCTCTTGTATCACTCTATCTATTTAAAAAAAACCGCATCAAAATCCGTTGCGTAGTTTTAGATTTAAGCATACAAAGGGACATAGGGACAGAAAAAGCGACTTTGTTTTATACTATGTAGTGATTTACTTATTAGAATTTCTTCGGCCGCGACGATCTATCGCTGTTTTTTCTGCGTTCCGTAGAAGATATACATGAATAGTAGTACATCTAAGACTTGTTCTGTTGGCATGGTTTCCGACTTAGAGATCCGTCACGTGGCTGTGGCTATGCTAAACATCTATAAAAAAAAGTTTTTGTGCCGAGTACTCCGCCGCATACCCAGTATCATAATCCTGTGCACGCCGCTGCCTGACTGTCTCATCAAGCTTAACTTGACCCACGATACTAGAAAGTTACTGTATGATTTTACGAATATTCCTACCACCATGAAACAATGCGCGAAGGTAACTTCATTTACCGTTAGATTTACAAAGGCATATGAGTCATACAGCGGTCGAGACTCATATGGGGTGGATATTGAGTGGCGCCGATGTGTGTACACCGGGCAAATAAAGTTCAACATTGCTGTGTTCGATACACTTTCATTAGGCGAACGTAATTGCTGGAAGATACGTACGGGAGTGCGCTTAAGCCGAGAGGTTAATTTACCTACTGGATTTTATTTGCAAAGCTTGTTTTATGCTGAATTTGTTTTTGCGTATGAGAGTGGGAATTTGTGTGGATGTCGGCTTTGATTTTTAATTATGAATACAGTTTTCAAATATTATTTAACTTATGAACCCGGGTATTTTAAAATAAAAACCCCTAAATAGAAAGGTATCTATTATATATCTTTGTGTTCCCTAGATTGAAATAAATTACTTTATGCTATTTTCTTCTTTATTAGAATCCTGGGGCGTAAATAAATATTTTAAGATTAGATTTTGTTCGAGATATTACAACTTCAAGCAAAATCTAGAATGTTTTCCCAATAAAGATAAAAACCTGATCAAACCCTAAACGTACCAATCGGAATTCATAGGCGCTCCTATAGACTAATAATGTCTAAATACATTATACAAAGTATATGCAGACTGCAACCTAAAACGAAACCACGTGGTAGTTTTAGTGATTTCAGACACAATGCAAATAAAATTTCTCAAAAAGCGACGTTATATTATTATATTTATTTCAGGTATAGTCTTGTTTAGATGGTAAATACATAGTTAAATAACTTAAAACCTTGCGTATCATTGTTTCTTTACAAATAAAAATGAAGTCACTAAAACTACCACCCATCTTCGTTTTCGGTCATAGTCAGGATATACCCCTTATCATACTATCTAGATAATATACAACATATCATGTTTACCCGTAAGACTACACAAAAGCCCATGTAATTTATTAAGCCTAGCGAGAGCAACGTAACCCAAGATAGAAACGGACTCATTTTGAAACATATACTTCCCGATGTGTTGCCCCCGCGGGATTTGAACCTAACGCGGCCCGAATCAACGCGCGCGGGGGATTTGCTCGTATCGGTTGCCTTGATTGAAGCATATATTCCAGAGCTTCGTTCATTTGTGCTTTGGTCAATGATTTAGTAGGCACGGATTATCGTTACATTTGTGAAGAAAAGAAGGGAACATTTGAAACGGAATTTTCGTTGCGATTTTATAAGTTTTTCAAAGATAGTAAATGAGTAGGTATATATGTATTACTAGAACCCTAAACAGATTTGTAATAATAATAGGAAACGTAATGAAATAATACTTCCAAATTAACATATCAATATCAATTTCTTTTTCTCAGCCTGTATATCCACCCAATGCTGAGTGTAGGCCTCATGTAATGCCCTCGACATTGTTCTATCCAATTTCGATTTATCTCCCTCCCTCTCACAGTAAATTCCCTAATGAACATAGGCCTGCCCCAAGGAGCTCCACATTGACCTGTTGGAATTGGCCTGCATACAGCAAGAGGCCGTCCGACACTGAGCTTATCTAATTGTAATTTCGGTTTACAACTACAAAGTTATTGGTTCAACCTCTCTTAATTTATTCATTTATATTGATATGTTATTTATTGTACATCGGAAAGACAAAGATATTTAAACAAAATTAGATTAAGTACACTCGGCGGCCTTTTTGCAGAAGGCAATCTCTTCCAGGCAACCTTTAGGTAGACAAAAAAATAGAAAAAGAAAAAGGTAAAAAGACTATTTTTAACCTACGTTATAGCATATTTTCCCCACAACTACTTTGATTTTTACTCTTATTTTTGCACGTTTCGCGCACGCACACACAATCTGACATTGTTCGCTAACAAAGTTACATCGTGAAAGTTTTACACGAAAAATACCGTTAAATTTGAACCAAGTACGTTGAACAAAGGCCATATATTTAAAACAAACGATGCCAGTACATAAATCCAGCTGATTGGCAGTATATTTGCCGGTGTTTGGGGCAAACATCTCGTAATAGGGTAAACTATCTGAGCGGAGTAGCTCGTTGTCTTCAGTTTGGTGTTTTGCTCGCGCACACACTTCGCTGATATAATGTCTAGTCATAAACTTTGTTTGCTAAATGTGCTCCTGAAATTTAATTGCGTATGTATGGATGTTTGCGTTTTGTTATTATAGTAATTGGTGGATTGAATAGATGGATTATGAGATTTTATTCTTATGGGGATGCTTGCGTAGATTCTTTTGGATAACAGCGAACTAGTTGCATAATAGGTGGAAAGTAATTACTGCTACCCATCCATATTTTTAGAACAGTGCCTTGTCGTCCTTTGAATTTGAGAAAAAGAAATAGAATATTTCATAGACATAAACTTATCCAAACAAAGAAATGAACTTGGTATCTTAATACTCACGCGTGTATCGCGACTCTAGATCAATACAACAATAAAATGTCACCTAAAAATATTCAATAAAATACAACTTGGAATAGTAAAACATTTCCCACGCGGAAGATTCAAACTATCGCCCGATAGATCATATTCTACGTCGAAGAATTTATATTAAACTCCATCTAAAAGCCGAGGCGACTTTATAAAAACTACGTGAAAAATGTGTAGATATCATCTGAACGTTTCACGGTTGGAATGCTTCCAATGCGAAACTTGGTAATAAAATGTAGGCTATTGGTATACGCGCATCCATCTTTGTATGGGAAACTGCGAGTCATGTATCGAGTAACATACCGAAAAATGCTTCGGAGTTAACGAAGAGAAATCGTTTTCCATATCATAAATCAAAGCGTATTGAATTAGTGGAACTTGTGCCCCTACTATGAGTAATAAAATAAAAAAATATATTGTATTCCTTATTTAATATTCATGCATAACATTTCTAGCAAGAAATGAAAAAAAACTCGACATATTGAGACTTAAATAAATAAATAAATAACACCCAGCAGTCACATTACGTCCTGACCACACAGCAAGATCGAGTCTCGTGTCATGTATGAGTATTTAAAACTACAAGAGGCTTTTAGGTCTTACAAATATCCAAACCCGTAACAAATACCTACCTATGGTTCATACAAATATTTGTCTCGGTGCAGGAATCAAATCTGCGGCCCTCGTTTCACAGCCGGCATCTAAGTAACTGCGCTACAGACTTGACATCTTGTGTCTTAGGATGGCGAGATCAGTGGAATGCCAAGCGTTGCTTTGATATTCATGGTGTTATTGAGTTTTGCTTACCATCAGCCGAATTACTTGCTAGTCTCGTCATTCATTGTAAGAAAAATAACTGACTAACAGCATTATCAGTTACTGCAAGGTCACAACCTAATATTCCCGAAAAGGTTTTAGGACGAGCAGTGAGAAGTCGCATACGTTGAGATATACTCTGCGTTCCTTGTTAATAATTACATTTGTGACCTAGTCCATTTTGATATCCATTTTCTTGTCCTCAGACGTCATTAGCCTGCCCATTAGTAAAACTGTATATTAATAAAGAGTTTATTAAAGCAAGCCGGTGCAATTGTGCCGACGAGCCAGACATAAACATTTGTCATTAACGGATATTCAATTTATATTTACTGCATATTACCATCAATTGCATTGAAGACATTTATCGGTTAAGTTTCTTTGTAATTCACTACCTATTTGACTCTGTTACTGTAAATGTGAAGGCAAACATCGTGAGGAAACTTGCATACCATAGCGACTTACTGAAATATCTATGATATCTATAGTCCGCCAACCCGCACTAGGGTGGCGTGGTAGTCTATATAAAAATATGTACTCCTAACAGTCACATAAATAGTCCTGATTCCACACTTAGGTCGAGATTTGTGTCGTGGGTATCAGTAACTACTCGTACGAACTTTTCGGTCTCACAAACACCCACATCCAAAAGAAATATTTGTGAACCGCATATGGCCTAACCACTCCTAGTTGTACTTGTAGTGTGGATCCATTGTAGAGGAGGCCCGTAGTCTATAATCGGACGTGGAGCTGATACAGATATAGATTTTACTGCGTACAAAAGCTTGCTACATTACATCAAATGTCTCGAACAAATCTCATCAATCGAGTATCCGCAGTAACACAGCACCGTCGACATATGAGGCGTCATTCGTCCAAACGTTTCCAATATTGTATTTCATTGTATCGTACGGATGGTCAGCACTTACTTGGCGTCCATTGTTCCTCTCACAAAACGAAAACTCGTCTGTTTTATTAACCCATTAATGTCGTTTAATTGAATGGGTTTGCGTTAACGTGGGTCTTAGTGGCCCGGTTTCTATTTCAGGTAATGTATTGAAACAGAGTACGAAAACATTTGTTTTGAAGCAATTTTTATACGTTCTTAGGTCGTAATATTGATAGTGTAGTTGAGAATGGAATGTACGGCGAAGATAAAAGTTTTGGAACACATATCCCCTTTTATAGGATTTATGTATTCATTTATTACCAAATGTGACTCTGTAAAGGTGAACGCAGTTCAAAGGCAATTTTATACGTGGACGTTTTCCAATATTTCAAATGTGCGTAGAATTAATCAAGTCCGCGTGGGCCTACGTTGTGGCCTAATGCTTAACTCTCTCAAGGCCTTTCGTGCCTAGCAATATGGAAAATGTAGGCTTAAGCGAAAATAATTTCCAAGGACAGTATGTAATGTATATGCTATAGGAATTTTTCAGATGGCTTTACTCAGTTGCCCATAAATGAATGCATACTTCAAAATGTCGGCCATGGACAAATTTATTCCTTTTTTTGCAGTAGCATTTTTTACAGCTGATACAGATGTTGCCAGTTCAAAAAACAATCTGGTAACAGAACGCGCCCTTTCAAATTGCGGCCAGCGGGGCTTTTTTAAATTTTAAATTTAGAACTGTGTGTTTTAATTTTAAAATGTTCCAAATTCAAATAAATCCCCCAAAGCCGGTTTTTAAACGTGGCCTGTCAGAGCGTGTGACTGGCTTTACTTTGACTGTTCCCATATTAGCGGGCGGCGTTATATAATCTGTGGCCAGCGGCGCACTCGTGGTCGGCATTTTAGAAGTTATTTTTTGGAGTAAATTCTGAGGAAATGTGTCTGTTTATGCGGGGATGCAGAAACTCTTGCTCTGGTGCGGTATTAACGGCGACTAACAGTGTAATAGGGTAGGAATAAAGAGATTAATTAAATTCACCAGATTGTAGCTTAAGACTTTAAGACAAGTTTTTTATTTTAATTCATGTTAATGAAGTTTTTGTGTAAATGCATTTTATATTATTTTTTGACACTAAAATGAAATAGGGACGACTGGATTGTATAATCCAAAAAAATAAACTTAAATCTAAATAATACAATAATAATGAATATTCCATTTTACACACATAATAAATGGAAGCTTAGAACATAATTTTCTGACGTATAGAAACACGCTAAGTCTATTCTCAATGCAAGGTGAAACGGTACACGCACGGAATATGTCAAAAGTAAATAAAATTACGCGCTTCATGTAATCTCAAAAAGATCGGCCATTCAATACAGAATGCCAAGTTTGACATCAAATAATGTACGAAAAATTGTCGGCAGATACATTCATGAAATCTGTTGGTGCGAAGGGCTGAAGGGTAAAAGGGAAGGCTTAATATCTTAAAAGGGTTAATGCGACCTTTAACAAGCCACTGCCGGGAACTTCGCAAAGGTCCGACGTCGGACGATTTGTTAAAGAAATGCTGAAGATTTGCGTGAAGTTAAGGAAAGTTGGATAACGTTCGGTGTTGATGTTTCTGTATTCGAGACTTCGCACGTCTAGTTTTAGAGTTTGTATTGCTTTTTCTTTCTATTATACATTTCGTGTTTGAGTTGGTTTTTTGGAGACGCAATTTGTTGTTCTTTTGTTATTGATATGTAGGTACGAATTTAGGATGAGAAGTGGATTATTCTGCAAATCTTGATGATTTCTATTTTCGAAATACTATTTTGGTATGGGCTCCGATTGTAATTACATATTAAGATAGGGTAGCAGTTATAAAATTATAATCTATATCGCTAACTTGACAATTTGGATAACAATGGTATATTTAGTAATTCATAAAATAAAAACCTGATTAAAGTATACATAATACAGACTGGTTCAAACTAACCAAGAATAAATTAATACATCATAAGACAGACATATTAAATTCTAAATACCAAAATAAACATCAATAACAACTAAATTACCCAGAATATTATTTTCAGTCCTAACAAAAAGCCAATTACGAAAATAAACCTATTATAAGAGAATAGTAATCTACTTAGACAAAATTAACTGGATATCTGGCTGTAAACATTAAAATTCGCTATAAATCAACCCCAAGCTATTTCAGACTTTTCAATTAAGCCGAGAGCTACTGAACAATTTTTTAGAACGTTCCCAATGAAAAAACCTAAGCTTCTAATTCGATCAAATGTAATTTAATCCACTCGAATTGAAAAGCGGACAAAAGTTAATAAAGATTCCTTGTGTGCAAAAATACTAGAGCGCAAAGAAGCTCTTGAGTCTGGGAAAGAAGATTTAAAAGAGGAAATTAAAAAGCATACTTACTTTTAGTAGGATCGGGAGACAGTGCAGAACAGTAAGGTACTAAATATATTTATTTATTTATACACTTTATTGTACACGAAGTAAACTTAATAATAGAACATTATAATATTACAAGTAGTACAAAAGGCGGTCGTATCGCTCGAAGCAATCTCTTACCGACTACCTTGGGATGGACAATAAGAGATGGAAAAAAAGAGAGGGCAGTCAATAGTGAACCAAGTAGGATAAAGCTTAACTAAAGAAAAAAAAAAGAAGAAGATTATAATAATAATAGTAAATAAAATCATACATGCAAAATACGCGACATACGAATATAATTATAAAATTAACAAACATAATATATAAGATATATAAATAAATATATAAACATATAATAATAATATATACAAATACATACATAATATAAACAATCAATCACTCGATTAATGTAGCAGTAAATATACATACAGGCAAAAGCGTTTTCTTATATTTTAACGGCCTTATACATAGATTCCTTCAAGTTCACAAAATCCCCGTTTTCTCCCCTCCCAATGCGGAATGACCTGAATATCCTTGGTGTGGATATCCGCTGTGATCTCAATCCAAGCAATCACATCGAGTCCTGAACAGATTTGGAGTCCTGAACAGGGTGCGTCAGTCAACTATATCACACGCATCAAGCAGATACTGGGATGGATCCACCCAGTACCTGCTTGATGCATTGGATGGATTGCAGCGGCGGGGTATCCGCACTGTGAATGATGCAGACATTACGAGCAACTGAGAGTCGCTACAACAGCGGAGGGATGTCGCCTCTCTAAGAGTGTTCTACTTTGCGCCTAATAAAGTAAACATTTCTTATGGTTTTTATTTTCTTCATTAAATATCCACTGTATTTTTTACAAAAAGAGAATATGTGAACTTAAACATAATATGTAGACTATAATGACTGCCTCGGTGGCGTAGTTGTACTACGGTACGCTTACAAAGCTGAGGTCTCGGGTTCGAATCCCGGGTTGGGCAAAGTGATATTGGATTTTTCTATTCATTATCAGCCCAGACTCAGGAATTTGTGCCCGATATGGCGTTAGGCTCGCCACCTATCAGATCGTGGGACGGAACATACAAGGCGAAATGTGGGTGCCCTGGCACCTCTGCCTACCACTTCTGGGAAAAAGGCGTGAGTTTATGAATGTATGTACATATGTATGGGATATATGTATGTATGTATAATCACAGGAAACAGCCGTATGTTGCGTGATAGCTATAATACAAATTATAGACATTCTCGCCCCATTTAGAGATATAGTAAATTTTAACGCAAACTAGTAGAAAAAGTGTATGAATTTCACCAGACAACTCTTATTGATTACAAAACACATCCATCAATCTTCGAAAAGCAAATGGATATGGATGAACCCGCCCCAAACATAGCTCAGTTTTAAGTGACAATGAAAAATTGTAAAAATAACTTTCGCTCTGGAAAGTTGTTTACTACAGATTCTGTGAGCGAATTTAAAAATGTTGTAACTTGGAAACAAATGTCGTTATATTAAACTGCGTTGGGTAAGCTGAACCTTGTGTAATATTTTATATTGATTTTATGTTTTGTGGGTTTGTTTTATGCATTTTATTGTGGTAGTAGTTTGTATGAAACCTTTAAGGATGTTCCGTCCTTAGTATAGAGATGAATGATCTCAATGGTGTTTGAGATCTTAAGTAATAATAGGATTAATCTACGTCGATCGAATTTGCGTCTAGTTTTTTACCAGTATACCAACTGTCATGTCGGGGTTTCTGAGGATGACAACGACCCGAACTTTTTAGGAAAAGTCCTTGAAAAAGTTTTGCACCGTAAAATGTTTTAGATGTAAATTACCTTAAAACTTTGGTCTATTACCACCAACCGCGTAATAAGATGCATAGGTATTTTAAAATACTTGTGGGCATCTTACTACGTCGTACTAATATTGCCGGAAGCCTAATATTTAATCAATTATCTTTATCTTCAATCACTGACCATCAAGTGACTCGTTTGCCGGACCTACGCAATTAAAAAAGAATATGGTCGGGACATAGTGTATAACTATTGGATACATGTTTAGTGATATGATGGTGCGTTGGTAGTTGGTGGAGCGTGGATCAGGTGGTAAAATCACAACACAGTATTTAAGTCTCAACATCGTATAATGTCACGATAACACACGTACATACACAATAAATAAAGCACAGAAAGAATAACAGTCAAAGAGAGAAAGAAAGAAAGCTTAGAGTTCAAGAGCAAAGCGCGGAATACAATAGCGGTAGGCAATCAATTGTACGGAAGCGAGCGTCATGCACCGAGCGTCAATCATAGGTTCCGACTGGCAAGCCGCGCCAGCCGTTTGCCGTCGCACGCGCAGTGTCGGCGCGGCGCGGGGGGCTCTCGTGGCTCGGGCATCTCCGCCTTGGGCCGCCGCGCCGGCGACGGGGGCTCCGCTCGGTAGCGAAGCCGTCCTCGACGATCGGCCGGGCGTCAGCTGAGTGGTGCGAGTTTGTGCGTACGCGTGTTCGAATCCGAATGTGTGAGTATGTGTGAATATGTGGGATGTGAGGTTGTTTATGTGTGTAGGCAGTGTAGGTAGACCACACATGTATTAAAAATAGTCAATTGCAATGTTTTGTGGAGTGTGTAAATCGGTGTTGGTTCAGTGCCGCGGAAGCATTCATGCTGAATTGAAGTTCAGTCTTGGCATCATACCGTGCATTCAACAAGATCTTTATCGAGTTTTCAATTTATGTAACTTTTATCGCATATTTCTGGTAAATGTAAACTGTGCCAAATATATAATAAACTCAGGAATCATACTTGTAGAATCGAGTTCTCATTCAACTACAAACGTTGTGATATGAATAACTCACTAAGATTTTCTCTGACTCAAGATATTTTGATTCAAAATAATCATCTTGAATACATTGCATATTTTGTTACGGGAATCAAAACACTTCACGCCGTTAAGCATCAAGGAAATGTCAGTTTATCACTTCATATTTTTGAACCTCCTTTTATTTCTGTATCAGTTCATATATGTCCCACTGCAGGGCACGGGCCTCCTTTACAATCGAAAGTACATTGAGAGTGGTTAGGCCATAATATATAGTCCACCATGCTGGCCTAGCGCGGGTTGGCGAACTTACATACCATAGAAATTCTTATAAATCGCTATGGTATGCAGGTTTCCTCACGATATTTTCCTTCACCATCTTATCTCTTATATTCGCCTTATATTTACATATGTATATATAAAACCTTAATTGCAAGGACCAACATACCACAAAAATCCACTAATTAAATTACTACGATATCCATAAATTACAGAAATTTTCTTTTTTACAATTTTTCCACAGATTATTTAGATATTTTCAAGAAAAAGAAGCCACCCACACTATAAAAAAAGTGTTTACCCTCATTGCAAGTTTCATCAAGTGTGGCGCAGTAAGTGGGTAAACAAAGCTGATCGGCGTACCTCGCGCCTCCACAGAAACGTATTGTGTCCAACGTTTAATGCCGACGGGCCTCTGTGAAGGTTCTCCTATTGAAAAGCCGCCGGGATTAACGGCGCTTAAAAGGGGCGAAATGGGACGGATTTGCCGCGCGTCGTGGGTGATTTTTAATTATGACGGGTTGGGACTTTTTTCTAGCTTAGTTTTTCACATTGGTGTTGGTTTCGGGTCATCTAAATATAATACTGATTAGTATTGATATGTTCTTCACGATTTTATAAATGGTTGCAAAACATAATGAACATCGCTCATAACTGTGGATCACTTGGAATATCATTTTTTTATAAATCAACGTAAGTAATAATGATTATTATAATATTAAATGTGTTGTATGGTTTTATGAAACTTTCTTAGTAAAGTTACAACATTGAAAAACAAAAACACTATTTGGCACTAATTGTTAATTTCTACGTGTAATCTATTTACGGCCGGGTGCAATACTCTGTCTGTCTTTTTCAACCAGTTAAAATCGCTAACTCTAGTATGAGTTCTGTCATTTTTCGGTTTCAATAATCGTTGACAGATGAATAAATATATCTATGATTTGTATCTATCAATGGGAGGGCTCTCGCTAACCATAGTTAGGAAATTCCATACAAATTAAAATATACGCGTTTCGATAACGATTCGAACTACTGTAGTTATTTGTGTTTAACTAGCTGTCAACGTTTTCTAATATCGCTGCAATATGGTGGATAATACATCGATTATCCCAGATATGTGGTATTTTTATGGAAGAAATCAGCAAAATAAAGTGACAATAATATATTCAGTGATGAAAGTGTTAACGAAATGTTTAAAGCTGATGTATTTGACGCCGATTATAATTTATGAGAACCAAAAAAACTATGTGAATATTCTAGTTCAGAATTTATTTACAGATTTACTTTTTAGATAAAATAATACATCAGCTATTATGTATATTTCTACATTTAAACCCAGCCTGCAAGGAACCTTCCTCCTGGTAAGCATACATATCAAATATTTATTTCATTAAGTTATAAAAGTGTATTGAATTATTCCAAAATCATATATTCTGTAATAAATGTAACAGCTCGGGAACAATAATGTGTCACTGTTCCATTAACTGCTGCTATAATTGTGGTTTTACGTACTGGGGAGAATGCATGTTCAGCCGGTAACTATTTTTGGGTATCAAAAGCACAGTCAGCCGAATCATTACTGATGTGCCTCAGGCTATAACTGAGCTATATTATCAATATGTAAAAATATTAGACAACACACAGCATGGGTTTCATAAAATTGCAGTTTTCCCAAGAATCTTTGGTGCAATTCATTGCCCATATTATATTCCCATAGAGCCACCTTAGTAATGACTACCTTTAGATATATTAGGATTAATCAATAATTATGTATTAATATGGTCTATGATTTTAACATAGTAAATCTTAGTATTATGTATCAGTTATCTGATCACAATGTATTAATCTTAATATTTTTATTTTTAGATTCAAATATAGGAGAAGAATTAAGAAAATAAAGGCATTATTGTTCAAGCAATGTGTAATGCACAGTTACTTGTAATGAATGTATTGGAACGCTAGCCTGGGGCTCATTTAACAACTCTGCTAAAAGGTATTTATCTCATACTTTATATTTTGAAAGAATTCAAATTCAAAATACTTTATTGTGGTACAGAGGTGAAAATGGTGTTAGATTCAATTGTTTTGTGCAGCTATGACCCACCATATTGGCAAATAATAATTTAAGATGCAACAAATATGACAATTAAGTTGGAAGAATGGTTAAGAGAATATATTAAGATTAATACATATTTTTGTAAGTAGTTTCCTAATAATTCCCTAGTTTCAAAAGGGTACAGCCTGATGGAAATCATCAAAACATATTTTCACTTTAAATCTTTTATTTTTTGTAAATAACATATTTATTTTCAGTACAATGTGAAGAAGTTATATAATAAAATAGTAATAGATATCTAATTGGAGATAGTGCATATCCACATACTACTTTATTAACAACACTGCTCAATGTCTGCCATAGAGTATTGCAACAATGCGGCTCATATAAAGTTATTATAATTAATATTTTGCTCTTCCATCTTTTACATCTTTCTTTCATCTTTATTTCAGGTCTTATGATGTTTGGAAAAGAAGATTTCCACACCATTCACTGAAAAAAAGTCTTTTGGGATTGCACACAACTTTAAACATAATGAGTGCCACAGCGGTGTCAGATAATATTTGAAGAATGAAAAGCATTGCTGATGTGGAACATGAAATTGACATACCAAACACTGCTAGACTAGACATAAATATTAATTACTTATTTGAAATTAAAATAAAGTTTCAGAACTTTGTCAATAATAAAGATTAAAGATTTTTCACAAATTATCTTTGATATTTTATTTACCCATAATACAATCTGCGGAAAAGGGGGTTCTTACATTTTATTTATAAATACCATTGACTTATATTCTACCATTCTAACATTGATATCGATGGTAAATACATTTTTATGTGATATGTAAAATGTGTAACAGTTGTTTTCTCTATAACTAGTCATTACAATTTCGAAAACTTCTAGCATAGTAAGATCACCTGAATAAATTATTATTCTTAATTTGATTTATATTGTTTTAATTATTATAATATTACTCAGTATTTATTTGTAGATAAGCACTGAAATGATTTCAGGTCTTTAAAGTCATATTGATAACAAAACTAAAGTAATGCAACCACGCAATGTTTTATTTTCACACTTTTCTTCGTATTTATAAATATTATGGTCTCTGATTCAATTTAAATTTGTAACTCTATCGCAGAAATAGGGCCGTAAAATTCATTTTTGAATTCATTCGTGTTGGTAAACATTGATAATTGTAAACTTCTTTTTTACATTTGACATATTATAAATCAGTCATACGATGCGTTTTGTTGTTCTATGTAAGCTTTGTATGAATTTTTAATTTGCCTTTATTTGTCACAATACTTACATTATTAATATATTTTAACGTTTTATTCTTCTAATTATACATTAAAGATGATTTATGATAATTCCAAAATAAAGTTAATAATTAACCTAATAAATATTGAACTCAATTAAAAGTGCAAATATTAAACGTTTGAGAGGAACGGTTCTTACCAGAGATATATGCAATATCTCCGTTCATCGTTGATAACCTAGTTTAGTTTTTGTTATCGAAACATCGGTTAAACCACAGTTAAACAAAGATAGAAGACACGTATTATCGGGGATAATTTTTACCGCTTAACTGTCAATATATTATTGCACCCGGCCGTAAGTCAACTCACGATCTATTTAAGTATGACAGAACAACTTGTACAAGAAGCAGGCCGGCTGTGGCGTATGTCCACCAATGAACTGCAACGTACTGTTGATAATTATGTGTTTAAGTTAGTATTCCCCTTTATAAAGACCCCCTCTAAACTTTCCAAATCCATACCAGATCGGGATTTACTTCATTCCGACCTACATATCGCTGTACGAACGGGTCGGCCGTGCGGTTTTTACGCGACAGATTCTCTACTAAAAACGGCGCAAATGCCTATTATACTGAGCGGTCATTTTTTATCCGCAAAAGGTTTTGTTTTATTAAATAATTTGTAATGTAAGCAAATACTGGGTTGGAGGTTGTA
Source organism: Hyles euphorbiae (assembly GCA_023078785.2). Lineage (NCBI taxonomy): Eukaryota > Metazoa > Arthropoda > Insecta > Lepidoptera > Sphingidae > Hyles > Hyles euphorbiae. The sequence goes on along the minus strand of CM041032.1, from coordinate 3,291,952 downwards.
AACTGTTCGTAAGATTTATTATCGTGGCTTTTCAAGTTTGCTTTTTCTACCTTTCTTGTTTGACGTAATCAGCACATAACATTGAAGTATTATACTAGAGCGGACATCGGGAACGAAATCTCGGCGCATTGTGCTGTTGCAGGAGACAAATACAAGAGTGGTACGGTACTGTACATTTTGTTTGTAGTGTCCCCTAAAGTATTATATCTCAATGACACATAGTAACTAGTTATTTTTTTTTTCATGTCAAAGATTTAGTTGATATTTTTAAAAACAAAGGAGCAGATAAATTGAAAGTAGTTTAAGCGCCTAACACACCACAACTCTAAAACACCACATTGACGATAGATGTGCTTTTAATGCCTTTCAAGATTGTTTATTTATACATATATTTATGAAAAGGATTTCCTATAAGGAATATTATAATATTGTTGACTGGAATACAGTGACATTTTACTATATTTCTTAATTGAGATTTCGAGAGCAATTTATTTACATCAATTTTTGATACTAGAAAAAATCTAGTAACCACTTCTTAGAACACTTATAGAAAACTATTAATTTATTAATGAAGCTCTGCAGACCCTAATAAAATATCCATGTAATATTAATTATATGTATGTTATGACTACCAGGCGAGAAAAAATATATAATATTTCACTAATAAAAATACATTTATATTCAGGGCAAAAGTGAGATCGGTATACGTTTAGAAAGAGAGAAGAGATAGTGTAAAAGAGAAAATGACCGTAGCATTTTTTTCATTGACGTATTACTACAAACAAACGTATAAAGAGATCGTAAAGAATGTTTTTATATATAAAAAGTTTCAGTACGCGTCAGTTCGCTATATATTTTCCCTTAACATGGTTCTTTGAATCGTATTCCAATGTAACTCACTAAATTATCATCAGTTATTTTTCAGAACCAAAAAAAAATATATGTCTAAAAACATCTGAGCCTAATGGATTCAATTCAGTTTGACTGTACTGTGTAGTGTGTTTATTCCTGGGCAATTTATGTATCTATACAAAATCATAATATCATCGTTTTTCAACGGGAAATAATATTTTTTGCGTAAATATGACAACTTGGCTGTCATGTTTTCGATATTCCTTTCCTCCTCCCGTTAATTCTATCTCTTTTTGTCTTATTTTAAAAGAATAGTAACGTAGCTAAATCCATGTGCCATCGATTTGATCGGCATGGGTTACTATTATCACTTACAATCAAATGAGTAGTTTGACACTTTGGCGAACATTACTGAAAAAAAGAAACTTAATTTCATTTGAATTTCATCTCTTGTAGGGAAATTACCATACGGATATTATTATAAATATAAACAATTATTTATTTTATTTCACATCAAATATATTTTGCAATTTTCTACCTAGATTTGACATTCTTGCTAATTTGTTAACCTTTTTTTCTAGAACGACACCGTGACTACATTCCATTTTAATAAAAACTCATGTTGTGAATACATCAAAAACAAACTTTTTTTGCATCTTTCGAGAACGCATAGTACGGTTCCGGACGGCTGAATGGAGCGGCAACGTCACAGCCCGCCGGCCGAGCGTTGATTTATGATGTTTTAAAAAGATTTTTTTGTTGCCGCCGCCGATGGCCCACATCCAGAACGGTGCGTTCTCCCCTCACGTGACGTACACGTTCACATCACGCTAACGTATCGTGCCCGTATATATCACGTGAGACTACGTGACGTACGCGAATTGTGGCTTTGAATTTTTTTTTTCTTTCGAATGAGTCTTGAGTTGTATCGCGAGTTGCTAGGGGATTAGTGTCAGTATTGTCAGTATTTATTCAATGTTAGAAGTGTACATATTATACGTTTACGCTTGTATCTTATAAGGGTAGATATAGCTAATAGTGGCTGTTGCCACCCACGAACTTGTAGGACCGGGATTGTTTGCCAATATATTACTGGTGGTGGGTCTCTCATATGTAAGAGGCTGCATGGGTAAGTACCACCGCAATGTCTATTTCTCCCACCAATCAAAAGTGTAAATATACTATTGTGTTCCGAATAGAGGGCATTGTAACCAGATTTACTACTGGACTGGGACTGAACATCTTATGTCTCAGGATGGCGAGCGCGAAGAATGCCAAGAATTGCTTTGTAATTCATGGTGTTGTTTGGTTTTGCCACTAGTCATAAACTGTCGTATTGCTTACCAGCAGGCGAATGACATTCCACGTAATACCAAAAAATAATAGGTTGCGACCATAGAACCCTTCGGAGCACAAGTAGCAGGCAATTCATACTACATGTGTCATAGAAAAATCTAGTTAATATGTTTCTAGTTTATACATCGAATGATTTTGATGATGTCCGATTTAAATATTACTTTTTAAAATCCGGGTACAAGACTCTCACATTACTTTCGTAAGAAAAGACACGTACCTGACATATTTGAATAAAGAACATCACTCCATACTAATATCTGCTAAACAGATGAGCGTATTTAAACTAACACGTGAAATTGAAAAATCTACATTCACATTGCGTCTGGAGCGGAGATGATCCACAAAGATACAGTTTCTGAAGGCTGGAATTCAATCCACCCCGAGATGCCGTTTGATTGATAAACAGAAATACAACTGGATATTTGATCAAAGTGTTCCCGAACGCAGACAGATTGGAAATAACCCCGGATGAAATATACAGAAATGAAAGAAATAAATATGAAATATTGAGTGTATCAGTTATTGGATACTGTGGAGTTTCGAATACAATATACTACGGGTATATGCTTTAGACTTACACATAAACTGTAACCTGAGGAATTTTTGAGAGGATTTTTATAATTCACCGAATAGCGAACAAGAGGTAAAAAGTTCGCCATAATTATCCAAACATTTGGAGGGAGTTTCGGGATTAGCTCGTTTATATTCAGCCTGGGAAAATATTCATCTCTCCACACTCCAACTAAAAAGTGCTTTACTTACTATTATGTCGGATAAAAGTAGTTTTTCATTCCAGTTTTCAGCTCTAATTAGACTCTTTTAAATCTAAAGCGATGCAGATAGCAACTTCGCCGAAAATAATGCTCCTTCCGACAATCAACAGGAATAAAATTAAAAGGCGTACGCGACGCATCACTCACATCTCATCTAACAGACAGACAGACACAAAACAGACAGCCGGACGTGAGACAATGGTTTTTAGTTAATTTTAGATTAGTACAATGTCTAGGATACATTGTACTCGTACTAATCGGTGACGGCTCGCTATGTTCAGTTTGAAGTTTTATCATATCTGGGACGTTCTGTTGGCACTATGTTTTCTTTTCTTGTTCTTTTTTTTAATTCAGTGCTGGCTGAAATTAATGAGAGTGATGGCTTGGGGTTAAGAAAAAACAGTTCATTTATTATACAGGTGGAACAGATTTTCTAGATGGTTATAGTATATGAGTGAATTAGAAGTTTGACTCTGGCTCTGACAATTCTATGACTGTTTTACGAAGTAAATAATAATAATTTCCGAGTCGAATAGAAAATATATAATCTGCAGCACTTTACATAGTAAACGAGTCAGTATTTAGAAAAAGCGAGTGCAATTTTTGCAAAACTCATTAATCTCGAACGGTATTCGAACCCTGACGAATGCATTGAAAGAGACAATAGGTTTTCACGCTAGCTCGGTTCTGCGGGACCGTCCGGTGGCTGCCCTGGAAAAAATCCATGTAACTCGCCAATAACCAACAAAAGGCCCGGCTTTTTGCAACTTTTCCCTGAGCATTGAAATTGGAGAGCGTTTGACTGACCGGCCATCGGTTGGAGTTGAAAAGTTTGCTCGCTGTATTGGGACCATTTTGACTCTTTCGAAAATATTACGTGTCTTAACTAAATGGAGTTCATTCACCTCGAATACAGAACAAATTTTGACAGCTTCCGTGGCGCAGTTGGTTATACGCCGCATGTGAAACGAGAGGCCGCGGGTTCGATCCCCGCACCGAGAGATATGTTTGTGCGGCCCAGAAATATTTCTTCCGGGTCTGGGTGTTTGTGAGACCGAAAAGTCTCTCGTAGTTTCTGATACCCACGACACAAGATTCGATCTTAGTGTGGGGTCAGGACTATGTATGTAACTGTTGGTTGTTATTTATTTATTTATTTAATACTTTTTGGGGAATGAATTTAAAATAGTATAGTAGTGATATCATGATAAGTGTGTGGCGTCAGAAGTCGATACTCTAGGGTGGCTTTGCAAGGATACCCTCGAAGATGGAATATTTTCAGCTCCTCTTATTATTTACTGCATGATTAATTTCGGTTGCTGGTTAAAAACAAGTTAGACATTCCTGAAGACTTGCCGAGCTTCAGTGTTCGGTGTAATTAAAATGCTATGCGTGCCACTGTTGATTCTGGCCGTAAAAAAAAGAGTTCAAGTGACTCAATAATTTGAATGTTACCTAACGCGTCAGTATTTTTATGAAATGTACCGTATTGCTGCTACCTAGTACCTACCTACTACAAACCCACTAAACTGATAAATACTGTCCGACGTTTTATACTTGGCAACGTTGTACAAGCAAAACTTACACAATTTCCATAAAACCACAATTCTATAGTTTTGAATTAAAATGTTTGAAATGTTAAACGGTATCTATTAGTTTAGTTGGATGATAGCCGCAAAAACATTCCGTTTTGGTGTCCGTTTAAAATCGAATACGATATAACTCTATTTACCTTGTATGAATTTGATATCAACTTTCACAAGTGTGAATTCTTTCCCTTAGGAGACCTCTCTTGATTTATTTCTTTATTTAGCGGCCTTATCGCTCAAAGGCAATGTCTTACAGACAACCATGGGATGGATTTGATAAAATGATAAATAGAAGGCAGACTAAAGTGTAAAGAACAGGAGTTAAGACGGAAAATATATGAGAAATACAAATAATTATAATAATAATTAAAAAAAAATGATATTGAAAATTAATCTTAAAATAGTCAATGCGTATTGCCAAACTTGTGATACTAGTATTTCTGAACAGACGTTATTATCTGTGTTTCGCACAGACAATACCAACTATTTTTTTTTTTCTATACCACTTACTTTTTTCATCGCCTAGCCATGGTGGAATTTTTATGTAATAGTCTTACACACATGTAAAATATGCATTTTCTAAATTTATGTATTATGCCTATCAAACTAACTTGCACGGGTTTACATCAAAAGCATTTGTTTACATGCACGTTTTCAGAAACTACAGCCATTAAACTTCTATAAATAAATACATTAGTCTATTACATATACAGAAAAGCCCACATCACAAACTATAAAATTGTTGGTTCCACAATACCCAATCATTGGACAAATATTTGGTCTAGCAGTTTGGAAGAAATCATTTTGGTTATGTAATCTATTTTTTAAAGTTCCTTTGAGTATTTAGTATTATTGAGCATGAAAAAGTGTAGGTATTTATAACAATTTATTTATAAAAGTTTATGGAAGTACACTATCACCCAAAATATAGGCTAAGCCTAGTTTATATGCCAGGGGACCAAAACCTTTGTTTTAGTACAATAGTTTTTGGGAATTAAAATCTAAAAAAAATCGTTTTATTTTACAAACTATGCAGATTTTGAAATGAAAGTTGTCGACAAAGCACTCTACAACTTCATTACGAAACCTCAATTAGGTAAACCGTCTTTTTACACAAACCTTTGATCATAACAAGACAAAGCGAACGTAACAAAATGCATTAGTCCAAATTCAAAGAGTTGAATATACAGGCAAATGTAGCTACCAATCTCTTAATGCAAATGGTTACAGAGCAACAGTATACGGAATATCGTTTATTTTTACAGAAAGCCCGGTGGTTTATGCGAGCTACTTTGTTTAGCGGGAATGCTTGTATTAGAAAGTAAGGGAGTTGTTTCCGCAACTCTCGACTGCGGACAACTCGAAGCTTTGTCACGTATTTAACTGAGATGCGGTGGGATTCGTCCTGGATTCTTTTTAGGAGGAGAAAATTATCCGAAATGCTGTCCAAGGGATACAGGCATCTGTCTTCAGCACCTTGACTATAGATTATACTGTAAGCTCAACTGCGACAACGTCACGTTCTGCAGTAAAAAGATTTAAGGTAACAGTATTTTGTAAATCTTTTGGGTAGTAGTGATTGACTAGGTTTTTTAGGTGTGACAGACAAGCAAGTCGTCACTGACCGCCGGCCCGTTACTAGAATAACAGCTCAGAACACTTAGTTACCATTGCTTGGCAATGGTTTTTTAGTTAAAATCCTTCATATCGTAACACAACCGTGTAGTATATTCTTCTGCTTGGTACTACAAAGAGAAAACTTACTCAGAAAACATTATTTATTATATGGACACAATATCCTTCCTGTAATTAATTACGATCTTTCATTTCATCCGCATATACTTTTCAATTATCTGGTCTTGAATCGACAGTGTAAATACTCAGAGTAAATCAACAAACATCCCCGTCCGCTCTGATTCCATACGATCGTGTATTATAAACAATATGATTGGCGATTACAATAACCGACTGCGACCGTATACTCGGCAGAATGTAAATATTATGACATGTTAAATCACTGTTTTGACGTATTCTGTGTCGTCGGCAATTATTCATAAAGCTTCGGCTTATTTATAATCGGTACATTTAAGAGCATTTTTTTCAATATTTTTAGTACAATTGTGACGGATCCGTCTTCTGTGTTTCATTGCTCAGTGGTCAGATGACATGTGCCATTTTTAATAGCGTAGATGTGAAATACAAGCAAGAGTTAAAAAAATAAATCGCTGTCCAATGGACTCGCGACGGCTGGAGAATATTAATCCACCGATGCCGATCCATGAGAAATGAAGGTGAAAGAGTTATAATTAGTAGGTGGAAGATTATTTTCAGTCTAATAATATATTTGGAGCCTAATTTTGAACCCTTCCGAAATACTAAACCTTTAATAGGTTGCTAAAATAATTCTTTGTCTTCAGTTCAAATACGCATTTGTGATACATAATACCCAAAGCAGATAATATATGGGTCATAAAATGAAAATTCGGTCTTTGGTACAGTTATACTATATTTCGAATCGGCAGTCAAATCTATAAGTTTTAGAAATCCTAAATCTTAGTCTAAATGTCAGTATTTTCATTTTTGTCTAAGAACATAATCATTGTGATTTATCTATCATTTTTGTTCGTAGATCCTAATTACTCTCCTACAGTGCCCCGTCACAAAGGAGCCAACATTCCGCATTTTATAAATTACCGTGCTCGGTCGTTTGATGAAGTACGGAATCTGGCTGGCCCTTGGGGCTAAAGAGAACCTTTTTTTACTTTATAACTTGCGTATTCTAAGGCGACATGATTTTTAATTTATTTTTTTTGTTTTTGTATTGAACTGTACTTAGTATTAAGATGAAATAAGACTTTTAGTAGCAGGGACGAGTCATTATCATTGAGGTACCTTTGTAGTCGTCTGGATCTTAAAATGCTTGGGACAAGGCCCTGAAGAAGGCCACATGCGCTACCTTGACGTTGTCGTGGAATGTTTAAAACCAGCCTACTGAAGACGATGCCAAACACCGCATGAAACATTTGAAGACTGAAGAGTAAATCGGGCAGGGATAGCAAGGGTAACAAAAATATAGAGAATCGTTAAGTAAAACGTAAACCACTTGGGTAATCGTTAATATTTTCGCAATATTTTAAAGTTAAAACATAAAAATAATTAGGAAAGAGGTGACCAAGGCAGTGTAAGAACTAATCTTCACGTAAGATGGTATAAGAACCGTGCTTAACTGATCAAAACTCAACGCCATTTCTCCCACCGAAATTGTCGTACTGACTTCATACTGATACCAATCAGGTGGTGGCAGGTTTTCCATATGTGAGAGGCCGCCTGGGTAGGTACCACCGCAAACAGCAGTGTTAATGCACTATTGTATTTCGGTGTTAAGGTCATTGTAGCCAGAGGAACTACTAGAAAAATTCAGACTTAACGACTTATTATATCTGAGAATGGCGAGGGCAGTGGAATGCCAAGCATTGCTTTGTAATTTAAGGTTTTGTTTAGTTTTGCAACGGGTCATGAGATGTCGAATCGTTTAACATCAGGTGAACGGCATGCTTATCTCGCCATTGAAATAAAACCAAAATTAAACCAGATTGCATAAGGCTCTTCATATATTATGTACAATCCGCATCCATAATAAATTGACCTCATACCCAAAGATGATCGCAGAGCCGATGCCCACGTTGCTATGTGGAAATAAGATTAATTTCTCATCCAGGCGATACATGAACATTCTGCCGTTACGTACAAACAGACTTTATGCACAATTTATGTTCTGCCAGCGTGTAATAAAACGAGATGTTGGGCGACTGACTTGTGACGAACTGAAAATGTTGTCAAGCGAGCGATATGGAATACAGACTTTACCGTACGTACACTTGTGAACTTAATAGCTTAATCACTCTCAATCGTACTCTCGATTATTGAGAAGGGGCCGTGGCCTGCACTGGGATGTATATAGTTTGATACAGTAAAGTACACTTGTGACGAAAAAGAAGATTATTACAGAGAAGATAACAGTAAATGGATACTAGTTGAAATGATGTTGATAAGATTGAGACTACTGTGTAAGACTTTTTGCTTTAGGAAACTTGAAGTCGTTTCGTGTTTCTGCCATTTAACGGCTGCTCTCTACTATTAATTAGGATAGTTGCTAGCCCATTGCTACTAAAGTTTGCAATATTGTATTTGATACTTTTAGTTTCTGCCATATGCAAAGTGTCACAAATAATATTGCTCTCACTTATATAAAATGTAACCACCAAAGAAAATTAATTCTCAAACCACTAGGCAGTAGAAACAACTATATATCATTGCATGAAACATGCTTGAACTATATACAAAGTTCGGTACAAGTCAGTCGCCGGCCGTATGATTAATGCGACGGCGGACAATATCGGACGAAAATATTTCAGCCCGTGATCTCCGCAGGTATAGGTGTTCGCCTGAAAATCTTTTGTTCTTTGTTTGTCTGAAAGCTATACATGTATGTGTAAAAATCAATTATAATTGTGACGTGCCTTTTGTAATTCATCCATCCATCCATCCATCAGCCAAAGGAAGTCCACTGCTGAACATAGGCCTCCCCCAATGATTTCCACAGAGACCTGTTGGAGGCAGTCTGCATCCAGCGACGTCCCGCGACCTTTACCAGGTCGTCGGACCATCTTGTGGGTGGACGTCCTACACTGCACTTTCCGCTACGCGGCCTTTTGTAATTAGTAGTAAAAACAACCATTTTCGTATGATACAATAACGAATTGTATTCCAAAAATGTATTCCTCACCTTTTTTACAGTCTTTTTTCTTTTTATTATTTTGTGCCCCCGTTTCAACCGTGCTTTTGTTCATTCCAGTCTTAAAAAATCTTAAAGTTGTCGGGAAATAATCGTCGACAGCAATAAGACCGTCGTTTGTTATACATACATATTTAAATGCTTTGTATTATTATTTCTGTTAATTTGTGTGGTGTATAAAGTATTTATAAAAAAATAGTAACAAAGTTGTTATAAGTAGCTAAATATATTATTATCTACAAACAATGCGCGGAAACTGGTGGAAATCGCGAAAAACCATAAGATTAAGATATTTTAATTTAATGTCATAAAATCTCATAAATAATAATAAATATTTAACATTTATCATGATTATAAATGTTATCATCATCTTCCTAATAGTACTATGACCTAAAACAGGACTACAGTACTTGTTGGAAAAAGACATTAAGTTTTCTCGGCTAAGCTAAGGTCCCTTCCCGCAATCTCTATCCGCGTTATCCCCACAGAAATCACAAACACGACGGCATAATCATTAAAATTTACCCTTATTATCATAAGTCGATTCGGTAGAGCCTTAAAAAATGTGTATTCCCTGTCCTTTTCTGCCATGCGGTGTTTTATATCTACCCTCTCAGTCTAAAGTTGTATTTACGCTACATGTAATTCAGCAGGAAACGATATCATTTACGCATCGATAATTTTGACGTTAAATTTATGTAGCTTTCGTGCATTTTTTGTAATGGAAAATGATAATATTCGCTTTCCTGCTGGTTCAAGCAGATGATACGAAATATCAGTTTGAATTTAAACTTCAGCAAGTTCCTTAATAATTTTATATAGTGAATTTTGGTATAGATATATACATATAGAGGAGGACTAGGACAGCTTCGTGGCACAGGTGGTTAGACACTGACTCTGAAACTAGATGCCACGCGTTCGCAACGAGAAAAATGTTTGTGTGGCCCACAAGTATATGTTTCGGGTCTGGATGTTTGTGAGACTGAAAAGTCTCTCGTAGCTTATGATACCCACTGCACAAGACTCATTGATCTTGATGTGGGATCGAAACTATTATTTATCCCTTTATCTCTGTGTATGTTTAACTACAGAATATCAATGTTCGGAATCCAATTCTGAACATAGATTTCTCCCAAAAATTTGTAATCGACAGTGTTGGGACGCTTTTTTCCCTTCGTTTACTTGAAGGTATAAATATCAAGAAGAAGCAAGAAAATTTTATATCTTCCAACATTAAATTTAATAATAATTTTGCCTACAAAGAGTAAGGTTTCCTATCGAGATATTTCGTGGAAATCTATCGGAAACTCGATTTAACGGCACCGATACTTTAATTAATTAAAGATACTTCTTAGTACTTCGTTTTCCTATTATTTTCCTAGTTTATGATAAAGTAATGAAGGCTACGTTTCTAGACAAATGAATCCTTATTATTGGAGGAAAATGTTATGTTAATAACGTATTGATGTTTTCTAGTTGCTTTGTTTATTTTATTAGATAGAGATAAATGAGGAATGGATTCTACGTACATTTTCTTTTTGTTTGACATAAAACTCTCTTTCTACTTTTTTAAAATCCCTCGATAAGACCGCCATTCGTCCTATTTTTATTTTCTCCGTATATTTTTACTTTTGTTGCTTAGAAAATATTTAAATAAAATAAAAATATAACATTTTCAGACGTACTGTTTTCTCTATACCTTAACTGTTATTTTTAAAAGCGGAGATCTGCGACCTCTCTTTGTTATAGTTGTCATAGAATTAGGTATCTATAGATAGCCTCCAATCTTTTGGTGTCTAAATAGCAGACAACAGCTTCTTTCTTCACATTTTGTCATATTGGATATGTTAATCTGATAAGATTACTGGTGTTAGGTCTTTCATATGTGAGAGGCTGCCTTGGTAGGTGCCACCGCAATGTCTATTTCTCCCGTCAAACAGCAGTTTAAATGCACTGTTGTGTTTCGGATTGAAGGACATTGTAACCCGAGTAACTACTGGACATATTGAGACTTAACATCTTGTGTCTCAGGATGGCGAGCGCAGTGAAATGCCAAGCATTGCTTTGTAATTCAAGGTGTTGTTTGGTTTTGCTACTGTTCATGAGCGGTCGCATCGCTTACCAACAGGCGAACGGCATGTTCGTCTCACCATACAATGCAATAAAAAAAAAGATAAGGATTGCTTGTTGCTGTTGCTTATATTGTGAAAACATATCTCAATGTATTAAATAGTTTTCTTTAAATTTAAATTTTAGTTCCAAATTTTGCCACACTCCAATAGATTTTAGATAAATTCAATCATTAAACGGATCTCTCCACGAGCCTTGCAATAAGCAATGCAAATAAATTTCTACCTTGAATACTAAAGGTAAAATATAAGCTTCAAATTATACGTAGTTATGGATGTAATTTTAGTACGAATTTAGAGCGGCCAGTAAATGTCTGAGGTTTGTACTCACGTCACTCCGCAGTGCACGGATGCACAATATGCTAATAATAAAATACATACTAGCTGCAAATCTAGAATTGCAAATGCAAACGTGGGTTTGTTTATCGCAACGATGGTTCAATATCATTTTATATATAGCGACCCTTATCGTGATATAATATACTCTCAATCTTCGATCGAATATGCACTAGATTATAAGTAACGGCTTAAAACGGCAAGAGAAATAAGAACACAAATGAGCGTGTGCTCTTATTTGATTTTAGTATGGTCCAAATCATGATACATTTTATTTTAAAGGAATATGATTTATTGTTACCTGAAGTTGATTATCATTTAAGACTTCATGCTACGTGTCGTAGTTTCAAATGCAAATGTATGAGCAACATCGGACACTTTCGGCGTGTGATTTTGTTCCGGACCCTGTATTTAGTATATATTTGATCGAAGCTCTTAATAAATTAAACAATTCTTAAAGAAAATATATAAATTTAAATAAACGTGTAGAGCTGCGATACACGTTTAAAATATACATACGATTAATTCTCTACATCCTAATATCAAGTCATGCATTCAAAAAGCAATTATAAACAGAAAAAATGAAAAAATAAATAAAGTTAATTTAAAAATGCTAATCGACATTCGTATTGCATGTCTAACGCAAGGCATTAAATGAAAGTTTGATATTAAAAAGTCGAAATCCAAACAAAAAGTCGGTACTAGACGAGGGCGGGCGCAACTTTTAATTGAATCCAGTTACCTTCCACGTCTATGGGCGAACTTCTTTAATAATTACTGTCTGACGGATTTGTTGCGGCGCGAAACATGAACTGGAAGCGTTACGTCTGCGAAATACCCTCCGTACAATGAATAGTTTTAACTGTGTTCCGCTAGATGTCACTTTATCAAGATGTTGTTGCAGTATTCGTTTTTATATAGTGAAAAGCCTGTGAATGTTGATGATATTAATGATTGATTGTGTTTTAATATTAGATCCTCATTTGTCATTATTATTATTAATACATTAGAATAACTTACTATTAACCACAGTGTATGATTATAATGAGGACTAAATCTTATTTACAATAATGGGTATAAAGTAAATCAGCTTTTTTATCAGAGATATCTTAACGTGTAGTTAAGGTTTTGTAGGTAGAACTAGAAAGGGCTTGGGTATGTGGGTAGTAGTAATAATTGAGAGTTAAAATCTGAAGCTAGTTGGAAAATTAATAATCCTCCAAGCGAATCCGAGTTTTACCACTAGCTTCATAGTACAAATAGGAAGGTTTAAATTATATGTCGCAGCATGGTCATGAGTACGGATTATTTTAATATTGTCATGAGTACGGATGTGAAATAGAAAGCGCCCCACCCGCTAGATCGATGACTTCACTTCGATGCACATTCGATGTGGTACGGGTGAACTTCAGTGCGCTTCGACAGAATCAGGATGTCATCGCTGGAGGGATCATTCAGTTGGTGATAACCGAAGAGTGAAGACGTCTTGGGACTGTCCTACTATCTTAGTGTTTAATGTTTGTGTTATTAAAGAGTGATTATAATATTTTCCTTGTGTTGTGTTTTGCATACTAGTTTAATCCTCCTCCGACATCAGAATTGGGATCCGATCACGCTACAAAAATCAGAATGGAGAGTACAACGGGTAACAATGACTCACAGTGGCAATTGCTGTTTGAAATGCAAAATCAACAGATGCAAGCCCTGATTCAAGCATTGAAGTCTCCGGGCGAAAATAATTCTGTGACCTTGCCAGAGTTTAATCCCGACAATCGTGATGCTGACGCCCGTGCATGGTGTGCAACTGCCGATTTGTGTTTCGACCAACGTGCAGTCAAAGGAAGTCAGCTAATAATAACGATTAGCAAGGCTTTAAAAGGTTCCGCATCCACGTGGCTGTCGCAAATAAGTTATCCAGGTATGACATGGTTGGAATTTAAAGAACTTTTTACGGCACGGTTTGTTCACGACGAGACACTTGCGGCTACCCTCATTACATTGAATAATGATAAGCCGAACGAGAATGAAACTCATGCTGCTTATGCTAGTCGTTTAATTACGACTTTGTTGAACCGTTGGAAGGATTTGAGCGTTGAGAATATTGCCGTATCAACAGTAATGGCTCATTTAGCTCAAATTGATAGTCGCCTTCAACGGCTTGCTTTCACAACGGAGGTAACAACACGCCATCAGCTACAACAAGAACTTCAAGCATTCTCCTACCTGAAGCGTAAAGCTCCCTTTGATATGCATACCGACCTCGTGCAGTTTGAGAAACGTCCGAAATTTACTCCGCTGACACAGATCAAGTGTCACGCTTGCGGCAAGCTTGGACACAAGAAATCAGACTGTCGCATCGATAAGAGCGAAGCAAAGACTCCGTCTACTACAGGTAGTAACCAACGCGAGCAAAGTAATGGTGGCCCGCTAGTATGCTTCAAGTGTGGTACCCCGGGTCATGTCGCGAGTTGCTGTTCAGCGGGTTCCAGTGCTACAACATCGAAGCCTGTTGAACGACGTGTTGATTTATGCGCAGTCGAATCACCCTCCGGAACACAAACACATTTTAGTAAGCGTTTTTTTTTTTTATTTCGATTCTGGTGCTGAGTGTTCATTGAAAAGAGAATCTGTCGTTAGTCAGTTTAGGGGCAAGCGAATTAATAAAGGATTAGGGAAATTAGGGAAGAATTAGTGATTCATAAGAATTTCTATGGTATGTAAGTCCGCCAACCCGCACTAGGCCAGCGTGGTGGACTATATGGCCTAACCACTCTCAATCGTATTCTCGATTGTAGAGTAGGCCCGTGCCCTGCAGTGGGACGTATATGGGCTGATACAGAGAATTAATAAAATGTTGCCAGGTTCTCGATTCGTTCGGAAAGTATATACCGGAGTGCCGTAGCCGTAGCCTGGTAGAAATCGGAATCTACTCGAAGTAGTCCGTGGGTAGGCGGTGGGCGGTAACTCTGGGTGGTATAGTTGGGTCTTGTGGCAAGACCGGGATGGTATGTGTTGGCTCTGAGTGGTTTATTCGGTTCTTGTGGCAAGACCGGAGGTACATGAAGTACATCGCTGTTCTGTGGCAGAACGGTAGCATTGGGTTGATATAGTCGGGCCCTGTGGCAGGGCTGAGAGTTGTGTTTTGACTCGGTATTCTGTGGCAGAATATTTTAGTGTACATGCGACTATATTGCTCAAGCTACGTTGGGTACAACCATGAAAGGGATACCTGGAATCATTTAATGAGATTTTGATTGCAAAATTGATGGGCCGAGTTTTATTATCTTTGCGTATGTGGCTGATATATCTCAGTGTTAGAATAATAAGACAGGATAACCGAACGAAAACTGTGCTGTGGTATTTGTTTATTGCAGATTAAACACACGCGGACGTGTGTCAACGCAGGATGGCCGTGTCGCAGCATGGTCATGAGTACGGATTATTTTAATATTGTCATGAGTACGGATGTGAAATAGAAAGCGCCCCACCCGCTAGATCGATGACTTCACTTCGATGCACATTCGATGTGGTACGGGTGAACTTCAGTGCGCTTCGACAGAATCAGGATGTCATCGCTGGAGGGATCATTCAGTTGGTGATAACCGAAGAGTGAAGACGTCTTGGGACTGTCCTACTATCTTAGTGTTTAATGTTTGTGTTATTAAAGAGTGATTATAATATTTTCCTTGTGTTGTGTTTTGCATACTAGTTTAATCCTCCTCCGACATATACATATTCCGTTGTAATAATAAGTCTTTTAACGTGGCTATAAATTGTAACCATCCGGTGCGTACGTTTTCAAACGATCATTAATCCTGGATTAAACACAAACACAGTTGTTTATCAGTTAATATTTACTCTAATAGATACTGATATTGATTGTGTAAAATGTACCTATTTACTTGTGTATTCAATTGAGTACTGAGTTTGTAAATTATAGATGAAGTTTTGATATTGTGATGTAGTTTACAAATGAGTATTGAAACTGCTATTAGATAATTCAATTAGAATTTGAATAATCACATGGTCATGAGTTTCAAGCTATTTGGTAGTCAGTATAGGTCTTCAAGTGCTCGCATTGGAAGAAAGTTTTTTGTTCTGTCATCCATTCCCAGTTGGCTCTAGTCTTCATAATTTTCGTTTCTTTTTTCTTTGTTTTAGAACCTATATTTTGTCCCACTGCTGGGTAAGGACCTTCCCATTCTTCCTCCACTTAACCCTGTGCTCAGCGAGCTCTTGTCAATAAAATGAATGTGCCAAGCGGAGGTAGGTAGATACACAAATGTTTCGCCAAGTTTATTTTTATGTTTATATGCTAAAATCTTCTCGCGTGCAACTCACATAAATTAACCCGGAAATTGCACGTTGAACCTACAGATCACAGCTTACACAGGTTATCAGTAGATCTTATTTTTGATCACGTGTAGTATTCATCAATTAAATTTATATTTTTTATTTGGGTTTATAATATTGAGGTCAACTGGATTTGCAATTAATCAATGTTATCAGTGTAAAACGTGAGTGAATTACAGACAAAATTATCTTATAACAAAGCTGATGCACAAAAATAAGTGACAACAAAAGTAATACATATTATCAACAAGTATCAATTTAAGCCAATAATAACTAAATGTTTTGTTTGCATGCGTCTTAATCAACAGTACTACGGAGATTATTAAAACTACTCTAACTGGACTTGTTTATAGACTATTATTTACTTCCTATATACAGAGGAAAATAGTAAATAATAAAATATACACAAGAGTAACACAATCCCCACACTAAGATCGAGTTTGCGTCGTATCACGGACTACGAAAGACTCCGATCTCACATATACCCACACCCGCAAAAAATACCAAATGTATTACACAAATATTTGTCTCAGTGCGAGGATCGACCCCCAATCTCACGTTTCACAGCCGATGTCTTGTCCCATTGCGCCACAGAGGCTGTCGAATAGGTTAAGGAAAAAAGGAAAAGTTATTGAATCATTTGTTGTTAGACGCTATCGCTTATGACACACTCCACAGTAAATATAGTTAGTGAAACAATATCTTTGCAATGGCGTGATTATTTAGTTTGTTATGTTGTTTTATAAGTATTTTTGTTAAGTAGTAGAGATACAATGTAAACTAAATGATCCGTGACTACGCCAAAAAACAGTCAGTAATTGCATTACTAATGCAATTTTTACTACTAGTAGGTCTCCCATATGTGAGAGGCTTCCTAAGTAGGTACCACCGCAATGTCTATTTCACTCGCCAAACACCAGTTTAAATGCACTGTTGTGTTTCGAATTATAGGACATTGTAGCCGTAGTAACTACGGGACATATAGAGAATTAAAATTTTATGTCTCAGGATGGCGAGCGCAGTCAAATGCCAAGCATTGCTTTCTAATTCAACGTGTTGTTTGGTTTTGCTACTGTTGATGAGTGGCCGTATTGCTCACCATCAGGCGAACGGCATGCTCGTCTCACCATTCAGTGAAATTAAAAAGAACTAATTTCATTGCTCAATAATATTACTCATATGTAAATGAATCTAGAAGCACATGATTCATGATGGGTATGCACTTTGCCAAGTAGAATATTTTTATTGAATTTAAATATTTACTATGAATTGTATAATGTAATGTGTTTTTCTGTTTGTTTCAGGTCAGTACTGGCTTACTCCTATGATACAAAAAAATCAAAAGCGCACATTTAAAGGTAAATAAATTCCTGAATGCGGTTATTTAAAAACGGTCCCCAAGAAGAAATTTTGACACAGCAAAAGTTATAGGCAGTAAGAAAACTATAGGTTACATCGAAATTATACTAATTATAATAAACGAACAACGAAAGCTAGTTAGACATGTACATAGCAGTAGTCATACTTGCATACATAAGCATTAAACACATGCATACGTACGTTTAGAATGACCAAAAGAATAGAGAAATTGCAACACTGGAAATACGGTTATCATCAAATTTCTACGTCGCTGCAGTGACCTTTAAGTAATCATGTTATAAAAACTTATCCAACTGGATAATGAAACGAAATTGCTGCAATTTAGATAGTGTGGATTAATATGACAGCCACATTGTGCAGCCGGCGAAATCTGACTGTCAAGTGACAGGCCGCTGGTTCGATGCTCGGAGAATATGACATTGAATGAAATTATATATATTTTTTACTTGCTACTGCCACGTATTAATTAATAATACCCATCTTATTAATTTTTTGTTTATTATTCATATTTCCTAGTACTGCCTATCTTGTTCTGTGGCTATCAGACACTTCAATGAGCATCTTAGCCCAGTTTAAGCTACAGCAGAATTAATAAAATCCCTAGTACATGAAGAGTTAGTACTAATAAACTCGCGGGTCTTGTTTCACTGACAACTAAGGCGATGAAAACTGATTCTCACCGCATCATCGGCGTTAACAATTGTAAGTTCTTTTTAACAAGTTTTCCTGATGTGTGTTAAAAATAGCCTTAGGGCTCATGCACAAAATTGCGAATCGGTGCGACGCGAATTCGCAAAGCAGAAAACTGTGACACAAATTGTTCTGATGCGATTTTGTGGAGCAAGACGTCGCTCTTGCCCGATTCGGATGATTATTGCTAAGAGAATATAGAATAATAAGAAAAAAAAAACAAAAAAAGCACGAATCAGTTCGCAACTTCTTGTCATGCGTCGTAAGAGCTTGTAGATGTTTATAATGCGACGTCGCATCGCAGCTTTGTGTACCAGTCTTTACTGCACAATTTCAAAATCGCCCGATTTTAGTAACATCAATTCTAAGACCTTTGACTTTCATATTCTTAACGAAGTCAAGTCATCACTTTTTGGTTTACTTCAAGACATTTGCCCCATTATGTGCAAATACGGGGTTTATTTATAATAGGTCTACATTAATTATATCTCCTATAAAAGCATGAGAATTTGAACCAATATCATCCTTAACACCTGATATTGCTCAGCACGACAAAACACAAATTAAACATTTTACATAACAAGATAAGGCGGCAATAAATGCCTTTGATATCGAATGATTTATATTCCAAATTTGTTACGTTTAAGACTCGCGTTTATTGGCTTTTATCAGTTTTTATATCGGTCGTAAAGTATAATATTTACCGCCTAAAGGTTACGCCGATGTCGAATTTATTTGGACAATATTGCTATTAGTTTCAAATGTTTTGTTAGGAGTGTTTAATTGTTATTTATGAATGAGTCTGTTTACTTATTTGTATTTCAAACGAGTAACTTATTATTTAATTGTTTTTAAATGTTATAATCATAACATCATTCAGATTTATTATCAAATTAGGTTTTGTAAGGTCAGCTTACAATTCTTTTAGGAGTGATGTCTTACTCCATCACACAAGCTTAATTTTAATATAAATGATAAATGGAGACGCTAAGTGCATATGAATGCTGGTTTATATACACAGCTAACTTCAAAAAGTCGGATTATGTGTTCCGCCATATCCACGATCCGATTTATCATTGGAATGGTTTCTTAAATGTACGCAATTATACTTAAATATGTTAAAATATTTTTTACAGTTTTTAACAGTGTAATTGACTATCTACTAGGCTATCATAAGCCCAGATAGTAAATGAATACATGTATAACTCACATACATAGTTCTGACCCCAAACTAAAATAGTCTACGTACGTATAGGTATATCGCCTAACCACTCTCAATTGAGCTTTCGATTGTAGTGAAGGCCCGTGCCCTGCAGTGGGACGTATATGGGCTGATACAACACTGTTAAACGGTTCAACAGTCGATATGAGGGAAGACAAAGCTAGTTATACTATTCTAATTCAAAACAAACATTTAAATCTATTGGTTTAACGCGCAGAATCCCAAGATATATCAAATTTCGTGTAACGTAGTAACTCCCCTGGTGTCGTCAGTACCAAAAACTACGCGAGTCTTCTCGGCTTTCAAAGGACCCAGACGGAAAATAATTTGTGGATCTCACAATTTTTATTTATTACATTTCACAGCCAGCATCTAACCAACTGCGTCACGGAGGTTATGAGAAACTAAGTGAAGTCTGGTCTGTAAATGTGAACAAACAACGGAATCATAATATTATGTTATTAATTACAAAGACCAAAGACATAATACATAGTTATTACGTCTTTGTTTCGTTTCTGAATATTTGCGCATGTGAAATTTGTATAATTTTTAAACTTATAACCCATTTAACAGAACGAATCTTATCTCGCTGGCAATATAAATGATCAAATAATTTTTATCGTGTCCACATATCAAATATTTATGGCAAGTTTAATCTGTTGATATGTCCGGTAGTTCCCAATACAATTATTACAAGTTAGAATAAAACTGCCAAAGAAGCCACGTGTTTTATAATGTTCTCAGAAATTATGATACTTATTTAGAAGAGTGTTCGAAGCGTGTGGAAGCGTATTTTTAACCGACTTCAAAAAAAGGAGGAGGTTCTCAATTCGACTGTATGTTGCTTTTTTTTTTATGTTTGTTATTAACCGACTTCAAAAAAAGGAGGAGGTTCTCAATTCGACTGTATGTTGCTTTTTTTTTTTATGTTTGTTACCTCGTTTCTCTGTACTGTATGAACCGATTTCGATCATTCTTTCTTTGTTTGAAAGTTGGTGCTTGTCGTTTGGTCCCATAAAAATATGGTGAAGATCTGATCAATATCTTCGGACCTGGAGAGGGGAACTCCTTAATATTAAGGAGAATTGCAATGGTTCTTTTTGCATTACGTTCATTAGAAAAGTTAAGTTACAGTGAGAGAGGGAAAAAGGGGTGGGGGTGAGAGGGCGTGGGTGATAAAATTTTAAATAGTAAATAGTAAATAGTTTATTTGTTTCAAAAGTCATTCTACATGTGATTTATCTTACAGACTATCCTAAAAATTAACTTTTTGAAGTACAGCTGGTACTTAAAATAGGGAATCCCTGTGCTATAAGTACCAGCAGTATACCAATTACAAAACTTAATTTCTGTTACAGTATATTGAGTAAATTCACGAATGGGTTGTACAAAACAAATTTTAAAAGGAATTTAAAAAGAAGGAAATTAAAATACACGTAAATTCTAATGTCTTCGGCAGCTTTTAACCGATTTTAGTGATTTCTTTTTCATTGGAAAAAACGTATTGACAGGTTGATCCGAGGAATACAACATGAAAATCTGATGATTATGTTCGGACCTGGAGAATAGAACTCTTCAAAATTTAGTAGGATTCCAATGGTTCTTTTTGCATTAGGTTTATTATAAAAGTTAAGCTACAGTGAGGGAGGGAAAAAGAGATAGGCGCGAAGGGATGGGGGGGGGGGTGATAAAATTAAAATCCACGTAAATACTAATATCTTGAGCAGCTTATAACCGATTTTAGTGATTTCTTTTTCATTGGAAAGAACGTATTAACAGGTTGATCCCAGGAACACAACATTAAGATCTGATTATCATGTTCGGACCTGGAGAGTAGAACCCCTCAAAATTTAATAGGATTTCAACGGTTCTTTTTGCATTGGGTTCAGTATAATCTAATGTCGGTTCAATTAAACAAAAATGAAATACATATAATACTAAAATCAAATTTATTGCCTCTGTGGCGCAGTTGTACTATAGTATGATTGCGTAGTTTACGGTTCGAATCTCGGGTCGCACAAAGTTATATCGGATTTTTCTATGCATTAATTTTAAGCCCGGAGTCAGGAATTTGTGCCAGTTATGGTGATAGGTTCACCCTCTATCACATTGTGATACGGAACAGACAAGGAGGAATTTGGATGTCCTTATAGCACCTCTGCCTACGCCTTCTGGGAGAAAGGCGTGAGTTTATAGTAGTAGAGCATTGCGTAGTAGAGCATTGACTTAAAATTTTAATGATCCAACATAACAGTAATTTCTCATCGCATTTACGGAATTCAAAATGTTTGCACAAACATTTCGTAAAATAATAATTACCGAGCACCGGAATTGAAGCCCGCAACTTAAAACCTCGTAAGCTCTCCGGGCACCAAGCGCCTCGAAAATATTAATAAATGCTTTATATTTTAATAAACCGCTTGAATAGTGCTTTCACGTTGCTTTACCTGGCAACTGCCCGGTTTTATAATTGACTCATTATTCTGTACATGCCGATTTTTTAAAATTGCCATTAGTGGTGAGATGATCATGCCATTCACCTTAAGCGATACGCCCGCTCATAAACAGTAGCAAAATAAAAAAAAAAAACACCACGAATTACGAAGCAATGCTAGGCATAACATTGCGCTCGCCATCCTGAGACATAATGTTAAGTCTTAATATGTCCAGCAGTTACGCTGGCTACAATATTTAACGTAGGTAATATCATCCATCTTTCATACCATCATTGTATATACATCCGGTGCGAAACAGTATTTTACTAGTATTGTTGTAATTCAGTTTGAAGCTAGCAGATCACTGCTGGGTATAGACCTTTCCAAATATACTTCATAATGCAAGATCTTCGGATTGTCACACTTTTGCTAGAAATATATCGATGTGGTTAGTTATTTTTCGTGGGAAATTGCATAAATCCAATCATTGGAGTATTGTACTGGCCTTGACATTAAGAAGATAAAAATTTAGCACCTACCATGTTTTAACCAAGATCGCGTGAAATCGCTGAAGCGAGATAGTTGACAGTGTGACTCTATACGAGTGATAGAGACAGAAATACCATTAAAAAAAGAATGGCACTGGGCCATTCTTTTTTATGTACTTTAGTGGTATCGTTTCTAGTATATAATCTCAATGATTACAGTAAACAAACATCACCATTAAGACTGTAAACATAAAGACCGATTTTCTGTGTCGGTTCCGAGTCAGCGGCAACACCGCATTGAGTGCGGTTCTTAATTTACCAGCAATTAGAAGACCTCAAACGGCGACCTTGCATTGTTAAATCCTCGGAAACTGAGAACATCTACTGAAAGCGCTGTTTAGTACCGCAGGATGTGATTATTGTTATTCGTTTATTGTTCTGCTGAATTTGTGCTATATTATTGTGGTATATTGCGCATTGTTCAGAATGGAAGTGTGTGACGGACTACATGCAGAAGAACGAGTAGTTATACTAAATCATACTGGTGGTAGGTCTCTCACATGTGAGAGGTGCCTGGGTGGGTACCACTGTAATGTCTATTTCTCCCGTCAAACAGCAGTTTAAATGCACTGTTACGTTTCGGATTGAAGGACATTGTAGCCAGAGTAACTACTGGACATATTGAGACTTAACATCTTGCGTCTCAGGCTGGCGAGCGCAGTGGAATGCCAAGCATTGCTTTGGTTCAATGTGTTGTTTGATTTTGCTACTGTTCATGAGCTGTCACATCGCTTACCATCTGGCGAACGGAATGCTCGTCTCGCCATTCAATAAAATAAAAACAAAAATCATAATTGAAATTAAAAAAAAAAGTGTATTTAATACATTCCACATTTTCCTGTACAAAATAAAAGATTAATGCTAGACATAAAATATCTAAGTGTTATGTCCGCGGTCTTATAGCTAAGTGGTACCTCTTCCAGACAATCCTGTAGTGGCCGATTTTATACTTTTTAAAGTAAAGCGTTTAGTTAGTTTGAAATTTCGTGGTGTAGTAACTTACGAAATCCTTTGTGAAGTAAAACGTCACGTGTTTAATTTTCGAACCTAGATCAATTTATGTGTAATTTATAAAATACTAGCGGCCCGGCCCAGCTTCGCCCGGATGCATATAGATTTCTCTACAATAATATGCACGTATTATACACATAAACCTTCCTCTTGAATCACTCTATCTATTAAAAAAACCGCATCAAAATCCGTTGCGTAGTTTTAAAGATTTAAGCATACAAAGGGACATAGTGACATAGAAAGCGACTTTGTTTTATACTATGTAGTGATCGTTTCAGATCTGCATGTTGCGAGACTGCGAATAATACGCCCACTATGTAAGTTATATGTATGTTTATGTTATGCGGTCGAGACTAGTTTGAACCAAGTATAAGTCTATGAGTGTATTAATTCACCCCCTTTAGTATTGCATCATTAACTTATACAACTAAACCCATCAACACGCGACCACGCACTGCATAACGACACGTAACAAATCACGCGTCAGCGGTTCGAATCCGCATAATGTCCATACGCGGACACGAAAACAGCCGAAATTGTGGCGGCACACGGGGTGAAATTCCGCCGTCGCACTTCCGGCCCCGGACGAGTAGGTCGACATTAGCATAATGCCAACATTAATCCACGCCAGTATTTTTTTTTTTCGATCGGTTGCGGGTAATTTTTCGCACCGTGTGTACTGCCGCTTTTCTGGTTTGTTGCGGTCTTTGATTGATTGTTTTGTGATCGTTTCTCATTTGATAAAGTAATGTATAAAAAAGTATTGTGGATGATTTAATATTTCTGTACGTGAGTATCGTAAATTAATTAAAAAAATACACTTCAAGCTAGTAGTGACAAAAATCAAAAATAAAAGGCTTACACATAAAAATGTAAAATTATATTGACCGATGGATTAAAAAATATTCTTACACACAAACTAAATAAACTTACGCCTTTTTCCCAGAAGAGGTAAATATTGGTGCAACCAGGAAACCTACGTTACGCCTTGTATTTTCCGTCTCACGATGTGATAGACGGCCAGCCTATCGTCAAACCGGACACAAATTCCAGACTCTGGGCTGATAATGAATAGAAAAATCCAATATCACTTTGCCCGACCCGGGATTCGAACCTGAAACCACCGTTTTGCAATCATATCGTACTACAACTGCGCCACTGAAGCTGTCAAAAAAATATTCTATAAAAGACTTTCAAACATACTGTCAATTTTGTCAGTATATTTGTACTCGCCACTAGAATTTGCATCCAAGGTGTATTTAGCTCAACTTTTCGTAGAACAGGAGATCGGGTACAAAAGACCACCCATTCTGGTATTTAACTGACCGTTTCGCAGAAGAGCAATCGGGTATCAACAACTATTCTGGTATCTAGTCGGTACCAGGAACAATTACGCCTATCCTCCTACAAAGAAATTGTTAAAGTACAATCGTGACAGCCTAGCGCCTAGCGGCAACTGGACGTATGTTTAGTACGGAAGATTTCTCTTAATTGTCGGTATGATTGTTATTGATGAGTTTGTAGAAGAGGAATTCGCGATGTTGGTGGTCACATCAGCATCTTTAAATTAAATTAAAATAATTTATTGAATCTTTTAAAATGATCTACATCATTTAGATTCAGACAATTTTTTATCTACCACACGGTTCGGAAAGCGGTTTTCACACGAGAAAAACGGGCAAGGAACTCTAGTGTTGCTCTTTTCAAAATCACGAATAATCATGCTCTAAATTGTCCGTATGTTTGGATTCTAATTGATGGGTGTGGAATAAAAAGCCTCAGGTTCTATGCTCTCTCGGACTAAAATTGTTTCGTATCTAAGCACGGTGAGATCGCAAGAGCAGACTGGTATCTGTATATGAAGCTGGAATGTATTAATATTGAATGTAATTTTATTTATAAAAATACGACATAGTGACTATAATTCCCCAGATTGTAAGTGCACTGAAATTCAAAATGTAAGATAGGACTTGAATGTTGGGTGAATCCAAATGAATGATGAAAATATATCGTGCTTACTTCTATCAAGCAGGTTAATTACTGGTGATAGGTCTCTCATATGTATGAGGCCGCTTGAATAGATACCACCGCAATATCTATTTCTCCCGCCAAACAGCAGTGTAAATGCACTATTGCGTTCGGTCTTGAAAGATATTGTAGCCAGAGTATTTACTGGACATAACTAGACTTAACATCTTATCTCTCAAGATGGCGAGCGCAGGGGAATGCCGAGCATTCCTTGTCATTCACTGTGTTGTTTGGTTTTGATACTGTCCAAGAGCGGTCATATCGCTTACCATCAGGCGAATGGGATGCTCGTCTCACAATAATAACAACCCTTTAATGTAATGCTATAGTAAACGATTAAATCCAAGTAGAGGAATTAACAAAATAAACATCAAAACATTTGTAGCTGTAATATGATATTCCGTGACCCATTTAGCCAAAGTTAATAGTGCGGAATACACCGCGTTGTAGGCTGGAAATTACACCCCAAATGAAATTGCATGCTAAGAAAATTATACCTGCTCGAATAATATTTATTTGATGTACTACTGTGTCCAAAAAATAAGGTGACCTTTGAATTTAACCTGCGCGCGTCGAATGATTTGGAGAATTATTATTTTTTTTAGTTTGCTAGTACTGTCAGTGACATCCATGTCAAATTACATGTCAAAATATTCATTAGTGTTTGAGATACGCGTCATTTTGTGAGCTGCTAAAAGTGAGTTTTTCGTTTTTTACGATGTCGAAATTTGTTGAGCAAAGAATTTGCATGAAATTTTGTTTGCGGAGTCAATTTTCTGCTGCGGATAAGTTAAGAATGGTGCAGAAAGCCTTTCGTGATGAGGCTATGTCTAAAAAAATGTTTACAAGTGGTATAGTGAGTTCAAGCCAGCCGTGAACGTGTCCAAGACGAAGAGCATACTGGGCGACCATCAACCTCAACCGACGAAGCTCACGTCCAACAAATCAAAGATTTGTTGTTGAAAAACCGTCGATTAACGATTAGAGACCTTGCTGATGAGGTTGGCATATCGAAAGGCTCGGTCAATACCATTTTAAAGGATGTTTGGGCCTCAAGCGCGTCACATCTCGACTGGTACCGAAAACCACGATAATGCACCGTCCCATACTGCACTAGTAATTCGTGATAATTTCGCCAAAAACTCAACCCATATCGTTCCGCAACCCCTGTATTCATCTGATCTAGTGCCGTGCGACTTCTGCCTGTTCAGCAGGCTCAAAAGACCGCTCCGGGGACACCGTTTTGATATGATAGAGGAGATTCAAGCCGCAGCGAAGACGGGACTGAAGGCCATCCCGGAAAGTGGCTACAATCAGTGTTTCGAATGTTGGAAAATCCGTTGGCATAAGTGCATTGCATCGGGAGAGGATTACTTTGAAGGGGATTAAATTGATTTGGAAGAATAAATAAAGAATTATCAAAATAAATACAATGTCACCTTATTTTTTGGACATAGTATGTATACCTGAAATGTACGGGATAATTGTTTTGTGAAGTTTATATTACTGCATCTGATGGCAATTCAAATACGGTCCGAATAATTTGTAACAATTTTGACAGCCGAAGGCGCAGATGGATAGATGTAGACTGTGAAACGAGAAGCCGCAGGTTCGATCCCGCACCGAGACAAATGCATGTGAGGCTCACACACAAGACTTAATTGATCTTAATGTGGGGTCAGATCTATGTATGTGACTTTTGGTCTGAGTTGTGATGTAGGAATCGAAAATTTCGGGAGACTTTTGGGAACACCCAGACGCAAAATTTGTAGGTCTCAAAAAATTTGTCTTAATGCGGGGTAGAACCCACTCCACCTCGATTCACATCCAAATCCAAACTAACTGCGCTATGGAGGCCATTTAATGATGAGTTAAATATGTATATTAGTTTGAACAAACTGCCCATCTTCAAAATAATTAATAATGCCAAAAAGCCAATAGTCTGTTCCATTGATACATTTATTTTCTTCAATAATAATGTCTAAAGATAATTGTATGCAAATTGTAATTTTTGGGTAAATATTAATTCGTGTCGTTGACGGTAATGCCGGAGATGGCTCAAGCGGCGCGCGACCTTCACCTTGACCCTTGCGCCGAGTAATTATTTAAAACTTCAGTTTAGGCCGGTGCGGCGTCGGAAGTATTCGATATAAGTAAATAGGAATACAACTATAGGCATTTTTGAGTACATTTACGTAACTGATTGTATGTTGGTAAAATATTTGTAACGAAGTAAGCCGCCAGAGAACTAATGTCACAGATATTGCTCTTAGAATTAACACGCTGAACGTAGAAAGTATTGTTTTTCTGTGTTTTTTTTCCTCCCATGTCCTGCCTTTACTAGCGACAGCTATTCTAGAAAACTATGCATTCCCAAATGTATAAAAATCCAAAACTCATACAAACTATAACGCCTGATCTTAGAATCGAACACATGGTTATGAGAATTGATATGATTTGGGGTCTCTCTCTCTCTCTCTCTCTCTCTCTCTCTCTCTTTAGCTGCAGAAAGTTGGAAGTTCTCTGCTAAATATTAGTTGGTACACATACAAAGCTCATTTTTCCATCCAACACAAAACAAAAACCGAGGAAATTCACCCGCTTTTCACTCATATTATTACAATGGAAAATGAGGCCTTTCGACATCAAAGCGGTTCGATAACTGCTATAACCACGAAACCAACGCCGTGTCATCAAACACTACAATGGAATCCACGGTGTGCTTTTTACGTGTTTTTACTAAAGCGATGTGGTTTACAGTATTCCCTTTGGTAAATTGCTGGAAATTAGGAAGAATAAATTACTAATCGATAATTAATATTACTGTAATCATAAATACTGCCCTCTCTTTTTATCCTTGTTTTATATCCATCCAAAAGTTGTCTGTAAGAAATCGTCTAGGCCGATAAAACCCCCAACTGTACTCGTTAATTTTATTTGTAAAATATTGTATGTTTTTTTGTACTATTTTGCGTGCAGTAAAGAATAAAATAAATAATTTAATGAAAATAAATTAAAAATATGTTCAAAGGAGGTGATCGTCGTGGATCATCTGAGGTTTAGTTTTTGAACTGTAATGTCAACAATTGTACAGATACTATAGGCAAAATAGTTTTTTTTTTTTAATTGGTACCTACTGTTTTTTCTCCAAGGTTGATCACTACATAGTATAAAACAAAGTCGCTTTCTCTGTCCTTATGTCCCTATGTCCCTTTGTATGCTTAAATCTTTAAAACTACGCAACGAATTTTGATGCAGTTTTTTTAATAGATAGAGTGATTCAAGAGGAAGGTTTATATGTCTAATATGTACATATTATTGTACAGAAATCTATTTGTACCCGGGCGAAGCTGGGCCGGGCCGCTAGTGTACAATAAAGTATAATAAGTATATATAGACTTTAGGGTCACACGAATACCCAGAATTGAATTATATATATTGAATACGACCTCTCTTCCCACAGTTCCGAAAACTGAAAACCATATAAAAATTAAAATGTTTCGTGGAATAGTTTTATTGAATGATATTTTCATAGCAGTACTTTTTCGAAATGAATTTGGCCTTTGTTTTTTTTTTCAGATTGCGTTCAACGTATTGGCCCAAGCGCTTCGCTTCCACATGCTAGAAATACTAAAATAATTTTTATTCTATTTTCTTCGTTCCATTTTGATAATTTGCATGTTTTTTTAAAATATAAAATATAGAATAGTTTGGATCATCATCATTTTTATTGAGAGTTTTGTTATTACATGTAAAATCTTAAGAACTGTCATAATGCATCAGGCGTATTGCATTGCTCGTAAACCAATTAGGTGTCACAAAAATAGATATTTTAGAAATCCATCCTATAACACTAAAATATTGGCGCTGCGCCGCGGCGGCGTATCGAAAATGCTATGAGTTATGACTGCTACTGAAACGTCCCAAATTTTCAGTGATTCCTTGTTTGTAAGAAGAATGTCACAATATTCTCTTTCATCATTACATCATTCATTTTGAATTACTTTAAGGAGTGAGCTGTACAGATTCATCTCTTTCTATCACGCTCTTTATCTCTCTCTCTCTTCCCAGAGAGTCCACTGCTGAACATGTTTCTTCCCCAAGAATCTCCACCTGTTGGAAGCGGTCTGCATCCAGATGATGAAAATAAAGTTTCCTAGATGCTTAAAATATTAAAATAATAATTTAATGATCCTCGTGTCATTGTATATGTTAAACAATTATCATTAATCACATAAATTATTAGCTCACATCCGATACGCCATAAAACAAACACCATTCTAAAAACTGAGCCTAATTATAGCTATAGTAGCCCCGACGGGTTGCACGATCGGGTTAGCTACAGAAATAGCAACGCACAGACGCCGCAACGGAAACAATATTAGTAGGCGAATGTAATTAATGTGTCACTCATTTGTCTTTTGTTCCGTGTTCGCATGCCGATGCCCTATTTTTTAACTATATTTTTGAGTTCTTTTTTTAGTTTCGAGAGGTAAGGCTCGTTGTTATCGGCAATTGGATTTGGAACGACCACGTGGTCGCAAACCAACTCGATGGTCTGATCAGATCCACTCAGCTATCGACTTTTTCTTTTTATTGCAATGAGTAGCAAGACGAGCATGCCGTTCGCCTGATGGTAAGCGATACGACCGCTCATAGACAGTAGCAAAACCAAATAACACCTTGAATTACAAAGCAATGCTTGGCATTCATGTCCAGTAGTTACTCTGGCTACAATGTCCTTCAATCCGAAACACAACAGTGCATTTAAACTGTTTGACGGGAGAAATAGACATTGCGGTGGTACCCACCCAGGCAGCCTCTCACATATGAGAGACCTACCACCAGTAATGGTGTAATGGTTTCTTAGATTTATGCGAATTTTACACATGGAAATAAAACTCTTATTTACGGATTTTATCGCCGATTTGGTTTATTTGTATCAGCCCATATACGTCCCACTGCAAGGAACGGGCCTTCTCTACAATCGAGAGTACGATTGAGAGTGGTTAGGCCCTATAGTCTATTTGGTTTAATTTTTACCTTTTTTAACTTCCACTAGCTGTTAAGTAATCGAAACGTCGGGTAGTTTAAAATATAAAACTTAAACCAAATCTGCGATAAAATCCGTAAATAATAGTTTTATTTCAATAGTTAAGGTGTATTCAGTAGAGACGTACATACTATGTGTATATAGTCAAGAGTCTTTTGAGAATACTTGGCTTGTTGGTAATACGATTGATCACTTCACTATCAAACTTAGTTACAGATACTTGTGTGTTATAAATAGAAGCGGGAAGGAAGTCTGCGGAGGTTAAATGTATTACGAACCATTGAGGTATTATACTGGAGCGGACATCGGGAACAAAATTTCTGCGTATGGTGCGTGCGTAAAGGTACACAGTGATGCGAGAGGGAAGATAATGTTACTTCGTTGGCGTGACAGAGACAGAAATAGAATGTACCCTTCATTTTGCTACAAACATTTCGTTTGCAATGTCCCCTCTAGTATATTATCTCAATGATTACGAACCTAATAATATTCTTACTACAATATTATTTTTTGTTTCATTTTTATAAAACTTCATATCAGGTATATTATGTGTATGAATGCCTCGTTGGCGCAGTTAAATTATGATATTATGGTAAAGCTGAGGTTGCGGGTTTGAGTCCCGAGTCGGGCAAAATGATATTAATTTTTTGTCAGCCTGAAATCAGTTTGTTCCCGATATGCCGATATGTTCGTCCCTATCACATAATGAGACGAAATATACAAGGCGAAATTGAGGTGTTCAGGTAGCACTTCTGGCTACCCATTTATGCAAAGGCGTGATTTTTGTGAGTTTATTTTTAATTTAAGAAAATAAGAAAACTAATAATTTTGATCTAATTAATTAAGTACCTATCATTTATTTTATTCCGTGTTATTTTGAATGGATAGACATTTGGCAGACAAGCAAACATAGATACATACCAAAAATTTCGCAAAAGGTAGAAAATATTTACGATGAACCTACAGTACTGTAAAATAACATGATTCACATACAAAACTCGCTAATTTGCGTCATAGAAATGCATTTACGAAGGCAGGCATGCGTTTGAAGCTCGCGCATATAAATTGTTCAAATTTGTATTTACATTTTGCTACAATTAAATCGGAATGCGGTTGTTTGACGAGGCAAAGTGCATACTACTAATAATTGTCTGATTTAATTAGAGCTGTTTAGCGATGGCGTCTGGGGATCAAAAGCTTCTAGATTGAGCAAAATTATACTCTACCAGGTATATGTGTTGTAACCTGTTGGTAAACGGACTTAACGCGACGGCCAACATGTTCACGGTGGTCGCGGGTTCGAATCCCAGGGCACACCTCTGACTTTTCGGAGTTATGTGTGTATTGATAGTCAATCACCATGCACTAAAACGGTGAAGAAAACATCGTGAGGAAACCTGCATACCATAGCGATTTATAAAAAGTCTATGGTATGTAAGTCCGCCTACCCGCACTGGCCAGCGTGGTGGACTATATGGCCTAACCACTGTCAATCGTACTGTCGATTGTAGAGGAGGCCCGTGCCTTGCAGTGGGACGTATATGGGATCATACAGCGTATATAATAATATTTTACCTTTTTCTAATAAACTGACTGTTTGAGTTACTCACTGCCTTGGAGACAGTTAATAAATCTATTTTAGGCATCGTATATTTAGTCTCTTTTGAACACTGTTGAATACAGTTTGTGCGAAAAAGACGAAACATTTGATAGCTAATATAGGTTTAAAAACTGTCTATGAATAAGGCCGATAACATTTATCAAGTTGACTTCTAAAAGTGCTCAATGAAGTATGGCATAAGTTTTTCCCGCATATCGCCAAACAAGAGCAGGAGAAATTTATCCTTTACCGGGCTTTTAGAATACTAAGAAGTACCTACAAGTTATGATTTTGTAACACCTTAATTCAGTTTCTTTAGATAGAGAAAGAGTAAGTAGCAACAAATGACGTATATTTATAACTTTTCTTTAGATTTAATATTCGTGTAAGCTATGAGATTTCGCAGACAATTCAAATGTGATTAAATCTAAAAATAAATTAATTGTCTCTACCGTAGACTTCAGTTATTACTTTTAAAATGACAGTATTGAATTTCAACATCCCAATTTTATGTTTTACATTGTTTTATGGAGCTATTATTTTTTATTTTATGAATTACTGCTTAGTAGTAGTCAAAAGGTACGTGGTAATAAAATAAGTTTTTTTTATTAACCAATATGGCGTAGTGGGCGAGAAGAAGTCTATGAAACAGGAGAGCGCGGGTTTGGTAGATGCTACGATTTTTACAGTTTCACTCTGTTCTGATAAGATTATAATCTTCAAGAATCAAGAAATAAATTACCAACTAACTTACATATTTGCATTCATAAAATTAAAGATAAAACTAATCTAAATCGCGGATAACACTTACGTATTGATAAGATCAGCGTTCAAACTGTATTAAAATATAAATGTTTTAATGAATCATGTAAAGTAATCGCGTTCTTGGATCAGCCTGCTTACATCAAGTTGCGAGCAGGCCGGCAAAATTGTCCCAACTGGCGATAAAAAGTATCACGCCAGTCGATATTCTATTTAACAGCATTGAAAATCACTTGCAGTGCAATCACTTTACAATTACAATACAAAAAAAAATATCTCACGAGAGTCTAGAAGCAATTTGCTACCTTACTTCAGAAATATAAGATGGTTCGAAGCATCTCCTCTGTAACGATATTGGCGAAGATACTGCAGCATCGTATCTTTAACTACATTTAATATTGTACGTCAAACTCACTTCCCCGGCACCTATCAAATTCTCGAGTGCCCCGCGTCGGTCCCGAACCTTTCTCTACATCAAATATTAATATTTTCATACAAAACTGCTCCTTAAACACGCCCAATATCAAGACAAACTCTCGAGAATCGCGCAAATTAACTTCACAACTTTGCAGATAAAGTATCATTAGTTATCATTAAGCCAATGGTTTTTTAACTTGCGAATTTTCACTTCCCCGCCGTGATACTTTTTAATCAACTGAAAAGCTGCATAGTATGATTTATGTACGCCGCGTCTGGCAACAAAAGAGTCCCACTGTCACATTAGTGTCACAAGGGCGCGGTTCATTAGCGAAATAAGATAGGGCCGGAACATCGCGTCGAGTTTCCCTATCCAACAAAGGCCCTGAGCATTGTCCCCTGTTTTCATAATGCAAAATGTATAGCCATTTATTCGCAGCTTTGTAACGCGCCCTTTTCCTGAAGACTGCTTCACCCCCAAGGTGGGTGAGCACGTGTATGTGTAGCCTTCTCTGTCGCGCTTGTGGTGTTATGTATGTTGTTGTCCTTATCCAATCAGCGCACGCATTGCAGGTGATCCCGTCTGTGTGACCGGCCGCTCGGATCAGTCGTGTTCGGACCGCTGCGTAGGTGGTACGTTGTCGCGCGCTCGCCGTTTCCCGCGAAAATTTACGTTACGTTTTTTTTATTTCGCTCGGCGTGGAATTTTCACTAATTTATATATTCGTCTTCAGTACGGTCATTGTATATGTTATGTTACAGTGTGACGTTTATTAATTGTATCTCTCGGTATTTGTGTTGAATATTTTGTGATTTACGCAAACTGAAGATTTTACTGAGGCGGATTTAATTTTCATCGACGATCATATAAAGTAAGTTCGTGTGTTTATATTTACTTGGTGGGCTGTGTTATTTCATTATTATTTTTTGTTTCATTGGAAGATTAAATTATTCGGCTGTCGGAACGAGTTCTCAAACAATCCTTGTGATAAGTTTGTGCGGCCGTTTCATAATTCACGTCTACCCTCATTTTTCATTAAACTTCAATGAAATATGCAAATGATTGTGATAAAGCTGAATGATAGCGGCGTCAGCGGAATATTAATCACCGTGCCCAAAAGTTGCGCGTAAAACATTACACTTAGTCGCTTGTTAACTGTGTGGATAAATCTTCCCTTTTAAATCATTCTGGGTTGCGAACTTTAAAGCCGAAACGTGAATGGATATTTTTAACACGTTTCAAGTTTGTACAAAAAGATATAACGTTTATTCTTATCACATTTATCAGCTGTTCGAATTTTTTTATAAAAAAATAAATATTTGAAATATTACACTTGATCAGTAATTGATTCTTGCGAACCGCAATTCCTACGCACGAATTCAAATTAAATATTCATTTCCACGGAGCTGCTCAAATATTTGGAATTGTATAGAATTTCTATTGACATATTCGCTTTGTTCGGAGGCGGTACTGAGAAATTTTCAGTCGAATTTTCACGAGTCAAATTATGAACTTCATAAAACAAAAAAATCAAGGATAATAATAAAATAAATCAAAATAATCGTGGAGAAATCTGTGGCATATAAAGTCGGCCAACGCGAATTAGGCGAGGGTAGCGGACTATGGCCTAAACCTTCTCAATAGAACTCTCTATTGTAGAGGAATCCCATACTGGGCTGTGGCAGTTTATGTTCTGTAAATTACGTTAAAAGCCATATGCATCCTCTAAATGGACAGAGAGGTCCTCTACAATTCCCAAGGTAATCCCTAAGTCAACCACGCTGGCCTAGAGCGAGTTGGTAAACGTAATACTCCGCGATGTATTTACCTTTAAACCAAAAAATAATTTATAATACACATTTATATATTTTGTCAGCCTCCATGGCGCAGTTGTTTCGAAGCCGACTGTGAAACGAGAGGCCGCGGGTTCGATCCCGCACCGACACAAATGTTTTTGTGACATTTAGTTTGTCTGGGTGTTAGTGAGAGCGAAAAGTCTCTTGGCGTTCCTGATACTCACAACACAAGCCTAAATGGATCTTAATGTGCGGTCAGGACTATGATATGACTCTATGTATTAATTTATTATTATTTATTTAATCTAATAACCTAAAGTATTTTCGGCTTAATAAAACTCTAAAATTGATACACAGAGCCTAAACCGTTACCTCTAATACTTTGATTAAATATTCGAAAGTCTAATGGCAAAAAGTTGTCATTTAACCCGACATAATACACTATAATTTTTCCAGAATGTTCCCACTTCAGTTTGAATAAGGTATTAAAAATGTAGTTGTTTACAATATAGAGTTTAAATATGCAGAGATTTGTTTTACTTCAAGATGTTGGCGACGGGAAATCCCGGTGTATACAACAAGCGATAAATCAAATAGTCCGCGAATCATACGGTTAGAAGATAAATTACACGGTAATTACGAATATTTATCGATAATTCAATAATAGTTGTCATTTATTTACACTATAAGAAAAATCAAAGTAGATATTCACGTTAGAAAAAATACGGTAATTATAATCTTACTAAATACGCCTAATGGGCAATATTATAGTATCTGCATCAGCCCATACACGTCCCACTACAGGGTACCGGTTCTCTACAATCGAAAGTACGATTAAGAAGAGTTAGGGCTATAGTCCACCATGCTGGCGTTGTGCGGATTGGTGGACTTTACATAACATATAAATTCTTACAAATCGCTATGGTATGCAGGATTTCTCGCGATATTTTCCTTCTGTTATACCCTTTTATACCCGCGACGTAATTAGTTTGACTTACTAGTTGTGCCAATATAAAATACATTTCATTTCACTTTACACATAACAAATATCGTTTTGATCATATAACATTTTCTTGTTGCGGGGATCGAATACGCGGCCTTGCGTTTCAAAACCGGCTTTACGTCATTGAGCCAAAGTAGCTCTACGAACATTGTTAAGGTGTCATTTTTATTCTCAGTATAAAAAATAAAGGAATATATTTACGTCCATCATATCATTCATTTTCAATCATACACTCAGTTTTAATTGCCAGGTTAATTCAGTGCCTGGGTATGTAATGCCAATAGAGACCTGATATCCTACATTCCCAAATTGGATCGAATTTATGAGAATTTTATAAGGGCTTTGTAGCCTATACATACATAAGTAAATTAGTAGTAAATTACTGACGTTAAAGCTAGCTTCACGAAGGAAAATAATCCTGTATATTACAATGAATGTAAAGCTAAGGAAAATAATCCTAAATATAATACCTATGTAGTCTTAAAATCAAGTCCAAACAAGCAGGAAACTGGTAGGTGGTCAAGTTATAAATAGGTCATAAAACTTGCCAAACGTGACTTGCAGGTATTATGCAAATGAAATATATATTAACGTGTTGTTATTCTGCAATACATGTTTATATTCTTATACATCCAGCAATCACATATAATTATATTATTGTTCTGACCTCGCTTTTAAATACAAGATTTGTGTCGGAGGTATCAGAAACTAGAAGGGATTTTACGGTCTCACAACATCCATACTAATACTCGTCATAAAGAAAATTCATCTCGGTCGATCCTCAAACCTGGGTCGCGTCGTTTGAAAGCCAGTTATTAACCAACTGACCCACTGAGGCGTTCTATACATTCTTGACTTTGAAAACTCACGTTTAGCTCTTACATAATTTTGTAATATACAATTAATTTGCATTATAAACGCCATAAAGCACACAATTTATTGCGAATAAAACCGTGTCTACACAAAACGTGCGTAATATTTCCACTCGCTTAACGAATGTGATGCCAATAAAAATATATAATAATTACTGTTGTGACATCCGTTTATTCCATTTCAACAATATAAAGTTTATTTTATATACCGACAATATGAAAACTATCTTACCCACATGTTTTTAAAACGCACCGTTTCCGCACAAAAATATGTTAAGATCCACTCATAATGCGGACGAAATTAAATGTATTGAGCAATCAAATTTAAATAAAAGAAACAAAAAATAGTGCCAATGCCAGGCGAAATAGACATAACGCGTATTAGAATTATTATGTCCGGGATGAAACTGCGTTACGGAGTCTCCGCTGTGACCCATAATGTCCCGGACAACGTCATTACGTTTGATGTCAACGCGGCGATGCCGAAATACGAATGCGAATTAATTCGAGCGCGTATTCGACACTGTCTGTGCATGCGTAATCGAATGTACGCCGATTTCGGTTGCGAGTAATTTTGCGTAGACGGGATTTTCGTGGACTGTTCTGAAAATCGTAAGTGGTACTTTTATTTATTTAAGTTCTCAAATGTGGAGTAACGAGTTTGTATGAGAACAATGACTTTTATTAAATGTAACAAGTATAATATGTTTAACCGTAATTTTTATGTGTTGTCTCTGCTTACCCCAGAGGGATCTTTGAATAGTACTTATTGCTAGAGGCATTATTATTCCAACATCTCGAAATTGTGTAGGTCTGTATCTTTGTTCAACACTTAGTGGAAATATTCTTCAGTCATGCGCGAATAAGCGGTAAGCTGTAAATGGCCTTAAATTATATTAACAGAAAATTGTACCTGTTAAATGCTTCGAAGATAAAGTTATATCTTAATATTTATCATAAATAAAATGCATTTAAATTTGGATTTATTTTAATATTACATAAATATGATAAATTCATGCAATAGTCACTGTGAACAGTCATACTTATCCGGACCCCGAAATAAAATACATCTCTTATCTATCAGAAGTATTTAAAACAATTACATTTAAAATGAGTCAGAGTAAAACATAGCATGTGTAAAATGCCACTGAATTACACCTCTTCAAGATATAGGTTAAAAGGACTCGAGAAAGAGTGTTACAGGTGTCCAAGGATGACAATGACCGATATAAGCCGGATGCGGCATGTTCGCCTAGAAACGCGAGGCGGTTTCATTATTTCACTTTCATTTTTTTCCTTAGCCCCGGGCGCCCACCTACCGGTTCCTACGAGAATCTGAAGCATTACTGTCCATTATCGAACACCATGGGATCGTTTACACTTGCTAATAACTGTTATGAATGATTTCTGAGTGATGGCTGCGTGTTGAATCTGGGGTGTGATTTTAAATGGCTGAATGTCGGCTCAACAATGCTTAATGGCTTATTTGGCGGTTAAGACGTTTTTGTTTTGGAATACCACATTCTTTACGTAATTGTGCAAAAAATAGTGTTAATGTTTTCACCTTTAAGTAAGTTAAGAGCGATTATGTGCGGCCGATCTTTCGAGTTAAAAATACTCGCTCATATTTCTTACTAATCGACAAACTAATGGGCATTAGTTCAGTTAATTAGTTATTTGTCACCTTTATTTTTAAGAATGAATGGACACAATGTCTTGTGATGGTGTGTGATTTTTTAAGAAGAAACGCCTTACATTTTTTAATCCAGAACTGCGAATATAATTTTCCTTGCATTAGATATTTTTCCTAACAAGTTCTGCAGCCGACTGGTTGTAAAAATATTCCCCGGAATGCATAGCAATTACATTGCTTTGCTGCCCGCGTAATCTTTTTTTATAGTATATAAATAAGCAAGCAGATTACCTGATAGTGTATGTACGACTCAGCCCTTGAATATATATGTGAAGGGGAGTCGAAGCACCAATTCATTGCGTGCATTTCATACAGATAAACAGATATTGCTCTCTAAGAAAGACTCAGTTGGGTAGACGCCGACTGTGAAGGCGTGGGTTCGATCCTCGCACTGAAATATTAGTGTGTTTCGGTATTTGTTTTCGATTTGGCTGTTTGTGAGACTGAAGTCTGTTGAAGTTTTCAATACCCGCGTCACAAAACTCGATTTTAGTGTGCTGTCAGGAATATGTATGTGAATTTTGGATGAATGTATAGGTGTTATGTGTGTATATAAAGGCTATCAACCAATCAACTAATATAACAATCATCCTAAGTATCCTTAAAACATAATATGTGTATAATTATATATGGTCATTTTTACGATATATATTTCATAACTACGTTATTTGGCGTAATTACGAAGTTTTCATTATTTTGTTTACCCTATTAGAATAATAGGTTTTACCAAGCAATACTATAGTAACAAAAAAATCGAGTGACAGAGAAATTAGAGGATACTCCAAACCTCGCAATCTTTAGATGATAAGTGTGAGATAAAAAGCTCATAAATTAAGTTCAAAGCCGGAGCAATGAACAGAAAATTACCAGTTTTATAAATATCACTAGATGTTAATAGATGAATTAAAACCGCGCAAGTAAACGCACTAATAAATTAATTAAAAAAACGAATCCGGCGCAACCAGTAATCAAGATAAAATGTTACACGGAGAAATTAACCGAGCCGCAAGGATTATCAAGTGCGTAATAAAAAATAGTTCTAAACGTAAATTAATGTGTAAATATCCAGCGGAGATAACTCGAAGATTCCTTTTTTTAATTACATACATACATACATAAACTCACGCCTTGTTCCCAGAAGGGGTAGGCAGAGGTGCCAGGGCACCCACATTTCGCCTTGTATGTTCCGTCCCATAATGTGATAGGTGGCGAGCCTATCGCCATATCGGTCACAAATTCCTGACTCTGGGCTGATACTGAATAGAAAAATCCAATATCACTTTGCCCAACCCGGGATTTGAACCCGAGACCTCAGCTTTGTAACCGTACCGTAGTACAACTACGCCACCGAGGCAGTCTTTTTTTAATTAAACACGAAATATTCTCATAACGCAGTCGACAGTATAAAGTAGTATTGGAACGAATAGCAATAGCAATAGCAATCACAAATAGCAAGTGAAGTCGATAATAATAATAACAAATTATATAAATATGCAAAATTTTGCAATTTGCGATTGTGATTCACAAAGCCTAATATTTTTATGCGATCTCGTGTAATCTTTGTACTGTACTGTACTGTATCAGCCCATATACGTCCCACTGCAGGGCACGGGCCTACTCTAAAATCGAGAATACGATTGAGAGTGGTTAGGCCATATAGTCCACCACGCTGGCCTAGTGCGGGTTGGCGGACTTACATACCATAGGAATTCTTATAAATCGCTATGGTATGCAGGTTTCCTCACGATGTTTTCCTTCACCGTTTTAGTGCGTGGTGATTGATTATCAATACACACATGACTCCGAGAAGGGAGTAATCTATGTAGGAGATAGTTTTTTTATGAACCAATTTAAATAAGAAACTGAACAGTCAATTTTGTGTGTAATTTTAGATGTGAAAAATGGTTATAAAAAATGGGCTATTAGCAATAGCAGAAATATAGAGCATGCTAAGACCTCAAAAATAACACGGTGGTGATGTTAATTTGAAATAGCAAAAATTCCCATTACTAGTATAAAGCTGATTATGTAAAGAACGAGACGTAAGGTTTTTAATTAGGCAGGAGATACTTTGACTTAATTTTATTAGTTTTGGGCTGCGTGTTTGCAGTAAAGACTCTTCTTTATTAGAGTCATGAAATTTATGCAAAGGGATGAATTAAAAACTAACTATATCACAAACGTATAGAAGTTTATGATACTGAAGTCATAGATAAACCAGTTAGAAATATTTTTTAAAGCTTTGATTCCTAACTTCGAAAATGAAAATAATTTATTGAATCCATTGAAATGTTCTTCGTCTTCATCAAACATATTTATAGAAATATATTACCAGGAGAATTATTGCGGAAATAATATTAATAAGTATATCGGTTTAAAGAGAAAGTAATTTGTGACTTTTTTTATTGCTATGAATGCCGAGACGAGCAAGCCGTTCGCCTGATGGTAAGCGATACGACCGCTCATAAACAGTAGCAAAATTCCACTGCGCTCGCCATCCTGAGACAAAAGATGTTAAGTCTCAATAAATAGACTATTGAGACCTTGATGTGCTTTTTACACAGTTTTATAGTGTAACAAGTATTGTTACATTGATGCATTACACGTGATCCTAACACCTTTTCTCGTGAC
The DNA here is from genome assembly GCA_023078785.2 of Hyles euphorbiae. Lineage (NCBI taxonomy): Eukaryota > Metazoa > Arthropoda > Insecta > Lepidoptera > Sphingidae > Hyles > Hyles euphorbiae. The sequence continues at coordinate 3,250,627 of CM041032.1, read as the reverse complement.
TAATAAAGTAAATGACGTAATTAATAAAGACTACTACTTAGTTTTTCTCACAATGCAACATGTTTTATTAACATGACAATAATAGATGATCCATTGTGCACTTTGAACTAGTCTTTGTACTGGCTCAATAAAAGACTACTGTCCTTGTTTGGCCTTACTATATGGCCTATCCCCTCTCAATCGTATGCTTGATTGTAGAGCAGGTTCTTTTCCTGCAGTGGGACGTATATGGGCTGATACAGTACAGTATGTGATTGTGTAATACTTAGCTATATATAGAGCTAGAGATATATGAGAATGTATTTTTCTCCCTTCAAACATTAGTGTAAATGCACTGATATGTTCCGGATAGAAGGAAATTGTAGCGAGAGTGACTACTGGACATAATGAGACTTAACCTATTATGACTCAGTGTGGCAAACGCAGTGGAGTGCCAAGCATTGCTTTGTAATTCACGGTGTTGTTTGGTTTTGCTACTGTCCATGAGCGGTTGTGTCGCTTACCATCAGGCAAAAAGCATGCTAGTCTCGCCATTCATTGCAATAAATGTGCTAGATAGAGTATCTCTTTGGGAGACATAATAAACATATTATGTCTTGGCGTTTCATACAATTATGCCGGCCTGTTAGGCATTGTGTACACTAAGCAACTTTAGTGGTAGGAAACTGTCATCATTATACTAGTTTTAGATAAAATTCTGCCAGTTACAGCAAGAATTTTCAGTTGCCGCGATTGTAAATTTCAAATAATACAGGTTTCTTCAAATAAAGTAGCTTTTTGTACATAGCACCTGAATGTGCTTTTTCAAACCCTGATTTTAAGATCTAAATTATTTAAAACTATCCTATCATTAACTCTATTATTATACACATGTAATAGTTTTAGCATTATGCTGGGTATAAGTCATAAAAAACATTAAAAAAATTGGCATAGGCTCGCCGCAATAAAAATTATTATGCACGCATTCTTAGTGGCATTTATAAAATACGAAAGTTTATGAATGAGTTTGTGTGTTTATTACATCTTCATGAAAAAACGCATTCAAGTGAAATTCGGGATAGAAATTATGGAAAAATATAGACTGCTTTCATTAAATTTCGATTAAAATCTCCCTCTTAGTGCGATGATCAATGTCACTAAAATATATTATAATGTGAAATCATGCATTAAAATACTACGAGATTTGTTTCTGTAATGTATATAGCTATTATTTAATATTAAAAAACAAAAAGAAGACACCTGAAAACGGCCGCAATATCGTCGGTTACCAGCCGTCGTATTTATATTTGAACTTTAAACATTCTAATGACGAGGCCAGACAAAGACGTCCCGAAACAAAACGTGCTAACGATTGTACCATCGATGCGTACGGACTAGAAACTCGCTATTTTAAACACATCCGACGGTGTCGCGACAGATACTTGGCCAGCAAACTGCCTTTCCGTATTTTATTTTCATATGAAAAAAACATTCACGAACGAACACCTTTTGTCTTGAATTATTTTGGAATGCCTGTTTCATAATTTCGTCACCCATTAACTGGTTGGAATTAATCGCTCCCTTGGCATATTTTTTGTTAATTTAAAAGATTGTTAATACCAATAAATAACGTCGGAAAGGCAGAGTCGCGAGACACAATAGCAATAGAAATGTAAAAATGCGTCGCGCTTGCCAACACCCGTAGCGATTTCGAATTGTTTCCAAGTAGATTTATTGTGTTCTTAATTTGTGATGAAAGCAGCTGCCGTGCGCTTTATTGTCGTGATGTAGTGATAATGGGCTGGATCTTTAATAATGGCACGCTAATTAAGCCGACACGAATCGTCGCTCGGGAAGAAATTAGTTTTAAAATTCGAAAACAACTGTTATTGCCCTGAGGGTTTTGCGCCATCAAAATAAGTCGCGTTACATCCTTAATAGAGGACAAGTTTATTAATAACATGAAGGAGGAAACGTTTTTATAGTTTGTTTATTCGTGCTGCAACGGTTGGCCTGATTGTGACAACTCAAGAATGGAATTTTTTAAATTTCTCATCTGTGGATGAGAAAATATTGTTTAAATTAAAGCAAAAGTATGTGGATTTATGTTTGTGATATTTTTAATTGTTCGTTTGAAATCTAGTTTAAATTTTTATTCATTTAGTGAAGCAGATGGCTAATGTAATCTTAGTTTTTGAGTCAACATTACATTACGTAATTCATTCAAGAACATTGTATAATGTTTTTATAACCCACCCTTGCAATGAAAGTATTAGTATTACTCTTTAAAACACTCAAAGTGATAGTAAACTTCATATATTTGCTTAAGACTTACATAACATACCATAGTTTATTTTAACTGTTATGTCAAAATTGCGTAAATTGGGAAAAAAGAATAGCAAAAAGATTTGGCTTAAATAACAGACTAGACGTGTAACTGACGTCAAACAAATCAAAGCATACTGGCACGCCGAGTGACTAGACTGCACTCGACGTAGTACAGATACATAATTTACTGAACATTAATTAATATTAGAGTATTTATAACATGAAAGCGCTGGTATTTCAAAAACGTAGATAGAAATGTTATTGCCGGGCTACCTCTTCTGTCCTCCTATTGGCTGAAATTTGACAGGTTGTCCAAATGCACCAATAACATGGAAAAAATATATTTTTTTTTTGGTTCATTTAATTCCACTCAAATTCGTTTCAAAATGATAACAGCTAAGAGATTTTTATAATATGCTCCTATCGTCACGATGTTTTCATTCAAGGCAAGTGTTAAGTAATTCACTAATAATACACTCATGACTCCAAAATACGGAGGTTTGATGGTCACGGAAATGAAATGAAAATAATTTATTGTATTCATTAAAATGTTCAACATCATTCAGATTCAGTCATTTTTTTATCTACCACCCGGTTCGGAAAGCGGTTTTCACTAGACAAGGACGGGCAAGAAACTCTAGTGTTGCTCTTTTCAAAACCAGTTTACAATGTAGTGAATTATTACAAAATTTACAAGTTGGTTTAAATCATATAAATAAAATAAAATAAATAAAATATCACATGAAATAATTGTCCAATCCAAAAACATTTATAAAGCATGCCCCGACAACTAGATGAATTAGACGTTGAAAATAATAAAACATATTTCTAAAATATTACATAATACGTCATTACAGAAGTGGAGGAACATACACCATTAAAATATACGAAACCAAATGGCATTTGTCACGAGACGTGGTGTACGTCAAAATAAATCAGGGCAGATCTTTCTCAAAACCGAGCCGTGACGTCACACACTGCGTACCGTCTACAGCGTGTAGAGTATTAATATTCACTACGTCAGACATTCAATGAAAGCATAAAAACGCAAACATTATCACGGTTGTTGACTTTATAATGGTGATGGAGACGCCAGGAAATGTTATCTAATAAACTAATATTGAATTCCCAATTCCAAATAATTTTTTCAACTGGATATTATTTTAATTATGTATTTTTTTTATTGCAACGAATGGTGAGATGAGCATGCCGTTCGCCTGATGGAAAGCGATACGACCGCTCATGAACAGTGGCAAAACCAAACAATGACTTGAATAACAAAGCAATGCTTGGCAATCCAGTGCGCTCGCTATCCTGAGATATGAAATATTAAATCTCAATATGTCCAATAGTTACTCTGGCTACAATGTCCTTAAATCCTACACACAACAGTGCATTTACACTGCTGTTTGGCGCGGATATATAGACATTGCGGTGTTACCTATCCAGGCGGCCTCTTATATATAACAGTCCTACCACCAGTAAAATGTGATAAAATTTTATGTAAATCATCACACACTCAATCAAAACAATCACTCGAGTTAAGAATGCATCGAAGAAACTTACAGTTTTCGGCTCACGAGTGTAGTTGCGTAATTATTGGTTGTTTCTATAGTTTGTAAAGTTTATTCTTTCGAGAACAGAGAATGTCGCTTCAAGACTGTCCTCGTTTCCATTAAACATTACGCATTGAGTGTCTATCCAGCAATCACTAGATAGGACTGACAGAAACGAAGAGGTTCTAATGGAAAACCGTAGTACAATAAAGTAATAGGTAACTGCTTGGCTACAGAAATAGACAAAACCGTGGTTACCTAGACGCCATTTCTTATACGTGGGATTGAGTAGACTTTTCGTGGATTAGCTGACGGATAAAAATTACATACACAGCTAACTTCGTAAAAGTATATTTAAATACATGCATAACGTGTCTCATGCATAGCAATTGTTAGTGACAACTGAAATTCACCTTTATATGGTTAGGTACCATGTAACCTTCAAATCGTTAAAATTCAAGAAATTTTCAGCAAACGTAGTAAACTTTTGGGTTAAATCATTTAACCTCACACCCTCGGCGTGTTGGTAAATTGCGCACCTACTGAACCACAAGACCCCGTTAGTCCAACGGAGCAAAAAAATAGAGCACGGCTTTCTCATTGCCGTGGCGGTGACGTCACAGGCGTGTAACATTGTACCACTATAAATATGTACTACGTCAAATGGTGCTTCTATTGCACTGCACATGGTCATTGAAAACGCTCTAAATACCTATAGTTTATTCGTAATAATTTATAATGTGCGAGTTGCTTTTTCAGTTATTTTTTTTTTTCACCTACTTACTCATGCCTTTTTTCCAGTAGGGGTTGGAGGAGGTGCTGGTAGCAACCAGTACACCCACGTTTCGCTTTATGTGTTCCGTCTCACGTACCCCGATAGGGGGTGCGCCTATCGCCATATCAGGCACAACATTCAGATTTCGGGCTGATAATTAATTGAAAATCTCCTATCATACAACAACATAACAACATATATGGGCTAATACCATACAATACAGTAATGATATATACAATAATATTTTTATCATAAAACCTATCATAATTGTGTATAAACTCCAAAGCCAAATTTCATCACAATCAACAGTTATATATATATTCGCAATTGCTATATTAGTCGCCATACGAATGATTCTCCGCAGACACTCGTAAATAGGCACTTGACATTCAGGTTATAACGCCTTAAGCGGTCGCACGCATGCAAACCCGCAGTCTGGGAGCACACCTGTCGATAATAAAACTAAAACTGCGCATAAACATGTGAATAATATATTTAGATACTTGTGTACTTAATTAGAAATATTTACTGCTTTGTATCAAATATAACCAACAAGGTTCGGGTCAAAAGTACCTGAACCCACTAAGATCGAGTCTTACGTTTCACAGCCGTCGTCTTCCCAACTGCACCACGGAAGCTGTCGAGATGTGAATTAATAAAAAATATCGATTTTTTTATCCACCTGAGATTTTTACATCGACTTGTTTGAAGCGGAAAATGCGCATGACGTAAGATAAATAATTATCAATTTCGCATGTCATTACAATGTCAAGGTTTTTGAATCAAAGTACATACGCTTTTTGCGTCAATACTTGTCTATAATAGTACCTGTTCACAGAATTGTTAAGCTTAATATCTAATCATTTATACCTATACACCTGAGCATTAAGTAAGCAATTTGCAGACTATTCTTTTTTTTAAATAGCATGATGCATTATAAGTAACGTGACCATACGTCCCGCTTTAGGCGGGACAGTCCCGCTTTCAGGAAGTCTGTCCGATGTCCCCAGCAAGGCCGACATTGTCCCGCTTTTGCATTTCGACCAAACGATAGTTTAAATGTATTTCCCCCTCGCAATGCTTTACCGAACTACTACTGAAAACCGTTGGGTCGAATTATTCCAGCACTTTTTCTACAATAAAAGCTTTTAAAATACTAAAAACTTTTTTATTAGTATTTAATTCCACAGATGTCCCGCTCTGGCATAAAAGATAAATGGTCACGTTAATTATAAGTGCAGTATTAACCAGTTATCTGTTAAAGCGTCGATTGGAGAATCGATCGATACAATTAGGATTCCAATCGGATTGTATCCAAACACATAATAGTTTTTTTAATTTTTATTTTTGCCTTTGTATGAGACAAGCTAGACATAGGGGCCCGCCTAATGGTAAATGGCTACCGCTGCTCATGAACCTCCGCAGTGCCAGGGGACCAGCATAACAAAGTCGCTGCCTTTCTTAAGGAGAGTACTCTCTTTGACATTTTGTCTAATATCAAGGTGGACGGACGAACTGGTTAAGGTTGCAGGGAGTCGATGGATGCAGGCCGCTTCCAATAGGTTGATGTGGAGAGCATTGGGGGAGGCCTGTGTTCAGCCTTCCTTCAGACCTTCGTGTCGCTGAAGAGAGAGAGAGAGAGATATGATCGCATTTTTTTTATTACATGCAGCGTAAGACCTTAGGCAATAACAGCGAAAACACGACAGCAATGCCGGCATTTCAAATAAGTTTTTGTATAAGACAATGATACCTTGATTGAGACGACCCGTGCCAAGTAGTCCAACATAAATACCTCTGTTAAATAGCTATCCTTACATACAAATATACACGCGTAATTCTACAAGTGCATAATGTTCTGCTTTATGTCCAGTTTCCATAATTAAATCGCGCATCCTGTGGCAATATTTAGTGCACAGGCGAAAAGCTAAACATCTGCATTACGGTTGCATAGGACCATTCCGTACAAACAGCTGTTGGCCATTATAAAACGTTGTGCACAGGTTAAGTCGTACAGCAATTTACTCGTTATGCTCCGCTTTGTTACTGAGAGTAATCAGTGTTAATTTGGTTTTAGAGGAGGAATTCTTGGTTGTAGGTATTTGGGGATGGTGAGGAGTTGATGTGGGTTTGGTACCGCGATCGACGATCGAGTTTGGTAATTTAAAAAATATCGAGTTCTTATAAGGTTTATGATGTTGGTTCATCTATACTAATAGGGAAAGATTTGATTGTTTTTTGTATTAAATACGCTCTGAAACTACTGGATCGATTTGAAAATTTATTTTACCATTAGAATCCTACGTTTATCCTTGATGAACATAGGAGATATAATGTTTTCACAAACTGTCTCTGAACCCGATCACAGCCGGGCTGGGCCTCTAGTACTATTATAATTTGAGAATAAACAAATTATTTTATTATTAAGAAAATAAGATTTCAAAAAACAAATGAATATTTGGTAAAAATTTAAAAAATGTATCATCGTAAATAGCCATATTATAAACTATATACCAGTCGAGGAGACCATATCGAAGTTCATTGTATCTATCGGGAATTATACTGCTTTTTGTGAAAATAAATGAGCATATTGAAATAACACTATTATTTCGTGGTCACGGGGCGGACCGACCGCCCCGTGACGAAAGCTGTAAAGTAATCGAAACGTCGGGAATTCAAAAAATGTAAAAATTAAACCAAATCTGCGATAAAATCCGTAAATAATAGTCTTATTTTCAATGTGTAACATTCGCGTAAATCTAAGAAACCATTAATAAATGAGCATATTGTGCCTTTACTTTAATAACAATATGGACAGTTCAATAGAAGTGGCAACATTGAACTAGTCTTTTTTCATTTAACTAACGCGTTTTAATATTACCTCTGTTCTGACATATCATGATAACGTCGACAGTTAAGGGTTAAATAATGCTATTGACCAGCAAAACACTTCGATAAAAAATTAACACAATTGCTTCATAAACAACACAGAAACATAGAATATATTACTGTGTTATTCTGTTTATGTGACTCAGGGACTCGTTGACTGTTAGGTATAGCCTATAAAACGTGAAATTGTTGTGACCCATATAATTTTAAATATTTATATGATAATTTATGGCGTCTGTTGTCATAGAAGCAAAAATTACGTCAGTAGGTTATGATATTATTTTTCCATAATTAATAGTGAAATATTTATTTATTTTATTTAAATCCTTTATTGTACACTAAGTGAACTTAATAATAGAACATTATAATTCAGAAACAGAATCGAGTATGTTGGTAAAAAAGATAAATTCACAGGTCAATTGATTTAGTGACAAGGGTTCGAAAGCAGGATGATAATAATTAGTCTTCCTATGTCAATGTCCTAACCTCTAATATACGCCTCAGGAAATCTTAAAAATCGTAAGTTAACAGCATAAATATTAAAGCTACAGCAGAAACTATAAATACGTCTCAGCATTTTTAACTAATGATTACATCTCTAAGTACCAAAGCTGATTTAAATAAAATGCAAGGTGACCTACTCAACAGAATACTGGTAACAATGTCATTGCCGTACTTTTTTTTGATTAAAACTAAAAACCTTGTTCAGACTAGGAAGCCATCTACACACAATGCTTTATAAATCATTCTCTCATAGTTAACGAAAAACATAAAAAACATATAATTATGTACACCAGAAATTACCGTGACTACGTCTACGGTTTTTAAAATAAGTACATTGTAGTCTTCAGTCAGTCTCAATTACGAAGTAAAATATGGGTAATGTTTTAAATATCATAGGCCTTTCGACACCACACAACTCGAATACAATCCATACATAAATACATAATCTCACGCCTTTTTCCCAGATGGGGTAGGCACGTTCCGCCTTGTGTGTTCCGTCCCACCATGTGATAGGGGCGAACCTATCTCAATATTGGCCACAATTTTTTGTCCCCGGGCTAATAATGAATTGAAAAAATCCAATATATCTTTGACCTACTCGGGATTCGAACCCAAGACCTCAGTGTAATGCAGTATAAGTATAACTGCGCTATCGGGGCACTCAAAGCCGTAAATATTAAATACTTTACCTGATGCATCCTAATCTCAGATTTCTTGCTTGGTAGAAACACTACGGGGGCTCAAGAAAAGCATGTACTCGTAGATACATATATGCTATGCATTGAGATACAAGTAAAATTACATTATGTACGATGAAAGTGATACATAGTATTTAACAACAATTATATTATCCGTGTTAATTACGTTATCAGAATAGATATCCTTACACACAGAATGCATCAGTTTTAGCAAATTCGGCCATTTGATACCCACGTATCGAATGTCCGCGTCTATACACGGCATACATCAAAGGCGACACACATTAGGTCATTCACCTGCCAAATCACTCAGACGTTTATCACTTCTGACATCAATTATTACAATCAAAGCAAACTATCACTAAAAGGGTTTTAGGAAAAGAAAGAAAGAAAATAACTTTATTATTTTGACACACATTAAGAATAAAAATAAAATACAGTATACTGTGAAATAGTCTAGTTATTGCCACTTATTGTACGCTTATATGAAGCTACACTATCCTAGATATTTTAACGTATTTGTCATTTTATATCGCACAAATGGCTCGTTGATGTGCAGCAATAGCAAAGCGTCCGAAATAGATGTCTATCGGCTTCCCTTTTGAAATTTTTGTATCTTTAAATTAACGTCAATAAGTCGTAAATAATCATTCTACTTTAACTAAACATGTTATTTGCAGACTATTGCCTCTCATTTTGTTAAAGTCCACAAGTGCCACTCATGGGAAATAATGTAAATTTTTTTTTTTTTGCTTTAAATAGTGAGATGAACATGCCATTCGCCTGATGGTAAGCGATACGACCGCTCATTAACAGTGACAAAACCAAATAACGCCTGGAATTACAAAGCAATGCTTGGCATTCCACTGCACTCGCCATCCTGAAACATAAGATCTTAAGTCTCAATATATCCGGTAGTTACTCTGGCTACAATGTTCTTCAAACTGAAACACATCATTGCATTACACTGCTGTTTTGCGGGAGAAATAGACATACCTGTGGTACCAACCCAGACGGTCTCTCACATATGAGAGACCTACCACCAATAAAGTATTCTCTTATTTCCATTATTGAGCTTGAATCAAGAAGTACTGAGAATTGGTGCCTGGTTGATTGATTGTATGTAGGTTGGTAATGTCCAAATTTTTTGTCTCCTCTCACATACAAGGGACCAGTAGTAAGTGCTTAAAATTAATTACAAAGTGATTACCAATAGAGAACCGACCTTGGTTCGTTCTTGACAAGAGGATGTGGGTAATTGGCGAGCTCTAAGATCGTACGGCTGACAGTGCGCCATCGTCCACGGCAATTTTCATTACTACTGTATAAACATTGCGCAATTGTTTTTCAACCTTCATAGTTGATAGTGTATTTGACGTGAGATGCCAAGTTATTGTGAAATTAGGTGAAGTAGGTTCGATCGCTAGTAAGCCAAGTGATTCTATGGTCAAAAAAGTATATGAAATTATGTTAGGCAACTACTGAAGATGTGGCCTGTTGGTAAGTGCACCAGACGCGGCTGCCAACATGCTCGTGGTGGTCGCGGGTTCAAATCCAAGGGCACACAGAGGTGTATCCGAAAAGTCCATCACCACGCACTATAACAGTGAAGGAAAATATCGTGAAGAAACCTGCATACCATAGCGATTTATTAAAATTTCTATGGTATGTAAAGTCCATCAACCCGTACAAAGCCAGCTTGGTAGACTATACGGCCTAACCACTCTCAGTCATAGTCTCAATTGTAGAGGAGACTCTTGCCCTGCATTGGCACGTTTAAGGGATGGTAGATAGATGCAGATGACATTAAAATCAAAATGTCTGTTATATGTTTTGGTACTCACGGAACAAGACCTGGATTTTACTATCGTGCTAGGATTATAGGTAATGTTTAATAATTAATAGCATAGTGAAGTTTCGAACCTAGAACCTCATCAATGTACATCCCATAAGTTTGTTCACAACACATAAAACGCTGTCCGAGATCAATGATATTTGACAAAACAATATTTACTTATTTATAGAACACAATAGTAAAAAGTGACATAGTTTTTGTTCTCAAATAGACCACATCAACCATTTTATGCTTTCCAACGTCCATAAATCTAAATCCACAGCAAAAGATGGAAACCGCACGCCATTATACCACTTTCTAAGGTAAACATTTTTTATCCAATAAGTGACGCTCCGCTAGTTACTAGTAGGATGATATCACGCTTTTTTTCTAACCGCATAGTTCATTTTTTCCTATGAAAAGTGGATGTTTGAACGCTTTAAGAAGCTAATGACAATAAATACGAATTAAACACCAGTAATTTCTAAGTTGCTAGTGCTTCGTAAATAGGTTATGATATGAGAACAATCTTTAAACAGCTGAAGGTCTAACGGTAATAAATAACACCCAACAGACAGAATTCGATAGATAGACAATACTTTATTGTGCACCACTTAATACAAAATATGTATACAGTTACCAATTATTGTAACTAAGGAGAGCAGCAAATGGCGGACTTATCGCTATTTGCGATCTCAATGGATCTGCCGTTAAAGACTAAACGTAACTATCAACTTAAGATATAAGAAAAACAGTTGAAAAAATGTTAAAATTGCGAACCGCTCAAATGTAATGCATGATAATATATTACTCTACACAGCTATGCAAAAGCTCCTGAAACAATCAGTGTTTAGTTTACGAACTACGGTTTTAAACATTAAACTAGGTCTAGGAATGAAACAGACGACAGAAGTTTAATAACAAATGATTAAACTATTCAAAACATCACTTGTAGAGATAGGCCATGTTTTGTCGTGGTCTATCGTCTACACACGACTGGTGATCCAAGAGTTTCAACAATATTTATGTTAATAATAAAACAATACATTATACTTATTAAATAATGGTAATTGTAGTAGAACTACGCTGTTATCAATCATACAACATCAATGAGCAGGCTCTTCAGCGGTGGTATCACTTTCTCACCGGAGTTTAACGTAAATCAATTTTTTTTCTGTCACGTTTCTTTCGGTGAGTGAGATTGCCGGAGTCCCAATACTCCTTCGCTCACCCCATCCTTTTTCCTTCCCGTTCACCTCCTACCATCACCATCCATGATACAAGCGTTATGGATATTCATGGGCGGCAGTGATCACTTACCATCAAGTGACCTGTATGCTAGTTGCTGGATATGGGATTTCTATTAAAACTATAAGCATTCTCTTCGATCAAATCACTACCCAAACTCGATGCAAACATTTATTTATCACACAAATATTATCACAGTACGAAAATCTTATCCTACAGCTCACATTTCACAACAGGTTTATCAAATATAGTGTTGGTATCATATAGACTATCCCTATAATGCAAAGTACCAAGAAAATTGCCAGCCCATTAGCGCCATTTCACTATATAAGCCTCTAATCAAAATATCTTCCATACATTACTGACGGCCATTTATCTCCTATAGCCTTTTAAAAAAGAAAGACACTAAATAACTTGAGAAAAATCTTCAGAATCCAACGCACGGACGTACGACATACGCGTTGAGTATAAAACATATTTAGAATTAAACACAAAAGTACTCTAATAGGCCGCAAACGGTTAATGTTGGAAACTTATAAAATTCTTCAAGGGCCGTTTCGTCCAGCTAATTGGTTGAGCTTCATTCTATAGGATACCATCTATTTAACATGTGTTAGGACAGTCCGAGGTAACAATATATCTAATAATATTATTTTTGTTTTGTGAAATTTACAATTTTAAGGAATCATTAATGTGTTTTTGGTAATGATTTTGCTAAATAATTCAAGGTAACTTTTAATACTGCGAGAATTTTTTTCTAATAATTGTGGATAAAAAACAAAAAATACTTGTCATTTTGGTCCAGATTTATTGTCCAACACCGAGTGTTTCTCGATTTGACAGGATTAATATACTAAATATAGAAAAGGGAAAAGGAAAAACAAGAATGTCAGGACGATAATCAATACCCATTTTCTCACAAATTCCTATGAGTATATTGTGAATTAAACCAACCTCTAATAATTTATCCTATAAAACACTGGCAAGTATCCACACCGCAGCCTTACCACGAAAAACGAAGCAAAAAGTCCGTTCTAATAATAAAGTAATGGTGGGCCTACTCATTCCACGCGTCAAGGGGATCGACCGCTAGGTGTTGCTCATACAATGGCTACCGATAAATAAACGCAAGGTGCTCCGTCCGCGACGGTTTTGCATACAGATACCGATCGCTTGGCCGTTGAAAAATTTCGATTTTATCGATAGAATTTGCGTCTGTTTTTTGTACTGTTTTATTTATTACATGCTAATGCATTTTCCTTTTGTTTTTGCGGTCCAGTAATTAGGCGTTTGAAACTAGTGAGAAGGGTGGTTCTTAATAGAATTTTTGTTTTGTTAGACAGTTCTAAGTATCTTGTATTGTAACGCTTGCTATCATAATGGTTAGTAACTCATATTATGTTGTCTTCAGCAATAAAGTGTAAATTTTTCCGCTTACTCTTATAAACACTTAGCAATGCACCTATAAGTTGAAAGGATTGACAGTCATTCAATAGCCGGTCCTGAAATACTTCAATAAGCCGGGTTTCCAGCAAAAAATAAAAGTATAATCCCATTTAGTTATGGAATTTGTGTCGCATGTCCAAGAGAAAAATGATGGTAAATACAGGAGCAGTAAATAAAATACTTCTATAAATGATGCGAAGAATTAACACTTTATAAAATATTTATAGAATATTGCACATATTCAAATGCAAATAGGTTAACATACGACGCTCACTAAGTTAAAATATACGTGTTGTACCGCGCAACTTAACGATAACTAAGCAAAGTTAATGCAAAACTTGATACGATCATAAAGAGCATCGATTAATTTACGATTTACAATATCGTAAGTTGTTTTAAATGAATGTCTTCATGCAGAATGCAATAAAGAAATGTCGTCAAAATTAATCGAGTATGTGAGAATTTTTGTCGATTGCTATTTATTTATGTTTGATAAATGTACCTGATGAGCATGCACATGAATCCCAAACATACGTATGTTGGTTAACAAATTTTAGAGATGCAAGAAAAATTTTGCAAAAAAATTATGCAGTGGAAATATTATACTCATCTTTTCTGGTCTTTATGAGTTTTCAAAGAACAGGATCAGAGCCAATATACTACTGATATAATAAGTTTGCGCACTTATCACTGCTATCAAGTTATTTGCTGCCAGCGCTGATCCATCTGTGAGTGTCATAATTTGCCTTTAGTTTTCCAACAAGTCTTTCCTCTACCGCCTTATCTCTGAAGCAGTCAATCGTCAATATTACCAACAACATTTTATCATAGTCTTCAGGCACAAGAATTACACAGCTAGAAATGAGTTCTTCAAAATCGTCCACAGCGATCTCTTTAGCCAGCCAGTATCCAACACTAATTTTTATTACTTCTGACTACCGTCGTATTCTTTGTGAGGTCCCGGGGTTCTCCAAAGTGCCGATGGAGCCAGATGGGGCTTTCAAATTAACAAGAGATTAACAAGAAAGTCGTCTGAAATAGACTACAAACAAACTCATACAGTATTTCAGGTATAATTACATTGACGGTTACAAACTGGTCCGGAGTATTTCCAATTGAATTAGCATTTCTTACTAGAATGTGCGGTTAGACCGGGCGACGCATCTATTTTAATTACGCGGTAAACAGATGTGGCCCGGTTGCTTTCAGCTGTATGGATTGGCGGCTTGTTGGGCTCGAAACTGATGTCCTTCAATCGTAGATATTTCTGGATTGAAATCTATTAGGTTTGATTTCACGCATATATAAATAATCTCACGACTATGTAATATATGAGTCACCCAGACACACTTTGATTTTTCGGAGTCATTTGTGTATGGATATTCAATCACCACGCACTATAACGGCGAAGGAAAACATCATAAGGAGACCTGCATATCATAGCGATTTGTAAGAATTTCTATGGTATGCAAAATCCGCTCACTCCCACTAGGCCAGCATGCTGGACTATATGGACAAACTACTCGCAATCGTACTCTCGATTTTAGAAAAGGCCCGTGCCTTGCTTTGTGCCTTACATGGCCTGACACATACATAATATATGAGAGTATGAAAAGTGAGCTCAATCCCATGCTGATCCCAAAGTTCAGTCACAAATCTAACATGTACATATATGATAAAGAATAAAAATGTCAACTGTCTACTCTTGATTTAGTTGTAACATTTTTGAACTGTAATTATAGTTCTAGGATCGATTTCCACTCTGGAACAGTTTATAAATTGATCAATGCTATACATAAATGGTTGTTAACCCAAATATCACACTTTACAGATCTTAACAAACCGTTTTCAATCTAAATGCGTCATCTTTGGCGCCGTGAACTGCTTAGCTTGTGGCCAGCCTTAAATAATCATATCTCTCATCAGGATGCTAATAATGTGCAATTCGTATTATTGATTGTTATTTTGTCGTAGTAACTATTCTTGGAGCACATAAAATCTGCAGTTATCGTCTTAGGCTAACATCATATTATATCGAAATCATTATCTTCAACCAGAAGAGCTACTGACTATTGGTATTTCTCTTTTCCTATTGTTCTGCCGTCTCCAGATGCCCTTAATTGGTTTTCAAGATAACGTTAATCGAAATTCTTCCATTAATCAACGGAATGAAAAATTAATAAAGCATAACATTGTCAAATGATTGGTTTAAAATTAAATACAGAACATAAATAAAATACGATACTGTAAAATATACAATGAATATATTATTATTATGAATCACAATCGAGAAACATAATTAATACTGCGATTAATTTTTAATAAATAATAAATACAGTTCAATTTATTATTGAAACAATGCACTCGAAAGTAATATCGAATCGTAGTCGAATTAAATACAAATTATATACTGGGGAATGAGTTTTAATAAAATATGATTTGCACCGGTATGTACATTCAAAACCATATTATGTTCTGAGAGAAATCAGAGCACTTCAACCTGTGACTTCAACTGTTAAAGAAGCAGTACACCAGTAATATTTAATACTATAATTTACATAGGAGTATGTAGTTCAGTAAAGAGTAAAAGGTGTAGTTATTTGATCAGTATCAGTCGATATACGTCCCACTGCAGGGCACGAGCCTCATCATATTCCAAAATATTATTGACAAGGTGTTAGGCCATATATTCTATCACGGTAGCCTAATGTGCCTAATCCCAGCCTAATCCATTTCGTTTTTTATTGTCATTATGTTTGATATTGTGTCAGCAGTTTATTATCTTTCGTTTTTTTTACAACTTCAGTTCTATTTCATTACCCAATCGCTGTAACTGGCAACGATAGCTTGGATTAGCATTATCATCCATGGACAAGCTCAAATTTTTCGTAGTTATTGATGGTTGCTACCTAGCATGTTAAAAATATGTATTCCCTCATTCCACGCTCCGAATGCAAATGAGTTTTAGAAATATTAACGCAAAATTGACAGTACATTACCATGAAGCGATGGCGTGTCCCGGCGTCTAGTCTCAGGATTTATCTCAAGACAGGTGTGGCTTGTCGATGTTGCGTGTGAATTATTATGCGTTGTCCCTGCCATCTATGACGCATAACATAGGCGATCCTTGTATCCTTTTTTTAAACACCCTTAAATCACTCATGTAGTTGGCATGACATGATTTTATGGACATTCGATTTTGAAGTGTTTATGTGTACGGCAACGTAGTACATTACACATGGTGCTAAGATGAAACTGATTGAGGACTGATTGATGACAGATAGTTAGATAATAAGGAAAATAATCAAAAATATGAGATGATTATAAACATACATTATTTACATGATAGAGTTTGGATCCTTCTATCAAGTATCAAGATACATGTGTTATGTTGCCAATGGATTTTAATATACGATAAGCACGTGCATTTTCCCAGAAGGCGTAGGCAGAGGTGCTACTGGTGCTACCCCCGTTTCGCTTTGCGTGCTCCGTCCCACGATTTGATAGGGACCGACCCTCCCGCCATATCGTGTATAAATTCTTGACTCCGGGCTGATAATGAATAGAAAAATCTAATATTACTTTGAACGGTACCGGATTCGAATCTGAGACCTCAGATTTGTCATCATACTTTAGTGCAACTGCGCGACCCACAGTCTTATTATACGTACTTGCTTAAAATATATATAAAATGTATGTATTACTACTTCATTTTCAAAAATGACAAAAGGTTGTGACCTGCTTTTGTAAAGTGCGTAGTGGCCTGTTGGTAAACGGACCAGACACGGCTGCCAACATGTTTACGGTGGTTGCGGGTTCGAATCCCAGCTCACACCTCCGACTTTTCGGAGTGACATGTGTATTGATAGTCAATCACCACGCACTAAATCGTTGAAGGAAAAACCTGCATGCTATAGCTATTATATTTGTATGAATTTCTGTGGTACGTAAAGTCCGCCAATCCGGAGTAGTCCAGTGTGGTGGACTATACGGTCTAATCACTCTCAATCGTACTATCGAATATGTAGGAGGCCCATGCCCTGCAGTGGATCGTATATGGCCTGATACAATACAATACTTATAAACACATTAAATACGGTTGTCATAATTCGGACATGAAATTTCAAACGACTAATTTTATGGATCATCCGGGAAATATTAGTGGGTTAATTAATAACTATTTTAGTACTTGCGTAACCAAATCTGTTAACATCACCAAAGCTTCCATTATTCATGGAATATCCAGCGCGGCAGCTGGATTTCATAGAAAACATCTGT
This sequence comes from Hyles euphorbiae, assembly GCA_023078785.2. Taxonomy (NCBI): domain Eukaryota; kingdom Metazoa; phylum Arthropoda; class Insecta; order Lepidoptera; family Sphingidae; genus Hyles; species Hyles euphorbiae. The sequence continues at coordinate 3,233,092 of CM041032.1, read as the reverse complement.
TGTGAATGAATACGCGCGCTGCGCTAGAACTCTACGCGGATCATTTTACATAGTATTGCAATCCGCGACTGCAGTCAATGACGCGGTTGTTGCTTGGCGTTATACTGTTTACAGTTTGTAACCTTCAATTTGTGGTATTTTTTTCATAGATGTAGGGTATGTTGAATGATCTTTAGGTACAGCTATCGGTCATGGCATTATAGAAATGTTATAGCGGGTATTTATACACTAGTATAAATAAAAAAGTCATAATGATCACTAGATCATTATGACACTTTATCTCCAGCACTTAAGACTAGATGATATCCATAAATATACATCATCATCCTCTAACTAGAACTCTTCCAATTTGTGCCACTTTACCCAGTGTTTGGCTTGTCGCATCCAGCATCGAAATAAATAGGCCTCGTGCAATTTTAAAAAATATTTGAAAATATTGACCCGCGAGATGGAACAAGAATTAATCCGAACTATTGCTCAATACAGTTAATAATAAGACGTAAATCATATAGAAACTCACCGTGAAGTTTCCTACGAACCAAGTGTTGCAAATGTTCAAATACGGCGGAAATGATCAGGTGAACCGTAACCTCGTTTGCCGAACTCATGCAATAAAAAACATCTTCACAGAAACACCACAGCAACCAAACTCGAACATCGACGCGCTAATACAAGTAATAAAGATTTACGAACGCGCATAAATCCATCCATAAGTAGGTACACACGTGATGCAAAACCGATACGCGGCGTGACCGGCTCGTGTTTGTTTTAATCATTCCATGTATCAAAAGAGCCGGCCTTTAATTAAAAAATGTGTACTTCCCATGTAGAGACATTTAAAACGACCCACTCGGCCGTGTTCTCGTTTGAGAAATAAAAGCACGCTGTACGGTCACGGTGCGTCGTGTAATACACATTGATAATTAATCAGACATTGCTATGGGAGGGTTGATTTTTTGGTTGTGGCAAATATGCTAAAGGGATTTTTTTGCAGATTTGATAGCCTCCGTGGCGTAGTTGGTTAGACGTCGGCTGTGAAACGGGAGGCAGCGGGTTCGATCCTCGCACCGAGACAAATGTTTGTGATGGCCACAAGTATTTGTCTCGGTCTGAGTGTTTGTGAGGTCGAAAAGTATCTCGTAGTTTCTGATACCCACAACACAAGACTCGAACTTAATGTGGGGTCAGGACTAAGTATGTGGCTGTTATATATGTATTTGGAAACACTGATTAGATCTTGCTAATCCAATTCGCATAGAAATCCGAAATTTTACAAAAGGAAGTTGTATCTTCAAAAGCTATAGCTAATGATTACTTAGAGTAAAATTTACTTAATATGAGTAATTCTTAATACTCAAAAGCCCTATTGCACGCTACGTATTATACGACGTAGTCAGAAACTAAGAGTGACTTTCGATTTCAGAGTCAACGCCATGAATTTATAGAACGTAGAACGAAGTATGTTGACTGCGTGTGAAAAGATACGATTCCCACGTTTTTTCTCGGTTCTTATAAAATCCATTATAAATCCACTGAGAGTGAAAAATATTTTACATATATACAGTATTATATTACGTTTCATATAAGATTTTCCATTATTTTATCATGAGGATTATCTCTTTCATTGCATCTCATTAACGCAGATTTAATTCGTGTATCGCAATGTATTTATTGGATCAAAATACACGTGATTTAATAGTGAATAAAATTGTAATATTTATTTCATATCAGCTGTCTGCGTGTGGGTGTTTCCCATCAGCCAGACATAAGTAGATTTAACAGCAATTTTTATATTTCTTACTTTAAAAAATGTATAAATATAGACTTTCAACTGCTATTTTATACCACTGTATCCTTTTATTGTGAAGAAATACTGTGGTGTTTGTAAACCAAAGGCTTTCTCCTTGGCGTTATTCAGTTCTTTTTTACTACATAAAAACCTCAAGAACTGATCCCACTGTCCAATTACATAATTAATTCAACCACGACACCTTATTTTCATCTTCAACTATAAAACAACAGAATTATTAGTTAACTCACAAATGAACCCATTATTTATAAGTGTTGTTGCCATAGCCGCGTTATTATTATCAATTAACTCAACTCGCCGGTTTTCTATTAATCCAGTTGGCTCAGTCTCTTATTGTCTAACTATAAATAAAATTAAATTGTGTTTTACAACGATATATTTCGACATTTGAATGTCCCAATGTGTTTATTGGAGACGTCGAAAGCCCTAACAACTGCGCAAAATTTATACGACAAGATATTTGTAGGAAAAAAATTTAAATTGATCGGCGTGAATCATTGTGAATATCATTCGTGTAACCTTTACGAAGCAACACAATAGGTACGCGGATTAACAATTATTTTAATTTATACTCGTATTTGTAATTAAATTAATTAGTTTTAAACAGACCACTTGAGCGTGGAGCTCGAATGTTGATGCTATAATTAAAAATACATTTGAAGTTAATTGCACTGATTTTAGAATTTGTTTTTCTGTTATGTTTTAAGAGACGGACATGCGTCGAACAGCTTTCGAACATAAATGTTGTTTTTTTATGTCATGGAGATTTTAATCCTGCCCCATTAAAATTCAGTAACCAAAATTAGGAAAAAAAAATGTAGGCACATAATGACAGATAAAAATAGCATAATGCTTTATCATATATATCTAATAACTAATAACTAATCTTAAGTTCCATCCATATTTTTTATTTATTGCGACAAATGGCGAGACGAGCTTGCCATTCGCCTCATGGTAAGCGATACGACCGCTTATGGACTGAGCAAAACCAAGCAACACCATGAATTACAGAGAGATGCTTGACATTCCACTGCGCCATTATAAAATATAAGATGTTAAGTTTCATAATGTCTAGTAGTCCATATATCCGGAACACAACAGTGCATATACGTAAATGTATACCCTACTAATATTATTATTGCGAAAATTTGTGTGTTGGTTACTTCTTCACGCTCAAACGGCTGGACCAATTTCGATGAAATTTGGTATGAAAGTAGCTGTATTAATAAACATAGGCTACTTTTTATCTCAAAAATTGTAGTGTTGCCGTAGGGTGAGCAAGGCATTCAATTATTTATATTTGTTATTCTTTCAAACACATAGAGATAGTTTGGTATAGAATATAGGGCGAATGAAATGGGATATAAGAGGACAAGACTGCATGCCTTGAGTCATGAAACAGATTGAGACGGGACAGGAGGGGATGTAACGGGACTTGATTCAAAAAGTGTTTGCACCCGAGCAAAGCCGGGCCGGACCGCTAGTGTAAATATAAATATACATTCCAATTCACAAAGATTATGCATGGAATACTTCAGATACTTATTTAAACAACTCTTAATAGTGCTCATGTCCTAGAAAATTTATTAACCTATTAACCGATGATTTCCTGCGAGTTACTGTTTTGGAATGTCTAGTTTTTTTTTATCTTCCCATAAACGGCTGGGTCTAGTCGGGTGTATCAATGATTTTTTCTTGTGTTTCAGGTAAGTGCATCGGCTTCTTGGACGGCCCATCTGCTGTACGACGCGACTAAACAAGTTCTCATACATATCCACATCTAAAAATAATTTATTTATGTGCATTTTTAATGGGTACAGTATACTTTTTTATTGCGCATGTATGATATTTTATGTGCGATTTGTTTATAAAGAGTTTTGCTACGTTGGTGATATTTTGAAGCTATTTTTATGCATTTATTTATCTAATTCTGCATTAATTGTAATGTGCAGCAATTTGTTGTATATTTTTGATTTTCCTTTTCGTAAACCATAATAAAGTGCTGGTGAAAACACCAGCACTTTAGAGGAAATCTTTCAGACCTTAGCGACTTCTTGGACTGAGAGGGGTATAGTCGTTGGTGGTAGAAGATTGACCAATCTTCGGTTCGCCGATGATATACTTCTTTTCGCCAGTAATCCAACTGACATACGCACAATGCTCGAAGATCTGAGCCGGGCAAGCCTTGAAGTTGGGCTTCAGATGAATGGGACAAAGACAAAGTTAATGACCAACAGCATAACACCTACAGTGGTGGTTGACGGGCAAACAATACACTACGTCGACGAATACGTTTACTTGGGCCAGATGGTTTCTTTCAGGAATAGACAAGACTGGGAAATTTCCAGACGAGTCGAAAATTCTTGGAAGAGCTACTGGTCCTTAAAAGAATATCTAAGAGGTGACCTCCCGCTCTCTCTCAAACGCAAACTCGTCGACATGTGCATTTTGCCCGTCCTAACCTATGGCGCCCAGACTTGGTCATTGACTGCGTCTCAGAAGCTCAAACTCAAGGTTTGCCAGCGAGCAATAGAGCGCAGTATTCTCGGTGTTAGGCTGACCGATCGCATCCGAAACACTGAACTGCGCTCGAAAACCCGAATTGTAGATGTCGGACGTAAGGCGGCTTCACTTAAGTGGAACTGGGCGGGACATGTGATTCGAATGCATCCAAACCGTTGGGCCAAGCTGGCTACAAGCTGGATTCCTGAGAATGGCCGAAGAAAACGCGGAAGACCTAAGATGCGGTGGAAAGACGAGTTGGATGCATTCGAGCCAAAATGGCAAGAGCTCGCAGAGGACAGGGTCAAGTGGAACGATAAAGGGGAGGCCTTTGCCCAGCAGTGGGACATAGTATAGGCTATTAAAAAAAAAAAAAAAAAAAAAAAAAAAACCATAATAAGGAATTTATAGGTTAGGAAGTAAAGCTTAAATTATATTAGTATTATAATTTTATAATAGAATTTGCAACTAATACTATTTTTGTTGACTTTTTGTGCTTTTAAAAATCTCATTTGTCACTTATAACAGGCCCTTAATACGGCTCCTTAATTACTTGATTCTTTTCTAGCTAGCTGCCCTATCTATCATATTTTCTATTCTATATTGAATATTCAATATACTTGATTGTCCTCAAAACCCTGTGATAACATCACAACATCGATACGCCTTTGAAAAGGGCACTACATCCCAACAGTAGGCAGAAAAGCCTTAGGATTTATTAGTTGATATTGTTTGTTTCCTTTAATATTTACTGAATATCTCGGACACGGCTACTGACGCCATAAATAGACGAAGATAAATCTGACCTCGGGTAGGGTTGGCGATATGGAATTTGTGTTATTTTTTTTTCTAGAAAGAATAATAATAATATCAACGCATAACCAGCGCAATATGTGAGTTCTTTTTAGAAAGTTATTAATATTTTTTACAATATAAATAAGAAGACAGCATACGTGGTGTGTGAATAAACGTTAGCTACGAAACTAGTGGTTACAGGTTCGGATCCCATATAAGAAAAAAAAAGAGATTTGTTTGAGATATAAGTCTTTGTTCCAAGTCTGGGTATTTGTGTAAATGTTACATTAGTTATTAAATAATAACAAATGTAACTTTCACCTATAATATTTTTATTATAACATATACCAATTATTTTTTCTCCGACAACCCTGTCGAACCCACTGTATACCAAATCAATAACCCAGTGTTAACATATAAATCAACTATATACACAGCACACATATTGGCTTGTAGATTAAGGGAGGAAATTGCACCTGAGCACCCCCGCTCCTTCCTCACCCCGCGGCATCCCCCTACGGTTCTTTTTGAACCTCTGTGTAAGAATATATTAATTTGAATAACTGGATTAATCTACATGCATTACAATACATTTTGCGCGGAATGTATACAGTCTGTTATAAGGCTTAGAATGTATTTTCGTTCGAAATTTTGTAGTAAGTAAAGGATAGTATGAGAACTTGTAGATAAGTTCAGCAGTGAACTTCGTGTGGTTGACCAGAGAGAAAGGATATTATGATTACAGAGTAATAAAGAATTGTTAAAACACGGTGATAATGTGAAATCTAATGAGTGTTATTCGGAGTTTACTTTAACAAGGTAGGTACGAAAATATAGAATATATTGTTATTAGTTGCAGAATCATACGGTATCCATTCGATCTTGGTTAATACTTACCATTTTTTTAAATTAATCAGTAGGCCAATGGCCATAATATTATTAACTATAGGCTTATATTTACGTTTAGGAAATTAAGTTCACGGAGATATTTAATTTACTAATAATTATTTCAAGGCTAATAACCTTGTTAAGTTGAGTTGTGTAATAAACATGATTATATATTTTGAGAATAGGATACAATTAAGTTTGGGAACGAGGTGCTCTGAAATAATTACAGCTTTATTTTAAGTGTTATTATAGTATTCAATTTGTACTGTATTGTTATATTGAGAAAATTCCTGGCTAAGTTTCTTGACTTTTGTTAAATAAATTGCTATTTAAATGAGACACTAATTAGTGTTTGTCTATTCTTAATTTAATTACATTAGTACTTTATTCACGATATATTGTATTTTACAAATTACAAAACAACATTTACACGCTACGTCGAATTATCGCACATAATGCCGACGATGTAACTCATCAACAATCGTTCGAGTAATTACAAGTCTAAAACGTAATCAGTTAAACAAGTTGATTGAATAAACACTTAGTTACCAATTACAGTTGAATCACTGCAAAGCAAATAGTCTGTGCCAGATAGTCCGGCACGCGACAACACGACGAACAATTTTTACCGATCACCCATTACCGATGCTGATAGGTAATAGAGTTTTAATATGTCACTTAATTTAATAGGTTTTAATATCAGCTAAATGTTTAGCTATAAGGTGAATTGGTATATGATCACGTGGCGTGACAGAAAGAGTATTCTAACAATTGCTATTCCAATTGGTTATATAAATGCATTTTAGCGATTACACTCGAATTACGGCAACTTACTTGCTCTGTGCCAGATAGTTCGGCACGCGACAAACACGGACAATTTATACCGATCACCCATTACCGATCGTTATAGTTGATAGATATTCAATAAGTCACTTATATGAGTTACGAGTTTAGATATTTGATTTATTGGAAAAAGTTTATGAGTATCGTAAAGTCTGGCGTCTGGTGGGGTAATTTTAAATAGGCTGTCAGAAAGAATATTCCAACATGAACAGTTGCCATACGAGTACCAACTCGTATGTTCACCAGAAATAAATACATATTTAGCGATAAAATCACGACAACGCAATAACCATGTGCCAGTTAGTCCGGCGCGCGACACCACGATCGACATTTTGTATTAATCACCCATTACCGATTGTAATAGTTTATGTAATTATAAAAGATGTCATAAAATGTCATTTAAATGAGGTAATTATTTAGCTATAAGATGAATTGGATATTGTTGATTAAGTTTGAGAAAGGAGACAGATATTTTTTTAAATCGATATCGCATAATATGTCAATGGTGCGGCTACCTCAGTTGTTCCACACTGCACAATGTAGCCAGCTAATAATAATGATTATTATTTAAATCTTTACTGTACACAAAATTTTGCTACTAGCTAATGTAAGATTTAACAATTAAGAAAATAAGTTTTATTTCTGAAACGAAATAATATATTTATATGTAAACGCTCTTTAGTGATACTTATTATGAAACGAAAGAGCTTTCAAAAAAATGTGGAATAAAGTTCATACAGTTTTTACCTCATAAACATCTTACATATTTCATGTAACTTCTTCCCTGATTTGATGATAGAAATATTACACGTAAGAAAAATATATCGAATAAATTTTCATTTTAATTCAGAATTAAATTTAATAATTTATTCCTCAATAATCTGACTTTTCATACTGAAAAGTCCATTGTACCTTAATATTATGAATTCTTTTACGCACTGATTTATATACTACAAGATAATTTCATATTGAAACAGCGCGCCCCTTGGCAACGGATTGATGTGACGTGGAGCATCGTCGCAAATTACATATTTTATATTTCAAATGTATCTACATGTATATGTAGTGACGAATATTACGTAATAAGATTCAATGAACAACGTAGTGTGTAATGATAAATAAAAATAGCAAGAAATAATGTATGTACATACATAATACATAATCGTGACGCCTATATCCCATAAGGGTAGGCAGAGACTATAGATCGCCACTTTGCTCGATCCAGACATATTACTTTTGCTTCATCCACTTTCATCAACCTTTTCATGCATTCTCATCGATTCAGGGTACTTTTTACCTGACCCTTGTTGAGGTTATCACCGATTTCGATTGTTTAGATTAGGTGTGATCGAACCCTACCGACTCTTCATTCGTCACTCGCCTTGTAAATGCTTTACGAAATGCATGCTTTATGAAACGTGAAAAGTCTAAAAAATTACCGAAATCTTTGCCATGTGATTAGTGCTTGCGTCAGTAAAAAGCATTTATTTCGGAGTTTGGGACCAATAGAAATGCGTTTTATTTGACTTTTTTCATAGGTAAAAAAATATTATATTTACAATAAAAAATAGTCTTTAATACATTCCTCATTAAAGTAATAGACGTTTACGTAGATGCCATCGCCAAAGCCACAGTATTGCTATTAATAGCATACATAATTAGGTCCATTAGAGCTTAGGGGACACAACACAAAAGAGGGTCTTAGTGTTATTAATTTAATTTGGTATAAATTGTAGCCTCCGAGGAATATTATTAAAATACGACACTATATAATAGCGACGAATAAGGTCACGGCCACATTGGACCGCTTAGATCCCATTATAGCGACATTCAATTTATTAAATTGGCACATAACTGGTTGGATATTAAGTATGAAATATTGTCTCATACATTCACTTATGTCATGTATGCAAAAAAAAAAAAGTGCTTAAGACATGAAATAAATATCTATAGGGCAAGTATTTTCCCATACACAAATATAAAAAAAAACTACACAAAAGCCAAGCTGATATGCCAGGTGGTCGATATAGTTATTACATTTGTATTTTATTTATAAATATTCTATATCGTTTGTGATAACCCTACAATTAAATTACATAACAGATGTTAAGCTCTGACATTATAACTGAGGGTTATGGAACAGTTTATCATAAAATAAATAAATTACAAAAATATATTACTTGATGTGGACTGTGTTACAATAATTGATATCCACTGTGACAAGTAAATTATGAGCCATATTTTTCAGCTTAAATTTTATTACTTGTTTAAATATATGACATCACTAAGTACTTGTTTTATGCGCATCGTCACCACACCCACAGGTGAATTATTTCATTTTAAATATAATAGAAGACATTTTTTTTAAATTAATTAGAAATATTTTGAGTTTTATCATTCACATACTTGGAATTAAGGAAACAAAAATGTTTTGCAACTATTTTATTATTAAAAATACGACGACATTGAGTATATAACTCAATCCCGTTCCAAGAGATTGTAGTATTACTTCATATTTTAAAGGCACTCAAAGTATTACATTTATTAAAAAAAATACAAGCAAAAGTATTTCACAACAACAAAAGTAAAAAGCGATGCCCTTGAACCGAGGAAATACGTGTATTGGTATGAGAGTACGGTACATTACGTCAATGTACGTAAGTGTCTACTATATATACTAAACATATATATTATACCGGGTATATCAAGACTGCTACCGAAAACGAAGCCGGGTGGTAGTTTTAGTGACTACAAACACAATGTAACTAAAAATTTCGCAAAGAAACGCGACAATTATTTATTTATTATTTTTTAAATATCGTCGAGTTTGGTGATAAATTCATAGTTTTTGCTAAAATAATAATTTAAAGCCTTGCGTACCATAGCGTCTTTAAAAATAAAAGGGTGTACACTATTATTTAAGAAAAAACTTTGTATTTACCACCCTATTATGACGATAGAAAAAAAATAAAAAAAAAATCGTCACAATTTTTTGCACAAAATTTACTTGCATTGTGTCTGAAGTCACTAAAACTACCACCCAGCTTCGTTTTCGGTAGCAGTCTTGATATACCCTGTATATGTATATTCAACGTCAACGAGATCATGTGACTTTTGAAGGCATGCAAGCTTGCTTTTAAAATTACTGCTTCATTACATATTTACATGCATAAACTCACGACTGGGGGGTTACTTTATAAAACAATACGAACTTCGAATGTAGGGACACCCTACGTAAAATTTCACTAATGTGCCTAGATACTCCACAAAATGTTGGAATCCTCTATCGGTAACCATAGACTTAGTTCGGAGAAAATGATAAGTATAATAGAGAATAGTTTTGATTTTTAGAAGTGGAAAACTTATATCTTACTCCGGACGTCGAACATCCGAACATTCGAAGTTCGTATCGTTTCATAGAGTAATCCCCCTTATTCCAAAAAGGAGCAGGCAGAGGTTCTACCAGGACACCCACGTTTTGCCTTCTGTAGGCTAATATTGATAATAATATTCCAATATCACCTCAACATTGTAGTCATATAGTACAGCTGCGCTACCAAGTCATGTAGAATTATTAAATTATTCATTATGTATTAATTAACTTCAATTTTAAATATGCATATATATTATGATGCTAAAATTACAGTAAATTATTTTCATTGTTGTTTAACTACTGGTAACTGCAAAATTTATTTTCATATTTTGTTTAATGTTTTTTGATTGCGTTAATTACAGTGCGTGTTTAAACATTTGATCAATTTTGATATTTACCTAACAAAACGTATTTATTAATACAGAATGAACAAATTAAATTATCTATGAATAATTTTAAAATAATATGAATACTTATATATTGTTATTATATAATATTTTATAATGTAAATATGAATAGTTCAATCATAACCAAATATTTATCTTGGTGTTATTATTAAACCTATGCCCTCTCATTTTACCGCCAGCTTAATTAAAATATATCTAAAACCATTCTACAAAGTAAAGAAAAATAAAATACCCGAAATTTTCAAATCAAACTTTAACAACCAGAGCTTTAAAAAGCTTGCTCATAAAAGCTCGACAATTGCGGAGCGCGTAAAAAGCTTGATCGTCGTGGAAATCCTTATTTTTTACACTCACTACAGAGACTCCATTCCACTTGGGCCTCTTGTTTCGCTCCTTGCGTGATATTTTCTACCATACCGTTGCTGCTGAACTCAGAAGTAGAGTTCTGGAAGTGAAGTTCAATTTGATATATTTTTAATTTAAATTTAAATTTATGAAACTTCGCACCATTAATGTACGAAAAGCAAGCGAAACCAAAATGAAAAATTTTGATACATTCTGTTATGTTAGTTAACAGAAAAATTCTAGATGACCATGAACAAAAACCAGCAAATAAAAATTGATTTTAAAAATATATCACCTCGTGATTATGAAAGGTCATCTTGGATCGTCTTGGTCAATTTCGTACCAAAATATCATAAGGGTGTGCGAATATCGCCATACCAACACAAATTCCAGTTGCGGCCACTGAAATAATTTTCAAGTCGAAATACTTACCTCTCTCATTAACAAAAACACGAGTGTAAAAAATTCAAGGGTAATTTAAAAATGTTGGCCTCCAAATTCAATTTGGCTTAATTATTCATACATAATTATACAATAAACGTGACCGAATTAATTAGCTCATATAATGATCCCGCTGTACAATTAATAACATAATATTTATATGTATTTAAACGTCCCATAATAGACCATAATGAACACGAGTAAAAAGCACAATTATATTAATTAAATAACAAAGCGAACAAAGGCTGAAAATACATTAATAACTTTTTTATAGAGTTTAGCAAACGAATATTTTATATTGCAAAAGTTTGAAACATAGTCCAACTTGTTGGTTCGCAATTTTATAATTGTAGCTCCAATTGAGGTGGAATTTTTAAGCTGGCAATTAAAATGTAAAGAGGATTGTATTTTGTTTTTGAACGACTTCAAAAAAGGAGGTAATAAATTCCACAGTTTTTTTTTTTTTTTTGTTAATAAAGTATTTGATTCCAAAGCTAGATAAACAGAGTGAATATTAATTGTAACAAAACATTAATTATACAGTAATAAAATCTAGCAATTTTGCAGTTCCGTTTAGTCTTTGTTGAAATATTGTAAGGTCGTCCCAAATCTCGTGCAATATTGATTAAAATAAATCTACTTCGTTCTTCCATAGTGTAGTCTTTTACGTTGAATTCGTATTATATTCCTTGTTTATTTTCTCTTTAAATTATTAAATTAGAGCTATTTTTAAATTCATCTCAAATAAATTTAAAACCTCATCAACATATAATTTACGCTTATTTTGCATTCATTATCACCATCACGGGTCACGATGCAACATTGAAATAAAAACCGATGCTTTCCACTCCATAGTTCTTCCAGTTCAAACGCATCCCCGCCGTGGCCATTTTGCGATATTGTCCTGCTATTTGGGTCAGTGGCTCAGTGACGCTGATGACACGGCTCTGTTTTATTGTTCACCTAGCTTTTACATAACACACCTTCGCGGAGTACTGTTTTGGGAGTCGGCATTGTGCCGCCAGCGACTTGAAGCGATGAGTTTTCTCAACTCTACTTCCATTAGCTCGGAATTAGTGCTTCGTGAATGCGGGCCATTGGGTGTTCTTTGACGTTTCCGATCTTGGCTCTGTGTTGTTTTTCGAAATTCGGAGTAAAATTTCCACTATTCTTTTTATTTCCGAAGTTATTTATACGCATTTTATGATTCTGAAAGTCTATTGATTGATTAAAGTGTGTTCCTTAAATAAGCTTACTTCATTCTTATACTTGATTATTTTATGAAAATAAGGTTCAGAATTTACAAATTCGACATCGCGCCATCTGCTTAGACATAGCAACAAAATTTCGCTCACGATCCTGTCTCAAGGTTTAATTAATACATGACGCGTTTCCGTCGAAATATAATTACAACAAAGGAAATTTTTCTAAGAGAATTAATCATGATAAATAAAACAAAAATGCAGCTTCACCTCGATCGATCTAGTTTATTAAAAAAAAAACACCGCCCATAAATCATACGGGTGTAAGGTTGTTTAGTTTTTCAGCGAAAATATTTACCGTGTCTGAGTTTACAAAGTGTTTCCTCGTGCACACCGTAGACGCTATAAAGATTGAACAAAATGGGAATGTTAAACATGAAAGAGCTTCTTAAATAAGACCGCGGTTTTATCTCGGCGAGATAGTGCCGCTGAGGAAATTTTGTAAGGAATCTCATACATTGTTCGGATGTGCTTTGTGGGTCCGCGCGGAGGTTAATGTGAATAATCGTATTTTCGATATAGTTGCGTATAATTATTTATTTGTAGCCTTTGGTGGATTAATAGGGGAAATTAAAGTACCTTTTGGATCAATAAAGAAAAGTTTCGTCCTTTTCAAACGGCTTTTAAATTCAGTTTGAGCGAAGAAGATAAAATATTTGATAGGTACTTAAAATAGGTTCTAAAACTATCTGAATAAGGCCGTAGATAGTTTGGAAAAATGTAGCCAAAGATATTGCTTAGAACTCAATTTATGTTGAAAACTACCGAGCTGAAACCTCATCCACTAGCTAGTTTGGTAGTTTTATTCTGTAAAAATAGAGGTGTCTGATACGGTTAACTTTGAAATTGATGAATCTCCAATACCCTGGTCCAAAAGATAAGCAGAGAACTAGTTAAATCGATTTTCCATAAAATAGTTATAGCTCCTAGTTCGATCCAAATCTTTTAAACAACCACGGGTACGATTAGTGTTTTTTTTTTTTTTTTTCTTTCCTCTATGGCAATATATGTCGTTGTCGACAATTCTGCCAGTGTCAGATGTGCAGTGAGAACACGTGTGTGATATTTTTAACTGGCAGCAAACTACCTACTGAATTGTTAATATTGATTCGACAGTGAACTTTATGTATAAAATTATGGCAACGTAGTTAGTATACTGAAACAAACACAATCACTCGTAATGTATATACTTAATAAAATAAAACATTGTAATATAAATAGTTGTTAAAACATTGAATAACATAGTCAGGTATACCACAGTACAACAAAGACCGGATTTCAGTATCACAGTCTGATGGCGTTACATCTTATGAAGGTAATTATAGCTTCGAAGAGACGAGGGGAGGAGTGAGTTAAAAGACAAGGAAGGTTAATAGGGGCAGGAATTTTTAAAGATGTTAAGTGACTGTATAGATCAAATGGGGAGGTATTTCTAGGACAATTAAAGAATATATGCTCCAGACTACCCTCGTCCAGCCCACATTCGCATAGGGAAGAATCCCGAACCCGAATTTTGTTTAAAAATACAGGAGAAGAGCAGTGGCCTATACGAATTCTGGAAATTGTAGATATGACAGGTTTGGAAACGTTTTTAAAATTGAAGAACCAAGGTTTAGGTGCTATGGTTGGTTGTATGGCATAGTAATAACTGCCTTTTTGTTTTGCAGAATTGTTCCAGTGTTCCTGCCATGAAGACAGTAATGTCCTTTGAGGAAGGCTTAATAGGTCGTAGTTATGATGCACAAAATGCTTCAGATCTGATGATGTTGAACAGATTGCATTCTTAGCCAACCTATCTACATACTCATTACCCTCAATACCTGAGTGGCTCGGAATCCAAGTTAAATGCACTGTACAGCCCTTCCTTGAACAGGAGTATAGACATTTTTTAATTTGTAGAAGCAGTGAACTATGAAGTCTATCCTTGTAAGGGTTTTGGCAAAGTGCTTTAAGACAACTTAGCGAATCCGTGAATATAACGCCCTTATTGATATTATGGGATTCTATATAGCTACATGCTTCTAGGAGAGCAATGCATTCTCCTGTATAGACTGAAGATTCCTTGGGGCATTTAAATTGCAGGACAATTTTTGAATTTTGATAGTACACGGCAGCTCCTGTATAGTCATCATAAGTAAACTTGGATGCATCAGTAAAAAATCTTTGGAAATCATGCCAGCGTTCTCCAACCAATGCATTGAAAATCCTATCAGCTGACACCATATCCTTGGAAAGGCCAATATCTAAGAAGATTTCAGGTCTAAAGTGGAGAATTTCGAACTCGCAGTTAAATAGTGGAAGTTTGTGTAGCTTTATTATTGGACCCTCTAAATTTTTAAAGGACCGATAGGATTGGAGATAAAGGGGAATTTCTTTATGGATCCAATAGGTAGATTCATTGCAAATTCGATCCAATTTTGAAATTTTTCCATAGAGAGGATGGGAAGAATTGCCACAAATTCTACTCCAAAAGCGGGTGGCAAGACATTGTCTTCTCAAGGATAACGGCGGTTCCGAGCATTCAACTTGCAACGCATTAATTGGAGAGGACTTCATGCAGCCAGATATAATTCGGAGGCATTTAGCTTGTAGCTGATCCAGTCTAGATAACGCTCCCTTGTTGCATGGAATCATAAGGAAAGTACCATAATCCATGATGCTTCGTACTAGAGCATTATAGGCCAATTTCATTGTGAAGGGGTGTGCACCCCACCAAACACCAGCTAGTACCTTCAGCATAGGAATTACCCGTTCACATTTTTTGATTAAATGGTTAATGTGGCTTACGCCAGTTAATTTGGAGTCCAAGTATACTCCCAAAAATTTTGCCTGAGAGACAATTGGTATAACATATCTATCTATGTCTATTTGAATCGGAGGAAGTTGTCGTTTTCGGGAGAATATGACCACAGAACTTTTCTGCGGTGAGAGGGTCAGGCCATGTCTCAAAAGCCAGCGATTCAGAGATAGCAGGGAGAGGCAAAGGGATGATGCTGCATCCTGGATTGAGTTGTTAATTACATATAAAGCCAGATCGTCAGCGTATTGAAGGATGTGGCAATTGTAGTTTAGGCAAGACCCAATATCCGCGGTATAAAGGTTATACAGAATTGGGCTCAGTACGGAGCCTTGAGGTAAACCCTTCCATGTTAATCTTTCATCGAATTGCTCACCAGGGACTCTTAAGGTCAATGATCTTGACGTGAGCATAAGGCATATACATTGAACCATCCTTGCCGGGAATCTCAGCTGTAGCATTTTCTGCCTGAGAGTGGGAAGGAGGACATTGTCGTATGCAGAAGATACGTCTAAAAAGGAAGCAACCACTGAGTCATTTCTGGAAAGGGCGAGTCGAATATCTGTAACTAACACTCCGACGCTGTCCATGGTACCGAGGCCTTTTCTAAATCCAAATTGAGAGTTTGGGAGCAAGTCTCTCGACTCCACAATCCACTCTAATCTGTTTTTGATTAAGTGTTCCATAATTTTAACCAAGACTGATGACAAAGCAATTGGTCTGAAGCTGCTAGGATCGCCCGGGTGCTTGCCTTGTTTTAAGATTGGGATAATAATTTGCAACTTCCAATACTTTGGTATTAGGCCATGATAATAAGAAAAATTTAATAATTCCAGAAAGTATATTTTTGCTCCTATGCCAGAATGAACTATAAAAGAGTAAGGCAGTCCATCAGCACCCGGAGCAGAGTCCCGAACACTACTGAGGACCAAATCAAGTTCTGCCATTGTAAATGGGTTATCATGTGGGTCTTCAGATGTAAATACGGGGGGAATGTAAGCTTCTTGTAAGGTAGGTACATAAGGGGGAGCTATTTTATCAAAAAACAGATTGGCGGTCTCCCGGGAAATAGTAGAGGCAAGTGAAGAAGAGCAACCAGATCTGAATTTATTTATTCTTTTCCAAACTACTGTATGGGGTGTAGAGGGTGACAGCGTGTTGCAAAAATTCGCCCAACCAGTGCGTTTTTTTCTCCGTAACAGTCTTTTAGATTTTGCATATACCTGCTTGTAGATCAACAAATTTTGGGTGCTCATATCACTGCTGTATTTCCTCTCTGCATTGTTACGCTCTTTGATAGCCGAGGTGCATTCCCGATCCCACCATGGTGGGGATGGGATTTTGAGCCTGTCACTGTTTTTGATTGGGAAACAGGAATCAGCGCAGCAGTTTATGGCTTGTATGAATTGCTCCCAACAAGTATTCACGTGAGAGTTATTAGTGTTATCAAAATTTGAGTCATTTATTTTAGGTAATGTAGTGATCTTATGCTCTAAAAGTGATGCGAATTTAGACCAATCTGGGTCTGATAAATTATATTTTAATAACGGGGGGTATGTTTTTTCCAAGTACGTTCGATGAGCAAAAGAGATGATTATGGGGTAGTGATCACTTCCATGAGTCAGATCTGTGCATTGCCAACAGGCAGATGCTGCAATATCTGGGGAGCAAATAGAAAGATCGACGCAGCTTTTTCTTTGTCCGGGTAAGACTCGGCGAGTGGAACTACCATTATTTAGAATACAAAGATTTAGGTCGTCTAGAATTTCTACCAAGCCTGTTCCGAAGGAGTCGCAGTGGTCGGAGCCCCATCTGTAATGATGACAATTGAAGTCACCCATAATCAATAAAGGTCTACTTAAATTTTCAAACGTTGTTTTGATTATGGGCAGAAAGTCACGATCGGGATGGGCGATATAAATAGAGACCACGGTAATGCCGTCTGCTCTGCCCGCTACTATGTTTATATCTCTTATAAAGGAAGGTAAGGGGGATGTTACAAAAGGGAGTCGGTTATTAGTTAGGAGGGCAGAACCTCCGTAGCCATCAGATCTGTCGCATCTATAAATATTGTACTGTGGTACTCGGAAACTAAGACTTGGATGCAACCAAGTCTCAGCCATAGCACAAGCCAATGGTTTAAATTTGTTGAGTAGAAATATCAGGTCGTGCTTCTTATGTTGCACGCTCCTCACATTCCACTGGAGAAATATTAGGGGGGGAGCCATTTTTATAATTAAGTAAGGTTGTTAAAAGTTCATGGGCAATGTTGGACGGTTGTTTGGATGATGATGGATGGTTATGATATTGGGAAGAATTTGCTGATAGGAGTAAGGTCAAGATTTGGGTAAGGAGGTCAATTGTGGTAGGGTCTAGGGATGAATTGAGTGCACATCCATTATGCTGTGAAGATTTTGGAGGGTTAACAATAGTGCGATGAGCTACTTTATCATATGCTGGGGATAAGGGAGTATGAGTCTTAGGTGGACGGGAAACTGTTTTGCGGTGGGAGACGGGAGCTTGGACTTGGGTAGATTTGAGGGTTTCCGCATAACTACGTGATGGCGATGAAACGGGGGTCATTTTGTTAGCTTCGGCGTACGATATGCTTTTCTCCGCCATGATAATTTTGATGGATCTCTGTCTACTATACTCTGGGCATGCTTTGCTATTTGCAAAGTGCTCACCAGAGCACAACACACAGAAAGCATCACTCTCCGTAACATCGCAACCACTTCCAGGGTGGTCTTGTCCACACTTAATGCAGCGTGGCCTGGACCTGCACATATCCTCTACATGGCCGAATCTGCAGCATTTTCGACATTGAATTGTGGGGTATATATATCGTTCGACTGGGAGGGACGTATAACAGCAGTAGACTCTTTTGGGAAGAACTTGCCCATCGAATGTAAGAACGCAGGTCTCAGTGTGTTTCCACTCCGAAACCCCGTCCCTGGTAATTTTCCTACTAATGCGTCTAATTTTAAGGATACGGCCGCATCCTGGTGGAACGGTTATATACTTTTTTGCTGTTTCTTCATCCATGTCGGTTGGGACTCCAGAAACCACTCCCATTCTGGTTACATTGAATGTCGGAATGGAGGCATTGTATTTATGTTTAGCTAATATTGTATTTGTTAGAAATGAGTTCGCATCTTGAGGAGAAGCAAACTCCACGGAGACACGATTTCTCCCTATTCTCTTCACGCCATCTTTTACAATATTGTGTATGTTTTGATTGTAAAGAAATAATCCAAAAGTTACTGGGTGAAGAAAGGTGCCAGAATTAGGTTGGGATTCGATTCGAGACACATGTACCAGAAAGGGAGCCCTATCTTCAGCATTATACCTGGACCTTCCGATATAGCCTTTGGACTGCTTCGATGGACGAATATCTGTCTGTTTGTCATCACCTGCCGGTCGTTTATTCGAAACGTTTGCATGAGAAGCAGAGTTATCATTTTCTAGTATACTAGTCGCGACTTCTGCAATTTGCGAAAGGGGACTTAGGTTGTTAGGGTAAGAAGGAGGGGCAGATGACGATGGGGATAGCGACATATTAATGTCGGGAGGGTCAGGAGGTTTGTTTCGTTCGTAGTTCATTGTGAAAATAAACTTACCAACTTGTAGACAAACAATAAAAACAAACACTTAGACAAAAGTACACACACAACACTTAGTTATAAATATCGTATATAATATATAAAACAAAACAAATAATTAAAACAATAATTCACAGTCGTGACCGATTTAACAAAAAATAAAAATAATCAATTTGAGATAAGGAAAAATAAATTCAAGACACACGTGTTACTCATAGACACACTGTGGCGAGAATCCCTACGATTAGTGTTACTAGCACGTGACGTCTTTAGTGACAATTGTCACGTACCAAGTATTGGTCTAATCATAAATCGACCTTCTAATTTCAAATATTTTGAATCAGTTACTTGGACTTCATTTGTGGCAATAATATTTTATTTACATTGCACTCTGTTCAGGTGTCTTGTGATATGTTTGTTTTTTTTTTATTTATTTGTTTATTTCAGATATAACACAAATGCGCTTATTAAAATTTTAAACGGATATCTTGATTCATGGAATATTTATGCAGCCAGTTTCTTTAATGAAGATTTTATTTAATCTTATTTTTAAATGTTTATAAAAGAAACTCGGTGAATCGTCTTTTAAATGTGTAAAATTTATCGACACTTCATAACGTACTGAAATATCTGATTTATTGTGAAAAATTTAAGTGTGCTCGCAAAGAATTTATCTCACTAAACATAAAAACTGAAAGATGGATAAGGTTACGAGTAGTACTGTAGACGTTGATGGATCTTTTAACAGAAAACAGAACGGACTATACTGCTTAAATAAAATAAGTTTAAAAACATAATAAGCTTTTAATTTAAAGCATTACTGATGCATAGATGTAGTCTAGGACGCCTTCCAGCAAGGTGGAGTGAAGATTTACGTATGGTCGCTGAGAGATGCTTTATGCCACAACCCGACGTCAGTGTGAAATGATGCAAATTGGAAAAGGCTTATGTAGCTATAGCCTGATCTTGATGATGTCATATAGATATATATATTGCACTGAATGGCGAGACGAGCATGCCGTTCACCTAATGGCAAGTGATACGTCTGCTCATGAACAGTAGCAAAACCAAACAACACCTTGAATTACAAAACAATGCTTGGCATTCCACTGCGCTCGCCATCCTGAACCATAAGAGGTTAAGTTGCAATATGTCCAGTAGTTACTATGTCCTTCAAACCGAAACACAACAGTGCATTTACAATGCTGTTTGACGGGTGAAATAGACATTGCGGTGGCTTACCCAGGCGACCTCTCACATATGAGAGACCTTACAACAGTAGCCATATTGGTGATATATGTGAATAGCAGTCATTTTGCAGTACCAGTATAAAAAAAATACAGCGTAAAAATCACAAATGAAACAGGAATCAATATAAGTAATGAAAAATGCAAAAAAATACACCATTGTTCATACCGCATTCATGTTTCACATTCATAACATTTTTCGTAATCACACAAAAGAATCCCTGATGTCCGTGTGCAATATTCGTACGTATGTCATTCGGTATTGGGTGTAAATCCGTCGATACAAAGAAATCTGCGTTTTTAATTAAAAGCGATGTAATTGCGTTTGTTTAATTAATATTGTGTTACTGGATGTGGAAATAAATGTTTTATGCAAGAAGGACGATGGGTTGTGAAAACATTGAGTGGGTTAATTATATATATTTTGATAGAGGCTGTTTGAAGAAAGACGCAGCTTTTTAAAATCGTGGAAGAAAGTTATTATCTTGACTTTTTTATGTATAATTATAGCAGTGATCAAAATCTTATTGTAAGATATATCATAGAAGGTTTCGACCAGGTTAAAAAAATATTAAAAGTCGATGAAAGTCAACGATCTTTCGTTGGTATGTTTGCTGTATTTGTATTGATGTTAGTTTGCAGTTCCAGTATAAAATGTGTTTATTTATTTAGAAATATTTACGTAATTTTGATATGAACGTAAAGATTGCTATAGTTGTGGATTTCTCGCAGCATCAATACTATAAATCAGGTCATGATATATTAAAATAATTACCAATACTAACATTAATAATTTTACGATCGAGTGCATAGACATTCACCATCCTTGGGTGCGCTTGTTGGCAAATGTTTAGTGTTTGATGTCATAAACACATATACTTTGAAATTTATACAAGGAACTCGAGTTTATCTGCTCCCCGCTCGGAGATGTAAAATATCATGTAGTTTTCAATATTAATGTACATACATATATCTAGAAAATGTATATATATCCTAATTTAGGAGACGTAAAATATAATGTTGTGTTTTTTGTTACGTTACACTATGAGTGAAGGAAAAGTGTTTACGATTTAGTTCACGTACCAAGACAAATATTTGTATTATCATTATACTCATTTCGGATTTGGATTCCAAAAGCCTTTTGTGTTTCCTCATACTCGTGATACAAATTACAATGTATTCTACAATGCAATCTACCTATACCCTACAAAGCCCTTCAGATTCGTCGGTACCCACGACACAAGAAGCTTAGACCGATCTATTTTAAGACTGGTTTCCGGATCGCTAAACCAGACAGACTAAAGACAATTATAGCAATCAAAGAATTTACATCTCTATACCTGCATTTGTTAGCACTACATAAACGAAGTATTTTTGAGTGACCAAGTGACAAAACTGTATGTTTTCCTTATGAATACGTAACTGCAAACGATTTATGCATACAATGGCGCATACAACAATACTCTAATGTGAATTGTTGACATTTTATATGAGTTTAAAACATTATTTTCATTTGTTCACGTGTCTGTTTGTGTATGTTTTAATGCAGTGTGAAAAATACCTGTTCTCTGTTTGCCCATCCTCAAGGTCAAAGGCAAAAAATGTGATAAAAAATGAAATAACGAAGTTTTGTTAGATTGTTATGCATGCTGTTTTGAATAAATCGAGTCATCTACTTACTTTGGTATTTTAAAATGATTAAGCAAAGGAAAGAGAGAGAGAAGACGTATTTTCTGGAAGAAAATAAATTAAAAAAAAACTGGAGCTTGAAAAATAAAAATGTAACTTTAGATTTCTAGTTATCATATTGCATGATGAAGATTTTTGAGTTATTTTGATAGTGTTGGGTGTTTTGGCTCTTAATGACATCGCGTCAGTTAACAGTGAAATGGGGCATGGAAAAGACAATTGGAGTCTTGGATAACCTCATTCATAAAACATTTTAATTGCCAAAGTTCCACGTATTTAATTATGTTTTATAATTCCGTATAAACATTAAATCCACAGCCACGGCAAAGTTAAATGAAAAAACAAATCACGCGATACCACCCGGCCAATTATTAGCGCCATTATAAAATACATGACAATGGTAAGACATTGTAAGTCTAAAATGGCTGCCATTGTTTGACCCGATCACGCGATTCACTTATTATGTGATGAGTAACGAATTAACAGTGTTGAGGACAAGGAACACTGCGCCAATTCGATGTTTTGCGCAACTTGTATCGATCGGTGGGGTTTTTGAGTCATTTGTCTACCTACCCATTTGTATAAGTGTAAAATTTATACAAATGGGTAGGTAGGTCACAGAATAGTCAATTTTGTGTGTGTGTGTAATTTTATATGTAAAAATGATCATAATATATAGTCAGTTTTTTTTTATTACAACTTCTGAGGGGAGCAATTAGCAATAGCAGAAATATGGAGCATGCTAAGGCTTAAAACGTGACAAGGTGGTAATGTTAATTTGAAATAGTAATAATTCCCATTGCTATTAGGAAGGTTACATAAAACCATAAAGCATTAGGTATATTTTTGATGTGATTTAGTAGTGGTGTAACTGACATTGATGGTAATAACATATGATTATATAATCCCTGTGTAGGATATTTATAACTTGCAAATAAATACAAGTGCATTTAAATTATTTAAATATGCAACATGTGTGGTTTTTCGTCGCAAATATAAAAACAAAGATGACATATGCCAACTGTAGTCAGGTTACTCATTTGAGGAAAAAATCATGGAATAATTTTTAAATTCTCCTGACCTGCCACAAATGTTTTTCAAGGTTGATGGCTTGTGACATAAATGCCATACAAGTATAACATACTTTAAAATTATTGCAGCACTACAATGTTATTTTAAATATTATGGTATTCAGTTTATTTTTATTAATTCTATTGTTAAGGCAAGGCGATGGTTCAACACGATTATCCATTGAGTATCGAACAATTGTGCCGCTCATTAAAAAGTAACAAAATAAAATAAAGTTTCTGGCCCGTGACCACAAAAGCTGTAAAGTAATCGAGATTACTTTTGCATAACATAAATATCCTACAAGAAGTTACTTATGCAGTAATACGAAGTCCGCCATCCCGCAATAAACCACCATCGACTAGCCCTCTTAATGAAACTCTAGGTGGCCCGCGAAGTACTGGTGGTCCCTGAAAGCAGAAGAATCCTGAGACTTAAAATGCCAAGTCTCATTATGTCCAGTAGTTACTCTGGGTTCAATGTCTTTCAATCCATATAATCATCATCATCATCTCAGCCACAGGAAGGTCACTGCTGAACATAGGCCTCCCCCAAGGATCTCCACATCGACCTGTAGGAAGCGGCCTGCATCCAGCGATAGGCAAACCATATAATATGACATAATAATATTGATAAACAATTTATAATTGCCACACTTGTTCATAACAAGTATCAGGATGTTACGCTACACAGATTCGTGATTTTTCGAACCAAAAAAAAAACTTTTTGTATCATATTATGTTTTTCAATTTTTTTTGTTTGCCTTCAAATCATTTTACCAACGCTCTTTGCGATTCAATGTAGATAAAGATTAATTTCAACGTCTTGGAGTTTTCTTGGGCAACATTAATCTTTTGTTATTATATCGTGACTGCGGGGTCAATGCATCGGCAAAAGCTTTTAGATTAAATCACGTGTATTGATATTCTGAGCATGATGTTTTGGAGTTATCCAAAATCAAATTATTCTGTAATATAACACTTTAATCTGTATATGAGAAATGATATTTTGCGGTTAAGACTGACAAGGCTTTATAGGTTTTACTCACATATGAGAGACCTACCACCAGTGACGTTTCACAGAACGTTGCATATTATAAATAGGATTCATTTACATCAATGAAAATATAAACATCGTAAACGGCAAATTGCATTACATTAAATATAAATATTTCCCAACTACCAATTACGAAAAATTATTAATACCATCAATAAATTAACGATAACCATTCGCCTGCAGAAGCCGTTTGACCCAAATCATCGTAATTAAGATAATTTCGAGCATGCAGTACGAAAGTTCAAAGACTAAACTGGATGTTATAAAAGAATTCATTATGTACCCGGAGCGATCTCGATTGTGTAATAGGGCTGTCAAGTTTGTCAATAAAATATTCGAACAGGGCACGCCATTGGAATTTAATAAGAGTTCGAAACAGGCTCGTGCGATTGATGGGTGGATTAAGACTTGACAAGATTGGTTTTTCTATTAACTGCGAACCCTAATGTCCAAATAAATCAATTTGAGCTTGTATTTGTTGTCCTCGGGGCTGGTCAAAGAGGTCAAAGTTTTGATTTATGTGTTCTATTTTATTTTCAATCTAATCGAAAGACTTGAAGGTCAACTCGAGCTTAGGAAGAAAATGTCGTGTGTAGTTTCTTACGAGTCTTAGCATTTTATATATAAACTAGCTGTCGGGCCCGGCTTCGCCCGGGTGCAGATAGTTTTTGAGTCCAATCCACATCAAGAACATATTATTTCGCGTGTCTACTAACTATATTTCCCGCGTGCCGTCGACTATATTTCCCTTCCGTAGGAGAGGACATCCCGTGCCAACAATTTGAATTTGAAAGAGTAGAAAATATGTATATTTGGTTTCCTGACTCATCCCACGGGAACACTACATTTTTCGGGATAAAAAGTAGCCTATGTGTTAATCCAGGGTGTCAGCTATCACTATACCAAATTTCATCAAAATCTGTTGAGCCGTTTTTTCATGAAAGAGTAACAAACATCCATACATACATACAAACTTTCACCTTTATAATATTAGTAAGGATGTATATTGACTCAGGAAATAAAAGTAGAATGTGGCCGTACATGTGAGAAAAACAAGAACTTTCATCAACTAAAACGAGTCACTGTCACTATTCCAGATTATTTTAGCAATATAAAGCTTAGTTACAATGCGCTTCAAATAAACTCGAAATATAAAGCAATAAAAATGTTTGCATTGCATAACAACCCTGAAAGTATAACTGCCGGTTGCAAGGCAACCTTGGTCGGAAATTTTGATGTACGCCACAAGTGGCACATCAGATGGTTTTATGACCGACGCAAATAGTCTCCGCGTTTTTGGGATTATGTTTTTGCGTGCGAACACGTTTTTTGGTCATTTTAACTTGTATAACTTTCCGGTAATTCCGTGTTGTTTTTGATATGGAATTAAGAGATAAAAATCTATAGGTAATGTTTGTTACGGTGGATTTGTTTACTATCACGGTATGAGAGTCGTATTAGATACTTCATGCCTGTTTATTTGGACTTCATTATAACTTTCTCGTTTTAAGTTATTAGACGAAGGTAGAGATATTCTCGACAAGCCAATCAACACTCGTTTTGATGGCACCGATCTTGTCATAAACTTCACTGTTTTTTTTCTCAGATATCACTTAATATTAAAATTCTTAATAACTTGAAAAAGTGCCGATGCCCTAAAAAGTATAAGTAAGATTCTCCTAGCAACAATATCTGCAATGAATGTTACTAAAAAGTAACAAGGCATCTAAATAATAAAAATTAACCCTTTTCCCAGCATTGTGACAGCGTCTGTTAGAATTTGTGTTCGAGTGCGTCTAACAGGTGGGCGGACGATTAGCGATGTCTTATCTTAGCTGAAGTGGACTAAGAGCTGTGGACCAAGTGCTCGGCGTCTTGGCTCGAGCCTTTTCATTCTTGCGTTAGCATTCTTGGGAAATGTTTTATCGCATCATTGGATTGTCGGTATGTAGGTTGGGAAATGTAAGGTCCTCGGTCGCAGTTGAGAATGTTGATTTTTCAATTCACTCGAATGCATTTGTTCCGAAATTGATGTTAGTCATATTTGTTATTTGTTTCTGTGGGATAATAACTTTTGTTGCGATTTTTTCTAATCCTGTATTATATTTTGTATCTGATTTATTTCTTCTTTCCCTTATGGCGAGATGACCTACGTACTTCTTAGAGTTACCGATTTTTATCACTTTAAAACATCTTCAGGGCATTTTTTAATCTAATTCATTAAATTCTCTGCAATTGGAAAGACTACGTTGTAATCTTTACCTATCATATTTTAAAACCAAACAAATTGTTAGCGTATTATCTACCTTTGATTAGCATGATCGTACAAGCTATTAATCATAAATCTATTAAAACCAGCAAATTCAATTACACTATTAAATAGCAACTAAAAACTACACATATTAATTATGTACTTGCATTTTTTCATTACAGCCTAACCTCACCTTGGACTCTGCTTGCTAATGTTTTTGTAATTTGTCCTCTTTTTTCTACAATTCATATTTTTTTAAATGTTTGAATATTTCCAGTTGATGATAATTATGATAATGAGATGCGATTTGCCGTAGAAGATGTTTGCCGCCAAGGTCGAAAGATTGCATACGACTCCACAAGTTATGTTAATAGGTTTGAATATTTTAATTTGGTGTGAAGCCGGTTTGTCAACCTATGCTCTTGATAACATCCATTAAAAGCAGCATATCGTGATTAGATGAACAGAACGATGCTTTAAGAAAACGATTAACATAATTTCAGATTGATTTTGATTAGACTGTGTTCAGTACTGGATATTCTGAGGCCGGAGATGATAAAAATTGTGAAAATTGTTGGCTTAGTTATATTGATAGCCTGGTCTTCTTTGACACGAAGTTACTCTACCTAGATGATATTATAGCACTTTTTGCTCTGGCAAAGTCTACTCGCCGAAACATCCTAAATAGAACCACGCGTGCTGGCTTGCGAAGCCGTAGCTTGATGGTCCAAACCATCTCGCACGAACCAAAAGACTTACATATTATTATTTGTGCCGTCAGGTCAACCTGTGGAATTGTTTGGTGTCACGCGTGTTCTCTCTTTCCTATAATCCTGGGTCCTTCCGCTGTAGTGTGAAAAAACATGCCATGGGACTGCCGTCTGATGCCATTCGATCGAGTACCTGTAAGGCATTTGCACTTACCATCAAGTGCAGTGCAGTCATTATGCCGTGCTAGTGTAAAAGAAATATATATAATTAAAATTGGCTTAATGTACATAAAATAAACAAAAACAACAACAAGCAAACCTACTAAAAAGTCCATCAAAATCCAAGGTGAATGCGGTATTAAAATTACTCATTACTATAAAAAATACATGTAAAAACATCCATCACAAGAATATCAATAAACCGCTAACCCAGTTACCTGCAGTCAATGTCGCTGGCCGTGGTGATACCAGACCTTTATATAATACGGTTCTTGTAATTTAATTAAAAAATCCTTCCTGTATAATTACATTTGATGTAGTAATCATTACCAATTAACCTTTTGCTAATGCTGTAATTATACAAAATTAGTTTTTATGTACAATTACACTGGTTTAATTATTGTACACAGACAACCTCCGTGGCGCAGTTGGTAAGGACTTGTAGTATTTGTCTCGGGTCTGGGTGTTTGGAAGACCGAAAAGTCTCCAGACGATACCCATGATACAAGACTTTACTTAATGTGGGGTCAGGACTATGTATGTGACTCTTGGGCGCATTTATTTATTAAGAGCCGAGGGCTGGCAGTGGCTGGATGCATAAAGCAGCAGATCGGGCTCTGTGGCGTACCTTGGGAGAGGGCTATATTCAGCAGAGGACTGCAATGGGATGTTAAATTTTAATTATTATAGAAACGATAGTTACAAAATGTGTCTATGAACAGTGAACACCCACGATAATTAAAATACACACGATGATAAAAGTCAAGGTACAATCGTCGCCCCAACGAGTCGAATTGGCTAAAGTATGTAGCCATTCGAAATCACTGCAGTAAGGTGTGTAGGAATGCTCAACGCCGTCATATTCACAACTCAGTTGAAAACGGAGACTCAGCTAAAGTCTGGAAATTTCTCAAGACATTGGGAGTGGGTAAATCTCACCATGATTCGATTCCTAAATCCATTGATTTAAATTCTTTAAACCAACATTTTTCTTCATCGTCCAATTTCGATAAGACGATTAAAAATAACACTATTCGACATCTTTCTACTCTTAAGACTCCCAATCACTCGGCTTTTGCTTTCAAACAATTTGCTGCTTGTGATGTTGAGAAAACTATTAAGCTTATTTCATCTAATGCAATGGGTAGTGATCGCGTCACCCGTAATATGATTCTACCTATCCTTGACGAAATCCTTCCTATAATTTCCCATATCCTTAACCACTCCATCACTACTGGGATTTTCCCAAGTGCTTGGAAAGAAGCCCACATTATCCCCATTCCTAAAAAATCCAACGCCTCTGCACTTTCGGAATTCCGACCCATTTCCATTCTCCCTTTCCTTTCCAAAGTTCTTGAACGCCTGATCCACACTCAATTGAACGATTTTCTATCCAAAAATGATCTCCTAAACCCGCTCCAGTCGGGGTTTCGTCCTGGGCACAGCACAACCACCACCTTGACTCATATTACGGATGGCATAAGATCCGGTATGGAGGAAGGCAAGCTGACAGTCTTAGCATTGCTGGACTTCAGTAACGCCTTCAATACCATTGATTTTGATGTATTGCTCAGTATGCTGCGTTCTCTCAACATATCTCCAACAGCAGTTGACTGGTTTCGTAGTTACCTGTATGGGCGCCGGCAACGCATCTGTGTTGAGGATAGTTATTCCTCGTGGTGCTCCTTATTTGCTGGCGTTCCACAGGGCGGCGTGCTATCTCCTTTACTCTTTGCTGTCTTTATCAATTCTATATCTAATCATCTTCGCTCCTCCTACCACCTCTACGCAGATGATTTGCAGATTTATACTCAGGCACCTTTTGATAAGGTTATTGAGGCGATTGATAACATTAACAGAGACATCCAGCACGTCTGTGTATGGAGTAAGACTCATGGCTTAAGAATTAACCCATCCAAAACTCAGGCGATTATTATCGGTAGCCCCAGAATGATTCCTAAGCTTGATAGGGACCAGCTACCACTTGTAATTTGTGACGGTACTACCGTCCCTTATAGTGACAAAGTTAGGAACCTTGGAGTAGTTCTGGACAAATCCTTCACCTGGGGTCCACAGCTTCAGGAACTTAGTCGAAAATTGTTCGCCTCGGCAAGGTCCTTGCGAAGATTACATAACCTTCTACCTGTTGCTACGAAGATTTCATTAGCGCAAACCCTCCTTCTCCCTATCCTTGATTATGCCGATGTCAGCTATCCTGATCTCACCGAGGACCAACTTAATAAACTTGAGCGCCTTCAAAACTTTTGTATTAGATTCATATTTGGTTTACGCAAATATGATCATGTTTCAGAGTTCCGTGTTAAGCTCAAGTGGTTGCCTATACGACTTCGTCGGAATGCTCATATTCTTTATCTTCTGTACAACATATTGTTTAATCCTCTTACCCCCTCTTATCTCAAAGATCGATTTGTATTTCTCCACGACTCACATACTAGATCCCTGCGGTCGTCAGAGAACTTGAAGCTGAGAATGCCCGTGCACTCCACCACATTCTTGGATAAATCGTTTACTGTCCAGGCTGTTAGACTGTGGAACGCATTACCAGTTGTGGTAAGACGGGCACGATCACTATCATCTTTCAAAAAACTTGTCAAAGAGTACTATCTTTCTCACTGAACTGACACATTTCTGTGGATAATTTACCTATTTGTATGTACTGGTATTTTAATATATATGTATATATCAATATATTATATATATTTATCTTCCAATGTATGTATTGTTATTATATTTTTTATGTATGCATATTTGTATATATATATATATATGTTTATATAACATAATAGGTGTATTTATTATTTGTATTACTTGAAATATTATTAAATTAATTGTACTTATTTGCAACACTTTTCCTTTCTAAACAAGTTCTATCCTTTACACTTTAGACTGCCCTTTATTTATCCTATTTTTAAATCCATCCCATGGTTGTCTGTAAGACATTGCCTTTCGGCGATAAGACCGCCAATTGTACTTTTTATATTTGTGATTTCTGTTTGTATTTGTTTTCCTTTTGTGTGCAATAAAGTGTAAATAAATAAAAATAAATAAATAAATAAATAATTAAGCAATTGTAAAATTACAGATCTCAGGAGTAAGATAGAGATAAAATTGTGAGAACTGAATTACTTCATTAACCCCAAGATATAAAACAGTAAAGTTTATCCACGGGGCACTAAGAAAAAACTTACCTAGGTTAATCCATAATTCTGCTCAATAAATATCAAAACAGAACAATCTCAAAGCAAAAGCCACGCATTTGCCACATCTTACATTCGCAACTCCAAAAAGAACATTATTCAAATTGTAAACAAAACACTATCGTAAAAAACATCTATGCGTGCATTTATCGTTCACGTCACGCGAATTTCATTGTTGGATCTGGCAACACCGGTTACAAGTGGTTGCGCAATCGCTTGCGCGTACGCACGAGAATCCCCCCCGCCCCGCTGAACCCTCCCGCGGTTTCCCCCCGCTCTTACTCGCCGCGACCTCGACACGACGACCGACTACTTTCGCTGAATTTTAATAGACGCAAGTTATGGTATGCTGGATGTGTCTGAGTTTGTGTTTGAAACTTTGAGCGTTTGGTGCGCTTTAAAGTTTGAAGTTTCGATGTAATTATGAGACGATATTTTTTTTTATTTTTTATCCATGCTCTGTTGTCTCTTAACTTTTAGACAATACATTTTAGGGTCTCAGGCATTATAGGCAGATATGTACGTCGCTGAAACTATTCTGTTTGTACAATTAGTAAGTACTTGTTATATGTATAGAATTACTCACACAATAACTAAGTATTTATTTTTCCTGTCACGTTTTATGTGGTGAGTAAGATTTGCTTATTGCTCGTTAAATTCAATCCATATACTGGCACATTCGGATGTTATCGTTTCAGTGATGTGGGTGTTTGTGGGCGGCAGTGATTACTGGTTATTTGATGAATCTGTCAGATGTTAAGATAAGCTACGTGGCGAAGTTGGTTAAATATTGGCTGTGAAACGAAAGGGCGCGGGTTCGATCCCTGCACGGAGACAAATGTTTATAAGCACCATAAATATTTGTATATGTAAGAGTCTCCCCTAGTTCCTGGTACTCACGAAAGAAGATCTAATATTAGTGTGAGATAAGGACTATGTATATGACTGTTGGGTGGTGTATTTATTTACCTATCTTGATAAAAATGCGCTGCTATCTCCTCTGCCTTAGTAATAGAATAATCAACTTCACATCCAACCCCAGCTGAATCCACTTGTATCAAAATAATTTATCTCCATCGTACTGTAGTACCATCGCTTATTACATACCAAATGCACAAATTCTCTGCCGCAGATCGCATTAAACGTTACGTAGCATTTGATTTATTAGCGCGAATACGAACAGGCCACTGGTTTGTTTGATCTACCGTTTCTGTTCTATTAGTGTACGGTTTGTTTAAATCAATACGAGGTTTCGAATGTTTGGATGTTTTGCAGTTTGCAGGATTGTGTCGGCCCAGATAGCCACTGGCTATGGCTATTGTAATCTATCTGAGCCACACTGAGTATTGAGTGAAGTTTTACCATTTTTTGTCAATTTACCAAAAATCAATGTGTCAAATTTAGCTTGGATCCAACAATCAGTATTCATTTCAACAAAAATTGCGACACGTGTCATTTGATCAAATATTTGCATAGCAACAACATTTGACAAGTTTGGTTTAAAGTTGCCAAACTTTTATTTATACTCGTTTTCATTATATGTACATCTTCATGCTTTCAGTAGACAACTTTTAACCTCACGTTGATATTGAAGAAAAAATTTACAACACCTTTCTTCAAAGCATATTCAAATTAAAAATACAAGACAAGCAACATGCCTCATACTCTTTAAGACTTATCATTTTACTCTCGCGCCAAAGCGTTTCCCGCGGATAAATGTCAACGGAATTCTTCAGAGGGATTCTAGGTAGCGCAAGTCAAAAGCCTTTTACATAAGACGGGACTCATGCGTGTATTGAACGAGTGCACAGGAGTCTTAGAAATGTCTCAAAAGCCACGCTCGGGCCGTGAATGGCTCATTTAAAACACATTAAGGCTGTTCTGTCCGTAAGTTACGGAATAGTTCTTTGTGTCATGTTTTACGTAGTATTGCATGTTTTATGAAGAAAATAGTAGTGAGGACCTTTGTGTTGTGAAAGCTGTGTTTGGTGCTTTTAAAGTTTAAGAAAAGAAAGTAAATATTTTTGTTTTACTCCTTGAAAAATATTTTCATATTATATCATGAAACGTTTGTTCTTATCTATTGCAAAAGTACTCGTATCATCTTATTTCGTTAAGAATCATGAAGTTCCTAGAATTAGTGCCACATTGATTGTATATGGTGTGAATCCTGAGGTCAATGCTCAATTATTTTTGTGTAGTTTATAAATTTCCCTACCTGTAATTCTTATATCAGGATATATTTAACTATCCAATAATTATGAACTTAAGCAAACGATCTAATAATACCAGAAAACAGCCGCACAATGATTTAATCCTCGTATGATTGATGATCGAAGTCGGGTAAACACTTGAATATAAATACCCAGCGCCATATTTCACATCTCGCCTCGAGGCACAATTATGGATAACTACTTACTAAGTTCTGTTGAATTGGACTTTCGTGATACCACATGTAGTTTTGAATTCAAGATTGAAATTCTTATTTAGAAGATCACTAAGCTGATTCTGGCTGTTGCTCTTCCTTAAAACCTTGCAAAAAAATAATATTTTACTAAAATAACTAATATGGTGGAAATTATTAAAACTGCATCTGAATTAATGCCGTGAATGGGCTGATATTTTTTGCTGCGTAAATCTTTTTACAAGCTGTGCAAAGTATTTTATGTACCGATATTGGCGGATTTAATGACACAAAATAAATATTTGCATGCTCCTTAAATATTTGTGATGGAGTCTGGGTACTTAATAAACAAACTTAAGTAGGTATTTTGTTTTAATTTTATAATATTGCATTTTAAAATTATGTTCTTACCCTATTAATTCATTCAGTTGCAACCGTCTTTTTTCTTTTTTGAGGAATTAAATCCAATTGTACCTAATGCCTAATAATATAACACAATAATTCAATTGAACTGCATAACCATCAACTAAATACACAATTAACCTTAAAAATTATATTTAAAAATGGAATCCATGCCACATCCATCCGCTGTATATTCAGCGGAGAGCTGTTACCGGCAACTCGTCTAGCAAGTGGTCTGGCAAGCCGGGTCAAGAGAAATGTGTCAAACGGTCACTGATACTTTGTTGCCACTTGCCACTTGCCAGCCCTACGTCCGAATACTGGAACGCAACTTAAATATAAGTTGCACTTAACTACGTTAATCCAGCTTAAATACATACATACATACATACATAAACTCACGCCTTTTTCCCAGAAGGGGTAGGCAGAGGTGCCAGGGCCATACCCACATTTCGCCATGTATGTTCCGTCCCATGATGTGATAGGTGGCGAGCCTATCGCCATATCGGGCACAAATTCCTGACTCTGGGCTTATAATGGATAGAAAAATCCAATATCACTTTGCCCAACCCGGGATTCGAACCCGAGATCTCAGCTTTGTAACCGTACCGTAGTACAACTACGCCACCGAGGCAGTCTATTTATCTATTTATCTAGTAGTGATGTGAATGTAAATTATTGGTCGTGGTAGAAAAACTATATTAGGTATTGATTATAAAGAAATGGCTTCGTTCTGACAAAGAATTGGATTCCATTGGAAAATTCTTTCTTGTATTGTGACAGAAAATTTAATAAAAATAAAGAAAATTCTTATCGCCGTTTCACACGAAATCTATTAAATTAAGTTAATTTAAAATTCATTTTAGCGCGATTGGCACGGTCGCGTTTTCGAAACACTAAATATACTGAAAGGCTTATCCTTAGTTTTACATAAATGCGGTCATCTTCCAATATCACGGGGCACACAACAATGCCTTATTAAGCCATGTTGCCTTACTGACTGATATTTGACAGTAACTGTGCCACCATAAACGGCACGCGGAGCCGTGACATGATTGATGAAATTTGAGACGGCGATAGTGGAAAACCTATTGTGTGAGAGGGACAGAAGATAACACGAATATGTGCTCAGTAAATACGACAGGATGTCGGCCTTCGATTGCTCTGTGATATAAGTCTTTATTGCTTACACGTGTGTTATAAATGTTATTAATTACACGACTTGGAAGCTTTATAACAGGTTATGATGTACATATCATTATAATGATGAATATATTAAGACAAACATCTTTCTTATGTACAGTTATTCAGCCTTGAAATAAAAAGCAATGCTTGTCATTCCACTGAGCTCGCCATCCTGAGACATAAAATGTAAAGTCTCAATAACTCCAGTAGTCTTCCTTCAATCTGAAAAATCAGTGCATTTACACTGCGGTTTGGCGGGAGATATAGACATTGTAGTGGTACCTACCCAGGCGGCGTCTCACTTATGAGAGACTTACCAATAGTAGTATTAACTTATTATGTTGTATGCAGCTAATTTTGAGACGGTAAAAGTATTTTATTTATTTCTTGGTCTCTATATATATTTTCTCTATATATATTTAACGACTAAAAACTCCAGCATGTTTCCCCGGGCTATATATTTATATAGATGGCAGGTCATCTTCTTTCAGCTATTACTTGCCTTTTTATTACTCCAACAAACATAACTCTATTACACTAGTAATTTGCAATACGGGCTTCAGCAGAAAAAATATATACAATCATAATAACCCAAAATATGCAACAAAATATTTGTATTACAACATGCAATGTCGTTAATGCAACAATATTATCAACAATCAAAACCATGAGGAGTGTAATTTGAGTGTTTACTTTAGCAAATCACAGGTTGATTATACGACCATAAAACACCGGTTACAAAGCCAAGAAAACATATAAATAATGAGGTTGCTTAAAATATTATATTTTTCATTTTAAAAACCAGTATTAAAATATTGCCAGTGATGCAGAGTTAGTACATTGTACCTAATACCCAACACAAATTAGGCCAGCGTGGTAAACTATATGGCCTAACCTCTCTCAGTCGTACACTTACTTGTGCCCTGCAATGGGACGTATATGTGCTGATACGGGTACAGTACAGTAATAGGTTGTGACGAACATGGGTTCTTTCCACTGTTGGGTATAGAATTTGCGGCTTCCAACAAGATTAAAGTGGGTTAACTCTGGCAACCCGCATCAGTCCATCGCGTAGGACTAGATACTCAATTAGGCGACAGGTCATAACATTTGAAGTAAAATAGTTTGTTTTTATTTGATCGAAAAAAATATTTGTCGGGGTGTTCTTATGTAGAACCCACATGTTAAATAATTGTAAATCGGCCCATAGGAATCTACGGGTAGTTGTAGAAGTAATTTTATTAAAGGAAACCCGATTGTGGTTCTATTTCACTACCCACAGTCAGAGTAAGGGTGGGAGCATGACAGTTTGCAATATAAAGCGCGTCCAGATCGTAGACAAGGCATATTCGAGATCCAGCAGTCGGCAGTGAAACAGTGACAAACGCGTGTTTACAAAAGTGTGTGTGTAAAGTAACAAGCTATCGCAGATATTCGGATAAATCGTTAATCCGTTAATTATAACGTGTGGTGATAATTATAATTAAATAATTAACACAATGAGTTTTATTTCCGTCATCCTACATCAGAAGTGGGATCGTCCTACGTTGTAGCCGCAACCGCTTGGTTATCAACATCAGCTGGCGCAGATTCTGACGTGAGTACCACAACTAATAACTTGAGCTAAATTATGATGACTGGTGACTGTTGTGTGTAGCTGTCGTGTGTGACTCTCGTGTGTGATTGTCATATTTGGCCCACGTATGTGGCTGTCATGTGTGGTTCACGTATCTGACTGTCATGTGTGACTCACGTGTGTAGCTGTCGTGTGTCTTTCATGTGTGACTGCCATTTGTGGCATAACTATCAAAATTTAGATAAAATTACTTCGTATAGAGATGCTATCCCATACAAATGTCTCGTTCGATTTTGGTAAAAGTTGAAACTAAATCACTGCAGCGTAGAACAAATAATTAGTCGTCTAACCAAACAGTATAACCATGCAGCGCTAGGTCGCTTTTAGGATGTAGTTTTCTCGCGACCAAAAGGTCGCTTACGCGTTTTTGAAAGATTCGTGTGCGGTACATGCACTGCACCTGGGTGGGACACGTTTCTCACAAAGAACGTCTTATCTAGTGTAACATTGATATCGATGACTATCAAATTGTAACTACCTACATAAAGGAGTTATACGAAAAAAATAAACCTACTACTAGAATCAATCAAGAAAGGTTGATGGGCATCTGTTCAGCTGTACCCTTGGTATTGAAATAGCCCATGTGCTGCGGTGACTGCTTACCATCAGGTGACACACCAACTCATCCGCCTGCCTAGGCCATTAATTGTTATCAGGAGCAGTGACATGGAGCTGTGACTGTGTGCTCTGGAAGTTCCAAGACACCTGCATCTTCACAGGAGTGTTTCAAATTGGTGAGATCTTCCCATATTTGTTTGATTTTGGTTTATCTATTCTACGTGTGTCATTCCGTAGATTAATGTATTGGTGTACCCGTTATCGATTCCAAGAGCTCGTATGGTCTTTAAATAGAAATAGAATTTAGTAACAAGGTTTTGAAAGGTTAACATTTTCATAGACCAAGTTCACACGAAATAACTTCGTCGTTATTATAGTTTTGGAAGGGTTAAGCTGAACCTGGGACCATTAAGCTAAAGGGAATTATCCCGGTCTAGTAGTCCAGTCGAGTTTTCAACCTGAAGGGTCTAAGACACTGGTCCAGGTAGAAAAAAGGTTAAGTTGTTGAAGGGTTTAACTGGTCCAACAACCATTAAGCTAAAGGGGAACTATCCCGGTCTAGCATAGTTCGGTCCAGTTTTCAAACTGAAGGAACAATCTGTGCACTTGAAGGGTCTAAGTGACTGGTCCAAGGGAAAGTTGTTGAAGGGTATAGCCGGTCCAACAACCATTAGGCTAAAGGGGAACTATCCCGGTCTAGCACAGTTCGGTCCAGTTTTCAAACTGAAGGAACAATCTGTACACTTGAAGGGTCTAAGTGACTGGTCCAAGGGAAAGTTGTTGAAGGGTATAGCCGGTCCAACAACCATTAGGCTAAAGGGGAACTATCCCGGTCTAGCATAGTTCGGTCCAGTTTTCAAACTGAAGGAACAATCTGTGCACTTGAAGGGTCTGAGAGACTGGTCCAAGGGAAAGTTGTTGAAGGGTTTAACCGGTCCAATAACCATTAAGCTAAAGGGGAACTACCCCGGTCTAGCACAGTTCGGTCCAGTTTTCAAACTGAAGGAACAATCTGCGCACTTGAATGATTGTCTGAAGGGAATGCTTTCCGGACCAGACTGTATAATAATTATTACCATTTTGCGAATTGTTATATTATGTGAACTGAGTCAGGATGAACGAACGAATGATTTCCTTGTCTTCAGATGATATATAGACACGCACACGAGGACGTGTGCACGTCAGTATGGCCGTGTCGGGGTGTTCTTATGTAGAACCCACATGTTAAATAATTGTAAATCGGCCCATAGAAATCTACGGGTAGTTGTAGAAGTAATTTTATTAAAGGAAACCCGATTGTGGTTCTATTTCACTACCCACAGTCAGAATAAGGGTGGGAGCATGACAGTTTGCAATATAAAGCGCGTCCAGATCGTAGACAAGGCATATTCGAGATCCAGCAGTCGGCAGTGAAACAGTGACAAACGCGTGTTTACTAAAGTGTGTGTGTAAAGTAACAAGCTATCGCAGATATTCGGATAAATCGTTAATCCGTTAATTATAACGTGTGGTGATAATTATAATTAAATAATTAACACAATGAGTTTTATTACCGTCATCCTACATATTTTTATTTCTTTGACTGCTTCCGTGGCACAGGCGGTTAGTCGCCGCCTGTGAAACGAGAGGCCGCAGTTTCGATCCCCGCACCGAGAGAAATGTTTATGCGGCCCACAAATATTTCTTTCGGGTCTAGGTGTTTGTGAGAACGCACTCTCTCGTAGTTCCTGACACCCGCGACACAAGACTCGATCTTAGTGTTGGTTCAGGACTATGTATGTGATTGTTGGGTGTTATTTATTTGATATTTTCAAAAATTGTTCCAAGATAAACCGAGACGCTGACACAAAATGCCCTGTTTTTAAAGCCTCCTCGCGTCGCGAGTGAGCGCAGATCTCACAACAACCGCTCGTAATATAGGTGCTACTGACAGCCCTTTGTGGCGTCATAAAGGCGAATAACTCGCCGTGCGTGGATCTGGCTCAGCGTCTTGTAGGAAATGAATCTTACGTCATTTTTTCATTTGTTAACCGACTTTGAAAAGGAGGATACGAATGTAAAAGAAATTATTTTTAGGTTCAGTTGCAACAATGTAAGACGAATAACTAATCCAATGGCCTTTAACATAAACAGGTGGACATAAACACACAATGAGATTAAAAACTAAAATATTGTCATTACACAAAAAATCGATATAAGTATAATAATTAGCATAAAAATATACATTAAAGATAAACATGAAAAATTTTGTTGTGGCTTCCTTGTTACCTAAAAATAATCAATTCTCACGAAAATTGGCAACGGTAAGACCGCCAATTGTCACCTTGATTTAAACGAGTTGTCTTATTTTTGTCTTGTTATTTACTAACGTGGTGTTAAATATAAATAATATCAATAAACGATGCAGCTTAAGCTATAGAAGAGTGCCACCGAACGCTTTTAACTCGGAAACGCACCCAGCCAATTAAGAAAATCGTATTAAACGGCCCAAACCAACTTAAAGCTCATTGCAACTGGCCAAACTGGCAAAATTCAAACCATATTAGCAATGAAATTCGCTTGTCACAAACCCGATATTGCGTATTATGCACCAAAACAACGGCTATTGAAATCAATTGGATGAAAACATTGGTCAAACTATTCCGAAGCTAATTATATATTTGACAATGGGTATTGGGTCAAACGTTGACAAACTGATGGCTGGACAGTGCAGTGCTAATAGGGGCGAAATTTCCAAGCGTCAGCGGACAGATGTTTCGCGATGCAACACCCGATCGAGTTAGTGTGGTAAATATTTGTGGAGCGTATTATAAGCGTGGAGCGATTTCAATTAAAAATATTGATTTACAATGAATCAACGATTTCGATTCGTCTGCTATTTTACATTAGGCTATGCAATTTTATATTAAAAACTTCACTAATAATATGTTGATAAGGACTATCCAAGAATCCAAACAAATACCGGTGGAGAGGATTATTAAATTTTTGTATTTGTATTTATGACTGAAATCGTCTGAAGCGACTGTTTAATTAGAAAAAAAACCGCTGATGCTATAAAAAGTCATGGAGAATAAATCATCAAAAATAAAATAAAACATATTAGCAGTCGGGGCGACATATACAGAAAATACAGTTTTCAAACTTAGAACACCCCTTTGTTCCCCATGAGTGACTAATAAAATATTAATAGACAAAGTTAACTCGCTCATCCCCTACCACTTGTAATGTATGAACACGCAAACACTCGTACGGCTGACTACATTAATAATCGAATTTTAATTCAGTATAACGACGTATTTGTGCTAATTCCTATCCAATTGCAACTGAAAGTGCATGCAACGTCACAATAAAAAGGAGCTCTATTTTTAATTCTCTTTTTATAAAACTAATCGAATGTTGCGTTTACCACAGAAGCTGAATGCTTTGTAAATTTTATTATTTTTCATAGCCTATATTATATCTCACTGCTGTGCAAAGGAATCGTCTTTATTCCTCCACTTGACTCTGTCTTCGATTGAACTCGGGCTATTGCAATTATTTTTAAATTTTAACTTTACCCCTCGTACATATCGAGAGTTTTAAGTTTATATTAGATTTTCTTACTTTTGTCTTAACCTGATACAACTGACGTTAATCTGTGTGTAATACGACTGACATCTTAAATATTTTTAATATTATTCCTCTATTATATGTTATCAAAACACGCTGGTTAACATTAATTCAGTAATTCCCCAACACCCATACTTAATGAAACAAGGAAAATATGAACTTTATTATAATTCCCTGTGGTTGAGTATTATCAATGAACACGAATATCAAACAAATGCATGTCCATTGCAGTATTAATAAATTGAATAATTTGAGCCCACCGGCATCATTCATAGTTTATAAACCTATTTCAAATATAGAATGTTTTGTTCTCTACGCTCAACCTGAATTTAAGAGTTAGAAAGGGACAAAAGATGCGATAACTGAAATTGGTTTGTAAACTGTTTATTAAGGAGAGAATTCGTTAGTTAGATGTTAGTTAGATGAACTGTATGCTCATTTGCCCCACATAATACTTTAAAAAGTCGGTTCCTTTAAATATTGTCACCGCTCCTATAGAGTCAGTCCATTTATGTAACTTATTCAAAACTGGCTACATGACTCTTTCTTAGTAACTTTGTTGCAACTTAGAAGTTATTTTTGTCACATGAGAAATGACAGTGTATAAGCATAAGCTCATTCGCACATAAATTACGGGGAATAAATATTTTTCATGCTATGATGATGTAACGAATACTTCTGCAATAGAATGTTTATACAGAGTATACACTGATGGTAGTAATAGAATCCGGAGGGTAGTTTTAGTAATAACAAATACAATGCATTTTTAAAATATCATCGTGTTTGGGTGATAAGTCCATAGTTTTTGCTAAAATAATGAGTTAAGCCCTAGCGTATCATAGCGTCTTTATAAGTAAATGTGTGTGGACTATTATTTTAGGAAAATCTATTTATTTACACCCACGAAGATGGGAGTCGCTTCTTTTTTAGTTGTATTGTGTCTGAATTCACTAAAACTACCACCCGACTACATTTTCGGAGCAGATTTAATATGCCGTGTATGGTGAATAGACAGTGCATAGCTTATCGAATTCACCACTTAATATTTCCTACAGAATTTCATCATTCTTAATCTACGAAACATAATTAATTAATAATTGTTTATAGTATTGGTCCCTGTCCTTACGCACGTAAGGGACTTGCGTGCCAGAAACCCATATGAACGATCTTATTTCGTTTACTATTTTTATGACCACCCATAGTCACAAAGATATCGATTTTTTGTACAAACTAAAAGTAAAGAGTACGTTTATATGAAAAATCTAAAGCAGTCATTACCTCAGATATTGTATAAGTCACTAGGTTAAAAAGTTTCTGGGGAGATGTGACTCCTCATTTACATTTATACCTAAGTGTGGTCACCACGTCATATTTAATTTAAGTGGTGCAGTATGATAAGGGTTGTATAGTAATTTACGTAGGTTATTGTCCATCGTCTGCAGCCTTAACCCTATTAGAAATTATCTAAACTGAGCAATTTTTTTTTTATATTCAATACCACTCGATACCAATGGCCCAACAGACAGCTCATTACAGCACGCAATTCCTATAAAAGATACACATAACATATCGATTCACACAAATCCACCAACCGGATCCAATTCTATAATTAATCCTAACATTCCCATCCTTGCGTTCAACAGATAAAATTATATAATTTATCTACTTAGGGTTATTTGTTGTTACTTAGTTATTGATTCTGCGCCATTACAATAATGAAAAGTGGTCATGAGTGTCGCTTATCTACGCTATGTTAACGCTCAGGGACGTATTCAGGGCCCCAAGATGGGTGACATTAACGTCGCCTCGCAGATAGTAATAAAATATGTGTGACGATAATGTAATATTTAATGCTTTCCAGAGCAGCGTGATAGTTGTGGGTTACGTAATGTGATGGGATGGAATGGTTCATTGAGGCTAGGTTTCAGGGATCCGATAGTGTTAATAGACTCTGGGCTGTTATTTCTAAAAGGGACTCATGTTTTGTCCTCGGCCTTCGGCCTCGAATATAAGAGATTGTAGGGGAGATTGATCATATCCGCCCTTTGAATGGCCTCATAAAATGGGCTGCTTTTTCACATTCGTTTGATTCGATCAATGGCAAAGTCCATTAAACATAAAGTTATAATGTAAAGTAAATATCATTTGAATATTCTTTAAACTCAGTAAATTAAGAAGCAAAACATTAAACAAGACACTACCAATATTTTCTTCGACAACAAGCGCATTTTAATAAAAATGGCAACTCATTTCGCACTGGAGGTCCGACACCCACACCTCCCTTCAATGCGTTCCCATCAACGTACCTTACGAAACCAGTTGTGATTGGAAACCGAGAATCAATGTTGCGTGCGGGACTGCACACCATTTATAAGCTGATAAGAGACGCTGCGTCGAACCGTTCCGCTGACACAGCGCCAACCGCCAGTGTCGATGAGTTGATTGATAATGCGAAAAACACTGGTTCAGTGCTGATTTATTTACGGCTTCACCCGCATTCGGAATTTGAAATCTGATTTGAATCGTATTTAAGGCGCTGCGCTGACGCTGCGCCAATCGGTGATCTCGATCGCTGACGGGATAGGTTATTTAGTTGTTGTGGGTGGAAATAGAAACTCGAGTATGTCTTAAATAAATTGGAAATTGGAACTTAGGCTTTGGGTTATTAAGTACAATTTTCTAAGGAGGGTCCAAATGCTCTGTAAAAAAATGAATACATACTGTAAGTAAACAATGGTTTCAAAAATGTACTGAATTGATAAAGTTAAGGAACGAATCGACAATTATTTACATCTGGTAATAAACTAAAAATAGTTTAAAAAATATTAAAATATATTGTCGAAAATTATACAACACTTTAATTAAACAAAAACACGACCTCATTCTACAGCATTCGTTCGCACTAATTACTTGAATTGAATTTTTATTATTTCCACTTTTTATTCGCTTCAAGTGATAATGATATGCATAAGAACCTGTCCCTGCGAATACATAACTTGGATAAAAATGTTCAATTACCACATCCGCTTAGTTATTATTGTATAAAGTTTTATGCACATAATTTATTGATATTATGCTGGTGTACATGCATTATTGCGATATTGCCAACACCTTTGCTATGTCGTTGGCCACGACTAGGAAAGCTTAGGGGCAAAAGACTCATATCCATGACGTAAAATTAGTCATTTGAATAAAGAATTCTTTCCAGTTCTAATGCATAGTATTTGTATAACGAAATTGATTAACCCATTCTTGACCACTGTGCCAATTTGGGAACACTCAATAAAAGAGGGTAGATAAAAAAAGCTTTGACAATAGTTAATATCGTGTTACTTTGTTATGCAGTCGAAGGTGTGTTTATTAGGGAAAAATATCGGATTACACTAATTTGTTTAAAAATCTTTCGTTTTGGATGCATTCAAATTCGATATCCGAAGAGCACTACAGTTAAGTGTCATTTTGTTCCTATTTTTCATGGCAGATGACGAATATCATGAATATTGTTGATATTTTCGTAAAATAAATACCTAATCTAACCTTTAAGGTTATTTTATTACAGTTATTTTAGATGTATATAAAAACATAGTGACATAAATATTGGTGTGCCAATTTGGGTACAACGGCTACAAGTATACTAAAAATAACCATATTATTTAAAGAATCAATAGAAATCGCAAGCAATATTTTAGTGGTACTACTGACTTCAGGGCCTAGAAGAAGCTATGAGCACAATAGTCGAGGATACTGACGACGGCTTGGAGTATGATTTAGCAATCATTCCACCAGAATCAAGCGATGCGACTGACGAATAAGAAGGAGATGATGATGGCCACATCATCATGGTACGACCACAATGTCTATTTCTCCCGTGAAACAGCAGTGTAAATGCACTGTTGTGTTTCGGATTGAAGGACATTGTAGCCAGAGTAACTACTGAACATATTGAGACTTAAC
Organism: Hyles euphorbiae; assembly: GCA_023078785.2. NCBI lineage: Eukaryota > Metazoa > Arthropoda > Insecta > Lepidoptera > Sphingidae > Hyles > Hyles euphorbiae. The sequence continues at coordinate 3,188,821 of CM041032.1, read as the reverse complement.
ATCTTATGTCTCAGGATGGCGAGCGCAGTGGAATGTTTGCTACTGTTTATGAGCGGTCGTATCGCTTACCATCAGGCGAACGGATTGCTCGTCTAGCCATTCCATGCAATAAAAAAAACCATTACTACTGGTACTAATGGGCAGAGTAATAGGTGTCAACCTAGTACCCTACAAAACGATGTCCTAGGTAATATTTGTTCGCAAAGTGGGTCGCAACTCCGGAATCAGAAGATAGCAGTGATGATGAACCTTTTGGTCACGACTTCCTTTAGGTCGGCCCAACCAGAGCAGCCCACTGTCTCTGCGTGCCGGCAGTCACCCAGTTTTCCGCTTTGCCGAAAGTGTTTACCTTATTACTCGACAAGCGATGAAAAAACTGACGATATAGGTATTAGCTGAACTACAAGGCCCGTTGCAATATTTGAGAAGCTTTTTAACGACGAAGTTTTTACAATGATTGCTGAGTTCAGTATGTTGTATGCTAATTAATATAATCGGCACAACTGCATTGGCACTGCTACAGAGCTGAAAACTTTTTTGGGAATACTGATATAGTCGGACTATACAAACTACCTCGTAAACATATGTACTGGTCATTGGATAAGGATATTGGTGTTGCAGCGGTGTTAAAATCTGTATCCAGAAATAGATTCCGGAAAAAAAACGCAATTTGCATGTTGTAGATAACAATGACGCACCAAGTAAACTGTTCTGCTAGCCCTTCATCATCCAATATTGAAAGTTTGCAGTTGGATGGGGTTGATCTCCTCCCTGAAAATCTTCTAAAACGAATGCGATGTGCTGTGTGCCATATCAGAGGTTGCAGGGGTTGCAAGAAGTGCAAGAAAACCCTGTGTATTGAAAAATCATGTCTCGCTAATTTTCACCTATAAGGAGCCGTTGTGCCAATTTGGGAACACCACTGAAAATTCATGAAAATTATCGCTTTTATTTTTTTTTGTGTTACTACTTCCTCTTGTAGCTACTAACTTTCAATTAAAAAAAGAATTTGGAAAATCCGGTCTGTAGTTTTGATTTGGCCACTAATGGGTTAAATTTGAAATTATGCTAAATAAAGACAAATTCTTTCAATATTAAATGCATATCATCTAAATTATTATATTGGCGTATGGAGATATTTGTTTGTATATTTAATTGTTTAAGATATGTTTTTATATAAACCACAATCAATTACATTCTAATTTAATAACAACACCACCAATTTCATCAAATATAAAAAAAGATAAGCTTTTTTAATTCTTGACATGAAATTTTTGTTTGACGATTTGTAACAAGTGTATTGGCGGCATTAACTACAACTATTCGAACAAAGATCATTTAACATTGGAATTTACTGCATTTATTGTAAATATTAAACAAAAAAAATCACTACTATTTTTGTATATTTTTATATCTAAAACATAAATTCTGTAAGACTTCTGCCCCTACAATTCTGTCCATTACTATCCTGCACAACGGCAAATAAATACACAATTGCTAAATATTTGCATTGGAATTGACGGATCAATACATATTTCCTGGAGGCCCCACGCGAGGCCAATATCAACATTGTTATGGCCAATTTGAGGCTAAATGACCGCTCAATGCCTAGGTGCGGTCTTAGCTCTGCGATGTCACTTGTCTGCATTTAACGCGTCAAGCATAATTTTTTTTTTATTTTATTTTTATTTTTTTATTTAATGCCAGTGTTATGTGCAAATTGTTCGGTTTATTGTCTTGTTTTTGTTCGGTTTACTGGGTTCTTGTCTATTTGTATGAGATGACTTAAAAACCTATCAATTATTTATTTATAAACACAGATTGGGAGTGATAAAATATATATGTTGTATATGAGAGTTTAATTGCTAATTGATTTGATAATTGTTGATTTCAAATTACGATTACTTCATTGAGTGGATTAATTTACTGCAGAAGTGTTAATTAAATAAGTAATTATAAAAAGAAAGAGGCATGTCTTGTATCGTTTGTGTTAGTAATTACTAATGATTGCGTCTAATGGGACTTTTAATTCCCGCAACACCTAGGCCCTTATTATGTTTCGATACGGAGATACAACCAGCGAAATCTCAATACACAATCAGTTTCTTACTCATTGGCCCAAAATAAAGCTATACGTTTAACCTTGGATAACAGGGTTAATAATTTGAACAAGTAGAAATAAAATCATAAATATTTCATTTTCATTTGTATTTCATAAATTGAAATACTTAAGTTGTAAAATAAAGTGTTAATAAATACAAATAAATAAATAAATAGTTCTTACATTCCATATTATGTAAAAAAATAACCATTTACCATTATATTCGTCAAGTGTTTAGATCGACCAATGAGATTGCAACAAGCTTAATTATCCTACGAACACTTTCCGCATATTCTACAGCTTCAAAGGAAGCTACGACTAGAAATCCCGCTGTGTTATACGTGTTCACGGGCAGCGATAATCACTTGCGATTAGTTAACCCGTTCGCCGGTCTCTCGGACCAATGTTAAAAAACACAAGTGCATCAACTATCCATCTCTACAGAATTGGAGACTTAACCCGTCAACATACCTCCTCAGACTTCTTAATATGCGCACTGCAACAGCTGAATAATTCCTTCCACACGGCCAACAAGATTTATTAACCCAATAACCGCCGTCTCGGCTCACTGTGTTTGTTACTCGGTGGGTATTTTTTACCCCCAGTGCCATAAACGGCTAGAAACTAGTATCGCGTATCAATGATTTTTTCTCGTGTTCCAGGTAAGTGCGACCAGATTGACGGGACGACTGGGCAAGTTGCGAGCTGACGTCGGAGTACAAGTTATTTATGTTGATATTTGAAGTATGCATGGGATTGTACGTTTTTGTATGGGAGTATTTGACAAAGTAAGTAAAATGGATTTCGAATATTGTGTGCGATTCATGAAACGAAGTAACCACTTCAGCCTATGTAAGGCTTTCGTTGTTTAAAATAGGTAATTCACGATTTCCACGACGTTATGGGTATTAATGGGCAGCAGTAGTCACTAAATATCAGGCGAGTTTTTGCTAATTTTCCAGGGTTATGCAAATTATGACTAAATAAAATGCTCAACTATAACAAAAATATTACTAATTCTATACAAGGAAAACCCAACACAGCCATAATAAAGACTCCAATCGAAGCAAAAAATAAAAAAATGGAAGACCAATTCAACATTCTTTCAATTCTAATACGAAGTCCGCTGCAAAACCGTCGACGTAAATAATTCTAATTATCATTAATATACCAACCGGTCCGCCTTTGAACTAACCGACATTGATAAAAATATATTTACAATATAGAATTGAGTAAAAACTAAGCTCAGAGACAACTGTTTTTACTATTTGCGGCCGTGTGTTTCCAATCATGGTCATCAGGACCGGTCTTCGATTGATTTATTCTTTCACTTAACCGGTCAACATAAGACTTTATACGGGGACATGTTGACCAGGGCGCTGTCGTAGTGTTCGCGATGAGATTTCTAGTAAGAAAAGTTAATTACTCTTGAATGTTTCTGTAAAGGAGGTAAAAATACGTTTTTTACTTGTATATAGCCCCATATAAATAAATAAATACACCCAACGGTCACATAGACCTCACCCCACACTAAGCTCGAGTCTTCTTTCGGGGGTATTAATAACTACGAGAGACTTTTCGGTCTCATAAACACCCAGACCCGAAACAAATACTTGTGGTTCACACAAAGTGTCTGGCGAAAACAGGCTTGTGAACTGGGTGGTAGTGGAAAAAAAAAGTGACTGAATCTAAATAGTGTATGACATTTTATGGATTCAATAAATATTTTCATTTCATTTCATTTTCATTTCAAATATTTGTTTCGGTGCGATGCCACTTGTTTAACAGTCGGCGTTTAACCAATTGCGCCATTGAGGCTGTTTAAATATTTTTAGAAAATGCACAAAATCATAGTTTGTCTAAGTCACTCACAAACAAGACTTGATTTTGAACGTTTCTAAATTTACATACGAGCATGTATGTTGCACATATGTAATAATATTTTTTAATAATAGAAACTTTAGCCAAACCTACTCCTTGGCTCTAATAACTTTATATTATGAACTACAAACCATTCATACAATGATTTAAAATCCACCTTACATTTTCAGGGTAGGTAAAACGAAACAATTGTATAAAAAGCAGACGTCTGTCACACTCAAAACTGTTATATTTAATGAAATAACACCGCACCAACCGACCTAACTTAAAGCTACATATATAGCTCTCAATAGCACCTTACATCGCATTCACCCCACCCGCACCCCTGGATCACACCGGCCGGCGCTAGCGCCCAGTCGGTCCGACTTTACTCACAATTAGATTTCAAAGCGGTAATTAATTTTACGTCACCAATTAAAAGCTCGATTGTGCAGGTAATGGACACTTTCCTTAGTAAATGTTTCTGAGTTTAGCCAAGTTTAATTGACATCCAGATAAATTATCGCCGTTTCACAATCGATTGCGTGTCCATTCGCGGAGTTTATTTACGGTCCCCTTGTGTTATTTGTCGTGTTGATTTTGAACTCAGATTCGAGATTAAAATGCTTTAATAGTAGGTTAGATTTGTAAGATATTTGTTTAATTAAGAGGATTTTGTTTCAATATCAACAATTGCAAAAGTATTGGCAGATGTGCGCATTTCTGTATGCTATAAACTTCAGGCGTTTCATTCAACTAATTTACTTTAAGTCTGGGGCAGAACCTGTATTAGAATCTCACATAAACTCGTCGCATTTTTTAAACTTAATTTTGGCATGAGTTACAAATACTATTGAAAATTTCAATCTGAGTACAGCTTTCCCCACGATGTACCGCTAGTAGGAATTTGATTGTGATGATACCATCGTAGTAATTTTCATGATATATTAGCCAAATACTTATATAACTTAATTTGGAATTAATGATTTGCGAAAAAGACTCTTATTAAGAACTTTAACAATATTGTTACAACTTATACAAATATTGTCTCTCAATTCGGAACACAAAATAATTATCACTTAGTTTCCAAAAACATTTCATACTAATGAACAAATAATTAATAATAACAAAGGTGATGTTCAAAAGTTCCAGTAATAAACGTTCCAAAAACATAATAAAAACAAAGTAATAATTTACGAGGAGAAGCAATCAAACTTCGCCTTTTTACTTTATGAAGAAATGTTTTATAACTTATAATTATAGAATTTTTGTGGCCAATGATAAATAGCTTTCCGTTTCATTGACCCCGTCAGGACCGGTTGTTCATTTGGTATCCGAAATTGTGCAATAGCTATTAAAATATTTATGTTTAGAGGTTTATGTATTGCTAATTTATTTTTAAGAATTATGTTGTACCCTTAGTTGCCATTAATTCAGATGATTGAGATATAAATCAGAGCCAATCAAAATATGATCCTTTTACAAGGTCATATAAATTATCGAATGCCCAAGAATTCATGGTAAAAGCTTTACATGGATTTACTATGCTATACTACAGGACACAAATTGACTATGTATTTATGGCATTTTATTTTTGTATATTATTCCAAAAACATCACTTAATCTCGACACAAGCTTCTCCAATGGAACACTTGTTAGCGCTATCTTCCATTTCCCTTTTCCGTATCTTCCGACCATCCACACTTCACCTAACGACCTGGGAATAGTTTAGCTTTGCATTTACAAAAATCGAGGTGATAAAGAATAAAAAAACTTATCGAATATATTTTTGGAAAATGAACTGACTTATCACATAAAGTTAAAGACGGTACTGACCATACTCCTAACTACATGCAAATTTCCTATCATGTTGTAACATCTGCATAATCGTAGCATCAATTAATATATACAGTTTCTAAATTATGTACTGTACACACATTTATCGTAATTTATGAACATTCATACAGGCAATTAAATATCATTTATCCGTTTGATCTACAGAAGCCAGTTGTGCAACGAAGGTCGCCTATGTATCCGCATATTAATCGGCATTAACAACGACCATTATAGAAATTGCGTTTGAATGTCATTTTCGTTTTAGTTGCCCATGTATTGGTAATTGATTTTATTAGACATAAATGTCTATCACATATTTTAGTTCTAGTTAATTTAATGATTTTGTTAATTATACAAATCCTACACATGCGACTGATGTAAACTGCGAAAGAATTGGCTTAATTAAAAAAGAACGATTTCCTATTTCGAATAATTGTTGACGTGATAAGCCTATTAAGAAGAATATCCAATCTAGATGTGATTTCTTGTCCATAATGCGTATTTCAACTAAACCTATGACGCAAAGTTGTTACAGATCGTATTGAGATCATGCAAACATTTGCTAGAATAATAAATGACTAACAGTGTTTCAACTTAAAGAAAACATTTTTGAACCCGATAATTTAAACCTAAGTATAGATTAAAACAACGCAAAAACCCCACATTATAAGCACCCAAGGCACAACAATAATGAAAACAGCATGATAATAAAAGCCGATGATCTGACAGCAGAGTGTACGCGCGACATGATTTCATATTTCGGGACCACCATTACAGATTCGAGGCAAACGTTCAACGTTGTTATTAGGGGCAATTTGAACACATACGGGAACAAGTGGACGATTATGGCGCAGTTTGCACTCAAGGCCGGATTGTTTACCAATGTTACGTTTCGTACAATTGCAACGGGGTTAACATTCTTGTCTTTATGTGTGCTTACATGTGTTGTTTGTATTATTACTGTGGTTACGAAAGTAAAAGCATTGTCTTCAAGTGTGGGAGTAAAATCTTGGACAGTCGGAACAAAGTTGAGAAGATTATCGTAGTCATGATCCAAATAACTTGTATGATGTGACAGATAACGAAAATAATTTTTGAGGTCCTATAAACCCAAAAATTCCAACAGGAATGGAAATGTTGTAGATGAATAAATAAAAGAAGAAGTAGTTATGTATTTGACTGTAACCATAATTTAGCCTTCAGCTAGTCAAATAACTTGTGATACTGCTGCTCGTAAAGTTTGGTAATGCCGATGATCTTGATTAAAGTCAATGATAGCAGTCGCTTTCATAAGATAAATCTTAATTACTTCCGTAACTTCATAGATATAATATAAAAGTCAGATGAAACTTTTTACTGCGATAAAAAATGTGGTAGATATGCAAGAAAACAATACGTGTTTGAAGATATTGAAAATTCTGATTCAACTGATCATCTAATGCATTCTCTCAATTAACCGAATTACTCTACTGTATCAGCCATGTATCCCACTGGAGGCCACCCGTTTCCTCTGCAATCAAAAGTACGATTGAAATGGGTTAGGCCATATAGTCACCCATACTGGCCTAGTGCGGATTGGCGGAGTTAACATACATATTATACTGTATGTATATCATAGATACCAAAATAAACCACATATAGGGCATTACCCTTTCTTAACTATATTGCATGAAAGCATATGTATAGGGCACACCATACAGTAATCAAATTCATACAGGCATTTTAGGTGCACAATAAGGTAATTTTAGTACAAAACTGTACGTGATTATTACTTAACTTAATCAAATTTCTCAGCAATGTTTAATAATGCACAAAGGCGAAATATCGTGACTGAATGCCTTCTCATCAAAATATAATGTCTTACACGTTCGTTATTTATGTGTTCGGTGTCACGGGTCACGGGCACAGCAGATGTAGTGGATTGTATGGATATTAGCGTTATGTAATATTACAATACATCTTATATACTCTCAAGATCAAAAATGTAGTAGTTACTTAATATCTCGATTGCATCAGTGGCTTAGTTGTGCTACCGTATGATCACCAAGCTTAGGTCTGGGGTTCGAATCCTGTGTCGGTACTTTAATATTTTTATTTCGTTATCAGCCCAGAGTCAAGAATTTGTGCTCGATATGGCGGTAGGTTCGACCACTATCTCATAGTAGGACGCAACACACAAGACGAAACTTGGGTTCCCTGATACCACTTATGCCTATTCCTTCTGGAAAAGGCGTGGGTTTATGTATGTACGTTGCATAATATCCTGACTATATAGTTTATATATAGTACATGCATACTTATGTACATAATTTTGGGAAACCCGTCATAGTAAATATACACATGAGAGAGTGTCGCATTTCGATTTCATCCTATATCCAGTTCCGATCAAACCGGCCTCATTGTATCGACCAGCAACAAATTATTTCGATTGCAGTTTGTAGTGCAAGTGAAAATATAAAAGACTATTGGCATAAAAAAATATAGAGCATAAACTAATTCTAAGAACATTATCTATTCGAGATTAAAGTTGATAAGATCTCTCAATCTTCACTTTGACATAGAAAAGGAGGTCCAACTCGTAAGCCTAATACTGTTTTATAGTTGAATAATCTTTATGACAAATGACTAGTTCGGCTGCCGACTTTATTAGTTTCTTAAACGAGGTAATCGTTTAAGCTTTTGCCTAACGAACTTCAAGACTTAGGGTTAAATAGATTTGTTTTATTTAAAATATATTATCTCTTTGCTGGATCGGTTTTTTAGCTTTTATTTTTATTAATAAAAAAGCGAGATTAAGAATTCTGGTTTCAATTATTTTCATATACTGATCTACGAATCGACATGATTAACCCATAGGTAACTTATAACACTGCGAAATGGCATAAAATATTTTTTGTCCTAGAAATATCGATTCTTATAGATTTAATAGACCAAGTAGCAAGAGAAGAAGCTAGTAATTTCATAAATGGTATGATATAAACTCAAGCATAAACAACCATTGTGTATTTTAAATCTATTTGATGACAGCACACTGTTTCTTATTGTGCTCGAAGGCAGCCGTCGTCGTTCCATTGTCCCGTAAATGTTATTAAATCCGAACACTTGAATAATATCTCCAGTATAAACAACACTGTCATAGTCCACAATAGGGTGCAAAATTATAATGAAACCCTTATTAATGTAATTATTACTTGTATCAGTAAATGTCTTACCAAAACATGCGTAGGGGTGGCAGTTTACGAAAGAATTGGTATGATCAATTTATAAATTGGTTTAATAGTCAATATGACCAAGATTGATGTATGGATAGTAAATGCCTTCTATTCTTAATTAAAGATGCCTTTTACTCTTAATTAAGCTGTAGTGTGAGATATTTGGAGTTTTGTCACAAATCAAAGAGCATCAGCTAATATGACGTGCTACCAAAATACATAATTGAAGTCAAAGATCTATCAGATAGATTTCAAAATTCCAGCAACAGTCAAAATTTACCCAATGTAATCGAAAATGATGAACAAGCTAACAAATGACCTAAATGATTCACAGTTTGTAATATTTTTACCAAAAAAAGTCATAATACCTTCGTTAATGGAGCAAGTCATTCCGTGTATCTCAGAAGATGCCCTTGAGCCACATGTTTACACTGTTATTCTCACAGGAGCGTCTTAACAACTCGCCCACCTGTCTGAAAATGCCGTAAAACTTGTCTACAGATACTAAAAAAGTAACATAACTCGACACCGAAGTTACAAAAGCCATCAGTGACATCTGTCGGGCTATTCGTTAATATTCCGAAGAAGAATATAATTGCCGTTTTAGATTTACCAAAAAAGCGATTAAAAATTTTGGTCGTAGCTTGAACATTCTTTTATGTTATTTTGAGGAATCTTTTGAATCTATCCATTGAAATTTTTCATGAAGGTGCCTCTAAAAAAAAGACATTCTCAAAAAAGTAGTAAAGTTGTAAGTGTAACCAATGATCATTCCATCAATGATTTACTGCATAATTACAACAATTAATAATTAAAAATGACTAGTAAAACATTAAGCTGCACCCTCAACAAAAATTAAGACGAAAAAAAACTGGCAGTAACCGATGCGAGATTAAGATTCATTACCTTGATGATGATGGTCGACTGATGAAAACAAATCGATTTCTCGTCCGAATCGATCAGGGCCATCCCTACCGGCCGCACTTAACAACGCATTTATACGCCGACGTAATTGTGACGTTCATTATTCCCCCGCGTACGCACCACCTAATTATCGAACGTACAAATTACACACACATCTCAAACGGCCGACGTGTGATAATGAAATTTTTCGTTCTCGTAATAAGTTAACTGATTGCTTCGTGCTTTTGTATAGTTATGAGAAAAAAAGTACCATCTCCGGTCTCCTTGATGCGAACGATTCGGTATAACGAGGCTAAATACCCACGTGTATTAAACAATTGTGATATTTCTCGTATATCAATATTATGGGGCTGCGTGGGTCCGTTCAGCGTTTTCATATGTATTAAAATTTTACGACCGCCCGTTTCACCTCAACCTTCTTATTCTAAGCTAAAGCCTAGTTCTTCGTTTATTCAATTCAACGACTTTGTCTCTTTTGTTTACATATCAAAAGGGCGTGCGTTATTGCATAAATGGCAATTGATGCACATAAGTTTCTTAACGTAATTCTTGAACTTCTCAAAATTCTACATAAGATAAGCCACAAACAAAATACATATCGTCATAACCGAATTTCGTGTTATCAAGGGCCCTACTATATTCATCGAACGAACGAACGAACGAACGAACGAACGAAGGACCCTACTATATTCAACGAAACGAAGTTCGAAACTTCGGACAAACGAAGTTTTTTATACGATACGAATGTATATATATAACGTACACCGTAACTATAAGTCTATGGTTACGACCATAAATCAATAACGACCATAAGTTTTATGTAGGTACATTCGTATCGTATATAAACTTTGATCATCCGAAGTTTCGAACTTCGTTTCGTTGAATATAGTAGGGTCCCAAGTTCGCCAGGCGAATACAAGTGCGCTCGTTACGTCCAAAGCTGCTCTTTTACCGGGCGGGCCAAGGATACCGACCCCGGTATTAGCTTCTGTTTCACTCAATTTAGCATCATTACATTACGTTTTTACTGCGCCTGTATCGCATGATTATTATTGATATTCCCGCTGGCTCCCTTTGTTGTTTATTGTGATTCGGTTATGTATGTTGCTTGGTGGTGACGCGGGTGTTTCTTTTGTTGCTTTTCGGATATATTTTGGTGTATTTATTCGAGTGATAAAATTTGTGAGTTCCCGGATATTTATAGGGTTACTTACCTTGAAGAGGTAGGGTGGTGTTGCTACGGTTGGTTAACGCGGATTCATATTTCAGATGTCTTTTTGTGGTAAATTTTTGAAGCATGTTCTTTTCTAAAGCTTTGTGTTTAATGGACTGAATTTTTCATATTAATATGCTATAGAATAGTAATTTTCAAATTCTTGAATGCGAAATTTTTTATATATTATAATATGACAATTATGCAATTAATAAAATTAATGAATAAAAGGAAGTGAAATAAATACTAAAATACTAGAGCTAGCCCCGTTCGGTAAATAAAACAATCTACAAACTTATAATACCATTAAATTGCAATTTTTAATTTTATTCCATAATGTCCTATTTTTACATCGGCTGAAATGCTAACGAGACATGCGAATTGTTTTAATCCCATACAAATCTAACCTCATTTGTGTAGGCACAAAAGAGTTTTGCCTTTGCCTATTTTCAGCATAAAAACTTGGTCATTTATTTTGAATGGTCAATTTACTCGGTGGAGGCGTGCCGGTGACGTGTGGGCTCTCATTTTACCCATTGCTCTGTCAATTTAGCTTTATACCAACAATTTTTCGTTTATTTTGGGCGAAAATATTTTGCGTTTCACTCGCCTAATGTTTGAATGCATTTGGGACCAGTTAACAGTGTTAAAATTGGACTACTGCATAATTAATTCATAAATTAAAGATACCCATATTACGCTTTAGTAAAAATTGTTAAAAAAAAAAAAAAAAGTGGTAAATTCCCACAGCAAAATCGCATAAATTTTAAATGTCATGAAATTCACTACAGCACCCTATAATACTATTAGCACGTATTAGGTACTTTTCTTTGAGCGAATTTCAAACAATAAGTATCAATTTAATGGCAAAATATTCGAAAACAAATAACAGAGCAAGAAAAAAGCTGCTGAACGTTATAAATATTTACCGATTGCTAATGGTTAAAACAACAGCTTTAAGGACTGAGTATTTTATAAAAGAGCACATTTCTTTTACTGGTTTTACATGTTTTTTTTATCACAATATAGCGATGCCGACATTATTAGTTTTGCTACAACCGGTTAGCGGAACCAGATATTTCAAGAAAAACCACTTTTTTAGGTAAACTATCGGATAATCTTCGATACAATATGGATAATAGGGTATATTTTTTGTTCAATTTATAGATCGGTGGATAATAGATGGTAATCTAATGGAGAGTTAGTGAAATATTATAATAAATTCATAAATTATATGGACTTATTACACAGTTTGCTTAAAAAGAACAGATATATAGAAATATATGGATTGCCTCCCGACTTTTATTAATGTCAAAGTTACTTTTTTTGATTTTTAGATATTTTTTGAACTTACTATTTTTTTAATGCGTTAGATAGAGAGGGGTGGAATAAGGAAAGTGAGGCTTTTGCTCTTTAATGTAATCTATTAGGCTGTTATATAGATATTGCATTACATAAATAACTAAGACAAGTAAAAAACTAAGTTATACTATGAACACAAGAACAACCAACAGAAGACATTTGACGAAGCAACAAGTCTCTTAAAAAAACCTGAAGTGCATCCAGTACACGTTTGGCGACAAATATAGACTTTTATGCCACAACTGGTTTAAAATAAACATAAATTATATGAACGCAGGTGCTTCGTTTTGTTCTCTCTATTAATTAACATTTTACATGCAAAATAAATTAATTAGATTAAAACACTAGTTCGCGTACCAAAATGAACTATCTTTAATGAGAATTATATTCAAATGAATGTAAGTTAAGTGTTTATCAGTTTCTCGGCTTGTTCAGTGCTTATGAGATAAGCCTTTTTAAACCATCCTCTTTTACTTTGTTGATTTTGTTCTTAGTTTTCTGTCATTAGTGCAAGTATATGTGGGAACTGTTTACTTTTGCCGGCTTATTTCATAATATCGTCATATAAATGCTGTTATAAAAACATCACACATTTTTTTATAAGTAGCCTCGAATGTTCCGTAATGTTTATGGAATAGACTTTATTAAGACTATATTTGCCAAAGGCGTACATATAGATCACAAAACTGTAAATAACTTAATGTTTCTAGTCAAGCTGTACTTATTTGTGACAAGTTGTGATCACTTGTGATTAACCAAGGCACTTGCTTATTCGGTGACAATGAAGAAATTTGATGTAATGAGTTTTTCGAAGACCTGGTTAATAAAATCGCAGGAAGTATGCTGGATGCAGGCCGCTTCCAACATCTATGGCGATCCACAGCATTGAACTATGTTCAGCAGCAGACTTCCTTCCGCTGAAAAGAGAAAGAGAGAGAATCTTACATAAACTTTAACCAAATTTTTAATCTTACCAAAGACAAATACACTCAAAATAATTTCTCAATCGAAACAGACACGAAAACCTAATCTAACATTAGAAATTACCATAGTCTCGCCCAAACATTTACATAATGAGTCACACCGCCGATATGGCTTCCTTCATTGATAATGGAAATGATTTCGGGGGATCCATCGGGAGTGACTCACGATCCGTTTGTGAGGGCGCCGGGAGGGACCGCTGTACGTGGGTGAAATGCTTTATGTGAATTTACTAAACGAACAAACATGTCGATGATTGTCACCGAAAGGTAAATAAATAAGTTTGTGTATTGGGCTCCAGCTGTCTTTCTATTGCAAATAAATAATTCTGTGGTGTTTCGCTTCTGGCTTACAGGATAAAGGTTTTCCATGGTGATACACTGGAGTGTCTTGGATTGTACTATAGGGAATTTGATCACGGAAACAAAGTCAAAGTGTCGACCCAAGTTTTTGGTGTTTTGCTAATGGCAATTGGTGCTTCGGAATCCATGTTGATGGTATTATCTAGGAACTGAATAATATTCTTTAGCCTGTCGTGTTGCAAATGTTCATGGGCATTGGTGATCACTTATTATCAGGTGAACGTATGGTCGTTCGCCCTCTATAATATTAAAAAAAAACTAATGACATAAATGGGCTTTGTCTAAATATTAAAAGAGAATATACTTTAATAGCTGATGGATTGGTAGAAATTTTTAAAATCAATTCAAAAGTTTCTAATAAATTCCCACTACTATTAAATAAATAAATAACACCCAACAGTCACATACATAGTCCTGACCCCACACTAAGACGAGTCTTGTGTCGTGGGTATCAAGAACTACGAGAGACTTTTCGGTCTCACAAACACCCAGACCCGAAGAAATATTTGTGGGCCGCACAAATATTTCTCTCAGTGCGGGGATCGAACCCCGCGGCTGTCAATATTATTTACAAATATTGAATATATTTTATATTCTGATATTCTTTGATATATGACTGTTGTGTATTTTTTTTGCGATAAATATTAAACTTTGATCATATGCTTGCAAAAATTTGGCAACACCTAGCAACAGCTGTCCTAGTTACTCTTTGAGCCGTGACTACAACCAGTTTATCATGTGATACAAAGTCTAATTATGTTATATTAATATCAAAATTTGCGTCTTAAACATTTGGTCTATTTATGGAGATGGAAAGTTTGCCCTCAACTGGTATTGCCTTGAGCTAGATAAAACGTGTATACCCCACGTAAGCAAACTTTTTTCTTTTAATACCTAGTGACGAGAGTGTTTTGTTTTAAGCTCAAGGACTACAGCAAACTTATATTTACACGGATCAAGAATTACACAGTCCTTAATTTAACCAGCAGTTCCACATGCTCGGATTCCCATACTAGCAACTGAATTTATAAAACTTCAACATAAAAGGTTTGCTTTAGCGTCAAACATAAAACCACCATTGCATTCCGCATTCCACTAAGCTATCACTTAATAATTAAATTTACGGTGTTCTTGAAAATGTTTTCTCTAGACCTACCGCAACGTACAACACCTTATTGTGAGCAATTAATATTCTTCCACCACATACAGACGGCACAATTGCACCGCGCATACAAAGCTCATTATTAAGTGTCGAAGTGTGTTAAATCAAAATAATTAGCATATCAACACCGCGATCCCCTCTCGCCTTTCATATCCCCACCTTCCCCTCGTGGCTTGAGGCCCAGCACGCGTTTTACAACCATTTGTAATGCTCTATTGAATTTCATCGGAATATTATTTTGATGATAAATACGCGCAACAGACACACATGTGCGGGACTATCAGAAACTGTAGGATAGTTTTTAAAATTTAGTCTCGTGATAGAATATTTTTTTATTAATCCGTAGTAAATACTTGTACATTAAAAATAAATAAACAACTACACCTAACAATCACATACATAATCCTGACCCCACATTAAGATCAATGGAGTCATATCGTGTGTGGGTAATGAACTCTGAGATCCATTCGATTTCACAAACATCTAGACCCGAGAAAGTTACTTACAAACATTTGTATCGATGCGGGGATCGAACCCGCAGCCTCTCGATTAACATTCGGCGTCTAACCAATTGCATCACAGAGGCTGTCAAAATTATATTGACATAGCTCCCCTATAAATATATCTTGAATAACCTGAGCAAACGGCCTACACTCAGCTATCTACTGATACCATCAATCTTTTGGCTCATCTTCTACAAATGCATACTTGGTAATCCCTCTGATCTACTTTGCTCAATCCTCAGTAGTCTCGTTTACATTTTTGTTTATAAAAACGACGTAGCGATCTAGTCCAGCTCAGTTGATGCCAGTTATAAGTAAACACACTCTTGTAGTGACCAAACCATCTCAAGCAACATTCCTAACTAGAGCTTATCCACAATATAGCGATCGTCAAAGCTGGAACGGATGCATTCATTACATTTACAGTCTAGACGCGTAATAGTTTTTAGCCTACGCAAACATTAATAAGCTTAGAAATCGAGATCTTTTACCACGTAGAGTAGTTGGCTTATCAGCTGCGCCAATCAGTGATAGCAGTTTAACAAATACAGATAAAGGTACATTTGAACCATGAGTTTTGTTTTATTTCTTTAGTACAAGTTAGAAGTTAAAGCAAAGTTACTGAAATGCCAATAATGGATGGTGCAGAACAGTCCAAAAGGTATCCATCAACACGATATGACTTTCTATCAATGGTTGACACTATACCATAAACTTGATTGTATCAAAATACACCCTGAGTGATCTTAAAACGCGACACATCAACGCGGGTTGCCCTAAGGATCCCTAACCGTTGTGACCATATATTCTACCACAATCAAAAGACAATTTATCAAACAGATAGAAGCGCATTGAAACCGTGTAAAAGTAACAAAGAAACCATAGTAACATTGGCAAGTGTTGCATAAACTCGTTAGACGCACCACCTGCCGCCCAAGACGTGGTTTATTTCTACAACACCGGTCCTGGTCGATGCAATTATGATTCCGTTCATTAATACGTGTGACAGTAATATGAATAATTTATTTTTGTTTCCTTTACAGTCGTCGTAAGGAAAAGGTGTTGCTGATAATGAGCTAGAAATGTTTTGTTTTAAATTCTTTACGCTGTCTGGATATATTGGGTGCGTAATGTTGGAATCCACATTTATAATCGTTATTGGGGTGAGTTTATAGACATAACTGGTACTAATCTGAAGCCATGGAAGTAATTATACAAATATTTTTGACCCAAAATACTCGAATTGAATAAAGGTGATTATTGAATCATCTTGATTTTCAGCTACAGGAAGTCACTGCTGAATATGAGCGGTCTGATTATTATAGATATCAGAAATGTAGATCTAAAACAGACATATGTTAGTTACAGAAATATATTTTTTAGCGTGAGAATCGAACAAACAGTCAACCAGTTTTTTAAAAAAAAAACACACCCAACAGTCACATACATAGTCCTGGCCCCACACTAAGACTCGGTTTCATTAACATAAACAGACCCGAAACAAATACCTGGGAATTATGCAAATACTTGTCTCGAACCGGGGATCGAAGCCGAAGCCTCTCGTTCCAAATCCGGCGTCACGGAGGTTGTCAGCTGTTCCATCCAAACCATCAATGTTACAAAAGCTCTCACTATTATTATATTTAAGAACCTAGGCAATGGAACAATACAAAATAAAATCTAATTTAATATATTATAAAAAGACACGGCACGCTGCCACGGAATACAATATGACAAAAAAGACGGTAGTTAAACGCGAATGTATATTCGTGTCGGATTAGAATTTAGACTCCTTTGTATCGTTATCGGTCATACATATTTCATTACCCGTATCGTGGCATCGAAAAAACTGTATAATGGAAAAATAAAGGAATGCCGGGTCATTAGATGACCGTGAAGCCGTTTGGAGTAAATGACAGCGGTACGAGCTTGGAAATAATTGATGGTCGGATTTGTAGCTAGTCTGTAAACTATGAAGTATCTATAGTAAAATCAATGTGTGGAGTTGGCGCAACGTCATATTTTAGTAGTAAGATTTGATTTATCTCTTTACAGCAAGTCTTTCATATGAGTTTAATAATTGTTAAAATTGCATGAAATACCAAGTTAATTAGACTCTTATTGAACATCTAGTATACTGAAACCTATGGGTATTTAATACCACTAGGTAATCGAGGTGCACAAATCAAAATATAAATTTAAAAGAGTATTTATGGCGTGAAATTAGAATGGCCAAATACACAATATCATACCGTAGCAATATTTTTTTTTTCTGTTTTGAGATAATATGAACAACATTACACGAGAGTAATCGTTGGGGCAATATAAAAAATCTCTGATAGCTTCCGTTTAGTCATAACATCTACAAATATCCACACCAACAATCAGTCCAATTGACTTCTTAAAATACCGCATCAGACGGACGCCAATCAGAACAAAACGCAGACGAAGCACTCGTGTTAAATCCAGATCACGAGTAATCATTGCCACTGATTGAGCAATTGGAGTGCGCGGTGGCGGGTTCAAATACCAGGGCACACTTCTGACTTTTAGTAGTCGTACTGTATTGTTAGTCTATCATCACGCACTTTAGAGATGAACTGTCTGAACGTGCCCTGTAGTGGGATGTATGTGGGTTGATGCATATTATAGTGTGTATTGATAGCAGGCTCTTAAAGGCAAGAAAAATATCGTGATGAAAGCTTAATACCAATTTATAAGAATTTCTATAGTATGTAAAGGTCCGTCAACCAGCACTCATCTATCCATCTAGCTGTTCATTCATTCATTCTATAGGTTTCTAGATGAGTCTCGTGCTCAACATTGGGCGAAGACTGGTTGACACATTACAATAATCATTGCCACTGATTGAGCAATTGAAGACGCGTGCACCACGAACAATAAAATTATATTGGTGTCAGTTATGATTGGGGTCAGTGGCGTGATCGCAAATAGAATCATTTTCATACAATGGTGCGATCATGCGGATGGTGCTAGGATGGTACGTGATGGCAATCGTTGATTTGTTATCATTAATTTTGTTTTGATAGATAGACTTGGCTATTGAAAAATCTACATTGAAAGTTCAATATATTTACACTATCATTAGCACTGTGCGAGATGGCGTTCTTAAATGAGAGGTCTCGAATACTATCGTTGAGACAAATGTTTGTAATATTAAGTGTTTGATTTTGTTCTGGTTAGGTCCCAGAACTCTCTTCTTAAAAATCTCTTTTTCTTCTTCTACTTCAGCCTATTTATCCACCCAATGCAGAGTGTTTGCCTCTTGTAATATACGCCAAGTTGTTGTGTTCAAGTCAGTCCTTATCCAGCTTATTCCCGCCACGTGGACCAAGTCGTCAAATTGAGTCGTGGACTTATGAAACTGGCAATAGTTAAATATTCGTAATATCTTTTTGTTCACTTGGGATCTTCTATGAATCAAATCAAATGAGTATGAATCAAAGAAAAATCAAAAGTATCTAAAAATAAAATGCTGAAAGTTTCCCAATTAATTTAAGTTACAGAAATTTGTTACCATTAATTTTAATTAATCCATTTTTTGATGACGCACGCACTTGCTTCCAATTAACTCAGAAAGAAGCTTCAACTTTTTTTTCTAATCCATCTGATTATTCACAGATATTCTTGAAATAAATAATTTTTACAGTACTGAACAAATACACTTTCATGTGTGTTGTAGGCGTATCGTAAAACTAGCCAGTTCGTAAAACGACCAGCTAATTAAATAAACAATTGCATTTGAAAAACATTCTTGGAATTTGGTTGATAAATTAGTCATAGTTTTTTTTTTTGTTTAGTTTGAATGTATTCAAAGTAAGTCACGTACTTCGCTTCTAATTATTCGTGACAAAATGTTTTAATATAATAATGTATTGATTATAATATGCTAACTGGGTTTGAACAGACTTAGAAGTCGTTGATATTTATTTTTGTGTATGAACAATTTCATTCATATTTTCCAAGCATTTATTTAAATTCCATGTGCAATCTTACCTAACCAACATCTACAGTAATAGAATTTAAAGTAAGTTGTTACATAAAAGGTTAACAATGCGCTTTACAAGATACCGGTGTTTAAGTACTATGTTGACATTTTGTAAAATGGCTTCTTCTGTACAATATCGCAACATACATAATAAAATCTTGTTTTTGATAACAGCTTAAAAGTTTGACGTACATTCTAAGTTATTTTTGGGTTCTTGATGGTATTTTTCCTGTTTCGTTAGGAAAATGTTATCCAACTTCGAGCTGTATAATTTTAATTGAAATGCCAATTTAAACAATTTGTTTTTGAACTGTTAGTATCTCGGACAGAATTAGAGTTCTGTATCTGTATCAGCCCATATACGTCCCACTGCAGGGCACGGGCCTCCTCTACAATCGACAGTACGATTGAGAGTAGTTAGGCCATATAGTCCACCACGCTGGCCTAGTGCGGGTTGGCGGACTTACAAACCATAGAAAATTTTATAAATCGCTATGGTATGCAGGTTTCCTCACGATGTTTTCCTTCACCGTATTAGTGCGTGGTGATTGACCATCAATACACACATGACTCCGAAAAGTCAGAGGTGTGCCCTGGGATTCGAAACCGCGACCACCGTGAACATGTTGGCAGTCGCTTCTAGTCCGTTTACCAACAGGCCACCACGCACTTACAGAATTAGAGTTACACAATATAATTTATTTCAAATCTTACTTCGCTTTGGTTGTAAGAAACTTGACTATCAAATCGAGATTGTTCGTCTTATCAAGGAATCTTTAACACGATAGATAATAATATGTTGAGGTAAATCTGTAGTTTTGCCACGGAATAAAAACATTTGAAGCTAATACAAGTTTTTCTATAATTTCGTAAATATCTAACAAAAACATAACCTTAATTATATTTAATTCATACAGTAATTTTTATTACCAGTCATCCAACTGGTTTTTCCTTGTTTTTCCCTCAAATTACCAATTATAGGGTTACACGTTGCCCAAATCTGTAATTATTAGTTTAATGTCTTCTCTAAATGTCATGGAATAATCCTAGTACTTGCAATGCATTTTTTATCAGCACCAAGATATTCCGCAGTCATTCCTTTTGCCTCATGCTTCACGACTCGTGGCTCGTGCCCAACAAAACCATAATGAACATATACAAATTGTTCCAGAATTAAAACGAGATCGGTACCGATTACCCGGGATTTGCTTACGCTCCTTTATCACAGTGAATTATAAATTTAAATGTCTCCGCGCGTAACCTTGTAATATGAAAATGTTATTGTTTTTGCGGGAATCAAGCGCATGCATCGCTGAGTTCGCAATAATAATGCTGCTTTAAAGCGATATGCATCTAATGACGTATTTATGTGGTCGGTTTCAAGGCTTTTAGTTTTTTGCCACACAGCCCGCACGGATGCCGGGACTTACATTAAAACATGCTAATGTTAGGATTAAAAGTTTCCGTTTTCTTTGTCTGTATGTTTTTTTTTGTTTTGTTCTTTGCGTGGATTGTTTTATGCAAGACCTTTGTGGCAGGCAAAGTAATGTTCCGCTTTGAACTAGGCTGTATTGTGCCGCGGAGGTTTTGTGCTCATCGCGCTTTGTGCATTTAACGTAATTTAGAGGAGCGCAGCTCAGCTTATAATCATTATGTGTGAGTGTACTGAACTGTAAACAAAGGCTCTGCTTATCCATATGCGATCATAATAATTGGATTACATTCATTATTACACAGAATTTATGTGGCGTCTAAACAAATGTAGCTTTTCTAAAATGCAACTACCAGAGACAGAAGAATAACGTACCTTTGACATAGATAGATTTCATAGTTTTATTCAAGTAGAGCTACCACTAAAATTAACTAAATATCTAAACACTATCCTAGCTAAATTCTAAAGGCTCTTGTGCGTTAAATTTAAACCGACTGCTCTTCCACAGGAACATGCATTTTTTCGGAACACAAAATAGCCCGTGTCAATCTCTCTATAAATCACTCCTACGTAAAAAGCCATGCCCATCCATTGTTAAACTTCTACACCAGTGAACAAACCACATAGTTTCAATTACATTAGTAAGATTTATTACAAAGAACATCAACGTCAGTAAACAAAGCGCATATTCTCATTTATAGTATTAAGATTTATAAAATAGAATTATTTGGAGTTGATTTAGTGAGGGCAATGCGTCCAGCATCCAGACGCGTGTCATCGGGCGGATCTGTCAGCGTGAAACAGGACGGAAAACTCTGGGTTCACGCCAACTCGCAAAAAATACATTCAACGTTAACGTAGCATCCGCGTCTTAACATAAACGTGATAAATAAAAGAAACGGGTTGGGTTCATCGTCATCATACATAGACACACTCATCACAGCTCACACTAATATCATATTATGTGTCATAAAATAACATATATTTAAGGTAATAATAAAGTAAATACTTAGATTATTATTGGTATTGGATTATTATTGGTCGTGATTGTGCGAACAAAAACAAACAAAAAATATAACAAATTAAATAATGCTCTGCCACTCGGTTCTCTCAACTCTGCACCAAAATGTGTCAACGCCATAAAAAATCAACGATGCTTATCATTTAAATAAAATCTGATAATACGGTTTAAAATCTCTCTTTATCAGAATTCTTCATCATTTCCGGGCGGCTTGCGTTTTCTAATTAGAAATCTCGTCCACCGTTTCCTTCATCACCTCCAAACGAATCTAATGATCTTACGGATGTTGATAATGCACAACCTAAATCTTTGACATTTTTATAACATTTCTCCAAAGAACATAGACTTTCCAAGAAACGTACAGATCTTTAAATAGCACTGGAATATCTTAGTTTTTTTTCTGCCGTGCTATGTACTGCGGAGCGCAAATTAAACGATTGTCGGCCGGCCGAATGTGAGCCAATGTCATTAGCCATAGTTACGTAACTACTCGTTCGGAATCTTATGCTATGTGTTTTATACGTCTTCTAGCACACGATGCCAACATACCTAGGGTTGGCAGTGATGATATGAAATTTACAAATTGGTGTTAACTGTTTTCATTGTCAGAAATAATGATGTGTTTATTGAAATGACAGTTACAGTAATTGTACTTTTGAAACCCTATGAGGAGCTTGATAAAGTGAATATCATAATATTAATATCCCTAAATGCCACGATAAGGTCAGTGCGTCCAATTAAAATCTAATCTTATCTTGTATTTTTGGAATAATATGTAAAATAATCAGAAATATATGAATAAGATATACGGCATCATAACTTATTCATGTCTTTCACATACTTAAATCGAAAGTGTCAAAGCAGTTACAAAAGTCTCAATTGAAAATGAATTTACAAAACAAATATAATTCCAAAGCCTTGAAACAGGTGTAAATAATGAATAGGTAAACAAATATAATGATTTGATTCACACTGAATGAAACATTTGTCAGTCGTATGAACCGATTGAGCTTGGCAAACAAATAATAAAACAGATTCATTATTTCGGCTTAATCACATAATGGTGCTACATTTTAATCCAAACCTTGATGTTGGAGCAAACCAATTTGTTTTTTCACTATTTTTGTAGTCGACCTTCAGTAAATCTTTATTTTTAAGTGTCACCATCGCAAGCGTAGGGAAAACGGTTTTCTGATTAACACAATCATTTCTTTATGATGAAAGGTAGAAGATATAAATATTTTAATATTTTTGTATTTTGTAATGAAATTCTAAGTACATAACATTAAGGTAATATACTAGAGTGGACATTGGCAACATAATCTCTGCGTATGGTCGTGCACAAGGGTACACGGTGAAGAGAGAGGCAAGATAATGTTATTTCGTAAGCGTGACAGGGACATAAATAGAATGCACTCTTCAATTGGTACAAAAATTTCGGTTGCAGTATCCCCTCTAGTATATTATCTCAATGGTACATAAACTTTTGAGGACGGAGAATTGAAGGGAATAATATGAAGATAATGAGAAGTGATACTATTCTAAATCTGACTCATCGAATGAAACACGAAAACAATGCTTCTCGATGAGTCCTTTAGCTGTCGCCAAATTATTTACGCTACAAATCTACTCCAAATAAATTCCTCATTTTCAAATGCCTTACATCATAATATTTGTAATATATTAAGTGGGTAATTTATTACTAGTTATATGCATGTTATAACATGCGTCAGTATGCAATGGACAAGAACAATGCCCCAGTTACCTGGTCGTACGCTTCGACGAACACTAAGCTGGATATAATGCGTCCACTCCTTTTGTTCTTTCATTATATACTCTTTATAATATAGAACATCGTAGCTGCTAGTATAATGCATATTCCGGGCGATTCCAAGATATCAATCACGCTTGTTGGCTAATATCTCGTACTACCACCTTGTCATGTTGTATTTCATTAATTATAATTTATTGGTGATCTGTGCAATGTGATTCATTTTCTGTATTGAGGTGATGTATTTCTTGATGTTGAGTTTATTTACTTTAATAACATCTTAATTGACAAAACATGTTTCTCTTAAAGCGCAGTAGGTGTAGCAAAATAATTTACAGCACCACTACAAACTCAAATTATTCAATTAGCAATAATTACTGCTGTGACATTATTTACGTGTATAATAGCGTGTCGTACCAGTATTAAAATTTCGAAAAACACCCATCCATCTATGAATAATTCATTCTGTTGCTAACCCTGACACACGAACGCTATTAATACCATATCATGACGAACAATGGCGGGCGCAAAAAATAAAGAGCTTAGTTAGTGGATAAATTACGCAGTCATCGAAGGAGGGAGCACGCCCATCGGCCAGCAATTGTTCCTTTTTTGTGTTTCATTCTAGTTTTTTGTGATTCCGGGACTTTCTGGTCACTCGCTGAATGTACGTTTTATTAGTTTTCATTCGGATTTGGATTGAGGACGCCGGCGTTGGTTGCGTTCTTTTCTTCTTTTCGATTGGTTTTAACAATGCTCGTGATTTTGTTGTTTGTTGTGAGAATATTTCAAATTCATGTTTTTGATTGAATGATAAGTTTATATTTTAAATCATGATTATTTTTGTATTGAGATAATATGATGACACTAATTTGTATATGTTAACTTGCAAAGGCATGAAATTGAATCCTTTCACTTTTTTTACTTTAACTCGATGCTGTATCCTATACGATATTTTAGCATCTAAACTTCCATCGGTTTAATTGATTTTTGTTGGCGTTAAATTCCTCTATAATCATTTCATTGTGGTAATCTGTATAAAATACCATACTTTTTTTGAATTAATATTATGTTAATTGTTCAAAAAAAAATCTCTGTATTTCTTTATTTAGCCACCGATCGCCGTTTCAATACTTGTTGATCTCAGTTTGCATGCCAAATTAGACGCAAATAGATTGTCCATTTCATTAGGCTTTTTTGCAATCTCGCAAAATAATAAGGCTAATGTATATACTATACACATGTAATTAGTTTTTTATTGTTAACAACGTGTTCCATTGTTCACGCAATTTTGATTCTTGGTATAATAATAGTGAGATTTCCGGACACGCTTTTAATTTCTTTTGGTTAGTTTTTTTTTCTTATTGCAGAAACACGATTGTCCATGTTCTGTGATGGTATCTCATTTAATTTGATTTCGCCTGTTTATTATATGTGCAAAAAATTGAAGAAATACTTTTAATCAATGTTCGATAAGTTGAAGTGTGTTTTTACCGCAAATAGCAATGAGTTAAGGTTTAAATGGATCATACGAATGATAGTTTTTATATCATTTATTTTAAAGACATATTCATACTTGATATATTATAAAACAGCGTCGATGTAATAAATAATAGTGGAAATAAATCAACATTGGCATTGACAGCTCCCGTGGCGCAATTGGTTACACGCCGATTATAAAACGAGAGGCCACGAGTTCGATCCCCGTATCGAGACGAATATTTGTGTGATCTATAGGTATTTGTTTCGGGTCTGGGTGTTTGTGAGACCGAAAAGTCTCTCGTAGTTCCTGATACCCACACAACACAAGACTCGATCTTAATGTCAATGGGTCAGGACTATGTATGTGACTGTTGGGTGTATTTATTTATTTATTTAGACATACTTATTGTACCTACCGTACGTAAATGTTGTAATTTTTCATTCCACTCAAACGTAAATCTGAATTTGGGACCTACAAAATATCTCACTGAATTTAAAATACTTTTCACCGCCTCGGCATTTTACCGCCACACTACACTACACTACTTTTATATATACAAAAATCTCTTATGCAAAACATAGTGGGCCTCATTAATAAACTCGGATGAGCGAAGCATTAACTTTAGGCATTGGTCTAGAGAATTCAATCTATTATTATGAATAGCTAGAAAGTAATGACTATATTAATAAAAATCTATATTCTTCAGCCTAACATGATAATCTTGTTATGACAATCCACTGAATTTAAAAGGAAAATAACGGTCAAAATAGTCAATATAAATAATAAATTAATAAATAAATTAGTCAATTTTAAAGTTTAGGCTAAAATTTAATCCCTCGCTCATCCGAGTTTATTAATAAGGCCCAGTAGGTTTAACATTCGTGAAATCGTCCATTGATGCCATCAAGCACGTTATTTCTCAAACAATCTTGAAGCAATCTCTTTATCAAGAGATTATAACCAGTGCGCTAAGTGAAGCGACCTCGCTCCTTGTGATCTTGCATTGTGCCACTTTGATTTACATTGACGGCCTTGGTGCTGTGGTGTTAGAGATTGCTATCTGGTTAGAGTAATGTATTGCTTGTTTTACGTTTAGTACCATGAAATGTTTGATTGAGATGATATAGGGGTTAAGGATTGAATGAGTTAGAGTAAATTTTTTTATGAAACAATTTGGTTGCTCCAAGTTTTGATATCGAGAGGCATTCGATTATTGCCAGAATTGATGTCTGCATAAAATTTAAGCATAATGTTGTACATCATAGATAATATTATCATATTGATGTATCCTTTGTCACCAACTTAAGCTACAGAACACTGAATATATCTCCCAAGCCTCGTCTTAAAATTTTCCAATGTCTATTTGAAATCCTGGTTCACGTATGGATTTTCTGTAACTATTAGTAGTTCCGTTCGCTTTGTGGTGGATGTCCATTTACATATCTATGTGAATGTTACATATATAAATTAACCATTCATACTATCAAATATGGTGATGCTAATTTTACATAAAAAACCTAATGTATTTACTATAACAATTAGCTGTTAAGATGAAACATTTCGCAATATGAAACAGTAAATAAAACACATATATTTCGTAAACACACGCAATGTATATGTAATAAACCTATTTTTTACGGATTTGATTGCGGATTTGGTTTGATTTGTAATTTTAACTTCCTGACGCTACGCGAAGTTTCGATTATTTTCAGCTTTCGGGGTCACGGGGCGGACTATCCGCATGTCAGCTAGAAAATAAGTAAAAATTGGTTATATTGAAATGTGTATCATTCGCGTAAATCTAAGAAACAATTACACGCAATATATATTAACGAATGAACCATAAGTAGTCAATTTTATTCCTCTAATAAAATGTGCTGGTGAAATAAGATATTTTATAGTCGAGTAAACTGGTACTTGGTTAGATTCAAACATTTTACAAGTTTTGCGCCAATAAATGAAGTGGCAATAAAAATTATCTATACAACGTTTAATGTACATTTTATAATTATTTTATCTTTTTCGATCAAAGATAAAGTGGTTCTTTTAAGTATTTATTTTTAAACACATCTACAGTAGAGCTTGGATTAGTACGCATTAAATTAATGGAATTTTATCGATTTTATTCGCATTTATATCATTTGGGTGTATGTGTTTCTAAAACTTTAATGATGCCGTAAATTGATTAATATATGTGTAGTAAATGTTGGGTAAGGATTCATAACTTTAAAGGATCATTATAGTTAATATCACACAAACATTCCTCGATCTATTTTTTTATGTTATTTATTACATCATAGATAGACAGAAGCCAAAAAAATCAAGAAAATGTATCTTTGCTGGTTTCTCCGTTTGAATGTTTTTAGAAAGTTTTTTTTCTCGAGATTTCTTATTTATATTGATATATTTTGTCTCCAGTCCCAATTGTAATTTGTATAATTGTTGTATATTTATATGCAAAGTATTACCATTGGCGCGTTTATCGTTTTATATTACCTATCGTGTAATTTCGGTGTATTGCAATATTCGTGTGATTATTTTTGATGATCACTAAGAATGCAAATTACACATGGTCATGTGATCTTTACTGCGAAAATAATTTGATCACTGCTATATTGATGCGTTGTGCAAAATACCGTGCAATAAAATTATATACGCGCCAGTTGAAGTTGGATTTCAGTTAATGTACGGATTGTCTAGGATTATTGTTAACTAATAGATCATTTTTATAGCATCTGATTCTCAGGTTACTAGTATGTATTTATTTATTTTGACTATATCGTATGCATCAGAAAAAAAACATAATAAAACACTTAGCCTCATTGCACAGTACAACTGGCGGTCTTATAGCTGTCGACGATATCTTTCAGACAAATTTTAGATGAACTGGAGTGAATGGAAGTAGGAATACGGGGAAGTCAAGCCAAGAAAATAATATAAAAGAACAAAAAAAATGTATTTCCGCTATATTTAAACAACCAAAAATTAATATAACTTAACTAATTAAATGAAGATAAAGTGTAATTAGGTATTCTATTTCGTTGATACCTGGTTTTAAATCGTTCAAATTGTTTAAAATAGATTTCCTATATCGAGACGTTATAAAATATTCGGGTAAGCACAGACCACCAAGCCATAAACAGCAACGATACCGCATATCCTATAGCCATAAAACTAGATTTAGTTAAACTCGAACTAGACATTGCAAATATTACGCTATTTCACACATTCACAGTGACAAATGTAAATATCCATACATATACTGAGATGGTAATAAAAGCTTTAATAGTTTTATTCAACGATCTCTGTTTGCTACTATATTAACGTTTTATGTTTGTACGCCGTGTATGTTTATATTTCTAGTAATTGTGTAATTATATAAAGATGTGGTTATTTTTACACACAATTTGGGTGTTTTGAAGGCCGTTGGTAATTACTATTATGCTGTAAGAAGTACTTACACGGAGAATAACTGTTGATTTTTTTTATTGCGTTCGTAAGCGGCAATAGACTCTTTGAAAAAATTGTATGAAGATTTATCATCCAAATCTTGTGATGGAATATTTTAGACCATACATTACCTCACATAAGAACCGAACGTAGGTTACTTTTTAATCATAAACGTGGCTACAGACCAATTAAGTAATAAATATTTATAAAACTTAACTAAGAATATTACAATTCCAAATCGAGAAACGCAGTAGATCAAATTGAAACATCTGTTACTAAAGCGATCAATCCTGTTCCAATAATGAATATTATATTGAACACACCCGATCAAGCTTCCATAATTTTATCACATCTATTATTACATAAATTAGCACCAGTATTTTACAGCATGTAATTACTAAAATTGCACGTCATAAAGTTTATTATAATACCTATCTCGGAGGGAACACAGCTCTTCGAAATTCGGTGTAAGTAAATTAAAAATACCCCAGTTTATTATACTCTAAGACCCAATTACTTCGATGGAGCGAGCTAATTAATTTGTTCCTTTTTGTATTCACCAGAAACGACGACTTGTTTTCATATTGCAAAACGTTAAGATAATACAAAAAGCAATGGACTCCGAAAAGTATGAGCTTCGACGATAAAAAAGGAAATAAAGATAAGATGTAATGCTCTTATCATTTTTACGAAAGAATTGTTAGGGTTGCCCCAGATTGTTTTTAGGTCTACGTCTAAAATGTTCACTGGGTGAATAGATTCATTTTTGTAAAAAAACTTGAACGTTATTTTTTTAAGACCACACCACTATATTTATGTTGTTACTTTGTACCCTTATCTACTAGAAGCGACCTGCATTAAAAGTCCTCATATGATAATCATCGGGACCTTTCACTCAATATCATTAGGGCTCATGAGCAATTCAGTACCTAATGTTACTATGATTACTATCACTAAAATCTATTCTACCAACTGAACTATGATCTCCATCACTATTCACTTCATTATGCAGCTTCATAGCAATTTGCGAACTAAGAAACTTAAAATCATCTCGTCTTAATTATGTTAGCCGAAGCAGACTTAGTTCCTAATTGAACGTTCTCGATAACCTTTGGTTAGGAGCAAAGTTCGCACTCGATGTCCTAAGTAAACCTGAAACTTCAGTCCACAGTATCTTTGACATGCTTGTTTGCAGTTTTGTTTCATTAATTTACGTCTAATGTGAGTAGTGTAGTACTTCGAATTACTTTGACATCATCGTCACTAATACAATCTGTCTCGGAAAAAAGTTTCCAGATGCAGTGAAATATCTTAATTAAACAAACTCTAGGTGCAAAGTTTAGTGCTATTTACTCGAGAAACTTTAACTGACTTGGAAAATATATTGGTATTCTTTCTCCACTATGAATACGGCTTGGGTCATCATCCTTCTACTATTGTTTATTCGCTGTTGCATGCGTGACGATATGTCACATTATTATTTATATAAACACCTTACTATAAATCTAAATGTAACTAACATTTTTCCTCGTTTAGTTCATTCTGCCTTTATTTATGATTGAGGAAAATACTTCGACGGACATGTCCGACGATAGCGTAATTGTATAAGAGATGACACGCGAGTCGATTCATTGTGCTCTAAAAGCTACACACGTTCAAATAATATTTATATCAGATCATAGTTCCATTACTATGGAGTTAGTCGACCATGCCAGCTTAGTAACAATTAGTGGACTTCACAAGTCATATAGGTTTCCTAATTTTTCGGCTCGGCTCTGCAACATATACAATCTGATCCTGCACCAAGAAAACTATCACAATTTCAAAAATCAGAATCTAATTACCTTCAGAACCAAAATTGGAGTGTCAACCTAAATCAATAATCCTTGTAAGCGATGTCCAGTGTCAACTTGCTTTGCAAACTCGTAGGTAGCCAAAGTTTTGGGACCAACTGACCTCTGAAAATGACTTTCGAAGCATATTTAATTTAGTCCGCCCGGTCAAACACGATAGGCCCTTTACCTTAGATAAGCTACTTAAAGGAGTTAAAGAAATAGGTAAACTTATCGCTTATATTATTAATCTTCGGAATAACCTTTTAGTTCGGCGTTCAATAAAATAATAAACAAAGTAATAATATGAGCTAGAGATAAGTTTGAATATTTAAATATACATCTGTAATTTGAAGTCAATTATGTATTGAAATTGAACTATTATTTACGGATTTTGCTATTAAAAATCTTCTCACAAGATTTCCAAAGATGCAGAAATTCCTGGCAATAGATCACTTCTAGACTAATCCCTCACTACCATAAACAAAGCGTCGCACCGTCTCGCAAAGATTTTCGCAGTAACACAATACAGGTTCCGTAGAATACCATTTTAGTCACACAAAGGCACTAACTTTTACAAAGTTGGTGTTATAGAACGATCACTATTCAATGCGGCTTGTTCTTGACAGCTGCCTTATTCGTGAGCATTATCAATAAATC
The DNA here is from genome assembly GCA_023078785.2 of Hyles euphorbiae. Classification (NCBI taxonomy): domain Eukaryota; kingdom Metazoa; phylum Arthropoda; class Insecta; order Lepidoptera; family Sphingidae; genus Hyles; species Hyles euphorbiae. The sequence continues at coordinate 3,157,647 of CM041032.1, read as the reverse complement.
AAGCATCGGTAAAAACGTTCTAACGTTTCGCGTAAAAACTGCTTCAAGATTATATCTCTATTGTTTTTATACTGACTCCGAGTCAATGGTACAGATGACTTCATTGGCCAAGCAAACGTTCCCATGATCACGTCATCATTCCAACAATGAATCTGTTTCTATCAACTATTATTCCTGCAGAAGTAATTAATAGTGGAACTCAACCGTCTGTGTATATGTGTCGTGATCTACGCTTAAACGTGAGTAGTAAATTTATTTTATTTATTCTAAGTAATATTGATGGGGAAGACCAAACAGTATTTACTAGATTTATCCGGTATTCATTCAGGTGTTTATGCATTATAATAATTTATGTTAGAGCTTGCATCATGTTGGTATTGGATATTGAGCTAGTTGCTACTCGAAATTATGTCACTAATCTGAAAGACTTTTTATATATTATGACGTTAGTGCTAAATTGAGAAACCATGTCAATTGACTCCAGTAGAAGCGTTAGCATTTTATAAACGTTAAGAACAAACTTGGTCAATCTACTTTCTATAATAAATCTATGATCCTCAAGAGGCATTGATTAGGTTTTCGCCCTGGGATATCCGGTTCCGCCTATGGTATATACGTGTGATGGTCATTTTCCTTAGTGATTAACTTTTACCATGACACCTATCTGCTTATTTACTTATTCTTTGTTTAATATATTGCTACAACAACTCAACCTAGACGTGTTTATAATAAATCATCACGTCTTCACGACATTAGAATTAAGTGCGTAATATTCAATAATAAAAAATTATAAGCTCATTTAACAAGTATTTGTACTTCATCGATGCGATAATTGTTTATTCCTGCAGGTAATGACAACCGGTTTTTCGTATATATTAAAGTGATTATTAAATTGAGGAAACGGATAAGCGTCTGATGCATGTGATCATCTTTAAAACGGTAATGCACGTACTGTCATGGACTGCTGGTTTACGTAACCTTGGTGTTGGTAGACAATGGTTGCCAATATATCATACTTTGCCCCATCCATAATCTGATTTAATTAATCAAAGGTGATCCACAGATATTTGTTTCAGGTCTGGGTGTTTGTGAGACCGAAAAGTCTCTCGTAGTTTCTGATACCCACGACACAAGACTTAATTGACCTTAACGTGGGGTTAGGACTATAAATATTGTGATATTAAATTAAAAGTATTATTAAATATTTACTTATTTATTTATAGATCGATAAGGGTACCAAAATATCCAAAGAAAGGTAAGATTCTTTAATGAAACTTGAAACTTGCTTAATTGAAGGAACTTCTCAGTACCAATAATCAAATGATTATCAAGATATCGTTCTAAGGCCTTTGTTCCCTATATTTAATCGGTGTATTTAAATGGATTAATACAGGAAGATCAGCAAATATAATTTAATAACACCCATTCAAGATCCACACAAATATTTCTAGTCAAATAATATGAAGTCATCAAAGCTATTTTATGCGGTCCTCGAAATGCATTACGATCCTCTTACTGCCCATTCCGCACGGGCGCTAGGAAACTCTCAGACATTTTGCAATTTTCTAAGAAGCATACATCGGAGCCATAACAGCTTCCGCATAAAATACTCGTAAAGCCGCCGTGAAAAGTTTGTTTATTTGCGCTTACGCTGAGGTAAATATTGGGAGCCTTTCATGCGATGGGGCAACATCGGATGGGTTGCCACAAATCGGAAACGTTGGTATGACAACATCTGGCACGCTTCGCCATTAGTGTAACGACAGCTTCAGTGACACGCGCTAATGGTTCGTTCACTGTAATTATTTGTTTATTGTGACGATACATCATCCTAGAACCTTGGGCTTTTTTGTGGTTTTGGAAACAAGTTTAATGCGGAAATTTGTGTTGGTAAAAGTTTTGGACTTTGTCGTTTCTTTTATACAATTTGTCGGTCTTATTTTAGCTATATTTCTCTTTTGACTGCCTCGGTGGCGTAGTTGTACTAAGGTACGGTTACAAAGCTGAGGTCTTGGGTTCGAATCCCGGGTTGGGCAAAGTGATATTGGATTTTTCTATTCATTATCAGCCCAGAGTCAGGAATTTGTGCCCGATATGGCGATAGGCTCGCCACCTATCACATCGTGGGACGGAACATACAAGGCGAAATGTGGGTGTCCTGGCACTTCTGTCTACCCCTTCTGGGAAAAAGGCGTGAGTTTATGTATGTATGTATGTATTTCTCTTTAAATGGCAGTTTAAGTCATTTGCAGGCTGAGAAATAATTTCACATATTTTGCCACAATATTTAATGCCCTCTGTGGTTATCGTTTAGACTACATCTATAGCACTATTATCGTCTGCATCTTTATCCATACTAATAAATAAGGGACTATTATCCGTTCGATCCTTAGAAATGTCAATTTTAACTTTGCTAAATACATCAACACCTACGAACTCGCCAAAGAAGCATAACCTCACTCAAAATTCCTTCACAATATCTTTATTTACATTGACAAGACTATCAACCACCCCGACAATAACGGGTGAGCGAATTAAACATAAATGCACCCTAATAAATTGACGTCCAATTGCTGATTGCCCTCGCATCATTTTCCCATGACGGCAATTGAATGCGTTTGCACAACGAGCTCGTTTGTTTGTTCTTATCCTCGTTGCGATTAGATCATCGCGTACAGTTGTCTGCACTATTGTGTGGTATAAGTTTAATATAATTATGTACTTTGTTGTGGATATTAATTGTGACAGGTTAGGAATGAAGCTTGCAGTATTTTGTTGAGTTTAGTTTCCAATTTTTCATTTAACAGCAAAGGTTAACCTTCTCTGTTTTCTTATTTTTATCTAAATAAGTATCCTAAATTTTTTCTTAATATTTAAGGTTTATTTTAGCTTCAAGTTTGTCTTGCCAGATACTCATCTTTTCTTCTCATTATTTGATTTATTTTAGACTTTATACTTATTAGGCGAATAGAAAACGAAAGGGTACACAAAGTATTTCAAAACATAATATTGATTACATCGTAAAGTTATATTCCATGATTATTTTTCAAGATACCAAAAATGATTACATCAAAGTTTATTTTCGTACGAGTGGTAGCGACTGTACATAAAGTAATTTGTATTTAAAGGCATAAAGCTTCTTTATCAAGTGCCTGAACGTGCGCGGTAATTGGTCGGTAATCGAAAAGGGTTATGGAATTACTAGCGGGTCAAGGACGATGGTGTTGTCGAGTCTTTTAGTGTGAATGGAAGTGTGTTTAGTTGACATTGGTTTATTTTAATGAACTCTTTATTAGTTTGCGAATGGGATAAAAAAAACCTTTCAATTAATTAGATGCTATTGACAAAGGCTGATGAGGTAGGATTGGACTTTTTTGTTATTGCTATAAATGGCGAGACGAAAATGCCATTCACCTAATGATAAGCGATACGACCCTTGATGGAAATTAGCTAAAGCAAACAACGCCAATAACAAAGTGATGCTTGGCATTCCACTGCGCTCGCCATCCTGAGACATAAGATGTTAATTCTCAATATGACCATTCGTTACTCTGCCTTCATTGTCCTTCAGACCGGAAAACAACAGTGCGTCTACACTACTGTCTGACTGGAGAAATTAGCATTGTCACCTATCCAGGCGACTTCTCACATATGAGAGACCTACCTGTAAATAATAATAACTGGTATTGTCCGGTTGAACTACTTTGCATAATAATACACATATAAAAACAAGTAAAAATCAACAGAGAAAGCTTACACCCAATTACAAACATTGGGGCAATTTGATGATGAAATGTGCAATTTGACGATGAAATGTGCAATTGTTGTTAATATTAATAATTTAAAAGAATCAAATGGCTGTTGTAAAGAATTGAATGATGCATTCATATCAAGATATATAGGTTACTGCAGCTATGTCATTTCAATGTCGCAGACTTACCAAAGTCCACAACACAATTTTAGTATTAACTATTTAAATATCATCAATGCAATTATTTTATGATTAACAAATTCAATTATATTTAATTTCTAAATAAGTTTATTCAAATTGTAGAACTAGTTACGGATTATCACATTAAATATGCAGTCATACAATGAAGAAATCGTAAAACCAGAAACTTATTTTACATAAATCATGAATAATTTACAAGTGAATAATAGCCCCATTAAAGTAATAAATAATTTAAGCAGTTACCTTTGCAAATATTGTTGTACTTATTGTTTATTTTTTTATCGTTGAACTCAATAGTATGTAAAATCACAATTGTATTTGTCGTGTCAGTAGTAAAAAATACATAGTTTTAATATTGATTTACATCGCTTTGAATATCACCCAGGTGCGAAGTATAAACATCCGCTCATTATCTTGTAAGCTACTAGATAATTATAGGCAATTCTATGACTCACTAAATTGACCTGCGACCCAATATTCTATTAGTATGACAGTGTCATTTGTAATTAGTGATGGGCCAACTCGAAAAAAATAGAACTCGATTTAACTCGAGTTAAAATCCACGTAACTCGGAGTCAACTCGAATTACGTAACTCGAGTTAACTGGATGGACAAATAAAATATATTTTTTGGTTTTTAAAATATTATTCCCTCTGATTTGCATAAATACTTTAAAAAATTGGAACAGACAAATTCTATTTTTATCTGTTTCAATTCTTTAATTTTTTATATTATTTATTTATAATGTGTTAGGCGAGTTATACCTACTAACTAAAGAAACAAAAAAGTTATTATTTGAAATCGAATCATTTATTTAATTATTTTTGGTCGAATTTTAATTAAAAATAATATTTGCTATCAATTAAACTATGAAATTATATATCAGTCTTTTTAAAATAAAATCAGACTAACATTATGATACAGGTATGTACATAGGTACATTTACAGGCTCATAATAATGACGATGACGATGAATCGACTGAAGTACTCGTATTACTTTCATTTGTTGATGATAAACTCGGACATTCCTCGATGACAAAATTGGTAGGACGGTTCTTTTTTAATGTGGTCGTATTTCCAGTATATTTGAATGAATCTGAACACTGTTTACACGTAACACGTCCACTCACTGATGACGATTCGAATACATCCCAAACTAAATATTTTCTTTTAGGACCCGGCATTTTTCAAAGCATAACACGCAATAACTAAAATAATAACCGGCGCTATAAAGATAACGTCAAATCTACATCTAACAGTTTGTTTGTTATGAATGAATATAGTCGCAAATGATCGGCGATCTTCGCTCCATGTCGGTTCCATTCGGTATTCGAACTCGAGTTTGAGAGAATCCAACTCGAGTGGATTCGAGTTACGCCCAACTCAGGTTAACTCGAGTTAGTTACTCGAGTTGACCATCACTATTTGTAATTTATTTTCTTGAAAATATCAATTTAGTCATATTATTGGCAGCATCGTTATATTTTTAATTTTAATACCTAATTTGACCTGATAGACTGAATGTTACAGTCAGTTTTCGATTGTATACTGAAAGAAAATGGCGGCAAAATGATTATATAATTTTTTCATTTTTATATTAAGGCGTTAGGCCACCCTAGAGGCTGAAAAAAATAGGTTATTTGGGGATTTTTTTTCAGAAAAACTACAAAATAAATCAAGATAACAGAAACGTGATTTTATTATCTATATCAGTGACTGCTTACAATAATTTTTTTGAAGCGATTCATTACAAAATGGCGGCTGTGCAGCGTTTTTGCGAAGACGTCTTTTTTTTTTCGGGGTCCACGGCCGGACTAATCCTGTAATTTTTGAAATAATAATGAGCTATTGAAATTCTCGATTATATATAGTAATTGCTATAGAAGTACCTAGGATTTTGCAATATATAGATTTTTGGACAAATGGCGCCCTTCTGAAGTGAAAAGTGACAAATTTGCCTGAAAAATTGACAGATAATTGTTAATAACAAATGAAATACCCAATATAAAAATAAATCCTACGTACTTCTATAGACATTGTATATTTCAATATATTTTCAAAATTTCAAGTTAATCGGTTGAAAATTGCTTGAGTTACGAGTCCGGCCAACTTGAAAAATACAGTATTGAGATAAACGCGTTTAAAGTTTTGAGTAGTAGAAAATCATGAATAATTTCACAATACCTTTAATCTGCGATGCCTGCACCATACGATTGGCCTTCCAGATTATCTTCCTGCTCTTGCATTTCTTTTCTGCTTGATCTTGAAGCGATTCTTGCCTCTTTTACCCGGTCGGACAGCGATATTTCTGCAAGTTTTATGCGCTGTTTGTCGATCTCCAGGCACATTTCGTAGCTGTTCGGGCCGATTTCCAAGTTCATTGCTTTCGTTTTTATTCCTTTCTTCGCACTGTACACTACTTTATCACTTATTGTAAAAACTCAATAATTATAGAGGGAAAAAGAATTGGAAGTTCACAGAAATATCTAGGAAAACAAGTGTTCGTCGACTAGCGTCCTTCTCAAATGCTTGGCTGTGCCCAACTAACTAATACAGACGTTCGACAAGGATAAACTCGTCTAGACTAGTCAGGAAATAAATATTTTCAATAACATATACCTGCTCTAGTCCCCTAATGTACCTTCCCCCTAGCGCTCACAAAAGGAGCTCGCTGCGGACCAGATGGCCTTGTACTAAAATTCGAAAACCGAGTACCTAAAGGTTTTTCCCGGCCATAATCTTCTGGGACATCATTTTTGAGGTCCTAAGGGACCACTTAGAATTAAAAAAAAAAATCGAAAATTCTAGGGTGGCCTAAGGCCTTAAGTAGTCTGAAAGAAATCGCCAAGAGCACATTTGCACTTTGAATGTGTAATTTCATTAAATTGTAATTCCTAAGTTGTTTGTTCATAGATAGTATATAAATAAAAAATATTCGCAACCAATCTTGCAATCGTACTCTCGTTGTAGCGGAAGTCCGTGCCCTGCAGTGGGACGTTTATGGGCTGGTACAGAAACACATACGAAATGCTATTTGACTAGTCACCAACCAGTGTTGATGGAATAACCAAAGATTTCACAATAGTCTGTATGTCTTGAAAGCAATTTCCATTTGAAAATTTAACGAGTACCAATAAGCCGAAGCTGTTAAATTTAAATCATAAACTTATTCGGTTCCGTTCCACTACAAATATTGGAGTGAAATTGGTGTTATCGAACTTGATGAATTTCGGCAAGTTACTATCGACGCCACTTATCGCGACATTGGTAGTTTTATAGAAGGTTTAATATTTTGATTACACACCCAATAACCTAGTGATAACCAATCAAAACTACTTTTAAAACTAAACTTTAAACGTAGACAATAAAGTCTAGTTTTCATTGGATAGGTAAACGACACAGTCGACAAACAGAGATCTTACACTTTACGATCATTTTACAACGAACGATATTATAGCGTCATTAAACAAGTTATGTTTTGTCGCAAAATCATTATGGTTTTCAAATTGAGAGCAATCAATGATTAAATGGATCTCTTAGAGTGAGGGGATAAGCTTATGAAATTTTAGGTGCAATAAATATTTTAAGGGATTTAAGAGAGTGCACTGGAGTCGCAAAGTGGACCGATGACCTAAAAAAAGGTAGAAAGTTGCTGAATGTAGACCACTTTGAACACGTGTATATTGAAATCTTTAGACCCTCGTCCACCAGCGGACTCCGTGTGTCTGAAAAAATAAAAGATATAAAGACTTAATTCTCCAATAGTATCCTTGTTTCCATGGAACCTCGATATAATATCAGATTAGAATAACTCAAAAATCAGTCATAATCGGCAGATGTCCTTTACTGAAAACGTAGAAAAATCTAAGTATTTTGGTTGATAACACAAACATACGTACGTTTAGATTATCTAAAACAACAACAGGCTCTCGCCAACTAGGTCATAAGCGGTCATACATTCAATTCAGACATAATGACCCCACGAGTTAACAATTTGACTACAAGCCTCACGATCGTACGTGCTTCTGTTTCAACATAATTATGGTCACAAAATGACCGCCAATAAATAACACCAAAGCACTACAGCCGTTGCCAGACCACAAAAACCCTTCTGAATATTAAATACATGAAATATTAAAGTTTATTTTTATGGCGGACCGCACGGCCGGCAAAAAACAACCAATGTGTCTCCAGCGCTCGCAGTTCCGAATTTATGTTCATCTAATCGGAATACCATTGGGGTAAGGGGCCTTTTAGACTGAAGAATTAGCTGAATTTTTTAGACATGCACACTACTAAATAGGTTAATTGTAGATCTGAATCTAAAAAAATGTCACAAAATTTGACGAATCTTTTTATAGATTATATAATGGTAAGTGGAGGGAATATCAGATATATTAATAGTTTTTACAGCCCATTAACATTAAAACTCGCAGGTAATAAACTTTTATTTGGCATACCGAATTGCCTTACAATATTGCAATGCAAATGTCAGCAACACAGAATTTACAAAATTACCATATTTCTACAATTAACATGTGCTTTTGAATTGCAACTTTGTACTGCTAAATATATGTCAAATATGTAGTAGCAACTGATCGGCAGGCAGCGGAAAACTAGTACGAAACAACACGAGTAAAGTATGGCTCACAGTAAAATTGTTTCGTTTACTATGCGAAATGTTGTTTCTGTTAGAATTGGATCAGCATTTGCCGATCGTTTGCGCTCATCTGTTTGTTTGTTGCTATGTTTTTAAGAATCTACGTCGGTTTATACGTGTTTTCAAGTTTCATAACTTGGAACTATTGTACCCTCATAGCTTAGAAATTAATTAAGTAGTAAAATTAGTGAGTGTTAGAAACTATTAACCGTGAGCAATATAAGTCTATGAAAGTCCCTAAGAATGAAAATATTGAAGTGAGTATAAAATGGGTGAAATTACTAAATCAACATAATTATTCTAATTCTATTAAGATATCAACATCAGCCTTTTTTTTTTAATAATTTATCTGACTACTAAGTTACTTAATTACTAAATTTAACTCAAATTTTTTTGAATGTGGGTTCACTGCTATATGTAAAAACAATTGGAGAAGTAATATGAATATGTCCGAATATTTAGGACCTAATATCGTGTCGGACGTAGGTAGCTCTGCAACAAGCTTTATAATAGAATTAGCTGCAGTCCCATTTCGAGTTATCAAAAACCCATTCAATCGACACAAAGGGTTAAAATTGTGATATTAAACACGTAAGCCATAAACAATGAGGATAAGCAAATGAGGTGATTAATCATGTTTCTTTTAATGCCAACAAGAGGAAGCAAATCAACAATCCTTATTAGGTGAGCGGTTACGATTGTACAAAGATGGTGGGACAGTTAAACGAGTACAACAGTTTAAATATACCTCTTAGTAATAAGCCCTGGACAATTCAAGTATATGTTATATCGCCATCAAACATTATAAAAAATTATCAAAGTTCTGTACTGGCTGGTGACTACTTCACAATCTTGATCGTATCGCTTTAATATTAATGTATTCGCCTAAGTCATGAAGTGTGTGCCAGCTTTATATTATTTAGTAGACTCATCCTTGCTTTTTATAAATCTGGTGACATTAAATTATTATTATGTTTTTTTTTTTATTCTACCTTCTATAAAAATGAATTGATGATCCTTTGTGCGAGTAAATGTATCTTATGTTTTTACGCTTTCTCAAGGTGATTAATTTTTGCTTTTGATGTATGGGATTTTACTGTTGGTAGTTTTTTTTGTGACTTCAATGGAAAATGATAAATTCTTCCTGTTAATTAAATAGATATTGAAGTGGCACCTGATTTGTTAACAAGTAAGAGAATGACATATTGATGTGATTTGGACGTGACAATTTACCTACTTTATATTTGATAATACTTTTTAAGCGTATTGTCAAATTATGTTAAGTAATTTATCTGATCATCCGCAATAATAAAATAAGACATCTCTAAATAAATATGATGTTATACCACTTTAGCAGTAATAGGCTTCGAGTAATAGGTATTAGATATTTGAGAATAGTATTCGAGTCGAACCGGCTTATTCAGATCGATGGCTGAGATATAATTATTACATTTCTACCATCTAAATACTAAACAGTTAGTGAACCAGCTCCTTAACAGCACAGAAAACAGCAAACGTCAAACATTGAAGATTTATTTGCAAAAATATATTGTATAAGTTATTGCATTCGCACCAAATTTAACGTTACCAATCCGGTCTGAATTTCTAATTAATATAACAACATGCATCTTAAGTCAGATTGTTATTTACAATCGCGTTTATTTTTAGTCCTGTTTTAAATAAAGTTTGGGATAAGGACCTGCAAATAATTAACTTTTGAGACATAACATCATCGCTAAATTTAAATTGTTTACACAAAATAACGTGTTTCAATGTTGATATATTAAAGGGGTTTTTTATAGTTTTGCTCAGGCTTAGGAAAGCCTATGTTATGTTCAACAATACTGCTATGATAATCCAGAGAGGAGTAAGTCATAGGCATTTTTTGAAATTACTGGTTTAGAATGTACATAATCGAAAAGCAGAACTTATCGAATAAGAAAATACACTTGTAATTTACTTAGATAAAACCTCGATAGGAAGAAAGAATGTTTAAGGTACATACCAAATCTGTAATTAAATATGGGGAGGTTTTTCATTTACTTATAATCATATGTCGATGTCGCGCTGCTTGGCAAAAAAGAACTTTTACTCTTAAAAGCATAAACTTAATACTATTTTCGAGACACGAATCAATTTTATAACCCATTACAGCCTTTTCAATATACATAATTTAATTATTGGTACTTGCGAGACAAAGTAATATAAGAACCTACAGCAGTCTTTTAGATGCAAATCTTACTTTATTCTTATTAAATCTACATAATTTAAATATTAGCAAGCGAATTTATTAAATAATAAATTCAGTCTAGTAAAGCAGTGACAATGGAATTCACTTATAACACATAAAACGTGTAGTTATTTGATAACAATGTAGTAAGAGTTTCCACACGTGTACGGTGTACCAATAGCCAGATTTCGACGCTTAGAGAATTTTAATAGTTCGCTTCTAATATTTTGATGGCGTAATTGTTACGTATATGCTTGAAAATGGTTACAAAGTATAGTGTAGGTTCACTTATTTTACAGAATTGAGATTTTTTTTTTCAGAAATATCGGAAAAAAATCGTAAAAATTATTATTTGAGCGAATCGAACCCTACACTTTGTTATTATAATAAACATACACTCTGCCAATATGGGATATATTTTGGAATACAGAATTGCCTGCTCAGACTCTTATATGTTTATAGAGTTTATTATATGTTTATAGGGTTAGACGCCGCCTGTGAAACGAGAGGCCGCGGGTTCGATCCCCACACCGAGAGAAATGTTTGTGAGACCCACAAGTATTCATTCCGGGTCAGGGTGTTTGTGAGACCGAAAAGTCTCTCGTAGTTCCTGATATCCACGACACAAGACCCGATCTTAGTGCGGGGTCAGGACTATTTATGTGACTGTTGGGGGTTATTTATTATTTTATTATTATTTGCAATTGTTGGTTAGTACGTTGTCCATATAGAAAAGGAACTTGAAATCGATATATAGTGCTTTTTTTGCTGGCTACAAATTATATGGATTATTTTATCCCCGCAAATTCACAATACCTGGGGAGATGAACCGCTATTAAAGTACAAAGTTGCACAAAAATACTAGTTCTTGGTGTAATAAAATAAATAATAATGTTCATCTCCTTAATGTTATTTTCACGTTGGAAATTACTTATTATTCCGTCAATGTACTGACACAATCTGCGAATTCTATGGGCATGTAAATATCTTGATAATTCTTATTCTGTGACGATTTATTCGCATCAGGTACGTTTTTGTTATTTTTTAGTCGCGTGACGTCTAGACTGTATGCGATTGTTGAATTAGAATCAGGATTCAGGTGGAATATAATTTTAATACTATTAAGCTCGGCATAGGACATCACTATATCGTGATAAGGGTGACAACCCTTACGCTTTATGATTTTTAATACGCTTTTATTAGCTTCAGACGTATGTTAGTATGTAACGGAATCTTTGAACATGATTTTGACCCCCTTCAAAACGTCGGATTGACTCGAAATTTTGCATACTTATCCAGGACCGATGACAATACAATAATAAAAAAAAAATAGATATTTTGAAGAAAAAAAAATTGGATATTTTGCACGCCGCTAACTTCCTCTTAAAATACAGCCGTAGATGGATGTTTTGGTATTGAATAAAATCTTGAAAGAGTTGCCTGTCTGGTCGTCTGTCGTGGCTATCACCAAAAATATTTCCAATATACTTGAAAACTCTATGAGTAATAATGTGTGTATATTTAAGCAGTCTGAAATTTGACAAAAGCATTAAGGGTTACCGTCTTTGCAGATTCTCTTTGAGTTGCGTACCGTTGTTGATACTTACCAACAATGGTTGGAGTGGTTGGCATGGCGGAGGCAATAGCATAATTGTTCGTGTATATTTCTATGAGTGATATCACTCGAATCGACCCATTCTTGTTCAAGTTTAGGCTAGTCTGAGACTTCCCTACTGATAAAATATCATCTTTATTTACTATTTTCCAGCTAAATTCCAAAGGTTTTCGAACTCTGCTACCAGTGTAATACAATTTTAATCCGTATTCAACGACTAGTATTAGCAAATGAAAGATGCCGTAATGACTTCTGAGTTAATGTCAACCAGTTAAAGGATTCTTAGGCGGCTTAACGACTCCATTTTAACTAGAATATTCCATTAACTTATCTATCCCTCATGCCAGAACGAATGGAATGTATAGCGATAAGAAATATGAACGTCGGTATAAAAAAATCGCCGTCTGCACATCGCTCGCATATTAACTGCTTTAAGTCTTTCATAAGTATTGTACGGTGCAACCGTACAAATCGGCGCGGTCAGCATTTTACTCTATTAACATAAAATTATTAATTGCCGAATTAGTGCGTTAGCGTTCGCGTTCCGTTGAGCATCACGCCGCGCGTGCTCCTATCAAATCATACATCATTTTATCATTATCATCAGTAGTGCTTTAAGTTATCATCAATAAACTTTTTCTATATCAAGCAAGTGTTATCCTTTATGTCATAAAACAAACTATAAGGTGTGTGGTGCTGGACTTAGACCATACAAGTATAATAAAATGTATAATTAGAATGAAAATGTTCTTGACTTTTAAATATAGAAATTCTTATAGGATAGTTACATTATATCCAGTTGTAAAAAACTCGGAACAATATACTCATGGGTTATGATTTGATAGCATGAACAATTTTCATTATCATAGACATATAGTGGCATGAAAAAGGGCACGTAAATTTTGAAATATCAGGGCTCGAGTAGTACGTAAGTTAGACATCGCTTATAGTTTGTTGTGTGACATGATAACCCTCTAATTAGGTTTACAATGCATTTTTCTCTACAAAAACCCTGAGAATCTGGTCTACCTGATCAGGCAAACAAAGTTGATAGGTCATTGTTACCGAAAGGATTGAAGTCAGCCGTCGTAAACATGACATTCAGAAAGGGCATTCGACTTTACCATAAACAAGAAACAGAAAAAAGAGACTAGTAGAATCGATACGAATAAAATTTCGACACACTGACCCATAAAAGGGTTAATGGGCCGTATTCCCACGAATGTTAATTACGGGAGATAGGTCCGCTGTCCATTGTTGTGCCGTGGGAGGGTTATGTCCGAAAGCTATAAACCGCGTATAATCGATCGCTTTAGAATCGATTAGTCAAAATCTCTAATCGATATGTTGAATCAATTTCGGGGCGTGGCGCCTTGTTTGCATCAATGAAATAAAAATTTGTTTTGAGTTTTATCTTGATAAGGTCTGAAGAGATTATGGTTGAATTTTGAAATTTAATAAAGTATAATTGATGTAAAATACTATAGTCCGTGAGCCAGGTGCAAATTTGGTTAATTATTTCCTCTCAAGAGATAATTCGTGAGATGCATCAGAGTATAGTATTATAAAGCATCGTGAAAGTCAGCTGGTGCCCGGTTGGGGGGATGAGCAGGTGTAGCCTCCCACGCATGAAAAAAAAATTAATACATTCACTGATTTCCTCTCAGCTGAAATTTTGTCAAATTGTAGCTCATCTAATATCTCAACGAAAAAAAATAATCAGCTGGTTACAACGTGGTGTATTGTACGTCAGCTGGTGTCTCGAACATGAAAAAAATTATTTTATTTTCAGTGATTTCCTCTCAAACAAAAATTTACCTGATGATAGCTTATATGTAACTGTGGATAAATATATAGGTCAGCTGGCTGTATCTTGGTGGAAAAACCGTCAGCTGATACTTTGAAAGTTATTACATAGGTGTTAGGCACTAGCTAGACTAGCTTTTCCTCGACTTATTGCTAGCTGATTTTTTTTATTTATCGCATCAGTATATTAACAATCAACTCACAAATTTTCATCTGGGAGGAAATGACGTATCTTTAACCCCTGACAAGCACACATCTAAACCGTATACCTCTTTAGGCATTGATGTGAAAAGTACCCAACATATTTCATTTTCAAATATCTTGATCCCTAATAAAGTTAGAGAATTTTTTTTTTTAATTAAAGCTCAAAAAATTCTCTACAAAATAGATATAATATTAAATTAATTAGTGCCAATTAAAAGAGATAATAATACTATCGAAGTTTAAATATACACAAAGAATTCTAACGAAATAAAATTTTTAAATAAAAGAAAATATTTTTGAGAAGATAGAAGAGTTTGTTTGCCATATGTATGGATTTAATCGTCTAAAAAAGATCAATGAGGCAAGAGTAGCGTCGTTTGAAAAAACATATAAATTTTTGGATACTGAAACTTTCAAGTTACCAAAAAAAGGTAATGATGGCTCTTCTTTACCACCATGCAGATCAGAGCTATATCAGCAATTTTTAAGAGCATGTTACATTGCTCAAATTTGGTCACATGCACACCTGAAGGTTCCAACTTCTCATGATCCTGTAGATTATGGTTGGGCAGAAATCGACAACAAGTATGAATTCACCTGGTTTTCTGGAAGTCAGTTACCATCATCGATTAATGAAATCACTATTCAGCCTGAAAAAGGTAACATTTTTTTATAATTTTGATTATATTATGTTAAAATACGCATCCTAATCTTTTTTTAAATTTTTGTACAGACAGCTCTGACAGCGACTCTGACGATGAATCGGAAAGAGAGGAAAGTGACTCAAGCCAGAGCAAAAACGAAAATGAATAAATCACATTGTTATTTCTCATTGTCATTTTTCATCACGTTTATATAATAAATATTATTTATCGAGTAACTAGTTAATTTATACTAAGCTAATTGTTTACTTAATTATTTAAATATATCTAATATCATTTGATAACATACTTATTCGTTTCAAAAACATTGATACAGAATATTTATTTCAACTCAACTCTCATATTGAAGCAGCGCTATGTCGAATAATTAAAGATACGTCATTTCCTCCCAGATAAAAATTTGTGAGTTGATTGTTAATATACTGATGCGATAAATAAAAAAAATCAGCTAGCAATAAGTCGAGGAAAAGCTAGTCAGCTGATGCATTTAAATTGACAGTAGATGCTCCTGCCTAACTCCTATGTAATAACTTTCAAAGTATCAGCTGACGGTTTTTCCACCAAGATACAGCCAGCTGACCTATATATTTATCCACAGTTACATATAAGCTATCATCAGGTAAATTTTTGTTTGAGAGGAAATCACTGAAAATAAAATAATTTTTTTCATGTTCGAGACACCAGCTGACGTACAATACACCACGTTGTAACCAGCTGATTATTTTTTTTCGTTGAGATATTAGATGAGCTACAATTTGACAAAATTTCAGCTGAGAGGAAATCAGTGAATGTATTAATTTTTTTTTTCATGCGTGGGAGGCTACACCCGCTCATCCCCCCAACCGAGTGCCAGCTGACGTTCACAAGGCTTCATAATACTATACTCTGATGCATTTTACTAATTACCGCTTGAGAGGAAATTGGTCATGAAAATCTGTTGCTGGCTCCCGGACTACTATGAGAATAACGATAGCTTAAATGAGAGTGACGGTATGTATCGCCTAGATATTCCTATTCGCAAAGAACAAAATACACGATTTATATAGAGGTCAAAATGGCAACAAAATAGATGGCAATTCGCTAATAATATTATAACAGAAATAATACAAGGTAAGCCAGCATAAGCACCTTAATCCATCCTGCGACATAATTTCATATATCTTTATGACGCGCAAGATGTTTTGCGACATCGGGCGATAAATTATGTAATTTACTTCATTAGCGGCGTTCGTCCCTCTCTAATCCCTAGTGTGAGAAAGTGATGGATATATAGCTCTTGTTTGCTTTTGTTAAATCTATCGTAGCAAGGATTATGCTTTGTCAAGACGATGTACTCGGAGCCTATGTTGGTGAATGGTTGGCTCAAATGTTTGATTCATGTGCTTGGATATTGATTATAAGAATATCTTGATTTGGCTTTTTTATATTGCGGCCGTAGCTATACAAAACATAAAACAGTCGCTGGCTTCTAAAATGGACAGAGAAAAGCCTTTAAATTATAATTATATTTTTTTCGTACATCTCGTCATTGTCAATCGTATCTGTAATATGTTTATTTAATAATATATTTATTTCTAAATACTGAGATGGAAAGCTCGTAAATGGTTTCTGCTAGCAATAATTCAATACATTTATCTATTATATATGTTATACTTTTGTGTATACTTTACACTTTAAATATACCATTTTTTGCAATGAATGGAGAGACAAGCCTGCCCTTCGACTGATAGTAAGCGATACGACCGCTTGTTAACGGAAGAAAAATCAAACAACACCTTGAATTACAATGCAATTATTGTCATTCCACTGCGTTTGCCATCCTGAGACATAAGATGTTAAGTCTCAATTTAACTATTAGTTATTCTGGCAACAATGTCCTTGAATCTGAAATAAAATTACACTTCAAATCATAATAAAATATCCGACATATACATTACCATAAAACATGGGCTTTGTGCAACTATAATATAGATTTCATACAAAAAATTGAATACAAACCAAGCCTTAAATTCTAAGCGTTACGCTACATCTAGCTTTACAACACATTCAAAATCTGATTTGGTTAAAAACACAATGACATGCTTGCATGCCCGTCAATAAGTTAGTGATGGGCACACAACATCGATATATCGATGCACAATATTAATTTATGTGTTACTTTTAGTTTTGCAGTTATATTTTTATTATAGCTTCAGTGACTGACTTAACTTGTTTGTCATAATTAGGTTACTGGATGGTGAAAATGAGATGCTAACATTGCCTTTCCAAAAATATTTACATTCCGAAGGTTCTGTATGGTTCTGTATACCTATACCTATTGTCTATTCTCAATATCAAATGAGTTGCTTACAATTTCTCACAAATTATGGATGTTTATGGGCGGTGGTGATCAATTAATACTATTTCTGGTAAAACAAAAATTCTACCATTTAGTACAAAGGCTTACGCTTTAGAATGCGGAACTGGTTATTAAAAAATATATCTATCAACAGGACAACCAAATCAATCCGGTTTAATCGACACGGGTGCTTAGACGTATTTAGCATGTGAGAGTCAAAGGAAACAATTACGAGCGGGAATAACAAATAATTGGTGCCGTTGTTATGTAGTACCAAGCTGATTGGAGCGTTCGTTTTGTTTGCTCACCCGATGGTGTTTCTGCTTGTTGGATGTGGTTTACAAATTAAGGAATTTAAAAAAGGGTGTTTATACTTTATTTACATCTTCATTTATGGCCAAGCGGACATAAAATTAATTTGTTAATGTAATAAAATGCTTCTCAAATAAGTTACAACAAAGTTACAGAATAATATTATTTTGAGTACTTATAACATATTAACATCTCTAGAGGTCAAAATACTTTTATTTTGTTTCAATTTGTTTAATATATAGAAGACGTAATAATTATTAATTATTCAGCTAAGACACCACACATGGGAAACATTTTATAAAAGTGAAATAGCAAATGATATCGATTATTAAATCGATCATCGAATCCCATCCCTACCGCTTCGATTTTGACGTCGTGTCCAACGGCCGAATAAATCCACCATTGTGTTGTTAATTGCCGATCGATATGCTAACTGAACTATGACCGGCGTTGTGGGTTCGTTCGTTCCGCTCTTTTCGTTCGGTCCCATTTTTTTGGTGTCGCATTGTTGCGTCCCTATATTGTGGCATTCATTAGTCCCCTATTATTATTCTGATTCCGTTTGTCCCGGTCTTTGAGTACGGGATTGTGGTACGAAATTAGTGCCTTCAGTAAAAAAGAATGGAATTTTTGATAGATTTTATTAAAATTTCGCAGGACGGTGAAGGGACATGAGCTCAAAGTTTCAGATCGAAATGTCAAAGTTTAATCAGAGGCAGATCTCTTTCAAGAGTACGTTTAACCTCCCTTCCTTGAATTTAACATATAGCAGCATTAAGAAGTTAGTAATTCTATGAACAATTATCATTTTTATTTTCCTGGTAAATAATCTAAAAATATATACAAAACCTAGAGCCTAGCAATAGCAATTGTATAAGTAAGAGCTATTACTTTAATGATGAAGAAATTGTATGAAAATCGGCATATCTGAAAGACTACAATAAATAAAGAAAACTTGTTTATTAGTCACAACATACGACATACAAATATTGGTCGGGTACTACAAAATATCTTAAAGATAAAATAGGTAATAACTAAATAAATAATAAATGCAAAGATACGAGTCTAATTTCAAATTTAGGTTGGCTTGGTAGACAAGACCTGCTACACTTTTATAAAGAAGAAGTGGTTGCAAAGCATACTAATTGTCCTAAAGTGATTAGCAAGGCAAGGTGGTAATGCAACATACAAACATTTCACCGCATTGTCCTTCACAAAGTTAATCAATCGTTTATCCGTGCACTTGGTAATATGCAATGAAAACATTCAAATCGACAACTCACGAGTTAGTTTTCAAAGTAAAATATTTGCTTAAGAACTGCTAACTAAATATATATCCTTATAGCACCATTATTATCTTCATGTTGACAAGTTTGTATATTGGCCAAGTTTGTATACAACCCAGTGTTGTATATAGGCCAAGGATGTCCACAGCGACCTGCAAAAAGCGCCTTCTGCCAGAGACTTTTTGTAGCCTTTATTACGATATATGGCGCCTCTACAAGACTTTTTTTGCCATCATTTTGCCGCGCTTTTCAATTTATAACATAATTATATACCGAGAAATCGAATAAATTTTACTTGTAGTTGGTCCCTCATATGTGAGAGACCGCCTGGGTAGGTACCACCGGTATATCTATTTCTCCCGCCAAACATTGTCAATGCACTGTTGTGTTTCGGGCTGAAGGACATTGTAGCGAGATTAACTACTGGACATATTTTATGTCTTATGTCTCAGGACGGCAAGCGCAGTGGAATACCAAGCATTGTTATTCAAGGTATTATTTGGTTTTGCTACTGTTCATGAGCGGTCGTATCGCTTACCAATAGGTGAACGAAATACTCGTCTCGCTATTCATTCCAATAAAAAAAGGTCTCGCGACATCAGGGCATAGAAGGTTAATGGCACGATTATTGCCAAAAGAGCTAATTTCCAAAAAACCCGCATTTAGATCTGTTTCAAAAGCTCACTAACCATCAATAACACTTTCGTTGTTATTCAAATGGGCACCTAATCTAATTTCGGCGAGAAACACCCCATTCGCCTCGGAGATAAAAACTTCCCGCCTTATTTAGACGCGAGTGCCCAATGTCCATGTACTTACGGCCCATTTTTCTTTAACCCTGAGAGTTTTATCTGCGCCGAGATGGCGCGTTTTTATTTTATGTGCAAACCTATTTTTTTATTCTTTTTTTTTCTGCCATTCCGCTCAGACCATGGAGTGGAAAACTGCGGTTCGCTACGTTTGACTTTTAAATGGCGAAATATGTGTTGGATTGATTTTTTGCAATTTTTAAATGGGTGTTTGTAAACATTCGAGTCTCGATGAAAGAGGTCGTGAGAGCGACGCAGTATAAAATGTCTAATAGTGGATTTCTTGAGGCTAATGATGATAATAAAATAATTAAAGGCAGATTGTTAGATGTCAAATATATTTTTATAGTTTTCTCTTTAACGCGTTTGTTTATGGTTCTAAATTATTGATATTCATTTAAAATCCACTGTCGAATTGACTTGCTGAAGATACAATTCATCTATAATCATCATTATTATACCATTCTCCTTTCATCTTATCTTGTCTATATATACTAATAATAATATAATAGATCGGAAATTCATATTAGCTGAACATGTGATTACTATGACATGCGCATTTAAACATTCAGCTTTTATAAAATAACGAAAGTCTAGAGGCCACGGGATTTTACTCTAGAAGGAAGCTATTTAATAATAATAAATATATATTTATATAACACGTCTGAAATTATATCAACCAATAAGCTGCCACGCTTACTAGGTCACCAGACTTCAAGATTCTATATTGTCAGCTTTTTTTCTTTTGTCCAATGTCTTGGAAGTTTTTCAAAACATCAATCCGGTTGGGAATATTTATATATATCTGCTACACGCTACACTGACAATGAGCGGCGTCTTTTAACCGAAGACTAAAATTAAAACGAAATATTTCGACAGCATTGTTTAATAGCGGGTTGAATTTCTTTTTTTGTACTGTTGCTAGCCGTATTGTAAACTTATTTTTTTTATTTTTTTGCTGTGCACGGGAAGTTTATATGATCAAAAATTCAATTTAGATGACTTTATGCAGTAAAACACTTGCCTATTCCAGATCGACCGACTTCACATACCTTAAAACTTCTTTCATGGCGTGTTTCATTTACTAGATGTGTCTAGTAATAAGACGACTTTTTCTGTTGGCATGAACGCCATGAATGAACAAAGAAATGAGAAAAGAAAAAATGTATTGAAATGACAGAGGTCACGTAACTGCCAAAAGTCATTTGATCTTTCCGCAGGCGTTCACGGTAACAGAAAAGTGAAATTTGTCTAGGAGCCCAGGTGCAAGTATAAGAAAAGCTTCGATAATAATTAGGGCCTCAATTACGACATCGTTTTAATGTCGAACAGCCACAAGAATCTCTAATAAAAATAACAATTTCACGCCCGTAATGCTGGTAACACTCGCCAAATAAATTTCACACTGTGCTTTCTGTTTTCCGCTCAAGTGACGCGTCGTCTTTGATCTTTCCGAACGAGTCTTTTGAGGATGTTCATATAGGCTAATGAATTGTCTCATTCATGCAGTGAGGTTATACAGAGATTGGGCAACGAGCTATTAATGTATGGTGCTAACTGGTGGAATGAATGGGTCGTGTTTGAGTGAATGGCGTAATTTTTTGGTGTTTTTTAACATATAGAATGAAAAATATACGACAGAGTCATAACTCTGTCGTAAGCATACTTAAAGAGTGTTTAGTCGGTAAATATTTATAAGTAACGCTTATTTCTAGAATCACCTTCATGAAAATATTTCTGTATCTTCAGTAGAGTCAGAGGTACTCTGTCAAATAGATTCAATTCGCAATACAAAAAATTTCAGAGTGCGTTCGTTTTGAAATCTAGGAAGCCACGTCAACCAGCCTATTATTCATTTTTAGTATTTAGATTTTCAAATATAAAAACAATTTTCATATTAGAATTTAGGTCTCGAGCAATTTTGAGGTCGTACACTTGGAAGCTCGTTTTTCAACATGACATTACAAAGAAATTCTAAATTAACCTATAGCGAATATTTTGAAATGATCCCAATATTACTATCGGAATTATCAATCATCTACCCGCTTCGAAATATTGGTTGTGTTGGTTCAGTTTTCTGCTTCGTTGGAGTGTTCAAGAGCTCCAATCTCTTTGATCAATCCTAATTCACACTTCTGACTTGACCCGCTTTAAAATTTATCGAAATTCTCGGATTACTTCTCTATTTTATCATTTTCAATATAATTTTCGAGCCAGTAGCTTCCTAGTTACTGTTCTATAAATAAACTCGCTTATTTAACTTGATAAAATGTGCTTGAAGTTTCGAAGATTTTAAAGTTTCTGGTAGCTTAAATGCTGTAAGCGGGTCCTCAGTAGGAAAGTTAAACTAAAGGATGGTAATGTTTTGAAAGTAAAATGAAACATATAGATTAGCAGACATCTATTAGGCTGTAATGAGATTACCTGACTCTACTACTTATCAATTAATAATATGTGATTACTTGTTTATAAAAAGGCTTTCACCTACCTTTCTTGTTTCTTCAACTTTATTCCGTTTGTTTTCTAATTGGTATGCCCACGTATTATTCATCTACTTTTTCCGTCAACCAAAGGTGTACTAGCATCAATACTTCAAAGTGATATATAGGATATTATAGGAAGGCTTTCGAAGCAATCGATATGTTCATCTTAATATAAATGTCGTGCCATTATAGAGGCGTATATCTAGCAGAATAAGAGATTTTAATGATGACGATGCACCAAACCCAGTTAAAAGAATCTAATTTCCACTTCATTTATCTTCATTTGACAGCCTCTGTGGTGCAGTTAGTTAAAAGCCGGCTGTGAAACGAGAGGCCGCGGGTTCGATCCCCGCACCGAAACAAATACTAGTGTGAACCACTACTACTGTCAGTGCGTGAGACAGAAACTCTCTCGTAGTTCCTGATACCCATGACATAAGACTTGATCTTAGTGCGGGAACAGGGCTATATAAATGATTGTTGGGTGTATTATTAAAACAGTATAGTAGTATTTTCACTGCTGCTTGGCGGAAGAAATAGACATTGCGGTGTTACCAGACGGCCTCTCACATGAGAGACGTACCACCTTTGAAATCTCCTAATATCTTTAAGAGAACTCAACCCACCTTATCTAATATGTAATATCTCTTGTCCACAGGTACAGTGCAGTGCTAACCTAATGTTCGCCTCTCATCGGCGATAACAGTGCGTGTGTGTGAATGTGGCAAATCAGCTGATCGCGCTGGCGTGGTACGGGGCGGGCGGGGGCGCGATGCAGGCGGGCGGGGGTTGGTTTGTGCCCTGGACGATGGGGGTGCAGAAGTTCGCGGTGGCGTTACCGATGGGAGGGGTGGTACCACTTGTACCGCCGCTGTTGGCTGCGCTGCCCCCAGCGCCACCTCCGTTGAGGCTGATTGCGCCTCCGCAGATGCATCAGGCGCCTGGAAGGAAGGTAGGGTGTGGATTGTAGCCAATAGTATGATAGATAGTTGATTTATTTAGAAATAACATTGATATATTTAATTCTGATTTAATTATCAATAATTTGTCATGCAAGAAAATAAGCATTTATAGATCTTCTGGCGCCAGAATGTAAATTTGACAAAAAAATAGGAATAGTTTATTTCTCTTTACGTTTTAGTACAGTGAGCATGTTAGTATTATTTGGTTTAAAGTATTCGTGCTTATTGTTTATATTATTAAAAGATAACTCCAACATTGAGAAATATAATTTTTTAAAATGTTTATTTGTCGTTCCGAATTTCGCCACTGTCCATTAGATCTTTGATTATTTTTTTTTTATTATTATTTTTTATTATTTTTTTGATTATCTTTATTATGCGGATATGAATTAACTACCGTTTAGATGTGAGAGAGATAGCAATTACTTTCCAGACTCCACCCGTTCTTCATATGAAATATGTTAAAAAATATTTATTATTCTGTCATTTTTTAAAGTAAATAAATAATAAATAAATAATACACAACAGTCACATACATAAATAATTTTATAGTAATTTTAATGTTGTTTCTAAATATTTTAAATCAACAATTTTAACCACAAAGACCAAGTCTCTGGCTGGATGAAGAAAAATATTGATAATCACAAAAGGAGACATTGTTTATTTTTAAAAGTACCTTTGACAAGCGACACCACAGAGACCTAAAAAATAAAGACGTTATTATTGAAAGGTCTTTCATATTGGAATAAAGGACCTTTTTTTTAAAAGAAAGTCATTTCAAATATCGTTGAGTGAAATAGGGTTAGATGGATCTAAGTATTCTCATGTCTCTATGTTAAAAGTAATATAGTTTCACACGCCGCCCACACAGCCACCACTGCAACTTTTATACCTACACTACTAACAGATTTATATTAATCAAATAATATTACGGAAACCATATCCCAATGTCGATCTTTTAGCAACTATTACCAACCTACCACCAACGAATTTCTCAAACAAACGACCAACATTACCCCACCGCGCAGTCTTCATCCATCTCGGCCAGTACATTTGCACGCCGACAATAAATCACTGAAATCTCGCGATTGCCTTTTCTTATTAGGTTGGCCGTATAGCCCCAAATCACCCAACATTTTCTCATAGGCCAACGGCTTGAAAAGACTTGTACCGTAGTATTTTATGCTTTGTGCTCACACAAAACAATTTTGACCATTGTCTGGGGGCATAAAAATGGAGTAATAGAAAAGGACTGACGAGGGTCGGCTATCTATTTCTGAAGGTAATTCGGCTTGTAGGCTTGCACTGTTCGCGGCTTTCATTTGGGCCGGCGAGACCCGATGTCGTTTGGGGTATTGAATTTCATAACAAGGTCGAAATTTGTTATTTGTGAGTGTGCGCGGAATTAGGGCTTGTTGTGTAGGCATTATTTTGAATGTGGGGTAAATAAGCTGTCGACCCTTATGTTTGTAAGTGGGTTTCGGTCCGGCCACCTGCACCTTTGGGAATATTGTCAATTTGTAAGTAGAGACACAATTTGACGTCTTCTTGCCTTTAGGCATTCCCGTTGCTCGTTTTTAGTTTATATAATTATTTTGTCAGTTATTCATCGATTGTATTTTTCTTTATTATATTATATACAAGCTCTTTTGTTTAATTTAAATGTTTTTATAACAAAATAATTAACATTCCAATATTACCACATTATATCTTGACCAATGTTTACTTCTTTCTTTTTATTATATAACCATACACTTAACTAAAGAATTCGCTATTTTTACAATACACACGCATTATGCAGACTAATGCGTCCCTATGGATATTAATGGCGCCGCCGTCTCTCCCGCGTCGCCCCACTTCTTCTAGCCAGGCTTGCTATTATTAACTTACTATCTAAAGGACTAGTTAAACTTGTACGGGCTTTCGTGTGGCTTCTGATAGGGGCGACGGCGTGGGAATGAACACGTGGTGTTTGTGTTAGGGGAGAATGGGGTTTGTCGGTACTATATCAGCCTATACTCGCCCATTCCTGAGCAAGAGACTGTTCCACGGCTGAAAGTTTGATTGAGTTTGGGGTATATTTGTAATGGTGAAAATATTTTTGAAGCCTTCTGAGGTAATATTAGAACACAGTGTGTAGAGTTTTTATATATTTGTTAATATGCCCAACAGTCACATACATAGTCTTCAGCCCACACTAATATCGAGTCGTGTGTCATGGGTATTAGTAACTGCGAGAGACTTTTTGATGTCACAAATACCCAGACCCGAAACAAATACCTGTGGTATTCACAAAATTTGTTTCGGTGCAGGGTCGAACCTCCGGCCTCTCGATTCAAAACCGGCGTCTAGCCAACTGCGTCACTATGAAAACAATGCATGATAAAAATATTTAGTTAGCGTAATGACTTGAAGTGGACCGTAGCTGAAATATTTATATTTGATAAAACATTCATTCATTACTAATCAAATACAATATTCTGATTAAATATGTATTGTACTGCGTATTTCAACGATAACATGATAATATTTTAATCTGTTTTATTTATTTATAATACAGAACAATATAAAACTTGATTAGATTTGTAATATTTATCAGATATGTATACTCACTAAGTTACAGCTTACAACTCCATGGCAAATAAAATCATTGCCATATTTCCCCCTTCCAACATTTAAAAACTTGTTTGACAATAAGTAGTTCTTCCCCTACCCTTTAAGTTAGTTATGCGTGCATATTTCCCGCTCGTCATCGCGTTTTTTAACATATCTTTCTTAATAATATTTATAAGTACTTCCTTAAAATTAATTCGCATTAGAACCATTACATGCTCTTTTGTTGTGTAATTTTCTTAAAAATAAAAAAGTAATGCTGCTACGACAGCAATTGAGGTATAGTGCTTGAGTGTTTCGTTTCTGGTGACGTTAACAAACATATAGTTGACCATTTATATTGCAAGTTTTTGTGTGTAATTTTAATAAAAAATCAATAAATAGTGATAAAGTTTTTTAATTGTTGACAACTTTTTAATACTGAAAGTTTTCGGTAGTGTGTAATGTTTTAATATTTTTTTATCGAAACCGCTACGGCCTTTCACTCGGCCCGCGGCCTTCATAATTGGTTCTAGCGTAGAGCAATGCGAGGCGTTTAATAATCCTCGGGACATGTCATCGGCTTAATTTGTGTCCACCTCGTCCACGGCTAAATTCTTCCATTGTGACTGACATTCCCGACTGTGGACACCGCCATGGTATGTCTAGCTTTTATTGTGTTGCTATGTGTAGAGAGAGAGAGAGGTCTTGTGGAAAATTTTGCGAGCATGTGGTGTATTAGATTACATGTGATGAACATATTATAATATGTTTGTACATATTTGGCATATGTGGCGCAGCGAGTAAATAAATAAATTACACCCAATTGTCACATACATAGTCCTAACCCCACACTAAGATCAAGTCTTGTACCGTTGGTATCAGGAACTACGAGAGACTTTACGGTCTCACAAACAAAGAAGATAGTTATGAAATAGGCGGGGTTGTTTTGAATATAAGAAACCTATCTTCTATTGTCATGTAGTGAAATTTGGAAAGACACATAAAATTAAAAATTATATATCTATTTAACGCATTGTTTGAGATATGTTTTTGAGTCAGCCTTGCTCCCTTTCACATCCTGGGACGGGACTTTACTTGTTCCTACCAACACCTCTACCTACCCCTTCTGGGAAAAAGGCGTTAGTTTACATATGTATGTATGTTTTCATAAAATAAACAGCAAGCCCTTATACCCGTTATCTAATAATATTTAGATGTCCTATATAATAAAATGTTAAGAGAGAAAAATAAATCCTAATTTTTAGGCCACCGCATGACAACAGCGTTTTCAATACCAGAAAATCATAGTCGAACTATAACATTGATGCTAGTGCTGTCAGTTGAAAACCTCAACAGCTTTTTTAGCATTCGGCATTATTCATACAGTTTTAGAACGCATTTTAGTTATTGAATATGTTTTTTCTTCGTTCAAACTAAATTCAAAAGTTGTTTGAAAGGGACAAATAGGTTTTAAGTCTGTCTATGAATAAGGCTTCTAATATCTAACGCTAAACATTTTTAAATTGTAATTTTCGCTGCATTTATTTTATTGTTACAGAACACAGGGTTTTTATATAAAAAGGATAAGCTTAAAAGTACATGTTCCATAAATGTACTTTTCTTATTTTTTTAAAGTCTGCTCTATGTTACAATGTAGACTATTGGCGAACTATTAAACGTAAATTACTTTATAATAATATAAACTTATATAATTACAGTCAGCCGAACTGAATTCACGGCGAAGTGCGAAACGCTAACGCAGTAATACGCACATGTCAAATAGTAGGAATACAAAATTACCCGTAATTAATTAGCCAATGATCAGTATTATGAGCTGGTTGAGCAGGGGCTGGCAGGTATAGAATGTAACGGAACCGGATTCAGGATTGGCCAGTGGGGTCGGAAAGCCCCCCACCTTGTTTTAAAGTGATAAGAATTTACTAGGTATTTATTTTGGAACTATAGTTAGTTCTTTTTGGTTTGTTAGTGATAAGTAATTTTGATGATGGTCAGTTTTTCTGAGTCCATGTAATGTAGAGCAAACATGGGCATCCTCCCTTTACCTGAGGTTGCTTTTAAAAGCAAATAATGTAATTCATTGTTAACAAGGTAATATTATTTTTATTTTTAAGGCAACGAAGGTGAATTTATTGAGGTTTTTTTTTATCTGTTGCTGGTATTGAAAAATGCCCAGTCTCAATTTGATAAAGGATTAATATAAATATATACTACGGAGACAAGAAGACTGACTCAGATCACAATGTCTCACACCTCTCAGAACAAATAAAACCATATAATAGTAACTTTAAAGCCTAATTAACGCACCTACAAGGTAAACTCACGGTCAACCAACAAGAATCTAATAAAACCGGACACCAATCCGTGGCCCAGTGCCCCCATAAATCCGCAACTGGATACGTCCTGCGCCCAAAGCGGCAATTTGCCTTCGTGTTAGCTAATGACCACGAGTCCCATGTTTGCAATTACCCCTTGATTTATAGTTAAAACACCCGCCATTATGTTATGTTATTGTAACATGTTAATTCTACCTCTAAACCGAAGACTTGTGTATTATCTTCTGGATTAATTTAAAGGCACTTAAATGTCTTATTTGGAATGATTGGTTTGTAATTTATCCATGCGAAATTGTAAATACTATTTTTATGGGAATTCGAGAGACCTATAAATAATTATTGGATACATTTTGTCTGTTATGTTCCTAACATGAACTTTCATTAATGATAATGGTCGTTTTCCATTGAACGAGCGCTCACTCGTTTATTGAGACTACTTCATAAAGATAAAATATAATTATTTATTTATTCATCATTCTCAGTTACAACAAATGTGATATTCGAGCCACTAACGATTCGCATGATCCGGGATTCGAACCTGAGACCTCAGCTTTTTTATCATACAGTAGTACAACTACGCCACCAAGGCATATTATCGCACCTTTAAAGTAAAACCGTTACTAAACGAAAAATAGTATGAATTGAGTTATCAATGCAATCCATTTATAATATACATAAACTGCGACATAAACGTGTCAAAAAGTAAACAGAGGTCTATAATAGGACCTCATCAATATAAAGAACCCCGCACTCAGATTATATTGACAAAAAACGGTGACTTTTTTCTAATAATATTGGCTCTCCTGTAAAATTGTATAATTTCGTTTAGTAACGGTTTTACTTTAAAGGTGCGTTATGTATATTAGCATACACAGAAAAAAATATTGCAGCGATAAATTTTATGTGTTTATAGCAATGAACTGACCTAAAGGTGACTTATATAAATTATATACGTGGCGCAGTCCGGCGTCTTTGTGACAGATTTAAAATATTAGGTTATTCAAATTTTATTTTATTGATTTCATGATAATAATAATTTATTTATTGTTTTCTTAATTTATCATTATTCTGACTACTTATTCCAGCTCTTTTTCTAATTGCAACTTTATATCAAACTTTAATCCCTAATTCGTGCCTTAGTTTTGTAAAGTTATTTCCTTCATATTATGCTGAACTATAAATAACCCAAACGCCATGTGTAAATTTTCTTTTCTTTTCTGATATTAATTAATAAGTCAGTAAGTAATGTTTTGCCTCTACACATCAATTTAATGTCCCTCACAACAATAATTACGTCAAACTGTTTGACACCACTCAATGTCAGACCCCTATCCCGCCTTATGATCGATATAAAAAAATCGATTATCCATTTCGTAATACAATCGATTAATCGGTCATTTTATCGCTGCACGCATCAAGTAGCCAATAAAACTAAAACCATTTAATATCCTATCAGCATGAGCAATAAAGTTTCAAACCGTCCAAACCCACCCACATATGAACTAAAAGGATTATTTTAACCCTACTGATTAAGCACCTGTTAAAGGCAATCACAATGTAATTATTTTCTTGGTGTAATCTAGAGAAAACGCTATCAACCGTCCAATGCGCGGTGGGACGTAAGGACCCCGAGCGTCTAAAAATAACTGGCTCCCCATTAATCGGAATAAGATCGAGTGAACGCGATCACGCGTTAATTTCTCTCATACCTGTCGGTGGTTTGTTGTGTGATGCAAAGATGTCCAGTTTGTTGTGTTTTTAGTTCTTAATGTTGCTAAATTGCTTAAGTTTTATGTGTCACTTATATCGCTTTGTATATTTGTCACTTTGATGTTAGATAGGGCTTAGTTTATGCCCATTGCATATAGGTCCTTCGTGACATTTCAATTCCCAATTTTAGACCTGGTCATCCAAATCTAAAACGTGGCACCGAAAAATACCCCATAGATTTTATACCTCTTATGTAAAGGTTTCTCACGCTGCATCAAGTAATTATTAGTTACCATCTATTATATCTAACAAAAATACTAATAGAAAGAGAATTTCAGGTTCTTCAAAATATTTGACACCAACCTGTTCGTTGCTCAACCCTTCTTTCTATAAATGTCTATCTAATGACACGTAACGTCTGTAACCAACTCCGTATATATTATATAATGCCACTGACTATCAAACAAGCGCCCGTTAATGACGTAGACGCCTTTGGAAATACCAAGCGAGTAATAAAAGCCAGCGACCTGCTTTAGAATATATTGAATTTTCCACCAACAATGTCACCTTGCATAGTACTTTGAACTCTTATGTCGATCGGCTAATAATATGAAGATAAAAAAGAAATACTTGTTTTCCACAGAAATAAATTTATTAACATAAAAATGTAATAAATCTGACCATCTGATGACATTTACTGAATTTTGGAGCAAATTAATAATCATAATAATAATAATGGCAAAAGGTATTGTCATTATATTGTCGCGTTTATACAAACTCGATAAAAAAAATAAGCGTCGTGTGTTCTGTCTTTATCAGAAAATACGCACCAGATTTTGGTCTCACCAAACCCAGTCCCGAAACAAAATACTTGTTGTTCGCACAAACATTTGTCTCTACGGCAAGGGGTCTGCTAGGTCGCGCAGCAGGCTTCTCGCCTACTGCACCACGGAGGCCGTCAATTATATTAATAATAATGAGCCAACCGTCTCCTACTATGGGTTTACACGTAAATTATATCGTTGGGGTCGTTTAGACCCAGTTAATCCAGCTGTCTACTTCTGGTTACTGGGTAATCTAGTGACCGGCATAGGCTTAAAATTGTTACTAATCAGTAATCTTTTTGTTGTGGATCGTAAACTCATGTTTATAAGCATTTAATATGACTAAAATATATAATGCCGATATCTTATCATAATTATATGAAGATTCCCTTGACGAACAAAGGCACTACCTTTGTACCGTATCGGAATACAGCGATAAAAGTTCAGAGAAAATTTAATGAGAGTGTAGACCACCTACGGTTATTATCATTTGCCTATACGTGATTTTAAGCACACGTTCTTAAACTGTTACCTGACATCATAAAATACGTGTACAATAAAGAATTGAATAAATTATTATTCGTCCTTTTTTTTCGACACAGTTACCTAATCCAAAGAGTAGACTTTCTGTGGCTAAATAATTTGTGGTTTTAGATAGTTAACTGATTAAAAATACATACATTAATTCTTACGTTAATTTCAAGACAACTTAGAACATTTTACTGCAAAGTTGAATTAAATATACAAATGTCGGACACATTGGGGTTACGTATTCAGAGCTCCAATGGCACACATTAATAGACCACGCCGAAGATGGATGGCGCACGTCCTAAGCTGACACAACCCTCCACAGATAAAGCCTAAGAATACGCCACAGGCACATATTATCTATCAGCTTGTGTTTATTTTTAAAAAGTCACAATCCTAAGTGTGCTGACCGTTTAATCTGTCTGGACGTATCAAAAAAACATAATACGCACACACGAAGTTCTCACAGTGGCTGCTGTCGCATTTTTTCATACTTTTTCTGCTAAACAAGATAATGTTAGCGCAATTAAAATTTCAACCCTATCTCGATGGGGTAGAGTTGGTATTTGAGCGCGTCTGCATGCTCTATTTGGACATTTTTTCCAACTTGACTCGATTCGCTATGCATGCTTATTATTGCAAGTACTTGTGCCGATATGTTTTTGTCTGGAGGTTGCCGGGCGGATTACTAGCTGCTTCATTGATTTTCTGTGATACTTTTTGACACGGCTCGCGTAATATTAACGATACGATATGTGGTGTTCAAAACTCATTTTCGCTTCGAAAAGCTCTTCGTATAACTTGTTCGGTTCGAAAGTTTTAATAAATAAATAAATAATAAATAATAACACCCAACAGTCACATACATAGTCCTGACCCCACACTAAGATCGAGTCTTGTGTCGTGGGTATCAGGAACTACGAGAGACTTTTCGGTCTCACAAACACCCAGACCCGAAAGAAATATTTGTGGGCCGCACAAACATTTCTCTCGGTGCGGGGATCGAACCCGCGGCCTCTCGTTTCGCAGGCGGCGTCTAACCAACTGCGCCACGGAGGCTGTCGAATTTAATGTTTAATGACCGAGGTGGGGTGTTTTGTACCCTGACGGCGGACGAAGGTTGGTCTCTCATACTATTGAGTGAATATTCTGTATTAAGAGCTAAGATTGGTATAAAAGTAAGAGTGATCATGACCAACTAAGTGCAATGAAGGGAGTATATTTAAATTAAATTGGAGTGTTTTGTTGTTCAAAAAATATTATATACCTGCTGTTTAAACGCTTACATAACTAGATAGACAGCTAAAATTTACAGAGCCAAAATAGACATTTTAAACAAATATGTTAGTTCTAATAAGACTATTAGAACCATTTTCAAAAGTTAATCACTATATCGCTACACTTTATAACCTAGTCCCATTTACAAAGCTAATGGCATTATTTCTCTTACTCAGTGGCTCAATAGTTTTTTGCTCAGAAATAAAACTGTAACATCAATGTGAGTGTGTATTTAATTGCTTCAAACGACACAGGTTTCTATAAAATACCAGATTTTATCTCTTCATCTGGGTTTTACGATCTTTGGCGAGTGAAGGAAACTGCTTTTTTCTTCTGATGTGGTTTAACGTTATTACATTGTTTTAATGTGGATGGTTTAAGAATAACAGATGACGCAATGGAAATATATATCACCGAATAGTTTTTACATTAAATTCTCATCTAGTGAATGGTAACAACCAATCATCATTCATCATTAAGCTTCATTCATCAATTAATCAGCTAAAGGAAGTCAACTGCTGAAAATAGACCTCACCCAATGATATCCACATTGACATGTTGGAGGCAGCCTGCACCCAGCGACGTCTCGTCACAGTTACCTGGTCGTCTAATCACCTTGTGGGAGGACATCCTATGCTGCCCTATCCGCTAAAGCTTCACCATCTTATTGTTCGGCTTCTCAGATCAAGTATGCAACAAGAGTTTTTTATTTCTCTACTTCACCAAAAAAAGTATTCTATGGCTCGACAGCCATCGGCCAGTACAACGAAGTTGGTCCTAAAGTAAACTTCCCAAATAATCTGATTAACAGCCCACATTGCTGTGTACCAGTTTCAACACAAGTCGATAAGTATACGCTTGTGACGATAAAAATAAAAATCATTACAACTTAGATGTCATTATAAGCAGAAAACGTACGTCTGGTTAACATTCGGAACGCATCCAATAGAGCGCAATAAATGTTTGATAGTGTCCCGCATGGGTGAAGATACGATATCTGTTGCTGAGTATTTAAACCAGAGACTCAGTTATAATGCAAGTTTAAAGAAAAATGAAAAATAATAATAGATGCAAGCAAATTCTGCCTATGTAAGGTTTTCATTTCGTCTGTTTATTGAATCGTTTGCTATTGTAGCTGATTTTAATTTTTTTATGGAATACGTTGTAGGGACTATAGCTCAACTACGAAAATTATGTAATACATTAAGAAGGAAGAATTAATCAAACAGAGAATATCTCATTTGAATCCTTACTCATTATCTGAAGGTACGCAATTATGTAAATAATATAAGAAATAAAGTTTTGTAAAATAACTACGACAAACAATTATATAATGTTGTTAGTTTATCATATTTAAAAATAAAGAATATACAAAATTGTGTCACCCAGTACACAGTAATGACGTAACAAACATAATAAAATACAGTCCAATTTAGAACGTCGTCCTTTTTTTGAAGTCAGCTAAAAAATGACATCCAAGAGTAGCGTAGCATCCTTGGTAGTATCGATAGTAAACAACACCCAGCCAGCTCGCGTCGCGTACTATTGCGTGGGAATAATATATCGAAACAGGTTTGTATCGATAATCGTTAATCGCTCGTATCGATTGATACAACGTTCAATTTGCATGGGACCGGGCATTATACGCTTTTCGTGGTTACTTTCAGTACGATTGTGTGTTTTGTTATTGGTATTTAAACGCTACATTGTGTTGTGGGTCTAGACAGAGCATTAGTTATGGTCACGCATTTGACAGACGTGGTTTGTGTTTAACAAATGTTTAATGGTGCTTTCAGAGTATAGTCCAAACATTTAATTAACAATCAGTGATAGGTCATGGAACATGTGAATCTGTTTTATATTAATCAAAGATTTATATATGAAATGAAATGAAAATAATTTACAGAATCTTTAAAATGTTATACATTATTTATATTCAGTCACTTTAATTTTCTATACCACGCGGTTCACAAGACTGTTTTCGCCAGAGAAGAATGGACAAGAAACTCTAGCGTTGCTCTTTTCAAGTTTACAATACAGTGGTGACACAGGAGTCGCAGCTTAGTTGAATTCAGAGCAGTAAAAAAATAATTTATAATAATAATATTGGCTAAGTTATTTTGTAGAGCAAAGTAAAGTGAAGTCGCCCAGAACGCGGTATACACTGTTTATATATTAATTTGTGTTTATATTTTAAAATACTATTTGAGTTTTCCATCACTTTAAATATTAAAAGGTTTACTAAAGCAAAGTTCTTCCAGGATAATTAAAAAATACATAGAACGAAACACGATGACGCCCGCAAATGCGCAAGTAATGATGAGTCACACTCAATCGATACGATTTAAGCGACAGATTGCTAGTGAAACTAAAGCTCATTTAACATTATTTTTTTCTTACAATAACTTTACGCAATATTTTCCGAGTATTGGTTTATTACTAACTACTAGTTTAGTATACATTTTAATCTATATTATAAAATGGATGCAGTGTTTTTAAATAAAAATTCTTTCTTTGTCTTTTCATAATTCTATTTGGTCATATACTGGTGGTAGGTCTCTCATATGTGAGAGGCCATCTGGGTAGGTACCACCGCAATGTCTATTTCTCCCGTGAAACAACACTGCTTAAATGCACTGTTGTGTTTCGGATTGAAGGACATTGTAGCCAGAGCAACTACTGGACATATTGAGACTTAACATCTTATGTCTCAGGATGGCGCGCGCAGTGGAATGTTGCTGCTGTTCATGAGCGTTCGTATCGCTTACCATCAGGCGAATGGCTTGCTCGTCTCGTCATTCAATGCAATAAAAAAAAAAACTACGAACGAAATAAAATGACATCAACAGTGCATTTTGAGTATCATTACATACTGCTTTTCATTTATCATATAGGGTACACTTACATAATTTGTCAAATATCAAATATATTCATAAAATTATATTTGGCATATATAAGGAACTCAGTAATTGTGATCCCATACATTTATAAATCATTAACAAATAACACACGTAAGCAATCCTCTACTAAAGAGAAAATGTGCTTTTTACAACTCGCAGCTCAATGTCGACCAACGTCTTTATAAAGTAGCTTGTTTGTCCGAGAGTAATGTGCGAATAACGGCGTAATCACAAAGTTCCTTTGGCGAGTTTTTCAATCGACAGTTATCCGGCTCGAAGGACCAAAAATTGATCCTTATTTTTTGGTGATTATTTTTTTTTCCATATTGAATTCCTCTCCTCCTCGCATCGGTTTTTTTATTGCTGAGGGTTGTGATCCCCTGAATATGGAGCAATCTATGTTCTGACTGTGCTACGCCACCTTTTCCTATGCTTGTCATAGTAGAACGCAGCGTGAAGTTTGATGTTAAAGGTCGAGCTGATCTGATGGGACATCGGCCTCCCGGACTTTTGCCCTCGACTTTGTCTTTGAATCAGTGAGATTTAAAAGATAGTAATTTGGATGGCAATTGCCAGAGCTCACCGAAGATTGAGTCAAGTGAAGCAATGAGGGAGAGGCCTTTGCCAAGCATTAGTACGCAATATAGGCTACAGAAATATTTGACGGCATCATTTAAGATATAGTCATTAAATAAATTAGAACATACTAGTTTAATAGAATAATTATATTGACACTCATTATGTAACATGAAATAATAATACCTTGAATGTGATCCTGTCTCCTTCTTGTTCATATTTTGGAACTACAGCACCCTATTGTCACTATTAGAACCTCCGCTATTCCTGTGAAGACACGCGTGAATTCTGATCCTGTTAATTATCTTAACTGAACAACTGTTTGCAAAACCCTGAAACCGCTATAAAGTTTCTTCGGACAAATAAAACTGAAGTGTTTGACCGAACGTAATTAATACATACATTTATCTGCGCGTCGAAAGCTATTAATAATATAAGCGATACCGGCTTTACGCGTCCAAGTATTATTATTTATAGTCGACGCCCGCGATAGTGATGTGCGGAAGTTACGCGAATACGAAAATGTGTTTGTAATTAATTAACAGAAATGCGGATTTATTAACTCGTATTGAAAGGTATGGATTGATTCGTTAAATAAATGATGATTATTGTTTATTTTTGTATATCGGCGTAAAAGCAATCTGTCTGCTTGATTTTAAATGATTACCTTTCATGAGTGCTCACAGACAACAAAAGATTTAAGCGATAGATTATATCGCTGACTTTTAAAATACAAATGCAAAAGTAGAGAATCCATTTACTCTCATAAAATTTGAACTATGATTGTTCTGACCAATGGATGTTGTAGTAAAAACAGGCTTTTCGGATCGTATATTAATTAATTATCAAACATCTTTATTTCACCGAGGCAGTCATTATCTGATTCCCCGCCCCTGAAAATGTAAGTTCCTGCAATATCTTGTACTCATTTTTTTAAAGTTTAAAGTAAGGTACAAGCTACACAGTATAATTATTTGTAAAAAGTTGTCAAGCTGAAGTACTACTGGCTGGTAAAATGGTTATCGCCGCTTATGGACGTTGCCAATACAAGATGTGCCCTGGTATGTAATGTGCAATAATGTTTAGTAGGCGACATTAAAATAACTGCAGAAATTGCATATTTGAAGATTTAATAAACATAGTTTTAACTTATTTTGTTATTTGTAATGTTTTTTTTTTAATGTTTACGAAGATAGAATATTTTTCAATGTATACAACTTTTTTCTATCGCTCTGTTTGTAAGTGATATAAATGCCAAGGAATCTTCCAGCAAATTGTTTTTTCTCCGTTAATTATTTTCGTTCCTTCTTTCTTTTAATTTCCTATTTAGTGACATCATTAAATGTAACATAGTATGAGGTCTGCACTATGAGTATTAAATATTATTTGTCATTGAGAAAAAGAAGCTCGAATTTGCGCGAAAATTCGCAAGTGCGTAAGTCACGTCACTAGTCCGTCCAGTAAATCAATGAATGGAGAATGTGTTTGAGTTTACGATATTGTACCGATTTTAAATATTTCAACGTTGTTCAGGGCGGTTTTTAACATGAGTGCATTTGGTACCTTCACGATTCAGCTAGCATGTGATTATTAATAAAATGAAAGAGAGCTATATAAAAAAAAACAACTTTTATATAAAATTAAAGTAATTGAATAAAGGTCGTAATGTAAATAATTTTTATTGCGGTAATAACCTAAAATGTCCTGGAATTCTCAATTACAGTCCGTAAGTCGCAAGATTTTTGCTGCTGCGGGCTCTTTGCGACGACTCCGGAACTTCTTGCCGTTTACCACTAAAATTGCGCTTGCACAGTCTCTTCTTCTACCAATTCTTGACTATGCCGATACCAGCTATCTTGACCTCAGAGAAGACCAACTAGACAAACTTGAGCGGCTTCAAAACTTCTGTATAAGATTTATATTTGGACTTCGTAAATATGATCACGTTTCAATATTTCGCGCTAAGCTCAAGTGGTTACCAATTCGCTTTCGTCGGAATGCTCACATACTTTCTTTACTTTATAATGTATTATTCAGCCCTTATTCTCCATTGTATCTTAAAGAGAGGTTCCAATTCCTCAGTGAAAGACATACGAGATCCCTGAAGTCATCAGAAAATCTGAAGTTGCATATACCAATCCATACTACAGCATATTTTGACAAATCTTTCACTGTTCAAGCAGCTCGTTTATGGAATGCATTACCTTTACATATTAGACTTGCTAAATCTCATATAATTTTTAAATCACTAGTCAAAGATCACTACTTATCCCTTCTTCATTAAGAATTGTTTTTATTTTATTTTCTTTACTTATATTTTATTTATGTAATATTGTATATTAGCCTATGTGTAATTTTATAGTATTTATTTTATGTTTGTAATTATATATGTATGTGTATATTTTACGTATGTATATGTATATATATATTATATATATATATATATATATATATATATTATTTATTAGTCGGTTTCTTTTGTTAATGTACTCTTGTTGCACGTCAAGCCCTATTTATTACTCCAACAATTCCTGTTCATCCAAAGGTTGCCAGGAAGAAATCGCTCAATGCGATATGGTCACCCATTGTACTATTGTATTTTTGCCTGTTATATTTATTGATTATGTAACTTAAGATGTACAATAAAGAGTATAATAATAATAATATAATAACCTCTTGAAATATGATAAGAAAAATTTGGGTAATAAGGGATTAAAATGCACTAGGGAAATAGATCATAATATAATTTTATCCACGAACTCCTGTTCTCAATCGAAATTGTCACGCACTGAAATTGCACTTAGCACTGAAGCTTGGCGAGTCTCCGAAGACTAACTCGCCAATAATCCGCAACGAAAATAATAAATAAAATAAATGAGACTCCATAAAGCTACCTCGCAAAGCTTAACATTTTTATTTGAACCATTTCTAATACCGTCTGCGTCTAACAAATGAAAGCGAATTCCTTGGACATGCTCGCTGAGGTTCCAATCAATCGGCGTCACGACATCATTTCTCGATATTACTCGCACGCCTGCTGGATATTTTTCAATAAAATACCATGTAATATGTCATTATATCTTTGAATACTGACCCTACCCATTTTACGTCCAGTTCGCCAGTTTAATTTTGCTGTTGGGTGGTTGTGTCTATCGATTTGTAACTCTATGTCTTGAGTACAAGGTTGGGTTTTGAGTGATTTTTGTGTGTAAACGGTAATAGTATCATTGCAATTGGTTACAAATCACAGGAAGCGCTCGCAGGAGTCGTGTGCTCGGGAATCAATTTCCTGTAGCCTTTCATATTGAAATGTAAGTGGCCGCCCTCCGTCGAGGCGCCGGTTTGTATCCACGTTTTATTTGAGACTCCTATTTTGGACCCAGGCCGATGTTTACTCGACGTTTATTATACTTTTTTTACGTTTCAGTAAAAGCATTTTAACATATATTTAACATTTTCTTTACCTGAATTAAAACTTATTTTGTATTACAAAGGTGAAATATCACACCATGTCACCTTTTGACAACAACGTCATGAATATTTGTTCGTGGTATTTTTAAAGAGTCAATAATTCCATATTCTCCTTCCCTCTTAGTTTATTCTCTAAGGTCAAACAGTACCACCTGCTGTCAGGAATGTCCATAAAGTGACGCTGATCAATCCGTTGATTTGTTACTCTTTTGCTGAATAGCACCTTTACTGCACTTGGGTACTTTTATAAATAATTTATATTCAACATCGACACTCAATTTTCTTCAAATTTCAACCCGTAAAAGACGGTGATAAATACAAAATCGATTCTTGTCGGCTAAGGGGCCCGCCCGGCCCGATGAAATTTATTCAAAAACAAATTTACAAGTCGAAAACATCAGTCGGACCGGGTTTAATCAATAAAGTGTGCATGCCCGCAGGCGGTCGCAGTGAGGAGACTCAACCCGTAAAACCGCCTGCCAATTGGGTCCTTTTGATCATCGGATCCAGTCAGATGAGATGATTTTGGTGTGTTATATATTTCTACCGTGCGGGTCGAATAGGCCCTATTTTGCGGGGTGGTGTAGGTTTTCCTGGGGTAATTAAATAAAATTAAGGAATAATTAATATTAAACGCCTTCATATTATTATCATAAATTACTTTTATTGCGACATAACAATATTGTAATGATTTAGACATGACCCTTCATTTTAAAAGCCTTAAATTATATTTTCAACTTTTAACAAATTATTATTTCATACGAAATCAAACCAAGATAGACTAAGTTAATACAGCATTGTTATTAATTTAACTTTAAGTATATTTACTATCGCTCAAGAGTTTAACCCTTCGCCCACCCACCTGGAGACGAGTTAAAACTTAAAAGTAATTTGAGAAGTAAGTGTACACTTTGAATACATCATAACACACCGTATGTTTTTATTTTACACTACACTGTACAGTATATGGCTCATTGTAATTCTTACTTCTGTGGTCAGACGTTCAGTAGAAAAATTCATCACAATAATCGTAATTTACTGTGTGGCCTACAGCAATGGCAATAGTTTATTTTTAACCGACTTCAAAAAAGGAGGAGGTTCTTAATTAGACTCTTTTTTTTAATTATAGTTATTAACGTAAGACAATAGTAACTGATAAACATTGGAAGGTAAACAATTTAACTGAATAATTTTATTGCTTTTTTGTTACTTACTTCTAGTATAGACGACTCTTTCATTGTTAGTTCAAATTTTCATGAAGGAATAATGGGCTGTTTTACTAGTAAACAACGCCTTGCCGTAACACCAATTATCCCTATCTTGCCTATTCGCCCTTTTTCAACCTTTAGCGTAAAGTATCAAAGGCATAGCTTCTACAATTTCTCAGGTAGGCTAGCTTTTAATCTAGACAAAATTAAAATCACCAAAATCTGTAGTTTGGTTACAACTAATATATTCATCGATAGAATCCCTCTATAAATAATATTGACCAAACGGGTTCCTCACTCACCTCAAGTGGTTCGTAACAAAATCCCCGTAGAAGCGTATCGGATGACATCAGTCGCTTCCACGAATCCCAATCCTAAGATATTTCTAAAAACAATACAAACCAACTCGTATGTCGCGGTCGTGGTAGCAGGGTCAAGCGCCCTTCGGTTTTAGGGATCCTTGGCAAAAAACCGATTACTAAACCATTGGTACTTCGCCGAGAGATTAAATGTGTGTAAAAAGTTTTCGACTCAACAAGAATTGTTTTTTCTCCGAATTCTCGATGTTTGATGTCGGATGTAATTTCGTGCAGTAATTATTTATTGAAATTATTTTTCGTTTTTACTAGCTATGGTTTGGCAGTGTTGTTTTTGTATGAATGCATCTTGATGGAAAATATGTAGCGAATTCTATACAGAGAAGCCTAATGTAGTAGTAACAGGCATCAGAGAATCCCAACAACCTTTTTGATTCATTTTTAAAGAATTTACGATCCTCTAGTTCGTGGATATTTTGATAATCTGAAAATATATTTTGCAACATCTCATAAATAAACCCTATACTAAAAATGTGTTTTAAAATCATTCGGTGTTTTAAGCCAGGCTGTATAGAACCCATTAGTCAATTAATACAATAAAAACAATACTCAAATTATATTCCCATGTATCTAAAGACAATGTAGAGAATTTGTTGTATGCCATATTAGACATTATACTTGTTAATTTAATCTTAGAGGTACGTTAATATATCTGTAATTACATCCTTGACATAACAAGCATTATAACAAGCGTATAAAGAATTCCTAGGATTGTGTAAACTTGCGGAATCTCAGAAATGCCGGAACCCGCAACACGCATGTAAGTTCATCTCTTAATTTCCAAGAACAACAAACCCAAGACGTCGAATTCTTCAAAATTGGCCGCCATCTTGTCTTAGTCACAAAATGGCGGCAGTAAAAGTTTACGCGGCAATTTTGAGCGGCGGCCCTTTGAAATTCAATTAGCACAGGTTTGATCGAGTTTTCTTAGTATCCAACGTTTCGTGCCAAAATTGTGTTCACTGATAATTTTTTAAATCAATTAATTGTATATAAATGGTACGTATTCGAACGCCATTTTGATACCGAGAAATCGAATTAAAAATTACGTGATGGCGTTTAGCTGTGGCGCAATAAGTAGATCGGACGAAGCCTATTGAAAGTTGATAAAGCCCCAAAATATTTCGCAGGTAATATTGAAATGTAATACCCCAGTTTCGTCTATTATATTGGATATTCGCGAATCCGATACCACGGCCATTATTTGATGATATCTGTACGATACATACACGTATTGTGCTTCGTGATGTTATTACTATCTGGTTTCATGAAATATTATTTTTGTATAAGTAAATAATAGATAAATTGATATTGAAGTTGACATAGTAGTTTGATTGGATTACGGTTCAGTACATATCGAGGTAACGCGGTATTATCAGAAATATTACTCTTATGGCTTCACTGATGTGGAAATGTAGGTGTGCTACAATCTGAATATTGTAAGATCCATTAAAATAAATTCGAGTTTCTTGTTCAAAAGCTTTTACAACATAAAAATACAAAAATACGAAGATCATTTAAAATCACTTCTTACAATTTCTTCTTCTTCGTTTTAGCCACAGGACGTCCACTTCACACACACGTCATTTATTTAGCATAAAGGACTCCTCCAAGAATCTCCACATATTATAATTAACTAACATCTAGTATAATCTGTCGTCTACTTAAACTAAAACACTTTTTTAAACTTTCATTGTCTTTAGAATAATAGTTCTTGCATCCAAACCCACATCAATTAAAATCAATGAGCATTAAAGATCGTTCCACCAATAAAAGTACTTTTAAAAGTCTTTCGAAACCGCCTGCTCTCGACGTTCCCAGTATCGCTCTTTCATAATTCGATTAATTTGTCTCCCGCCAATTAGTCGGTCCACGTTTTCGATTTTAGACTTTTTGCTTTTTTATTTTGTGCGATGTCGTCTCGATTGCTTCGACTCGTCGCGAATCGTTACGTGATGGGTTTTTAAACATTGCATTTGAGGCGCAATGAAATTAGGTGCAAATTCGTAAGGGGTGTGTTCCCATTCCATCTAAGATAAGGAGTTATTGCGATGCAATTTTAATTTATTACTGTTTTGCTTAA
The DNA here is from genome assembly GCA_023078785.2 of Hyles euphorbiae. Lineage (NCBI taxonomy): Eukaryota > Metazoa > Arthropoda > Insecta > Lepidoptera > Sphingidae > Hyles > Hyles euphorbiae. Next base: position 3,114,424 of record CM041032.1, on the reverse strand, counting down.
TGGAATTACTTTTATCGTTCAGCTTTTTAAGTAAGTATAAGGACTTAAAATCTATTATTATATCTTGACTACTTGTTAAGGAAATAATAGGATTTCTGAGCTGTTAATCATACACACCCAAAAGAGCCTATAAAAATATTACACGTGCAACATTTCGCGGTATAAGATTAAACTACTTTTCATTAAAAAACTTAAAATATGATAAATACCAACGCTCATACTTTGGCGAGTCTCGCTATTACCAGTCTAGACGTCAGTATGAATGGGCCGGCTCGACCGAGTACCACTCGACAGAAAACCGACGTGAAGTAACAACTTAACCGTCACGTTTCAATAAATTAGGAAGATTGTCGACACTCGAAAATAATTTTCTTGCCTACCACCGCTTTAAAAATAATTGTTAACACTTAAAACGCTTCGAAACGGTGCCATGTGGACTTCCACTTAACCCTCAAAGGATTTGTAAAACACCGATAAAATAAATTTCGAATAACGTCATTAAGGTGGGAAACTTAGCCACTTCCGAGACAAAGTTAACCCTCTAATGTGGATGCAAACAAGCGTGTAAGGAGCGGGGGTCGTTGGGGCCCCGCCAGCCGTGACCGATCGTACTTGCCGTCGCTTCACTGTATGTTATCGCGAACTTGTAATTGTTGTGCGTGAAATTGGTGAAGTGTTATCTAAGAGTGTTCTTTGGGAGTGTTTGATTTGATCGAACAACAAATTATATCCTATTTCTATGTATACTGTTGAAAGAACTAAACCTTTTTCAATAGGGAGAGAGGTTGTGGGATAGAATAGTCAACGAAATAATTATTTTTTCAACCTGTGTTCAGTCTAGGTTCTATTTTTTTAACCATTTGTGTTGCAGCGTAACGACTACGTCCTTTGCCAAAAATCAACAACTGGATTAACGATATAACATGTTTTCCATATTTTCACATCAGTTATTAGCAGTTTATATTAGTTTGGTATTAAATCCACAATCTAACGTGAAAATTGCCTAATTCTGCTCCAAATGCCTAACGATATAAGTACATTAGACGCTATTTTCAGATCTAATTTAGATTCGAAATTGAGGTAACGGTTTAGTTAATTACCACTCATAATGAGAGATTTAACAGCGGCTGCCGCTATCACTGTAGTTAACTTTGAACGTGTCGTATGCTTCAGTGGACCAAGCAATTAATGTACCTAATGGGACTTTAAGCAGCTTACTTTGATATGTTGTTAACAAAATATTAGACACAATTTGTTTTCCATTTTTGAGGGCCTTTTTTATCCACATAAACTGTTTGAAGGGTTAAAATCAACAACATATTTTTAAATATTTGTATTTTGCTTGCAAGCCTTTAGGTACCTACAAGAGGACAAGTATAAAATCACGCCTTTTCTCCAGAAGTGGTAGGCAGAGATGCTAAAACGACACCCACATCTCGCCTTATCTGTTTTGTCCCACCTGTATTTTCCTCTGGGATGATAATGTATTGAAATATCCTATAACATTTTGCCCAACCTGAAATTCGATCCAGAGACTTGTAATCATACCGTACAATCCCACCAAGGCAGTCAAGAAGCAATACTTTTGTACTAGTCAATATAACCTATATTATATCGTAATAGGAAAAACCTACACATAAACCGACATGCTTGATTGCAGATACGTGATGAATAAAAACAGAAGATATCGCCCGAACATACTCATTACAAGTATCAGCAAGAACTAAATATAGTTCAGTGTTTGTTATTCAATACGTAAACATTTCAATTCCCAAAGTTTCATTATATAAAAATTTGACGTGTAAAAATTTGAGCGTCGCATTGCTTTCTCTGCTCTGGGGAGCGCAATTTCCCAGAAACATTTCTCGGCCGCTCCTTTGTGCGCAAGTATTCCAGTCAGCTTTATTTTAATTCTTTCGCCGTCACAGTTTAGCATTGTTACCTTTTTCGGGCGGTCCGCAGTTTTTTTTTTACTTTCTTCACTTTTATCAACTCCGTCGACGGGATTTCGTATACACATGGTGTTTGCTTTATGTTATGTTTTTTTTTTTATACTGAGCCAGTTTTTTGCCACTTTTTGTGTCTGTTCGAGTGTGGCGAAAGTTCCCGGCGTTGTTTATTCGCCGTCTCGTCGGATTGAATTGGAAAACACACGTTTTTTATCTGTTTTCAGAGCGCTAGTTGAATCGGTTGCGATTTTATGGTTTTCACTAACTCGAATGTCGTTTGCTGGCGGAGTAACTGTTGTGTTAAGTTTTGTTTTGCATTTAAAGTTTATATAGAAAATATTTACTTTTTTAAGGTTTCATGAATATTTTGAGTGGTGGAGTTTTGCTGTAGTCAGTTCTTACTGCGGTTTGAATTAATGTCTCTTAATGTATGAAAATTGGCCTGAAATAACAGCGCTTTTATAATAATATTCTTAATTTCAAAACATGTAAATGCATAATACCTATATAATTGGCCTATATCATAGAACATAACATAATTAAACAAAGGAAAATAATAATAAAATTATGCATGCCAGAACTGTAAAACAAAAATAAACTTTATTATCATCTTGTGAATTTGCTTTTGCGGGAACAACAGTGAACGAGTTGTGGTAGGCTTAATGAAGTAACTTGTAAAAACTGTTGTACTATGCCAATGCCACAACTCCTCAACAATTATCATCTGTGTGGGTGAAAGCTTACTGTCGTGAAGAGTGGAATCCGAAACCGGAGCTCATGGCTTCAAACCCAAACAAATAATACGTAAAACCATCTTGACGAAAATCAAAATTAATTTTGTATTTTTATTTTTTAAGATTATAACACTTGCTTTAATGCATGAATATCCTGAGTTAAACTGCAAACTTGTTAGGTATCCATTCGAAATTCATTCAAATACATAGTAAACGAACAATTTTCAAACGTCTTGAAACGTCGATCCTGAAGCATCGTGGGTGATTATAACCCGAATCATTTAAGATGTTGTCACATAAAAAGCAAACTACTTCATAAACTGTTGCAATAATCTACATGGGCAATAATTATATGAAGTGATTACACAAAAGTACCAATTAAAAGCAAATTGACCATAAAAGTTCAAAGTAAGAGATCTAAGCATTTTAATATCCTCGCTGCCATCACATTTAATCATCATCAAAAACTCATCACAATTATGCCATAAGGCTTATGGCGTCTGCGACTTGTTTGAAGCAATGTAAGGGCACAGACTTAGTAAAGTAACTTTGAACTATACTTGCACCCAATTCTATGGAAACCTCTGTAAAAAACCTTGGTGACTCATTCCAGTGACTCGCCAATCGCGATCGATGAGAGTCACCATACAATAGCAGACTTAGTTCTTACTTCGCTGAATTAATTGCAATTCATCACCATTTTATAGAGTTGGAATAAAATAAAAATCTAAACTATGCAGTTTATTTTTCATTCGTCTTAAATTTTTTATGACTACAAACGACATTAAATGCCTTATACATACATTGTAAATACACAGTGCAAAAGTAAAGGAATTTTATTAAATTTTATAGCCCATTTATAGTCCATATGTCTTGACCCTAACGTACGGACCAGCGTAAAGTTTATATGCAAAATTAATTTTGCCGCATACGTGCTGCCATCTGTTATTATTGTTCCTAGTTAATGTGGACTCGTTCCATTTTTGAAAGTGAGTTATAACGCGCACGACCTCGTGCGATTGTTTTTTTTTTCTTTACAGCCAGTGCTCAGGGTTAGTATAGGTTTTTAGTCAGGTTTTTGTAATGGCGGATAATACGTGGGTTGATGAATACTTTACGGATGTTGGCAATGTTTAAAATTGTAAGGATGATTATGAAAATCATACAAAATACACGTGAAAATTATTTAAAGCACCAAGTTAGCGTTGAATTGAGTGGTAGAAGTCTTTAAGTTATCTTAATGACAGGGTTCATGTTTTTACACAGATAATAGGTAAAGGAACGCTTTGCGTGTTGCGTGATCATTTTTTATTTAATCATTATAATATGACAAGATATCATATTACTTCAAAGTTCATAATTTAATAAGATAATAAACAATATTTTAAAAATACCATGTCGTGAACTGTATTCTTGTCAAATTCATTATCCAACACAATGCTAAGTTTACAAAAACAAACCAAGACACAAAAACTCTTTTAAACCGAGTATTTTGACCACTCATACATCATATCCCGTTCGTAAAAATACCAAATTCTGGCCTCCTTGAATTATTACCTTTTGTTCGACTTTCCCCGTACCATTTGCTCGAAACTCACTCAAAAGCCATTTGAAATCGGTATCGTATTTTGAGATAACGTATACAGGAATCAATTGAATGATTTCACGTGATTCGATTTGATGCCAAGCGTAATAGATAGGGAAGTAAGCACTAAAAGCATTCGTATCAGAAGTAATAATATTGTAATAATGCGTGCATTTAGTAACAACGCTAAAAGCGCGCATAAATATCGGTTCTGGATATCTGGATTGGAGATTACGTTACTGTTATGTATGTTGGAATGACAGATATCAGTTGAATTTAGAATACCTGACGTCATAATGAGATCACGTGATGATTACGAACACTTTGGAGGGTATTCTGACTTTTATAGTTTATCATAATGTTGACATATAACATAGTATATTTGTATTAGTGTAGGTAATTCTATAATTGTATAATAATTTAACTTTAAACTAGATAATATTTGAACTTTTCATGTTTACTATGGTCTATTTTCTTGTAATGCTTCTAAAAATATACTTCACATTTTAAATATTTTCTTAATGCTTTTCCTCTTTTATGCTTGCTGCATGCGTCGAGTAGTCGGTTAAGATATCAACTTCTAATCGAAAGCCTCCGTCGATTCCCACAGCTAGAAAATTATTATGTGATTTTCTAATATGTAGGTTGTATCTAGATATTTTGATGCTGAAGAATTAGTAGTTTTCGGTACCCATAGCGCGAGACTTATATTTTACAATTAGGTCAGGACTTTATATTCTCTAGGTATTCATTTATTTAAATAAAAATTCACCAGCGGTAGTTGTGACCACGCGATGTCGGCCATATGTTTTACGATGCACTTCGGGGGACCGTTTTGTTGCTGTTTAAGATCTAGGCAGTAAATTCGGACTGCAGTATTACTTAGCATTTCGTACATGCGCCAGCTCTAAGGTAAAATTTATTGCTAAACGTGGTTTACACCGGGGGATTATAGCTTAGTAAGACTACCATTTGTTGATGTGCATCTGAATCCAGCATTGAATCCGACTGGTTTTGCGGGCAAAAAATTGCGTCTCTACGATTTTCGGTCATTATATTTATAACCCATCACGTTTGAGAGCAATATAGATCAAATTGAAAGTATCATACTGATTATATTAATCAGTTTATTTTGTCTCTCAAACACAAGTCAACATATTTATTTATTTATTTATTCTTTACTGCACACAAAAGAACAAAACATTACAATTTTTAAAAAAATAAAATTAAAGAGTATAGTTGGCGGTCTTATCGCCCTAGGCGTATTCTTCCAGACAACCTTTGGATGGATAAAAGAGAAGGATAAGAAGAGAGGGCAGTATAGAATTTAAAGATAAACATGCTCTAAAAAGGAATATATAAACAAATTATTTATAATTAATATATTATACACAATATATGATATATATTTATATAATATATTTTATATACATACATATATGAATACTTCTATAGATAGACATACATAATTATATACGTACTATAAATTACCTATTGAGACAAAAGTAGGAAATAAAACTTCTTCATGCAGCTGCTTATAGAGAAAGGTAGTAATCTTTAACCATATTTTTGAAAGATGTCAGTGTTTTCGCCTGTCTTATGACAACTGGTAGTGCATTCCACAGACGAACGGCTTGGACTGTATACGACTTATCCATAAAAGTCGTGGTATGCACAGGCATTCTCAACTTCAAATTCTCCGACGACCTCAAGGTCCTTAAATGAGAATCGTATCGTAAATCGTAAAGAACATATTGCATACTTTTAGTTTTTACATATCAGTAGCAGACTGAATCTAGCAGGTATAATAAATTAAGGAACCTATAATAGAACATAGATTGAAACAACAGTAACTACGAATCAAGCAGTTGTTCTGTTTACGTGATTTGTAAGTGAGTTTTCATGGTTATATAATCGGATACCCAAAACAATAAGGTCCATATCTATAGACATCCATATACATTCTCATCAAATTATTCTAACCCAATTGTTTTCTTCGTGGGCGGAACCATTATTTTATTATCTGTGCCTGCTTTTAAATTTATAGTGAAGGTGAAGGAGCAAGCGGCTCATATGGTGAAAATTTATAATGAAACAGCCACATTACTAGGGATAATCTTGATAAGTTGCCGATCTTATAGACCGAAAGAGTAAAGGACAAGTATAGGGCTAATTTGATGAATTGCGTTGGCGAAACTTAATATAGATTGACTACTATCTTTTGGCTTCCGAATGCGTTGTGGTCATGCTGTTGTACAAAATATTAGGAATTCTTTTCTCTCTTCAAAATTTGTTATATTAGATGTGTCTAATTGTATTCGATTTCGGATATACATTCTTGTTGTTTATATTATGAAAACATATCTCAAACAATTCTTTGTAATATATAATATCTTAAATTTTATCCGTAGTGTCAAATTTTGCCACACGCCGAAAGAATTTAGATTAAGTTAAGATTGTCTACGATCTTTGACGTCCGAATGCGTTGTAATGCTACCGTCAAAATATAAGAAACAATTTATCTCTCTTCATATTTTATTATATTGGACATGTAAATACTATTGGATTACTGATGTAAATGCTTGTTGTTGATTATATGAAATCATATCTCAAGCAACGTGTTAAATAGTAATTTTTTATATTTTAAACGTAGTTCCAAATTTCACCACACGCCAATAGCATTGAAATTAATTAAAACTACTTATTTTTGTGCAGTTATACTGGACAACAAAATATTATTTTTTTATTTTCGAATTTAGAACGAAGTTCGCATGACAGATTTTAAAATTCAAAATTCGTACTCTATTAGTGGACTTCCATAGTAAATCGATTACTGCCGAAAATTCAGTTTCGAGAGTAAATTTGTAAACGCTGACCACAGTAATGATTTTATTTAATATCTTATTGTTCTTCAAATGGGGAGTGCTCTCGTAACTCGTAAAATGCACTTCTGTGTGCTTCAAGTCATAAGCGGAAGCGAAAAATAAAATTGTTGGATTTTACTGCCTTCGTTTTAGCGTACTAAAATCCGATTATTTGACGAAATTTTATTTGTATCTGTATCTGTATCAGCCCATATACGTCCCACTGCAGGGCACGGGCCTCCTCTACAATCGATTACTATACCGATTGAGAGTGGTTAGGCCATATAGTCCACCACGCTGGCCTAGTGCGGGTTGGCGGACTTACATACTATAGAATTTTATAAATCGCTATGGTAAGCAGGTTTCCTCACGATGTTTTCCTTCACCGTTTTAATTTTATTTGACCTAGCGGAAATTAAAAAGAAACTCGTATCTAATTAATTATATGTATGGCTCATGTATGATATTTGATTTCATAATTAATTTTAAAAAATATATTAAATACAATGTCATCTACAATTCGAGACGTATATAGTTACTAAACAACTGAAATTAAACACAAAGTTATACTTTGTACGAATTATTCCTTCTAGTGTTACTTCATCATAATTTTCTATAATATTCGAATACCGTTATTAATACAGGTGTAAGAAACCTGTGTACATACGACTTTTTATTTCCTCTATAGAATTAATGTCTTTCTTTGCAATTAATATTTAATATAATATTATAATACAATATGTACATACCGGGTATCTCAAGACTGCTACCGAAAACGAAGCCGGATTGTAGTTTTAGTGACTACAAACACAATGCAACTAAAAATTTCGCAAAGAAACGCGACAATTATTTTTGATGATTTTTTAAATATCGTCATTTTTGGGTGGTAAATCCATAGTTTTTGCTAAAATAATAATTTAAACTCTTTTATACCTTAGGTTATTTATAAATAAAAGGGCAAACACTATTATTTTAGGAAAAAATGTATTTAACACCCAAATATGGTCATAGGAAAAAAATAACAAAAAAAATGTCGCTTTTTTTTGCAACTTTTTCTGTTGCTTTGTGTCTGAAGTCGCTTAAACTACCACCCGGCTTCGTTTTCGGTAGCAGTCTTGATATACCCTGTGTGTTATATTTAAATATTTTTTATTATTTATTCAACTGCTTTCGAACTTTTGCGTCACAATTTCAATAAGTTTTGCGTCATAATTTCAATGGCTGCTTCTTTTGGAAAAGAAAGTTTTAGCTGAGTTGACTTTTGCATCGGGTACGAAATACAAAAATTCTACATTATTTATATGAAGTACCACGTTTTGCGCCTCTAGTAACAGACTTTTCAGTCTTACAAACATTTAGACTCGAAAGAAATGTATGGGGCTGCAAAAATATTTCTCCAAGTCCAAGGATCGAACCAATGGCCTCTCATTTCACATCCAGCGTCTAACCAACTGTGCCACGGAGGCTGTCAAATAATATTGAGAGCATTCCTTTCATCGCTCGACACTTATATTTCACGCCGCCGCCAAAATCTTAACGCCTGTTCTGACCTTGCTTTGGTCCTGGAAAGAGAACCGCACAATTTACTTTTTTTTTTCTTTTCTCCGACCCATAAAATCTGCCCTTGTGGCCGATGAAGTCTCAGGTTTTAAGCGCTTGATTTTATTTATATTTTTTTTGTTCGCAGGTAATGGAAACTTTGTTTTGACCCAATTTGGACACGTATGTATATGAATACTTAATTTTTTAAGGTGACCGATGAAGGTGAATCTTTATTCCGATCGTTGTTTTTATTGCATTATTTTTTAATTTTATTTCGAGATGTACAAAGTAATTTCCGACGCCATTTTTTTTTATTTATCGTTGTTGTTTTACTCCCCATTTTACTGATTTTTTTAGTTGAGAATTTTGGATTTCGTATCCATGATTTTCGGAAATTACTTATTTTGGTCATTGTGGAGATCATTGGGGGAGGCCTATGTTCAGCAGTGGACTTCCTGTGGCTGATATGATGATGATGATGACTTATTTTGGATTATTTTGTCACGATAAACGTTTTGCGTTACGAATAAATGGATAAGGGCCGACCAAATAATTATACACATAGAAAAACTCATTTTGGAAAAAATATTTTCCCTTTTATTCTTATAAGCGATATTTTTCGAAGCCCAAATCTACGACCCATAAAACTGTCACGTAATCCAGAAATCTAAATTACAATAATACCGAATTTATGTAGATCAGGTTATTATGAATAGTTAAACATTATTATTTCCACTCTGAGGTAGAGTCGAAGGACGCCAGCATAATATTTCACGTTCGGTACAATAGAGGCGAAATTACACCGAAGTAATTCATAAGTGGGACAATAAAACCGCAGGTAATGTAGTTTTTCTATAAAATTATTGGCAAAGGAAAATATCACGTATAATGTGAAAGGTCGCGAACTACTACGAATATTTCATTTTTTATGACTTCCATAAATGTCCGTGTAATTTAAATAAGGTACGGTTGTTGATGTGTTTTGTCATGGAATTATTTTTGTATGAAGTACGACTGGACATATTGCGATTTAACATCTTACGTCTCAGTATAGCGTGCGCAGTGAAATGCCAAGCATTGCTTAGTAATTCACGGTGTATTTTAGTTTGCTACTTTCATGAGCGGTCGTATCGCTTACCATCAGGAGAATAGCACACTCGTAATGTAAGTTTTTCATTATCATCAGTATGTCATGTGCCTCGGAAACTGAACGCACCCTAGCATGAATTTCGGGTCTTGCATCTCTCCCTAGTCGGTTATTATGCAAAATTCATCGCTCCACCTACCATGGGACAGAACAAACGTTCATATAGTGAATATACATTTGTTCATATTCTTCCTACATTTAAACAAATATGTCCAAGGTACAAAGTTCATTTAAGCCTCAGGTTGGCAATTTGGCCGTTGGCAATCGATGCTTTAATGATTCTAGTAACTGGTTTGTGATAAATTCATGGGGATGAAATAAAAAGCTAAATAAAGAATAATTAATGACATAGACGTCAGAAGCATGATTTGTTTAAAATAACATTAATTATAGTAATTCATTTTTTTTTTAATTTAACTGTACACAAAAAATAAAAATATACAGAAACAAAAAAAAAAGGACAAATGGCGGTCTTATCGCTTAAAACAATGTCTTGCAGACAACCATACGATAGATTAAAAAGGCGAAAGAGAAAGCAGTGGAAATAAAAAAATATTGAAAAGAAAATAATGAATTATATTTATATCTTACAATTTAAAAATAGAAAATAAATAAAGTATAAATTTGATACAAAGTACAAAGCGATTAATTATTCATACTTGAATGCGTTTTAATGAGTAAATAATTTAATCAAATAATTTCAAACTGCGTAATCAGTATTTAATCTCCATATTTTATGATTTAAAACGTTTAAAACTGTTTCCAAGAACTTTTATAATATTTTCATCCATCAAATTAACTGTCAACTTGACTCATACCATAAAGTTATCCATAAAATGAACTTCCAAACGAGTGGTAGTAAATCTCAGTGGAGATAACACTTACTTTGCGGTTGATAGTACCTATGACGTCACTCCATGACGAAAACAATACCTTGGAAATTATGACGTCATGACTGCGCGACGGTACGAAGTTCTCTGCTGACTACGGATTTCTTGATTATTTCACTTCCATTATACTTCATTTGTTTTGTATTGGCTTGGTTTATGCTTGATAGTATAATAGGTGTTGAACTCGCTCTGAAACAAAATCTCTCTCTCTCTCTGCAACTCTCTCTTAATTCGAATATTAAAAAAAAATTTTAAGAGCCTAAATATGTCCGAATGGAAAAGTACGTGAAAAAAATAAATTATAACAAAGTTTCTTCGTATTCATTCGGTTTTAACTATCTCTATTTTTCATGTATTTAACCCCGTGACTTCCAACAATACAAAGAAAAATAAAAAAATACTTGCATACAATAATAAATCCCGTTGCACTCCCGAACATACAAACAAAACCAACTATAAATAACCCGCAGCGACAAACGACATCGCAACCCAGTTTAAAATATTAATTACTTTATAAAACGTAAAATTATCGATCAACTATTCACGCTGGCCGCACGCCAAACCAATAGGTCAGCTTAGAATTCTTTGCTTGTGACTCTGTCTGGACCTTTAATAGACCTATGTTAGAATTAGACGCGACACAGATACCCGGTTTTGTGTTTGTTGTGTTGGCAGACCTGCGACTTTGTGACGCCACTCGATAAACAATTTTAATGGGTCAAGATTGCTAAACGTTTTGTGCACGTGAGAGTAGTTAGTTTTTTTTTGGTGTCTTTAATACAATTATATTTATAAAATATACCGGTTTGCGAGTTAGTGGCGTAAGGGGAATGTTATTATTTCAAATACAAACCATGTACACTGTTCAAACTTAGCAGAACTAGTATGTTATGAATAAGCGAAAGCACTTTAATCTTAAATATAGTATTATCATTTCTCAGATATCATAAAAACATCAAAGTACTAACTTGTGAAAATATTCCTGTTTTACTCCATTTTCTACAAAAAATAAAATAAGCGTTCCAAGATTGCTGAGTAACAGATTTGTAATTAAACCACTCTTTTAAACTATTTAGTTATGTATATCACGTCCATCGAATCCACATTATAGAATGTATTGCTAAATTTAAAAAAAAATACCGCGATTTTTTGTCGCAAGTCTGCCCAGTTGTCATTGCGAACAATCCGAACCTGAGCAGACGTGCTTTGATTTTAATTTATCGTTGTTTTTTATTTGTAACAATGGATCGCGACGTGGGCCGACCAATATAAACCGTTTTATAAAATCAACTTTATTATGTTTACAAGTTGGTGAGAGTGTCGCGATACACATTTCCTGCATTCGATGCGATAAAACCGTTAATTTATATATTCACTTGTCGGTTTTATTATTCGTCTAATTGTTTTACACTGCCAGGATTTACTGTTCGCAGCTTCATTATTGCGCAGCATAACAATATGATATTGCACATTATGTGGTGTACCAAACTGCTGAAATTTGTTTAGCTGCAAGCTGCTATAACATTATTATTATCATCAGTTAACAAGCCAGATGTTTGATACAGGCATCTTCAATTCGAGTTACGGCACTCCTGACTTTTTTGTTCACCTCTTGCGGTAGTACAATGAGATAAATTAACCTGTAAAAAAATTCCAAGTCTCGCAGCTCAGGTTTTCTACCGCAAAAAGTTGTGAGATGCATGTAATACCAAGTCCATTAATTTATTTAGTCCTTGCTTAAGGGACCTTCTGTATAAAGTTATTACGTAAGTTATTATCATATCAATATTAAAAATTCTTTACGTTGTAAATAAATAAATCGACTTGGCCATCGCATGAAAACATAATGTATCGTACAATTTATACATAATGCTGCTGTAACTTTGTAATCCTATATATTTATATGGGATTACAAAGTTATCCACGCAGTTAGTGTATCTAGAAAACTAGACAGAAATTATAAGATGTTTAAATTTTCCCTTACTTTAGACACTAAACACTAATTATATTATAAATTTGAAGGTTCTATGTCTGCTAGAAATGCCTTAGACTTTTGATGATCGGTCAGTCAGTGAGTGACAAAATTAAGAAATTTTGACAAGTTACAATTCTTAAACTACTGGTTCAAATTGAATGAAATTTTAAATATACCGTCTTTACACAATGCCTGCGTAGTAACTGAAAATTCAGGCTTCTTGCTTTAACCACAATAATGTTATGGGGGGTTGAAAATGGTCTGGATTGCTTCGAGAAAAGGATGGTACCACTGTGCCGCTTTTTAGCTCTACTTGGAGGGGGCACTGCCGTCCCCCCAGATGAGATAAATTTGATCGCAATTTACATAATTCGTAGTCTATTAGTGCATGACTACACCCTTAAATTTCACTAACTTTCATGTCCGTATACTTTCGACTGCTGAATTGTCGAACTTATCACTAATTTAATCCACACATAATACGTCGTCTGATTACATTAAATACTTTAGTTATACCTACTTCGATTAAGTTTTCTAGTTTTTTATTTTATGTAATAGATATAGGAAACTATAGGTCTATAAATTTATTTAAACTAATTTAATCATACTATTATTTATCAGTGTGTTTTTTCTTAATAAATATACATACTTTAAATTATCTATCAAGACGGCGCGGAATTGCTCTAACCATCAGGAGCCATGCAGTCACTTTGTCGTGCCAAAATAAAAAATAAAGTATTTTCACTTCTAGGTTTATCAAACCACCGTCTAGATTTACCCTCTCCACCCCGCCACGAAAGATAGGGTGTAGTGAGTACTATCCGTAGTATTTAGCCCAAACTTCCGCCAGTCTAATGAGCCAGACAAACACGAGCACAGACGCAGCATCCCGCGCCAACTACCATTGCCAGAGGAATCTCTGCCATCATAACTCTACAGACCCAGTGCAATCCGTTAGAGTTGTTTGTTCGTTGTTACCTTTGATCTGGTTAGACGATGCGGTTCGAAAAACAAGTGGTGACGCACTGATCAATTAAGGCAGGTCGAATTTCTATCGTATTTATATAATGTGGAATAAAACCGGTGTATTTATATAGAGTTGGGTCGTTGTTGTGAATTTTATATTAATATATAACTGCCTCGGTGGTGTAGTACTGGGTACGGTTAAAAACTGGGGTCTCGGGTTCGAATCCCGGGTTGGGCAAAGTGATATTGGATTCCTCCGCCGCCTGTCACATTGGGGACGGAACATACAAGGTGAAATGCGGGTGTCTTGGCACCTCTGCCAACCCTTCTGGGAAAAACACGTAAGTTTATGTATTTATGTTATTACACCCGGGTGCGGATAATTTTTGACTCCACTCCACATTAAAAACATATTTGTGTATTAACTGGTTTATATTAAAACTCAATGTGCCTACCGTCCTAGAGGACGGTTGAGCAGTAGACTGCTTTTCCCATATTTCTGCTTTTGACATCCCGTCCTGTCCCTTTTTAAGATAAACTATTCCGTCATACATGATGACGTACATAACTTCAACCATGCACGCATCATACGCAACGGAAGCTTACAAACGGAATAAAATATCGCCGTTTTTGAAACATTTTTCTGTACTGGTCCGCTCCTTCACAGAGTGTGATGTTACATGACCTATAGCATTACTCGATAAATTACCCATTCAATATAAAAATATTTTTCAATTCCAACATCAGCAAGAACAAACAAACTTTACAGCTTTATATATTAAGTATAGAAGTATAGATGAGCTTATATTTATAATAGCACAATAAAATTGCAATTAATCAGATTATCATTAATTCAACATCAATCTACATTAGCATTCCAATCATAACGACCTCTTCACATAACACAAAGGTGGTCCAACAATTAAACATTTCATAATACCAGTACATAAAATACAGTCCTTTTACTTGTGATAAACAAAGAATGTGCGGAAAGGTCATATGCCCTTAATGGAATTTAAAGTCCAGACGCATAATAACCCATAAGTAATTGCAGTCATAAAATGCGACAGAAACGGCGACTCAGTTTTTCCATATGTACCCGGCAATGAGAATTTCAAGACATTTATATCTTTAAACTTTGCTCCGGGAGTGTGAGGCTGGGGTAAGTTTTATCACGCTCAAATACCATCACATCTGGACCACGGATTGAATGTGGAAGTTTAATTGGTGAACTCGTGTTTTATGGAAGTATTTGCATGAGATTCTAGTCCCGATTAAGCATGGATGATGGAAGATTAGCTATGTCCGTGGATTAACCTTTGAAAATGGTAACCAATATTTGAGAGAATAGTAAGTACTCGTATGATAAACACTTAACAGTCAAACAGTATGTAGTCTCCAAGTAATGTGTATTGGATACTTTCTTTCCCACAGCATCTAATTTCAAAAAATAGAATATATTAATCACAGAAAAATATGATGATGCTATGGCCTGAATGTACTAATGGTTTCCCTTTTACCTAATTATATATTTACTGCCTCACAGAAGTTGTTAATGATGTATTTTTAATAAAAACCAGCCTTAATTGATAACAATACTTAAGCTTAAACATTTCCATACCTTCTCACTTTAATGTATTTTGTATAAAACCAAAGTTAATTAATAATGAGGTTTAAACTTTAAAAAATCCATACCTCCTGCCCACTTTAACTATACAACGATCAGACGACATCGCCCCAATCAGAAAAATACAATAAAAAAACCACAATTTTGTTCGTTTTGTTGTTTAACCGTATTCGTGACAGTGTTCGCAATAAAAACGATATCAATGGCTTTATCCGCATGAACCGATGAGTTCGGATTGCGCTATCGGAATTGTACGAATCGGATGTAGGCACTGTCTCTGTGCTTAATGAGTCAACGTCACGTTCGGGTTTGTGTGTGGTCTAAGGGAGGAGCAGATAGAGCGATATTATTCTTATATTTGGACAACGTGGTGGGCAAATTCATTTTAGATCTATAACGGCTTATTCTTAATCGATTTGGATGAATTTTATTATCTACAGTTTTGTAGGTACTTCAAGCGATTATCTAGGTTTCTGATTTATTCACTGGCATATTCTGACATGTTACTTAAATATATTAAAAAAACACAAAATTAAATTAGGCAGGAAATATGAAATATGTCAAAAATCGATTAATCATCGTTAGCCTACTGTGGTCCACTCCTGGACCTACGACCAAATTGCGCCATTTCACCCTATCTTCTGCTTCCTACATCCAGCATCTGCCAGCGACCTTTCACCAAACGTCTCTCCATGTAGCTGGTGGGAGCCCTATACTACGTTTGCCAAGACGCCGTCGCCACTAATAAACATGTTTACCCCAGTTCAGCGGTTATCAGTTCTTCGACAGATAA
This sequence comes from Hyles euphorbiae, assembly GCA_023078785.2. Lineage (NCBI taxonomy): Eukaryota > Metazoa > Arthropoda > Insecta > Lepidoptera > Sphingidae > Hyles > Hyles euphorbiae. The sequence continues at coordinate 3,098,352 of CM041032.1, read as the reverse complement.
AGCCAGCCCATTTCAGCTTACTTAGGATAAGATAATAGGATAACAATCGATTACATAGTAGACAAAAAACTTCTAGACAGAAAAATTGTTTTATAATCGGGGCTCATAAAATGCGTGCATTTAAACTCTGAAGCTTCCATAGTCTTATTAAAAATGAAAATCCGCTACCAGTTCATAACTCGTACTGTACACCACACTCTTGATATCGCGTTAAGGACACGTAGTCACGCGATTTTATTTGATCACATGTGCACCGGCCGTATCTTCACATCGTACGCGACCGTCCTCCCATTTAGCATACCGAGGTCACACTTAACAATTGCATTGTGTATTGCACGTATATTTTATTGTTTTATCGCATACAAAATAATAATAAAGCCTTGTTTTAATTCCTTAACAAAAAAAAAATACATTTTTCATACATGTACAATTTCTCATGCTAACATATACAGGGTATCTCAAGACTGCTACCGAAAACGAAGCCGGGTGGTAGTTTTAGTGATTACAAACACAATGCAACTAAAAATTTCGCAAAGAAACGCGACAATTATTTTTTATGATTTTTTAAATATCGTCATTTTTGGGTGGTAAATCTATAGTTTTTCCTAAAATAATAATTTAAACTCTTTTATACCTTAGATTATTTATAAATAAAAGGGTATACACTATTATTTTAGGAAAAAAAATATTTACCACCCAAATATCGCCATAGGAAAAAAATAACAAAAATAAATTGTCGCTTTTTTTTGCAACTTTTTCTGTTGCTTTGTGTCTGAAGTCGCTTAAACTACCACCCGGCTTCGTTTTCGGTAGCAGTCTTGATATACCCTGTATTATACTATAATAATTATGCTTATAGACTTGTATCTTAGAATTTTTATCTCATCAGTTTTATCTCATACTTGTCTGTTATTAATAGTATATTAACAGATAATGCATAATCTTGACTTGTTATAACATACTAGTATTCTCCCAGGCATAAAAGTTTTTGATTAAATAAAAACTCTGTAGTGTTCTTCGATCAATGGGCTATCCAAAATTTAAAGAATATCTCAATTCGAACCAGTAGTTGCTGAGATTAACGCATTCAAACATACAAATATTTGACCTTTATAATTCTTATACATTAGTATAGATTGGCCTGATAATACTAAATACACATAGTGCGTATAAAGATACAAGTTTTATGTCCTAGGCATCTGAAACTATGATAGATTTATATTTTAATTATATTTCAAAACCACCATGCCAATGAGGCCTATATTTTTATTTTATAGTCTAATTTATATATACGTCATGAATACTTTTATAAGGTTTTTTTTGAGTGTTGCTGGCCAACTGATTACAGCATATGCCGCCAACATTTTCTGGTGGTGGGTCTCCCATATGTGAGAGGTCGCCCGGGTAGGTACCACCGCAATGTCTATTTCTCCCGCCAAACTTCAGTTTAAGTGCACTGTTGTGTTTCGGATTGAAGGATATTATAGCCAGAATAACTACCAGACATATTGAGACTTAAAATCTTATGTCACAACATGGCGAGCGCAGTGGAATTCCAAGCATTGCTTTGTGTTTCATGGTGTTGTTTGATTTTGCTAATGTTCATGAGCGGTCGTATCACTTACCATCAGGCGAACAGCATGTTCGTCAAGCCATTCAATGCAATAAAAATACATTTTGGCGGGCGACACATGCGAGCACGAGTCGCCGACATATTTTGTTGTTATAGGCCGCCGGGTTGTGACGGCGGCCTGTATCGCCGGGCCGGCTGCTTTCATGTGTAGTGCGCTTTACATACCACAAGCGTACAGCTGACGCCAATCTCTCACTCAAATTACCTAATCAGATATTTATGAGCCCTTACAAATTATGTTTATGCGTGTAACGCGTTTTATTACTAATAAAAACGACGATTGTTTACGTTGATGGCGGGCCGCGTGTTAGACGCGAGTAAAAATTATGTTCAAACGTTATTTATGACCAGCTTAAACGGAACTTGGGGATGTAGGTATTTGTTATGCTTGCTGAGCTGACGAGTTTACACGGCTATGAAACGTGAGGTCGGGGTTCGATTCCCGCACCGAGACAAATATTTGTGTGATCCACAGGCATTTTTTTCGGGTCTGGGTGTTTGTGTGACGGGAAAGTCTTTCTTAGTTTCTAATACGACATAAGACTCGATCTTAGATCAAGACTATGTGTGTGACTGTTCAAAATCATCAAAAGGCGACGATTTTTTTTGCGTCTTTTTAAATATTATAGTGTTTGGGTGGTAAATACACAGTTTAAGCTAAAATAATAATTTTGATCCTTGCGTACTATTCTTTAAAAATAAATCGATGATGATATGGTGGCGGAAAATAGGCAATGCATCTAAGAACTACGACTTTTTTCGACATTGTGTTTATTGAAAACATAATTTTCGATCTGATTGCCGGTAATCAAGTAAGCTAACTTTTACTTGATTACCGGCAATTATCACATTCGATTAAAATGTTAGCTCACTGGATTACGCATTGACATAATAATAATAATGAAACAAATTCACAAGTTATTTTGATTTTCATACACAGATAAAAAAAACCGTGTTTGTAATTTAAAATTTCACGTCGAGTGTACTCGGTGTTAGCATTCAAGTCGCGTGCGGAACGAATTGTGTTACTGGCGTGTTCGAATACGATTATCAATGTATGTTTTAAAAATGGCTTACACTATTTTTTTTGAGACTCCATAATGGTCAATAGTAATGACAGGATGAGTTTGATCCATGCAATGAGACAAATGTTTGTGCGGTCTAAAAATATTTGTCAACTGACAAGCCAAGTTTTAAAATCTTGCAATTAATGGTACGTGTATATAAATATACTACGTCTTATTATGCACGTCGAATACCGGGTCGAGTAGTGATATTTGATTTTTCTATTAAGTATCGGCGTCAAGATTTTTTACCCAATATGGCGATAGGCTCGCCCTCTATCACATCGTGAGATGGAAAATGCAAGGCGAAATGCCGATATACACGAGGCGCAACGTGGTTGTCCTGGTTGCACCTCTGTCTACCCCTTCAGGGAAAAAGGCGTGAGTTTATGTATGTACATATGTATGTATTGCGCACTCTTGTGACTGTGATTTGTATAACATTATACGTCAAAAGATAATTAAAACTGATAATTACTACATAGTATAAAACAAAGTCGCTTTCTCTGTCCCTATGTCCCTTTGTATGCTTAAATCTTTAAAACTACGCAACGGATTTTGATACGTTTTTTTAAATAAATGAAGTGATTCAAGAAATCTATTTGTACCCGAGCGAAGCTGGGCCGGGCCACTAGTACCGTATAAAATAAATCAATATTTGAAATAGAATAAAGCACATTTATCTTCGCTTGTCTTGAATATGAAAATAATGTTCTCATTTATATTAATATTAATATTGAAGATCCAATATTGTGTAAGCATACACGGCAGTATAACTTTCATTTCGCCTCAATGATCGCTCTCGACTCAAGAGACAATGCACGAGCGTTTCAAAGGAGACATTTCGAGTTTCCTATTTCATTTATCCTCGTGAACTATCGAAGGATCGGTGCCGACAAATTGAACGCGACGCAACTTTATACAGAATCTACTTAGTTGAACAAACTTGAGTGCTCTACTGAAATCTTTACTTAGTATCATAAATGTAGTTTGGAATTTTTTTTCTGTATAAGAAGTTGATAGTTTAGAGGTAGAGTAATAGCCATTCTCTATATCCTATCTATCTTTAATAAGAGGTTAAAATAGTTACCATTACTATTGTATATGTCGGTACAATTCAATACTTCTGTATCTGTATCTGTATCAGCCCATATACGTCCCACTGCAGGGCACGGGCCTACTCTACAATCGAAAGTACGATTGAGAGTGGTTAGGCCATATAGTCCACCACGCTGGCCTAATGCGGGTTGGCGGACTTACATACCATAGAAATTCTTATAAATCGCTACGGTATGCAGGTTTCCTCACGATGTTTTCCTTCACCGTTTTAATGCGTAGTGATTGACTATCAATACACACATGACTCCGAAAAGTAAAATTCAATACTTAATTATGAGAGATAGACAAATATATTTATCTTACCATGTTATCTATAAATATTTGCACTATATCTATACCTCTCTATCTTTGTTAACTGAAATAAAAAATGCATCGAAATATGTAATGAAATTTCGTGTTAAAGATAGTTTATAGAGAACGTCTGTGAGTTGACTGGATTGAATGGTTCGAGGTTTTTGGTAGAAATAAAATTTTTGTGATATTAGAAAAATGTTTTGCGGTATTGGATATTTTTTGTCGAACTGGATGACGGCCAAACTGCCAATAATAAAAGCATAGGCTAAATTGTCGTACTAAATACAAAATTATGATGATATATGTATATGATGATCTCATATGCCTATTTCAACTTCTTTTTTGCGTGCCTCTTCTGTATCGAAGGTTGGCCGTCAGCTTCTTGTATTCTTCGTCTTTAAACCGGTAGAATAGTTGATTTTATATTTAATAAATGTAAGAGATTATTCAAATATACATGAGGACTGAGCAAAAAATATCTATGAATGACTTGAACATAAGTTGCAGGAAGTCGCTGGATGCAGGCTGCTTCCAACAGGTCGATGTGGATTTCCTTGTGGGAGGCCTATGTTCAACAGACTACCTGTGGCTGAGACGATGATGATGATGACTCGAACATAAATAAAACGCACACAAAATTATAATTTAATGTGGAAAATTATAACTATTCTACACTGTGCAAAATTATGCCCTGATCTCATATACCTATTTATTATCTGAAAAAGATCATAGAAAATACATGCGGACGCAGCTAAAAAGTATAAATTACTGAAAAATAATTTAAAACACAATTTATAATTTAGCGTTGTGTACTCGTTAGTACATGTTTGTTTGCTAGTCCAACACACACCACGCAGCACTGGCCTGATTAGTTAAAAGCGATTCTATTCTGTAACTATTGTTATTTTTGGCAGTCACCGCCCTTGGTCCGCACGAATGGTGGCCGACGATCTATCACTGATTGAAAGAGACGGCATACAGTTGTCTCCTTCACGTAAGAATAGAACGGCCAGTGTCGTGAGACCCGCTAAATTAATGCGATACTGTCGCTGGACGTAAATTTAGAAATATTCGATTTGAATTTTTTCATTATTGATTCGGTTGAATATTAAATATTTTTTTATCTACATACATACTTAAACACACGCATTTTTTCCAGAAGGGTAGGCAGAGGTGCTAGGACACCCACATTTCGCACTATGTTCTCTCTCACGATGTGATGGCGAGCCTATCGCCATATTGGGCACAAATTCTTGACTCTGGGCTGATAATTATGAATAGAAAAAATCTAATACCACTTTGACCGACCCTAAATTCGAACTCGAGACCTCAGCTTTGTAACTTTACTTTATAAAATCAATGTAGATGATATCAACTATGAAATAATTGGCCGTCTAACAAAACCCAAATGCAACATTTTTCATTCGACAAACATTCTCTGTTCAAGATTTAAACCCACAGCATGTCGTATATCTAAAATCTCGCCTACAGTACTACACTTGTCATTATAAATTGTTACAGATTAATTGGCAACATTATTAGTAGCGTGGACGGAAACAAATCTGACGTAACCTTTTCAATTCGAATCGGTAATACGCAGACACGCGGTCAAAGACTGTCCGAACAGTGCTTCGCTCAAAGCGATAGTTTCTGTAATGATCGTTTATTATTGCAAGTAAAGGGCAGCTATCGTCTGTCGTCTGTCGTCTCGTACTAATACTCGTTTTAATGTACCTAATTCTCAGTGCGAACGCTTTGAATGTAGTTCAAATGGGTGTCGAAAGATGTCGCTATTTTAAGACGCGACAGATGTGAATTTTGATTGCCTGAAATGTATTGATGTTTGTGTTAGAAGTTTCAATTTATATGATAGTTGGAACTGATATATTGTTATACGGTTATTTGAGGACCAATTTAAACCATGCAATAGTTAAAAATAATTTACTTCAGCTGTTATAGATGTTTTATTTATGGCTGCAATATTTATTTTGCCCATTAGAAATAAAAAATAAATAGAAAATACGACCACTAAATTTATAAATAAAAGTTATTTTACCTAACTATAAGCCTTAAAAACAAAGATGTAATTATACGGATATCTTCTGTATTTTTAGACCGAAGACATTTATTTTGAAAGTCGTCTAGCGTCTTTCGTCATTCAAATAAATCAAAATACAAACATATTTTTTTATTAAATTTCATACAACATATTAATTAAAAAAACACACTTAGTTGATATACACATAAAACCGTTCGAAATATTTATATTCCAAATATTCGTGATTATTTGTTTTAATTTCTCGCTAATACGACCGTCAAATAGATTTATACATGTGTCTCTCGCAAACCACTTTATAATATTTATATATAATATTATATCTTCGCGACGTTTATAGAAGATGTCGTTTCTATATTTTTAATACTATTAAAACTCAACAAATATAAGCGATTTGTCATATTAATTGTCTCTCCTATATACGTATATGAAATAAAGAAGAAAAAAAGAAAACCGATATATTTGTCACATACACAGAAAAAATGTAACATGCAAGTGAAATTAAATTATTATCAACTACCTACTTTAAATAAAAATAATTTTACAATAATTTATATTATTTTGCCCCGAAAACCATAACAATAGATAAAATCAGTTGTTTTTTAACAATGGAATGTCGACTTGGCAACAGTTTGATAGGCCTAGTGTTGTGTCGAATTTTTTTTTTATACAACACAAGCCCGACATTTGTCATTTGCGTGAAACATGTTCGAGAAAAGGTCGTTGATTCGTAATGTGATTATTTTACATCGGATTCGTAGTGAAAAAATGTATAAATACTGGCACGTGTATGTGAGAATGTTCGGCAATTCTATATAAAATATTGAAACGTATATTTTATGTAAATATGTGTAAATAGCGAATATTTCAGAAATGTGACACTATGTGTAATCGTAGTGGTTTTAAGCTTTGTTAAATTGATATATATATTATAATTTAGGGGATATTATTTCCTATCAGATGGCTTGTTTATGTAAAAATACTTCTCCGATATTTTAAGAGTCTTTTTGGATAAGTCACATCTGCCTTGAAACATTTATCTGCCTTGAACATTTCTTGCTTTTGAATTGGAACGCTCCGAACGCTGTTGTCTACTAATCTCTGTTTTAACCGTGAATATAAAAAATATGAACCATATCTAAATTAAACCAAATGTTGTTTCATAAAAATGATTATGCAAGTTGATTTTATAAATACTCATTATAAATAAATAAATAACACCCAACAGTCACATACATAGTCCCAACCCCACACTAAGATCGAGTCTTGTGTCGTGGGTATCAAGAACTACGAGAGACTTTTCGGTCTCACAAACACCCAGACCCGGAAGAAATATTTGTGGGCCACACAAACATTTCTCTCGGTGCGGGGATCGAACCCGCGGCCTCTCGTTTCACAGGCGGCGTCTAACCAACTGCGCCACGGAGGCTGTCACTGTCTTATACATAACGCAATGGAGTTATGATGATAAAAAAATATCTTAATCTAATTTCGGGTGTTACATAACAAGGGTGACTTGCGAATATTTTTTTTATGTACCCTTCATCTTGACAACATTCCCCCGAGTCCGCGTCCCGGATTATCATATTCTGATGCCGGAAATTGTTGTTTTTTTAACCACCCCCTTGGCCTTTTGACCCTGTCTCGACTCAAAATTTTCTCTCGCCTGAAAATTTAATAATGCTGAAATATTTTCAGCGAAACAAAATTTTTATGCAACTAGTTTTCGTTGGGCACGTAAATTAGCCTGTATGAATAGGGATCGATTAATAGTTAGGCGTGTTAGGAAAAGAGGTTATGTACACAAATAAGTGACGGTAGATTTAAACATTAGCTAGTTATGTAGAGTTCGATCCCAAAATATTATTTTTGGTTTTTATATGTTACGAGTCCGCCTCCTTTTAAATCTTGCCGATAGGCTCGCCCCTAACATAATATATCGGAAAGGAAATGAGCTCGGGGAACCGCTATCACTTGTAGCGCCTACTTCCCTCACGGATACATACAGTTACGACTCCGAGTGTATTTTTATCAGTTATACACGCCATAGTTACATGTATCGTTCTGACCCTTACTAAGACATTGGTGATAAAATATCAATATTGTGAAAATGATTTTAAATTACTAAGACAAAAATAACATCTTGGGCCATTAATAAAATTACGGAAAGAACGTCACTTTATGACCACCGTGATTACTCAACATGCTTTTCATTAACTCTTACTTCATAAAAACTTTTATACTTCACCGTCACTTCGCTTTGTTAAACAAAAGAAGCATCACTCAAACGAATGCAAATAGTAGCTACTAAATTAATTACACCCCAATGGTAAACTGAAAGTTTAAGAAATTAGTCAACGCTCCTCGACGACTCGCTTGTTTAACATTTTATCCAAATTTGTCAACATCCAAAGTTTGCATTGTGTAATCTGTCATCGATTGATTGAGCCTTCCGCCGGTCGGTTTTCTATTAAAACTTTCACCGCCCGATGGAGTTTCGATCCGGTTTTTTCATGGCGATTAATACTGAAGTGTGGTTGCGTTTATTTATTAAACGTGTGGTGTGAATTTTTGGGAATTGATTTTGAGCGGTCATAAATGTGTTTGAATGCGATTTTCATATGTAACGTTTGGAGTTAGTGTTATAGTTATGGTGTGGTGACCCCTGCTCCCAAATAGAGCAAACGAGAAAATTCGTCACGACTATTAGCCATAAGAGTCCACAAGATCAGGATACGCTACTAAAATTAGTTTTGGAAACACCTGAATGAAAACCTTATGGAAAACCATATATGCAATGCAATGAATGGCGAGAATAGCACGCCGTTCGTTTGATGGTAAGCGATACGAGCGCTCGAAACCAAACAGCACCTTGAATTACAAAGCAATGCTTGGAACTCCATTAAACTCGACATCCTGAGACATAAGATGTTCAGTCTCATATGTCCAAAGGGTAACTAACTCTAGCTACAATATCCTTCAATCCGAAACACAACAGTGCATTTACACTGCCGTTCGGCGGGAAAAATCGACTTTGCGTATAAAGCCACGTAAACACTAACTTTGCTAGGTGCAACTCTATTAGTCACTTTCTTGCCAGAATTATAAAAAAATATATAATAATCAGAAAATTCTCAGACAATTAGAAAGACAAATATTCCATTATTTGTTTAAAACCAGCACTTAAGAACACATTATTTAATTTTCCACAATACACATGTGAATTTCCAGAATATTATTTCACAGCAAACAACCACCCAACCAGTACTTAGCGACATTTGCACAGGAAATTCTAAGTAATTTCAAACATACACCAGCTTAATTTCAATATACATCAGAGCATGCTAATGTAATTAAAATTCAAATGTACTTGAACAGAAAATTGAAGGTACTACACGAAATTACTTGGAACCTAAAATAGCCCCGTTCTATTTAGTTAATGCAAAGTTTCTTACTGGCAAGAATTTGGTCGAGCTTCTCTGCAGTTAATGGGGGGAACGTTACACATTTCCACTCGGCGGTTTTGTTAGTCTGAAAGGATGTGTAAACACGCCGCTAATTGATGAACAACCAAACTTATATTATAAAAAGGAATGATTTTATTGTTTGTATTGAATAGGCTTTGAAACTACTGAACCAATTTTAATTAAAATCCTACATTTTCCCTAATGAGCATGGGCGATAGAATATTTTCGAAAAAATGTATCTGCACCCGGAGCTGCCCCGCTTGTCATTTATAAACTTATATTAACAGAAGTTTTACAAATTAAGATAACAAATCCAGAAAATTAATGACTACGATAAAAATGTATGCTTACTTAAAACCATTCCACCGAAACTATCTAAACTTCTATACTAATATTATAAAGAAGAAAAATGTAATTGCTGGCATTGAATAGACTCTGAAACTACAGGAACTATTTGAAAAAATCTTTCACCATCAAAATCAATGGGATCAAATTAATGGGACTATTAAAAATTAAGATAACAAATCCAGAAAATTAATGACTACAATTAAAATATATTCTTGCTAAAGTTAATTCCACCGACGCACCTATCTCTGTATACAGTCACTAACTTATATGGGATTTAACTAGAAAAATCTCCGGGGACACTAAGTTCTTAACTCTTAAAACTCCAACACAATTAATCAGAAAGAAAATAAATAGCAGTTAGAAACTTTGTCTCTTTGTATACAGTTGGCTTTTTAAATACTGCATCATGGATTTTCATTATCCCTCAGAACATAACAAAACAAACTTCTTCAATATAATAAATATCAGATGACGCAACTTTTGGATTTCCCCAGTAAATCAATTGCAACGTAGTGGGGCTACGCCGTAGTACGTAGGGCCGCCCGTAGCTTGTAGCCCGTAGCGTATCGATCGTAGCCGCCCCGAAGCCGTGCCACGCATTATTTCTTAAGACCCACGCACACAATCCACTTTTAATGGACTATTGGCAAATATAGCATTTTATTACCGGTTTGCCAAAACCATCCGTCGACTAAATATATTTTCAATATCACAAACACTTGTTAGACTAATACATTTTGCTTAGTGCTCATGAACGTGTATAGTAACTCATTTTTCACTATGTACCTTTGCTTCTAAGTTATGTAACTTCAATAAGTGGATAAGTGTTAATCCTTTTAATATTAGTAACAATCTGCGGATTTACCTAATTGCATCCAAAATTATAAAGGCATATAAAATGCGGAACAAATTTCAGAATAAAGTTATAACCCCGGGAAATACACTTAACCTATATAAAGTCTTTCGCAGAATTTAGGAGAATTCCATTTAGTCCTAAAAGCTTGGTGAATTGGTTTACCTTTAGTTTCACCTCTCCATACCAACGTATTTATTTTACATTTTAATTATGAATTTGTCCATGTAAACTTCCATCAAAATATTTATTGCGACAAAAAGTCGCTAGTGTGCAAAAACACTTACCTTTTAACGATGATGCATAGACACACCTATAGTAGTGTGCGTACTTTTGTTTATACCGCCATAAAAGAGTTTCTTTTACCCGCCCCTGCCCGTTTTAAGCCTTCGGTTACAATCGAATCGGTGTTTGTTTTGGCTCAAATCTTTTGCTTTGATTTCGTATTGTAAGACAAATAAATGTGGGTTATATGTTTCGATTGCGCTTTGTGGGATTTATTCTTATATTATGCCGCGTGGATATTAAATAAAGCTTTTTGGGTCAATATTTTTTTACATATAATATGTCCGAAAACCTTAACATTAATTCTTATGAATGCAATAACTAAATAAACGTAAATGCAATTAAAAACGACGATGAAAATAAAAAGAAAGTTAATACATTAAATTTTACAGTCTCCGTGGAGCAGTTTGTTGGACGCTAGCTGTGAAACGTAAAGCTACGGGTTCGATTCCCGGACCAAGACAAATATATGTGTGAATCACGGATATGTATCTCGGGTGTGGGTGTTTGTGAGACTGAAAAGTGTCTCGTAGCTTCTGATACCCACGACACAAGACTTTGATCAGATCTTAGTGTGGAGTCTGGATTATGTATGTGACTCAACAATTATATTCAGATACACATAACGGTGTATCTATTTATTTATTTCACTTATATACTTTCAAATTTATGAGTACCATCGCAGATTTTCTGGTTACCCTCAACCCATTTGCGAACTTTATTGTCAAATAGCTATAAAACAAAGTTTAAGATAATTCACTCAAATATGCCCACAAACTTTTAAAATAAGCCTAAAATTTTAATGGCATGGGACTGCCGTCTGATGCCATTCAATACTCTCAACTTTGCCTGGACGGTATTTTCACGTACCATCAGGTGCAATGGCATTATACAGCGCTAAGATAAAAAAAAATTAATTAATAATGATTCGTACGTAAAACGTAATTCTAATATAAAAACAATATGTACTATACGTTTTACAAAATTTAACCCACGCATCTACCACATAAGAGCCATTGTAGAGCGGTCATTTATACCCGGACTCTCTGTGGCGGACCTGGGGTCTTCTAACCGATGAACTGTCATTCACAAGGTCCTTTGATTAACGCCCCACTGAAAGGGTTAGTAATATTCAATCCATGTAGGTCTGTTATACCCCGACCTTATGTGCGAAGTGATTATTCTCAAGAAACTGTTTATTGGTTTAGGACGGAAATGTGTTTCTAATAGGTACAAAGGACCCTTAACCCTTCCTTTAACGGTTTAGTCGGGGGTCAACGTTGACCTTCGAAGAACGTGTGTCGACAAAGCCATTATCATAGCTTAGAATTTCTTATACTAGACAAAACAATGCCAATGATAAGAAACAAAATGGTTGACACAATAATGCCAATCTGAGAGAAACTGAATATACAGAAGCTAAACCTGAAGTACAACATACTGGTATACCTCACTTGGTTTACGACACCGTGTAAAGCGGTCATCATTCGGGCGGTTACGAATACCTATATGACCCAACCCGCCTACTCTAACATTTAAGCTGCTCTTCCACTGAAGTCGCTAGACGTTTGTATACTTATAAACAGTTTTAAAACCTATATTTGATTGCGAATGTTTTCTCTTCTTCGCCCAAACTGAATTCGAAACTCGATAAAAACGGACCAAACACTCAACAATTAAAATAAGTTTTAAAACTGTTTATAAATGAGGCCGCAAATGTCTAGCAATCCTGTAATGGATATCACTGATATATTAACACACCTAGGCCCTACTCCATTCGTCTCCGTTTCTATGGAAACGCTGTCTCATATGCAATTATTCTCAGCTTGTTTTAATGACATGATTAAACACAACCACCCAACCTAATTCCAAGACAATCAAACATCCACCCATAAAAATCAAACGCAAGTGAGCACTCAAACGGCCAACAGCCAACATTGAAGCCAAATCGCCAATAGGATATGGGCTAATCAGTCACGGTCGGATATATCCGTCGTCGTTTATCACCGCTGACGAATCGCAGACGGCACAATACGCTGCTTTTCTCGGGTCAAGCCTACAATGATTTATCGCCGGCCGGTAATGTAAGGAATAATTTTATTTTTACTGTAGAGGAAAATATATGAAGCAGGAGGTTAATGGGATTTTTTATGGTTTGGGACATATTGGACTATGACTTAGTGGTAAGGACTATATGTCCACCACGCTGACATAATGCTGGTATGTGAACTTTAAACTTATACATCGCTTTGGCATACAGGTTTCCTTACGATGTTTTCCTTCAGCGTTTTAGTACGTGGTAATTGACCTATCAATACACACATGACTCCGAAAAGGCAGAAGTGTGCCCTGGGTTACGAACCCGCGACCACCGTGAACATTTTGGCAGCCGCGTCTGGTCCGTATACCAGAAGGCCACCGTACGCACGCACTTTTGCATTAAATAATAATACATATATAATATATATGATCTTGTTTCCTTACGAACGACAAAATACCTTGCCATAATGGAATTACGATGGAAAATTTGACAAAACAAACATTGGTTCTCAATGAAAAACAAGATCTCTATAAGTTGTGGAGCTAGTTTCGATCTTAATTTAAATATATCAATTTGGGAGACACATACCTTTAAGGCTTTCCAAAACTATATACAAAAGTAAATTAATAACTAAGAAATGTTATTTAAAAATTGTATATTATTATAAAAACAAAGAAAAAATATTATTTATTTCAATTGGAACAAAGCATACCCTAACTTGTTAGTTTTCTATGAAACATTTGTTGTGCGTAATTGAATTTTCTTGTTCATGGAAATCCAATTTCGGGTATAATAATCGACGGAGTAAACAAAAACAATTTAAGCATTAATAAAGTAATATTTTAATGGAAGCTATTTCTAATATTTGCCGAAGTTATTTATAGCTTGTTCCACACTTATATAGTATACAAACAAAATAAATTATGTTTTGTTTATACGTATGGAGCTTAACTACGAAAAGTCTGAATTATATACCTTAAGTTACCCTGGACACTAGTCCGCTATGTTGGATCTTAAATTCTACCATATGAATTACACAATTTCGAAAACTCACAAAATCCGTGAAAATCTTGTCCAAGAAATTTATTTTCACATTCCTATCGTTCCTCGATTTATCAAAATAAACAAAAGTAATAAACATCTGCCACTAAAATATAAATCCAGTCTAACGCCTCTCAAATAAATTCTAAACATTTCATTAAGGTAACATGTATCTGAGATATTGCATTAATATAGAATTTCATTTTATTCCGACCGAACCCGCCGGTGTAAGAGTGGAAGGGGCTAGGGGGAGGGGGTTTGTAGGGGGGAGGGGTACATTCCTACGTCATTCCTTAATGCCTACCTTCGGGAGTTTGGGGTTTCTTTAGTGAAATTATCTATTTGTATCTCAAGGTTAAATATTGTGGATGCTTTTCGGTTGAGAGGAAATTTTAATAATGGACAGGATATGTTATTTAATTCCGTATACAATGATATAATTTTAATATTATTTTATTAGTAGCTCATACTACTATAGTGTGAAATGAGAGATCGCGGGTCCAATACTAGCATCGAAACAAATATTTGTGTGAACCACCAGCATTTTTAGAGTCTAGGGAATATTTCTGATACCCACGACTGAGGACTCGAAATTAGTTTTGAGTAATGACTAGTTACATATCGGACTGTTGGGTGTGTCTATTTATTTATTTATTATTATTTATTTACTTCATAGAAATTCCGTAATTAATGCAGTAATCATGTCTGCCTACCCTTTCGCGTTATGGCCATTATTATACGTACCTGTATACTTAATTAATTATAACTAAGCGATATGTAATTAATGTAATCAATACCAGTTAGTCAAGCTATGTGATTTAGCACTTAATCCGTCGAATTAACATGGAATACCTAAATACGTCATAATTATAATGCATTGACTGTTTATGCTACTATTTCTCGTAATTTTTATTAGTTTTTTAAATCTAATACTGACTATTAATGCATAATCATATTATGATACTGTACGTACTACATAAGTCCCACTGCAGGGCACGGGCCTCCTCTACAATCGAATATACGATTGAGTTTGGTTAGGCCATATAGTCCAGCACGCTAGCTTAGTGCGGGTTGACGGACTTCATATACCATAGAATTTCTTAAAAATCGCTATGCTATGGAGGTTTCCTCAAAAAATTGCCTTCGCCATTATAGTGCATAGTGATTGACTATACACACAAAACTCCGAAAAGTCAGAGGATTGCTCTGGGAGTCGAACCCGCGACTACCGTGAGCATGTTGGCCACCGCGTCTGGTCTGTTTACCAACGGGCCACCATGCCCTAATACAGTTTAAATAAATAAATACACCCAACAGTAACATAAAGACATGACTCCACATTCAAAGAATTCACAGATACTATAATACGTTTTGCTCTCACACACCTAGGCCACAGAATACTAAACTAACAGAATTCAAGCTTCATACAAAGCGCGCTAAATCAACGCACACATAGACAGCGCTCACCGACACGATATTCGAAACCAGTCGAGACCACTGCAAGAGCTAGTTTCAACCTTTTGCGCGAACGTCGAGCGTAGTGTGGGTGTGGCAACAAAAGTGATGTACATACACAAGCTTGACTTCTGTGCCTAGGCTAAACAAATATTTGCGAGCCGCAACAAACATCGAACCCGCGGCCTGTCAATACACCAATCAGACAGTCGCAAAACTACACCACATCAAACAACATAATCAGCTATGTATAAACGTACGGTTGATTGCGACTACCAACGCCAACAAGGCTAGACTATAATATTGACATTCATGTGCACTTCACTTGATGTACATTAGTGTTCTGACGATAGATGACGACGATAAATAAAACTAATTATAAATAAAAACTATATAATAAAACTGTAAAGAAAATATTTTGTATATAGAGATTAAGTTATATGTGTATTGACTTGTTATAAGAGCTCTTTAATTGCCTACGTGGCCAATAAATACATTTCATTTCATTTCATAGAGCTAATTGTGAATACAATGTATGAGAACGTGACGGGTATTGTTAAAACCTTTCGGGTGGTTTAAAAACATGACTGTCAAATGATCCCAACCTGATACCGTGGTATAAGATTGGGATCATTAGATACTGTATTTGATACTATATTATAAATTGTCATGCAGAAGTGACTGTAATGTACATGAATGAAAGTGCAATGCAATACAAATTACAATTGGATATATTTGGTACATATTCGCACTAAACGGAACGCCGTCAGAGCTGTCAGTCCAAAACAGTTTTCTATAAGACAGTGGTATTACACCGGACAATTCAGCCCACAGTAAACCTCTTGCTAGCGCTTCTATATTATAACTGGTATTACGAATATATAACTTTAGTTTGACCATTAAAATGAACCTGCCTCTGACACATTCACTGGTACAAAATATAATGTTTTGTACATAAAATATTAGTTTTTAATTGCTCAATGGCGCTTACATATTTGAACTCATACAAAAACTTGAAGCATAATTTATTTTGTGTCGAAATTGGGTCAGGCGTTTTCAATAGAAAATATCGTCCGCCGGTCGGAGTAATTACAAAGCTAATTGAGTCCCTTTCTTTTGTTCCAGGGTGAAAAGGACAACACGAAGAACTGCATACTCTCATGCGAGAAGAGGAAAGCTGATGACACTGACATTAATAAAGACTTGAAAAAGGTAATTAGTCTTGTAATTAATATAACGACCTTATTTTGTAGCGTAAATTAAACTTTGTACATTATAGTATCTCTTAGTTTCTTATACCTGCGATACAAGACTCGATCTTAGTGAGGGGTCAGGACTATGTATGTGACTGTTAGGTGTATTTATTGTTATTTACCCTTTGTGCTCATACGTGTCATTTGCAGTAGTATAACTTAGAAGGAACTCCTGCTAATTAATTGTTTTCTACTGCTTTACAAAGTCGGGAAGTAAACGATAATTAGTGATAAATTCTCCTTTAATCTTGAGTATTTGATTTTTTTATTGCTAGTTAAAGACGTGCTAATATTTAAAATAGATTAGGTAAGCTTAAGGCTTTGATTGAAACCTGTGAAACAAAATGCCTCAGGGTCGTCGATCACTGCAATTCGAAAAATGTTGTGTGGTAAATATTTTAGGTCTGGTTGCTATAAAAATAAAATGCCAGTCTTAATTTCTGATTTACGGGTCACAAAACTTGGCATCTAACTGTGCAATAAGCTGTCAGGACTATATGATTGATTGGGTGCATTATTTCATAGTTAAACCATGATACAATTTTTGTAATCCAAACCTAAATACGTTGAACTATAAAGTTATTTTCCCTAGAATATACAGGAATATCCAGACTGCTACCGAAAACGAAGCCGGGTGGTAGTTTTAGTGACTACAGACACAATGCAACTAAAAATGTCGCAAAAAACGCGGTAATTTTTCGGATGTTTTAATGTCATCATTTTTGGGTGGGTAATTCAATAGTTTTTGCTAAAATAATAATTTAATCCCTTCCGCGCCAAAGATGCTTTAAAAATAAAAGGGTATATACTATTATATTAAGAAAAATTATGTATTTACTTTTCTCAAATATGATGGGAGAAAAAAAAGTCGCTTTTTCTTTGCAAAATGTTTATGCCTTTTGTCTGAAGTCACTAAAAGAACCACCTGCCTTTATTTTCAGTCTCAGTTTGGATATACCCTGTATATCTGTTCTTTCCGTTGCGTTGTAGGCCGCCGTTTCCCCTGCAATGTTACGCCATATTGAATACTTTCTAAATGGACCGTGAAAGTAAAGATTTTCGGCCAACTCTGTACAAAAACATAAAATCTTTTGAAAAAATCAAGATGTTCGGATTTAATTGATTCCAGCTTGCTTGCTAGCGCTTGGCCTAAAATTTCGATTTCTAGTTACAAGCACCCAATTAGTGTCATTCTTAGGCTTTAATATCGCCCTTGACTATGCTTATTTGACTAACAAAGGCTAATTGAAAATTGCCTTATCGAAATCAAAATTTATCCCATATCAGTCGACTATTATTTTATTCCCCTATTATTTTATTGAATAAAAAAAAACAAAGTTTTTTAAATAAATAAAATAACAAACAATTCTACACGTGGTTTAGAACCTATCATTAGCAACATATACCTACCCTCACTATTTCATCTTGACCTTAATAAACAAGAGATTAAATTCACCACAAATACTTATATTTGGCCACAATATCTTTCCCGGTTATCTTATTAATTAATTAGCGTTTAAGCCCCCGTCCGCAGCTTACTTCGGAGTTAATGCCTCGTCTTAATAACCAACCCGTCGGGATATACAATTTGGAAAGAAATTTTGAGCAGCGAGTTTCATTATCAAATATTACGAAGATTTTTGCGAGTGAAAATGGGACGATGTGAAATGGATTCGGTTCCCATGGTGATGGGAGTTTTGCCATTTTTAGCTTTTGTTTGTCCATTTTTTTTAAATTCAATGCGTTTTTATTCATTCCAATAAACTTCACACGGGGTTTAAATATCCAAAACATGGCCTTATTTGCCGCGCACGAATCGGTCTAATAAGTCACCAGCGTAAGTGTATTTTCCAATCGTAACATCTCTATTTAATCATCTCACGTAGATGTTAATTGCCAATGATGATGATGATAAACTAAACAGTCACAGACGTAGTTACGACTACATATGAAAATAAAATTCTTGTGGCGTATGTTCTATAAATTACGCAGAACTTTTCGCTCTCATTCCCAATACATATTTGTGCATGTCACAAATAATTCTAATTTCAACATTCAATATTAACCTCACAAATTCGGTCCGAAAAAATCCCATAATGGCTAACGACATCCATTTGTCGTAATGGAACAAATTTTAATGCAAGATACTCGATATGAAGACATTAGTGTGGTCGCCCGCGGGTTATTACTAAGTATAAACTGCTTCGAACACGCGATCCTGCGACGGTGCGGCTACGTTGCTAAGTCGGCCAATGAGCCTGGGTACACTTGCGAGTTGAGACAATTTTTCCAAGGAGTTGTAGGACTTTAGTGGTATGAACAATGCAATATGGCAAAATTTGTTTTGTATAGTGCAGTTTCGTAATTTATGTGTCGTATCGATTTAAGTGTCATTTGTAAAGAGAGATAGACCGTAAATAAAATTGTTGAAAACAGTACCCAAAAGATATTTTTAGGAAGCTCGAAAAAAATGTAATGACTGACGCACATTTTTCTCATCCCGCAAAAGGTTTAAAACCAAACTTATGTATAAACTTCGCCACAATCCACCAAGGAATCAAATTCGTATAATATCTCAATTCCAAAATCACAAAACAAATACCTTATAACAGAAATGTAGACACACTTAAAATAAATGAACACTAAAAATCACGTACCATTAATTGCACAATTACGGAGATCAATCAATTCAATAATTACTCCAGAACAAACCTAAGGAAATTAAGTAAAGTACTATTAGTTATTTGGCGCGCTCGGTTAGCAACGCGATATGGCAAACACAAAGAAGCTTACAGAGATTTTCTGACACTAATTACTGTTAGTTGCCTTGATTTATATGTTACTTGACGAGTTTGCGCACCTTTTGTTACACGTCTTTAGAGATCAAGTATTTGTGGGCAGTTGTGAGTTAATTGCTTCGGAAAGATGGGAATTTCGAGATCGTTAGAGGTTTTTTATCATCAGATAAAAACTACATATACAGAAGATATACTCGAGATATAATTATAGAAACAAGACTGTCTTATAGTGGGATTATATTGCCTGTATATGACTGTTGGGTGTACATACTTATTTCATCCATTCATCACTTCTTACATTTGTATTTTAAGTCGACAACCTAATGCTCTTAAATGCTTCATTTTAAAACCTAAAGAAGTCAGGTTAAATATCTCGTTAAACTGCACATCGCTTACATTTCTCACATTAAAATCTAAAACTACCGACTCAAAGCCACTGCGGGATTTCAAAACGTCAGCATTACAAAAACACACATGAAAAATATAAATCCGGACGGCGTTGAATTTAAAACCTTTTTAAACTTACATTTGAATAAAAGAAACGTTCGCGTACTACCCAAAGCTGAAATATTAAATGATATTATTTAAATTTCTCCCACATTATGTCTCATCCGCATGAATAAAACAAAGGTGATATATATAAAATTATACAAGTCCACACTCGTCGTTGTCGCGGCTGGGGGTCGCGGGGTCATTTTGTTTTCATTATCTCCCCAGTGAGGCCACTGCGTATTCACCGTGAGCGGGCACTTCGGCCTAATTTAAATACATTACTCGTTTTGTAAGGGAGCCGCGGCGGGGGTGTAGCACTTGACGGTAATTGTACTCGTGGTTCGTGGAAACACACGTAAATTCCGCGTCGTTGGTAGATGACAGTTTCAGAACGTAGGAAGTAGGAACAATGGAGTCGGGTATAGTTATGTGAGTAAGGTCGATCTGCAATATTTAAGGAGTTCGAAATGGGATCAATTTCGGGGTGGAATGTTATGCGTTTGAAATACTTTAGCATAGAATTCCTTCAAGGAAATACGGTTTTGTGAGTTGCTAAGTGTGTAAGCGTAGTTGCCTATTGGTTATACAAGTGAATTAAAGGATATAGATTCGATACAGGGTAGAAAACGACCATGTTTATTAAACTCTCCAGCATACACGCCCACCTCTGTAACATCTATCAGTCAGTCAGATTCTCAGTGACATTAAGCACTGAAGCTTGATGAGTCGCTAAGGAATATTAGCTTATTCTTGCAATTATAATAAAATATTCAGAAAGGTAACAAATATAATGAATATTCACTAAACTTAGATTTCAATATACCACTAGTTGTATTGTAATTTGTTTACAGTTATTTATAACAACTAATAAATTAATTTTGTATTTTCCAACGCACACCAAAAAAATACCATAAATTTATTCAAACACGAAAATATTTTGCAATAAAGTTTAATAAAAATTCCAGCACGAAATTTAATATCATCATGGAAATTCTGATTATTTAAAACACTACATTCAATATTTATTTCGATAAATTTATTTTATCGTTGAATAAAATCCGACAGCCGATCGAAAACGAAATAAAACAAAAAGCCACTTCAAAAACAGTTTTAATTTTAAAGATAAAATCCGGTCTTGGACTAATTAAAATGACTGGAAATAAATCACAGGTATGGTCGTTTAGGGCCAAGATACTAATAAAATGCGACGTAAAATACAGACGACGTAAAATACGTACAGAATATCTATTGACTTATGATTTAATCATAAGTCAATAGATATTCTGTGACAAATCTGAGTGGATCCTCGATAGCATTGTGGGTTGAGACGCGTCGTAAATCTTGTGAACTTCCGCGTACAGGTTCTATGAATAGTAGGAAATATTGAAAAGCTGTAATGGGAAGAAATAAAGATTGGTATGTAATTTTTGTGTACAAAGCAACTTAATTAGTCTGGTACCATATAATAGGCAATAAAAAGTATTTTTTTGGTCCTGGAACGGCAAAGTGGCTGCAATATAAGTAAGGGCAAACTGCACTAAAATACCCAATGAGATACGGATCAAAACTAATTCATATGAAGTGAAAATGAATATAATTTTAGTAACCCATAAAATGTAAACATCGTTTAGATTTAGTAATTTTGTATTCTACCCCCCGAAATGAGACCAAGGGTGTCTCATTCCAAGGTCACTAAGTCGACCTTTTCACCATCGTATACGTTGGCCGAAGTCCGGCCTAATTTGAATTGAGTAGTATATCGGCCATTTCACAATTTTAAATCTTACGAATTCCGACTATACGTTTCCTTGAGTTATCAATCACAAATACAAAAACAAAATCATAAGCTGGCTATGAGAAACTACGGAATTTCTGCCATTCGCTGCATTATTTTTTCAAATTCTACCTACATATTTACAGAATTGCATATTACACTTTGCATTATTAAGCAACAATTCTTGGTACGAAATATCGTGGGATAAAATCAAAGAGATTTGCAATATAAAACAAGTATGACTGTGGCGAATTCAATTATCAATTAATCACGATGTAATTTTTATACGTAATCTCTTGAACTGGCATTTAGGAGATTTTGGGCTTGATTTTTAGAATTTCTATAGGTCGTATATTTATTTGGTTCATGTCACTATGTCAAGGTTTAGTAACTATTGTTAAAAAAATCATATAAATGTAATCCTGCCGATATGGAACCTACAAGGTAATTTTTTGTATGATCGTCAAACATTTCGGATCTGAGTATTGGATCTATTCCACTTTGATCACCTGGGTGATATCACCTGGGTGATCATAGGACACTAAATTGTCGCCTATGATCACCTGCGATTATGATCACCTGGGTGATCATAGGCGACTGCGACAAAATTTTTATTTTAGTATCCTATGATCACCTACAATTTTTTTTTTTTACTTTTTTCACAAATCACCCACCTTGCTACTCCAAATATGACTCACCACACTAACACATTGGGGGTGGGTCTCTTATATGTGACAGGCCGCCTGGAAAGGTACAAACGAAATATTTGTTTCTCCCGCGAAACAGCAGTGTAAATGCACTGTTGTATTTCGGTTTTAAGGACAAGGAGGAATGCCAAGCATTGCTTTGTAATTGAAGGTGTTGTTTGGTTTTGCTACTGTTTATAAGCGGTCGTATCGCTTACCATCAGGTGAGCGGCATGCTCTTCTCGCCATTCATTGCAATAAAAAACAAAAAGTTTTTATAATATTTATTAGAGTAACCACAATTTATTTTTCGTTTCTCATCGCAACTTCCCTAGGAAGTGGCCAATAGTGACAGAACCACTCAGTAGTGCCATTTAACATTGCTTGATGAAATCTTCACGAACAATTTAATTTCGATTTCTCTTCTTAAGTTCTTGTTGGGTAAGCGCGGTATTTTTGCATCTTTTCGAAATGCATTGATTATAATATGTACAATATTGTTATTCCGACGCAACGAATTATTAAGTTTGAAATTCCATCCTTCCAGAATTTCAAACTTAATAACCAAACAACACCTTCAATTACAAAGCAATGCTTGGCATTCCTCCTTGTCCTTAAAACCGAAACACAACAGTGCATTTACACTGCTGTTTCGCGGGAGAAACAAATATTTCGTTTGTACCTTTCCAGGCGGCCTGTCACATATAAGAGACCCACCCCCAATGTGTTAGTGTGGTGAGTCATATTTGGAGTAGCAAGGTGGGTGATTTGTGAAAAAAGTAAAAAAAAAATTGTAGGTGATCATAGGATACTAAAATAAAAATTTTGTCGCAGTCGCCTATGATCACCCAGGTGATCATAATCGCAGGTGATCATAGGCGACAATTTAGTGTCCTATGGTCACCCAGGTGATATCACCCAGGTGATCAAAGTGGAATAGATCGAGTATTGTGTCGCTTTTTGTAACTTTTATTGTTTTTTTCGTGAACCTAATAGTCTAATAACCTAACCTACCTTTGTATAGATGTATGAGGTCTGACGCTGTACTTAACGGTACCTACTCTTCCTGACTCCTCAAAAAAGATTTTAGAAATAGAGGTTAAAAATTTTACGAAGAATTAGACTCAACAAATGGAGTTCCAATGTGAGTACACCGCGCCTGATAATATAAAATAAATGAATACACCCAATAGTCACATACATTGTCCTGACCCCACACTAAGATCGAGTGGGTGATGGGTATCAAAAACTACGAGAGACTTTTCGATTTCACAAACACCCAGACTCGAAGCAAATACCTGTGGTTCACACAAATATTTGTTTCGGTGCGGGGATCGAACCCGCAGCCTCTCGTTCCACAGCCGGCATCTAACCAACTGCGCCACGGAGGCTGTCAGACTGTCGTATATTTATTTATTGCTATCCATATACCGACGCAGGAAAGCGATTGTGTCGTATCTCAAAAAATGCGTATGTGCGTTTTGTATATTATTTAATTCATAAAAAAAATACCGCATTAAATTTCCTTGTGAAAATGTAAGGTTTTATTTTAAAATGTTATTATTAAAGAAATGGTATTCATAAGTTTTCTAGTTTAGAGGTTATTCATTTTTTTAATTTTTTTTTGATCCTGGTGTAAAATTGCTTGTTTCAAGATACGACAAAATCGCTTTCCTGCGTCGATACAAATCGAGAGACGTAATATTTTTATCACAATACAATAAAACTGCGCGGCATCCCGAAAATCCAACAGCAAGATTAAGCACGTATTGAACGAATTGTAACAAAAATTAAAATGTGTATTTTACGAGGAATATTCGGCTCGTCCCGATCATCGTCTGGCTGGGCCGCTACGCGAAAAATCATTTACTTTTAATCCCGGAGTAGTCGCGAATGAGCGCGGTTCGATGGCTCTTAAGCTGGGCTGTTTCCATTTATTTTACAATTATTCTGAGAGATGTGATTAATGAGCCATTCCGAGTGTATTCGATGTAAATTGTGTGTGAAAATTGTTTAATGAAATTATTTTTTGTGCTGTTATTCTAATGTAATGAATAAATACGTTTTGTTATGACATTTTTATATTGCTAGACATATATTATCTCATCTGTTTTTCAAAAGGACAATGCCTTTGTGTATCGTATCTAAGTGATATTTAAGTTAAATTTTATATTCTTCATTTTAGGTACCAAATTGACAACTATGCCCCTTCTATTTCGCTCCAAGTTTTCTGTCTGTAGTGTATTGATATATTCATACTCTTTGCATATGTCGTCTCGAACTATATACAACGTGAACCAGGGGTGAATGAGTACATAGATAGATGTTGATGACGGAAACGGTGTGAAGACGTGGTGTATAGTTCGAGACGACAGATGCAAAGAGTATGAATACATTTATACACTACACTGTCGTCTACCATTGTCGTGGAAATAACTATAAAATCTGAAATATAAAATTGAATCTAGCGTTGAGCCCATAAATCTAATTCAGTACATCCATATTCTTATTGGAATTGTTATTATTGTACTAATATTGATGTTGTTAACAAACTCCGTGCAAGCTGTACGCTCTTGTAATTGAAGATGCACGTAGAAGGATACTTATGTAGTTTAATATAAATGATAGGTGTCACCTTCATTGGAGATTCAAATAAATAAAAATAAAATAAATAAATCTTGAAAATAATTCAGTAGTTTGATAGATTTCTTTTTCGGGTGTAAAATAATATAAAACACTTCAGTAACTAAATAAAATCAAACCTTCGTAATAAATCCACACAAATGTATAATCTAGACAACTTCATCTATTCCGAAAAAAACTTTATTTAACTTTCACTAAGCCGTGATTCGCGCCGACCCCAGAGACTGGCGGTACCGTCAACAAAAAAACCGTGTTAACACCTGATTCGGTAACCGATAACCGAATCCCCCGCGCAACGATAATCGACGGAATACAAGCTCGAATTTAAAAAAAAAGTTTTCCCATTCCGTCGCCCGCCAATCCGCAAGGCAACTTTTATAACCGATTCGTGCAATTCTCTTTAATATGCTGTCGATCTATTATTATGGCCGGAACGTTCGTCGAATTGTTTTCGCGCGAAACTTTTGGACATTCTATTTTCACGTGAATAATATTTGATTTTGTCGGCTTGTTTTATTTGTTCGGTCGTTTTGTTTTTGTACGGCAGCGGCTTAGCGATGTCGCGGCTGTCGGCTTTAAACTATATGAATATTGAATATGAATATTCGTGTTTTTGCTGCCAGTACCGTTTTGACGAAATGAAACTGATATTTATTTTTTCGGTTGTATACACATATTGTGTGTAGCTGTGCTTACATTTAATAAATGTGAGATTGAGATGGAAAATACTTAAATCTTTTTACAATCTTGTCTACATTAATTTTTCCTTGCCCCACATTTAGTTACCATTAATAAAGTCTCCGTGGCGCAGTTAGCTTATACGCTGGTCGTTAAATGGGAGGCCGCGGATTCGATATCCGCACCAAGAAAAATATTTGTTTGAACCACAAACAAATATGTGTTTGTGAGGGCGAAAAGTCTCTCGTAGTTCCTGATACCCACGACACAAAACTCGATTTTAGTGTGGAGTCAGGACACACGACTCGATCTTAGTGTGGTGTATGTGATTGTTGTTTTTTTTATTGTTAGTTAATTTATTTTATTAAGTTTTGAGTTTTATATTTTATAAGTTACTAGCGGCCCGGCCCAGCTTCGCCCGGGTACAAATAGATTTCTGTACAATAATATGTACGTATTATACATATGAACCTTCCTCTTGAATCACTCTATCTATTAAAAAAAACCGCATCAAAATCCGTTGCGTAGTTTTAAAGATTTAAGCATACAAAGGGACATAGGGACAGAGGAAGCGACTTTGTTTTATACTATGTAGTGATTGACGGCCATATTCAGCAGTATGCAATAATTGAATGTATGAACAATAGACCTTTTGGTATAGACGAATCTTAACGAGTTATCGTCGACTTTAGCCTTATTATAATAATCCATCAACTAGTATAAAAAATAAGTGTAAAATGTTTGTTTGTTTCAGGCAAAACTAGAAACTAAAGCGCTAAAGGCAAAGAGGCCAGGCTTCACGGACGACCGGTACAACGAGACCTCATACTACATTGAAAATGGTAACTATTATGTACTCAAACATTATTTATTTACCTATATATGATAGTATTACGTTATTGGTAGCTCAAACCACATTATACAAGTCTTTTTGATAGGGTTTTCTCTACTGCCTCACAAAAAACGACATAAAGTAACAATTTGCCTATTGCCATTTGTTAAGTCAGAGTGGTAATTTAGTATTTAAAGTAATTGTTTTTTTTTATTTATTAAGTAATCCTTATTGTACTCTAATACATTATAAAAACAAAGAGATAAACTAAAATACTCGTACAAAAGTACTAAAGGCTTATCACTCGGAGCGATCTCCGCCAGACAATCTTTGGTTATCCATCCAATCCTTATATTAAGGAAGGGAATTATTTTAAAAAACTATAGATAATATATAATAAGTGGTATATAATATAAAAATGCTTCATAAAAAAGGCAATATACGAACAACTAATAATATGGGGGCTTAATGGAAATTATAAACTGAATTAAATACGAGTTGTACCAATGTTGTAATGTACCACGAATTCGGCTATAAAATAATATTAAAGCATAAATATTAAAGCACAATACATATATTTAAATTCTGGTACCACTGGGCTGCGTATGGAAATTTAGTTCTTTTTTCCCTACTCTTTCCATTCTATGTTTCCGAATGCCACAACCGAATCTAAATTCCCCAGGTGTAAATATTTAGGAGAACAGCCGACCTTTTTCTATGGAATAAGCGACCTCGACATTTTCCGAACTTAAGCTATAAAAAATATTAAAAACTTTGCCGATAAAAACTGGTCACCTAGTCGATAATGCTAAGATAGAATACATTTTGGCCGTACTCAGCCATATTGGCGCACAGCCAGTTCATTAATAAGCAAATATAATAATTAATAAGTGTAATATATATCCACGTTAACACCTTAGACACGGTAGGAATGCTCGATAAATTATCTGTCGATAAATTAAATGTTACTAAAGGTATTTTTATCGACATTGACACAAACACAGTACTGTGAACCGATGCATTGACGCAAATGTATTATGTTCTGAGTTTAGCCAGTACATCCATGGAGGATTCTTGTGACAGCGACAAATAATTATCTTTCGCCAGTCCATTAATCTGACCTGCACTCCCCATTGCCAACAAAGTTTTGAAATTGGTAGTGTATTCAGGATATTTCTTTCAACATACCAATGATTCAGTAGCTGGATATAAGCCATTTCCAAGAGATCGCTGGGGTTACACGGTTCAAAATTTAATGGGTTTCAGTCTCTGTGGCCTTGTAGCTTGGTACAAACGCGAATATTGTGGCCGACTTCCTTAGCAATATGTACGCTAGCATACTGACTAAAAACCCCTCGACTGCCGTCACAGGCATTGTGAGCGGCGCCGACACTTACGGAACCCCTGGACTAAACTACCGATATTTTATCGACATAATAGTATTTTAAACATCCTTCAATATATTTAATGCATATGATCTATAATGGTCGAGTCATCTTGCCGCAATGGCGCCTTCGCTCCACTATGCGGAGTTATCGCCCTAACGAGTTATAAATCGTTTTGCATGCGGTTTCTGTGTACTGCTGCAACGGAGTTATTTTGTCGGCTAGTTTGTTTTGGCAAGTCGTGTGAATAGTGATCTTGGATGTTAGGATAGTGTTTGTATTTTAGGCGGTGATGGAATATGCATTTCGCGGTTTGGTTTCGGTATGTATTATGTGATGCAAAGCAAAATTGAGGAGCTGCGAAATGATGACAATTATGCAACAAAATTTGATAAACATTCTACAAAGTTGTTATTGAATGATCAAAGTAAACTTAATTGTTCTAGTGAAACTAAATGTGTAAAGACAGGCTAAGAGATATCGACGCATCGAAACAAATGCTTTTTTGATCCATTTATTTTCTGGCTGGAGATAGGTAACTCCAATAAGTGGTGCCCAATTTCTTATATTATATTCCACCACAAAACACACATGTCTTATCCTTAGTACTTACACTATGTGGGATTGTTTGACGTATGTATTGATTTGTTTATTCCATTCCAGGACTCAGAAAAGTGTACCCATACTACTTCACGTTCACAACGTTCACGAAAGGCAGGTGGGTCGGCGAACGGATCCTGGACGTGTTCGCGCGCGAGTTCAGGGCGCACCCAGCCGCCGAGTACGAACGCTGTATCAGGGCTGGCACGCTCACCGTCAACTATGAGCGGGTCGACCCCGACTACCGGCTCAAACACAACGATCTCCTCGCCAACGTGGTGCACAGGTAACGCGCAACACAACCCTATCGCGAACGTAGCAGCACCTAGTACACGTATCAGACACACGAACACACACACAATACCGCTGTAAATATTAACTATCTTCTATCTTTCCGATTTACTAAGATGTTCCTGTGCTGTTTATTTAACGGCTCCTCGAACAGGATCCGATGTGACGTCCGTACGTTTACAGCTTTTTCCAGGTGTATTTAGACCACTAAATAATTCTTTTCTGTAACGAGTATAGCACCGAATGAGCATGCGAGTGCACCGTTTTCCAGCAGCGACACAGTTTATTATGTCATTAAATGATTTTATCACGCGCCGACACAGTGTCACGCCGTGTCGTCTCATTGCGCTCGAGCATGTTCATTTGTTGTTGTTATTCATACGAGGACTGAGTTCTTTGCCCATAGTTCGGCAGCTGTCGCGGTGGCCTGACGTATGTATCGTTTCAGGCATGAAGTACCGGTCACCAGCCAACCGATCACCCTCGTTCATATCGACGAGGACATTGTGGTTGTCAACAAACCCGCCTCTATACCCGTAAGTGGCAATTGAGACAGCCATTACTGTAAGCTTCATCACATATGATACAGCTTTGCATGATATGTTCTAACAGAGCTATGCTACGTATTCTATTGCTCTCTTCTGTATTGTGTATTTATGTATTCACATACTTGTGATGAGCATATCGAAAATAGACAATATGTCAAAAAATATGAATATAATACTTCTACATTTTCACAAGCAAAGTGAAATATTTGGCTGAAGACCATATTTGGCTGGTGATTTCCTGTTACTAATGATTTTGATATTTTTAAGAATTTATCTATACTCGATTTGTATCAACACAATGTATACTATGTATAATATTTCCTTTAGTTAGGCTAATTTCATTGTAGTGATTAGAATTTTGTACAGTCGTCCGCATTAATCTTTACATTATATAAACTTCATATAATGTCACTTGTGTAAGATTTAGACGGGTAAGTCGCTGACTAAATAACAGGATGCAACCCTCTGATTGCTTAAAAAACTATTATCGATCCTCGTAACTTTAAATAAAAATTAGTAAGTAATTTCTATTTTCTTTACTGGTAATCCCAATCAATCTTGAAAAGGAGAGAAAGAAAAGATGCGTTTAAGGAGTTCTAAATAGTAAAAGACGACCAGTATCCTTTATTGACGCCAGAAACATAAGAACTGGTACTTTCCGTCACTTTATTTGAGACAGTGATATATCTAGAACTCGTATTGGGTTCTTTACGTTAGCTTTCTATTCAACACCCAAAAGTGAAACAAAAGTTTAATCTAATAGAATAGATAGTTTACTTCAAGCAATATCTTTCAAGCAATCATATTATTAGTAGGTAGGTATAATTTAGTTGCTTTTCCTCAAAGACACTAAATTTAAACATATGATCGGTCGTAAAAGAAATTTGTTTAATATTATTAAATTTACAATTACACAATGTATATGATTATTAAATTACTGTACAAATATCTCAAGATGCTGTAGAAGCACTAAGCCTAAACGCAGACGTGAGACGTTATTAATCCCCTGAAACCGACCTATTACAAGCTAGCCGATTGCAGAATCGAATTGAATTCAAAATGAAACAAGGCAACATCGAGCATCTCAAGTCCTTACGTTCTCCTTTGATGTCGCCTGACGAAGGCAGGAAACATGAAACAAAGGGATTCTGCAGTCGGAATGCTAAATACGAGGATCGTTTTTCAATCAGACGATTTTGTAATTGTCTGTGAAAACTGGAAGGGCTTAGTAATAAAATTGACTTTTTAGGGAAATAATAGGATAAAAAACTTTAAGGCAAAAGGGTAGTTTTGAAAATGGTTTTGAAATTTGTATTTCGTTCTAAACAAACCTTTATTATACATAGAGCTAGAATTACCAGGATCTAAGAATCTAAATTATACCAAAATATATTTAATATTCTAGGGCGGAACATAATGATACAAAGATTTAATACAATGAAAATGCTAAATATAAGGATAGTTTTCCCATCAGGTGGATTTGCAATGGTAGTGACCATGTAGAGAAAACAATGAGATGAGAATTGGGAGAATTAACATTTAGTTTTGAAGACCAAAGTATGCTAAAAGTTGCAGGATCAGAGAATCTTGTTTATCAAAATATTTCAAAAAGGTGATCAAGGTGTATAATTCAGGAAATTTTTAAAAGTATGGGATATAAAGACCCTACTATCACTATTGATATAAAAGCGAAACCTATTTTTACGACATTGCACTTCCCATTAGGTGCAACGTACTCATTCCGTCTGATCAATATAAAAATAACATGGAGAAGTTATAAAGTATAATGTTTTATCTAATTACCACACTCAAGATTCTTGTAATAAATAGTATTTATTCTGTGTGGTTCCTATCGCGACCGATCCAATCACCGTAATCGTAAAATTTAATGCATTTCTTAATAGCCATGTACTACGAAATAATGAGTTAATTTCAACTTAACTACAATTAGTATGCAAGTGACGAACTAGGTTCTATAACATCCTCTCCATAAAACATTAAGCGTTAATTAATACGAATACAAACATGACACAAATTATTCAGTGTCATATCAGTTCAGAATATATAATGAAGTGATTGGATGGTTATTATATAATTCATTAATTGCTATTCATAAGCCTACTCATATTGAAATTGGTGAATAATCAGAAGGGGAGGGTAGACTAAAGCGTAAACGTTCGTATGCTGTCAAATGAAACGCGAGTATTAATATTTGTGTATCTGATTACCGAAGCAACGCCGAGGATCGATATAAGACGCTGTTTTGATATAACGTATAAATTATATCCATATCCCACAGTAGGACAAGAGCGTCCTTTACAATTAAGGAGGTTCAGGCAATTGTACATCACGGTGGCTAATGTGGGTTGAATACCTTCTTATGCTATAAAAATTCTTGTAAATCTCTGTGGCACGTGGTTTTCTCGTGGTTCTTTGCCATTTCCTTCTCTCGTTCTTTCCTCTTCCTTGTCCTATCTCACTTTTAGGAGGCGGCAATGCTCTTAGGATCCAAGTGTCTTATTTTTTTTTTATGGACTGTAACCAATTACTATCCGGTGAACCGTTTGCTATATCTATGCAGTAAAAAATATGACTTAGAAAAGTAAGAAGAGTGTTCATTTCGTTCAGTCCAACAAAGACTTGTTCCGCACAATTTCAAAATATAATTTAATTTTCCTCAACACAATGTAGACGTATGTAAACAGCCTCATCGCTATGTCGCGAGTTAATCCTCCCAAACACACGCGGAGCTTCGTCGTCATTTCCCCGCGCTCTGATTGCTACAAACTTGCTAACTGTGCTCTCTGCACTAAATACATCACGTTTGGTTTGTTCTATTGATTTATTACGTTTCGAAGGCAAATGTTCTGGTTCATTTGCAAAATTTATAACGATGAAATCAGAAATGTGGCTTTATAACTCTGAGTTGTTGTTTATGAATCTTCTGTGATTAATCTCTTTCGATGAAGATATAAGTAGCATCGATAAAATTGTAGGCTTGGCTTATCTTGAAATAAGATTAATTTAAAATATAAATAGATTTCAAAGTAAACATCTCTCGAAATTGGAAATAATAATTTTAGATTCGGTTGAAAATAATTACGCAAATAAATTAGAACGATCTGATGACATGTCTTTGAAGAAGGTTATTAAACAAACCACTGTACCCAATTATTACGAAATAGTTAATATTATTCTCGGTCCACTCCAAACAAACCTTGCGCCGATTTTCAATACTAATGACGCAAACGATTCTGATATCTGTGACGTGAAAACAAATAAAATTTTACGAACAGCGAGATTAAAATGGACAGCATAATAGGAAACACCGGGGTTCGGAGTGCTCAAGACTAATATTATTGTTTGTACAATGAAATGGTGAACGAATAGATCTATCACGTTGACTGATGCACCGACTTACAGTGGACCCAAATTAAATTATACTGCTGCGATTTATCGTTGTTTCCGGAGCTGTTGAATGCACTTTCTAGTGTCTGTGGCGGACTGTATCTGTCTTACTGACCGCAGGCGTTCCTTTGCAGACAGTCAGATAAATATATGATTTGAAATAAGATGAACTAAACATATCATAATATACCAGGAATACACAAGTTCAAAATCGATTCGTAACTTTAGAAACAGCTTTTCACAGAAACCTCATTAGAGAGCTGAACAATAACGGCCTCACTAAGAACTTTTAGCTAAGTACGGTTGTCTAGTTACAGTTAAAATCACTATAACCAAAATTAGCTAGGAAGACATAATTTTATGACTATTTCGAGAAAATGATTTACCAAGTTATTGAGATCCTGTGAAAAAGATATTTTACAGTGTACTTTCAAGTAATTATTTAACTGAATTGAACGCAATAAATAAGTAAAAAATGTTAATGGATAACTGCGACAAACGAGTATAAAAATTACCCGATAGAAAAATTATTCCGATGGTAATAGATACCTCCGACACCCTTTTTACTGGCTCTTATTGACGTAGGATCCATGGTAGTCGGTAAGAGATTGAGCGATACGACTGCCATTTGAACTCTTATGTTGAATATAAGTTTTAGTTTAAGAATTATTTGGTGTACAAAAAAGAATAAAATAAATAGGATGAAAACGCATATAAGAGATTATGAGACCTCCAGCAATTTTACGTATAATGTAAAACTGATGTATTCGCAATGTTATTTTATGAGCCCTGCTAGCCACTAGTTATTTTATAAAATACCACAATAAAATAACTAGTTCACAGCCCGGCTCCGCCCGGATGCAGATACTCTTTTTAGAACATATTCTATCGCTTATGTTCATCAGAGACAATATAGAATTTAAACGATGAAAGGATTTTTCAAATAGGTCTAGTAGTTTCAGAGCCTATTGCATGCAAACAAACAATCAAAATTTTCCTTTTTATAATATGAGTATAGATATACGAATCAAAATTGCAGTAATGCAATTTATTTAGAGTAGTAAATCGTTTTTAATCAATACAATAAAAAATGTATGTTCTTACGGCCTTATTTTAGTTACCGAATGTTTATTTATTTTATTTTTTTATTTATCTCTTTATTGTAATACAATATATTACGTACACACCAAACGAAAAACAAGACAATTATTGCTTTAATTAAATTAAGTAAAACGGGCCGCTTTATTGCACTAGCCAATCTCTTTTAGGCAACCTTTGGATGGCGATAAGAGAAAGCAGAGAGAAAAGGTTAGAGTAAAAGAAATATTTTGTCTTCTTCACTCAAACTGAATTCAAAATTCGTTTGTAAAGGACAAAATATTTAATAGCTAAAATGGGTTTTAAAACTGTACAGGAATTATTAGGTATATCTATGTTATCATCAATTTCTATTGATAACAGAAATTATAACAAGAACTAACTAAAAAGTAACGAACAATGTACATAAAATAACTAAACTCAATAAATGTTCTAACAACCTTGACAAAGCACGTGTTATGTATAAATCTTCTCTATGTTTCACACTACATGAATCCCACATTGACACAACTGAACACGAAACACAATAATAATCCCACAAACAGACTTGTTGGGATTGACTACTTGTAGTATTAGTGAATAACACGTACACATTGCTGTTTATATTGAACAATTGTGGTTCAATCGATGCGATATACTATCGAGATATTTTAACATACATTGCGGAATTTGTTTTAGAATTTGTTGATGGTTCGCATATTAATCTTCCTTGTATCTTACGTTTTATGTCGTTTCGAAGACTTATTTAATGTGATTATTAGATTGAAGTACCAGTTGCAATTTAAAATGCAAGTATAAAAAGGTTTCACACCTTATTTTTAAAGTTTAGTCTCAGTAATAAACTATTCAAGCATAAATATAAATATGTTGATCCTTCGAGAAGGATATTTTTTTGTATTTCAAACGAAATTGCACAAAATATATATTTTTATGTTAATCTAAATTTATTTTATTACCATTCAAATAAAATGCTATAAGTTTTACACTTGCATAATGTCGAAATATAATTGATGAGTTTATCGATAACTTATACTTATACATATATCAAGTTAGTATTCAG
This sequence comes from Hyles euphorbiae, assembly GCA_023078785.2. Lineage (NCBI taxonomy): Eukaryota > Metazoa > Arthropoda > Insecta > Lepidoptera > Sphingidae > Hyles > Hyles euphorbiae. The sequence continues at coordinate 3,063,150 of CM041032.1, read as the reverse complement.
CATCTATTAACCCCAACACTACACATGAATGTATTTTGACTAAACATGATGTTGTTATAGACTTTGAGGTGAAATGACTAGAATAGAATATTAGTTTCTAATATTTTGTGATTAAAACTATTTAGTATAAGTGACTACAAAATAATGTGTTTTTGTGTGTAATCCAAGTTTAGTCTAGATTTATTTGAAGTAATAGATTTTATTGAAAGCTTTCGAAAGTTATAAAATATTTTGGTCTGTTATGGTGTTATATTCCCCTTAACTTTTGAATAGCCCAGAAACATCATTTGCGATATGAACGCCATACTTGCCGTTTTCTAGTAATTTATTTAACTAATTATTTGTCTGGTGAATCAATGTTTTATGTAGAATCATTCCCAAGGTTAAAATGTTACGTATCATTTTTATAGTAAAATCTTTTCTATATGAAACATAATAACTAATTATATATTCTCCGCGCTAGACAGTTGAGTCTTTAGAGATTTGTAGGTTAGCGAAGTGACCAGTTAAGTGTCAGAATTCTTAAACCAGTTTACTACCGAAACCAAACATTCATTAGATGGAATCAAGACCATAAATTTAAAAAAAAACTGAAGCTAAATATGGCTCATACAAAATCCCTGGATGCGACAAGCCGAAGACAGGGTAAAGTGGCGCAATTTCGAGGAGGCCTATGTCTAGCAGTGGACAACAGTTTAGGTTGATGATGATGACAAAACCCCTGAGTAACATCAATTATTCCTAGATATTAGATTATACGAATATGTGAGTAGTAGTACGTGTGTGTAATAATTCCTTCAGAACTGAGGAAATCTAAAAAAACGTCACGACATAATTTCTAAATTCGCTAGTGGTTTTAGACTTTCAAGTGTATTAAAACGACCGCTCACCATTTCCTCCACTTAAAAACTTTGAAAGAATTACGAATCCTTTGACGAAGAATAAAAGTTTTTAAAAAGACATTTATTCTCTTTGTGTAAGAAAAAAATACGGTACAAAGCAGAGAGAACATTAATTAAGTGCGGTAAAGAACAGCGACTATGTCGTCCGTACCGTGTTCCATTATGAAAACTTGGAGGGATGTAAAAAATATATGTTTTGTGTGACGAAGCATGTTTTCATTGTATAATTTACTGTGTAATTTGTTAAACATTAGAAACCTTATTAATAAACTCGGATGAGTGAGGGACTAACTTTAGTCCAAGGCTTAAGAATTGACTTGATTATTTTGTTCATTCTTTTTACTTCTAAAATCAGGGGGTCTCCATAATAGGATTGTCATGTTAGGCCGAAGTACATCCGTGTTTATTTGCTATTTCAGTTTACGGAAAATACCAGGGATATTAGATGATACGATCTTTTTGTGGAGGAAGTAATATAAGCTATTTTGGCTTTGAGTAATATACTCACACTTTTTACTTACGTTCTGAAATTAAATAAAATTAGTCTATTGGTCGTGTAGGCAATGAAATAGCTATTATGACAAGTCAATACATAGTACTTATTCTAACCCAAAACCAGCAAAACACCTACAACTCAATAGACTATGCGAGTGTTAACAAGCACTCGTCATTCACAATAAATTGAACGTCATGCTCGTTGACCAATAAAAAATAGATTTAAAGTCGCGGCCACCGCTACTATGAAATAAATCTATCACAAAGCCGATGAAATTACTGCGATGAAATAAGTTTTGAAATTCGCACTAAAGCATCCACTAGTCACAAAGTTATCCGGTGTTAATAAGTACTCGTCATTCACAATAAACTGCCTGTCATACTCGTTTGCTAATAAAAAAATACGTTTGAAATTCCGACCACTATATGTATGAAATAAATCACAAAGCCGATAAAATGTCTGCGACGAAGGATCAAGTAAGTCTTAAAAGTTTCACTAATAGCTCGCCAGATCCTCTTTGCGCAATATATTATTCCCTATTACTCAGTCTTAACGGCTAATGAATAATTTAAAAGATTCATTATAATTTATAAGCGATTATGGGAGGATGCGTTTGTTTATTTACATTATACAAAAGCTAAGGGAATTTTAAGTATACAGCCCCTTAAAACTAAAATAATTTCGATATGTCTTACGAATAAAGAAAATTCTATTTTATTTAATGCGAATATATTTTGGATTTTAACGCTTCGTAGTGAATACCTGAATAAAATAAATGAATTTACTTTTGTACAAAAGTAAATTGGTGCGAAGATTCTGACACTAAACTGGTCAATGGAATAATAAATAATAATAAATAAATAACACCCAACAGTCACATACATAGTCCTAACCCCACAGTAAGATCGAGTCTTGTGTCGTGGGTATCAGGAACTACGAGAGACTTTTCGGTCTCACAAACACCCAGACCCGGAAGAAATATTTGTGGGCCGCACAAACATTTCTCTCGGTGCGGGGATCGAACCCGCGGCCTCTCGTTTCACAGGCGGCGTCTAACCAACTGCGCCACGGAGGCTGTCTAATAAAATGAATAGATCATTTCCATTAAATGATTTATCTGCTTATAAGTGGCTATCTATTACGGCTGTCTACTTAGGGTATTTAGTAGACAAAAAAATAATTCTCAATCGGTTTGATACAGGTTTGGAATGGATTTATTCCCGTGGCTGTCTATTATCAATGCTCAAGCCACTTATAAGATTTCGTGCTAATTTAAATACGCTTTAAATCCCATTTCAAGTGATATTACATTTTATTCTCATGAAAGATTGTAGCCAACTAGCGCGGTTTCTCTCACATTACACCATTTTTTAATTACTGAGTATTCATATTAACCATGTTTTTAATTACTATTATTTTATTTTTTCCCAAATATGAATGAAATAAATATTATAATATAGTCTTTTTTTTAAATATAGTCTCTGTACATTTCAACGTAACAACTGCCCTATGAACGTACCAAGCAAAAAAGTATCCTTTGCATAAATTACTATAGGACAGCCCTTTACCGTTCCGTCACCAATTGACATTCCATAAAGCAAAGAATACTTTTAAGATATCCTTAAAATAAATTTACTATTACTCAGTACAAAACCTGGGTACAAGGCTACTGAACTTAGAATATTGCTCGAAAGCATTAGCAGCATCATGTGATAATACCAACTGGTAATGTTATATGTATGGTGGGCCAGGCATGAGACACCGGTGCTCGCTAGTCCGTTGCGCATCATTCACGTTGACGACGAACTGCTCGTCTTAGACAAGCCTTGCTCTCTGCCGGTGAGTCAATGCGTTGAAGACAACGGCAACCTGGCGACGAAACTCTGAACGACGATACGACGTACAATGCCGCTCATGTAGCTACACTGATAATAAACGTACCAATAAAACAAGCAATGTACATCAAAATTCCGATATGATCCAATTGTATCCAAGGAAAACGTGATCCCGTTTGAGTAAACGATTTCGATGTAATCACCTCGAACGTTGTTTTTCCCCGTCCGTACAAAAAAGTTGATTCGACGCGGATCCTTGAAAAACTCGCAACAAATCCAATAAGAGGAACACAAATGTGCTCAAAGATAACGGAGGAATTTTGTTTTTTTTTTTTATCCCAGCGGCTTGTACGGAGTTCGGCGTCGGGGTGCCATTTTGCGGGCAGCACAAAGTTTCTGTTAATGCTACGTACAGTGAAATGTGCCGGCCCACGGAAATGCCACTTGGAAGTGGATACTTCAGATTTCCACACGTTTTATCATGTACATGTATTTTTACTTTCGTTGGACATGAGTATGGGTCTATTGTGAACGTCTGTTTTCTTTTTGGTCGACTTGGTGAGTTGTATTTGTAAATAATATATCTACGACAAAAAGTATATTAATATTTTAAAACTACCACAATGGTCAACATTGCCCTTAAGTTAAATTTAATTATACAATAGGAATATCGTTAAGTAATAATTATTTTGTAAATTAATCTTTGGTCATTTTTTTGTTAAATAAAAAAAAAGTAATATTTATTAGCCTGATACAACTTGCCAAATTCTTGTAAAATTAAATCTCAAACGAAATCGAGATTGTTTAAATAAACGCCATCTATGGTGACTTTTATGTCACAATACTAAACTTTCACATGGGCATGCAATTAACGTATTAGATTTATATACATCCATCTCTTTCTATGATGTGATTATGGTAATGAGTGACAGAGACGACTGTATGAACCACAACTCACAACACGCTTACTTTGCTTGTGTTGCTATCATCACTATTACAATTGTTTTAATTTTATGTTTGCTTGCGTTAGTTGCCATTTACAAAACCATCCTTAAGTTAGTATTTTTATGAGCTAAAATTAAATATAAAATTATAGGTAAATTCTATTCAGTATTGATCCATAAAAAATGTTTTTTATTGAGGATATTAACATAGTGTTGTAAATCTATTACAGAGTAACATAAATAATCTAGCTTCATTTTCGTTACTTTTTGTGTAATTCATTATTTTTATTAACTTTTCTATGTGTGATATTATGAATATTTTCTCAGGTGCACCCCTGCGGCCGATACCGGCACAACACAGTCGTTTTTATACTCGCTAAAGAGTACAACTTGAAAAATCTAAGAACCATTCACAGGCTCGACAGGCTAACGTCAGGTAATGATTTGGAACTTTTTGTTTCTTTGGAGTTTTTTTTCTGCAATAAAATCGACATAAAGTAGTAATTGCTTCGCTTAGTCATAAAAAGTGTAATGTAATTAAAAATGGAATGTAATTTTTTTTTATTGCCATGGATGGCCCATTATGCCTTTCGCCTGATGGTAAACGATACGACCGCTCATGGACAGTAGCAAAACCAAACAACACCGTGAATTACAAAGCAGTGCTTGACATTCCTGTGCCCTCTTCAACCTGAGATATAAGATGTTAAGTCAATGAGACATAATAATGTCCAGTGGTTAAACTGGCTACAATTTCCTTCGAACCGGTATCCAGATGGCCTCTCTCACATGGGAGACCTACCACCAGGAAATTATCTAAGAAACTAAAATATAATAATGAAAAACAAGTTGAGTGACTCCACTACACCCGATCTTAAAAGGCAATGCTATCAAGATTATTACAGCGAGACACGATTATCTGTAAAAGAAATCCATTATAAAAAATAAATCTATACGTACAACCCAATCAGATGAACCATTATCTTCGCGACCAGCCGAATTTCGGCGAACTAAAAACGAAAATCCAAAATTGACAACACCGGTTTCAACATTGTTTTTTTGTCTCAGGACTCCTATTGTTCGGGAGGAGTCCAAAAAAGGCGAGGCAGATGGAGCACCAGATTAGAAATCGACAAGTGCAAAAGGAATACGTGTGTCGGGTCGACGGACAGTTTCCAGAGTGAGTATTTTTGGCAACTTTTTTAGTTTAATAGTTTGTTATGGGCTTTAAAATGACGGGAATAGTTCTAAGGATAAAAATGAATTAAAATAAATCATAGTTGCACATAAATACATACATAAACTCACGCCTTTTTCCCAGAAGGTGTAGGCAGAGGTGCCAGGACACCCACATTTCGCCTTGTATGTTCCGTCCCACAATGTGATAGGTGGCGAGCCTATCGCCATATCGGGCACAAATACCTGACTCTGGGCTGATAATGAATAGAAAAATCCAATATCACTTTGCCCAACCCGGGATTCGAACCCGAGACCTCAGCTTTAGTTGCACACCACGTGATAATAGAAATGAAAGGTGAAGAAATATGGAAAATGCAAATAAATTTTATTGAAGTGGCAATAACATCTTGCCAAAATCCTATTAAATCAGTTTTAAAACGTATTTTACCTTTCGAACGCTTTGTCCCTTTCGAACGACTTTTGATTTCAGTTTGAGCGAAGAAGACAAAACATAGCTAAAATATGTTTTAAATCTGTCTATGAATAAGGCCTTCCATAAATCTAGATAAGTGTAAATATAAATTAATTTCAAATGAAACATATTTAAAGGTGGTACTATCATCTAATAAACATAAACAAATATTTTTGACCTATGCAATTTTGACCCAAACAAGGCTTGGAAATTAGGCATTCCCCTCTCCAAGATAATCGAATAACAACGACCGGATCAGACCGTTTGACATATTCCTTTTCCTATTGGTTCGTTCTGACGTCACCCCTACGAAGAATTTCAATTGAAATTGCTCAATTGAACTCAATTTCCCCGTAAAAAAATGAGAGATCATTTAAAATCTCGACTGAAATAAACCAGTTACGTTGCACACATCATTTTGCTGCTGGCTAGTTAATTTTTGCAATATTGCCAGAAATACTAGTCGACTACACTAGTATTCTAAACATCGATCACGTCTAAATCAAAATAAACACGCTTAGGCCCTGCGCAGACGGCACACTTTTTGTGCGATCGAGTCTGCGGCGCACAAAAAGTCTGCATGGCGCGCAAAAAGTCGGTCGCGGATTTTTCACAGACTCAACGCACACGACGCACATCTTCGATCATTTTGTCGGCAGAGCTGTAGGGATGTAGACGCTATGGAAATCGTGCAGAGATCGCGAAGTATTATTTTGTACATGAAGTACAGAAAAAGAAGAAGAAATAGAGAATTTTGGGTACATCCTATACTTTCGGAAAGATTACTGAAGGGACAGTTCCATACTAAACATTCAATTCTGAAACAACATCCGGCAATTTTTTTCAAATTTTATAAAATGTCTGTTCCTACATTTGATGAGTTGCTATTTATTTTATCATGATTTTGGTTAGGTTAATTAATCATGGTTATTTTTTTATCATGATATTCTGCCTTAGAAGTATCATAAATTGCTGGTCTGTTTTGTATTTCTTGAATTAACATAGTTACATCGACCTCTGGCGCCATGATAATAGATCGCGTGCGTTACGTCCACCCACCCCTAGCAAATGCAGATTGCCGACTAAAGAGTGCGCCGTCTGCGTTAGCGCGCGTTGAAGCAAACGTTCAATTTTTTTCACATACTTTTTGTGCGGAGCGGCGCGCCGCGGCGCGGTGCGGTCTGCCCGAATTACACGGATTTTTTGTGCGCCGGACTTTTTGCGCGTCGTCTGCGTTACTGCATATAATTGCATAGGTTCTATTTTCACAGATTAAAAAGTGCGTCACGGATAGTCTGTCGTCTGCGCAGGGCCTTATACTGTAATTTATCTACGCAGACGTCTATTTCAAATCTATGTGAAGCAGGGCCGTAGCTAGGTGTAATAAGAGTAACGTAATGTGTAAGTCGTGACCTTAATAGTATATTTTTTGTGCCTAAGATCGGCAAATGGGCGTACTATTTTAAAATATCGCTAAAACCCTTTAGAGACTACAATACTGTGTTTTATCGATTTTCGAGTGGGACGGAACACGCTAGTCGAAATGAAAGTGAAAGTGTAACCTACCATTTTTGGGAATAAGCGATTTATGAAATAGTATATTTTTTCGTTCAATATGAAGAAGTATATAATATGTATTTCAATAAATACTACAGACATCACTATTAGAATTTAAATGTACTAAAATGCAGAGTGTAATTTTTGATGAAATTCTTATCCCTATCGCTGATAGTCAATCACCACGCAGAGTAATGACGAAGGAAAACATCGTGAAGAAACATGCATACCTTAGCGATTTATAAAAAAATATATGGTATATAAGTCCATCAATCCGCATTAGGACTGGACTTACCTAACCATTCTCAATCGTACTCTCAGAAGAGACTGGTACATTGCAGTGGGGCATATAGGCATGGGTATATAGGCTGATACAGATATCGCTGTACTTATACCCACATAACACTATTCTTTATGCAAATCTCATTAACTGTAGCCGGACAGTTTTCCACAGCACTGAAAGGAGTTCGAACACTGAACGAGCGTTCCGCCCCGCGCGATACGGTCAACAAAGTTTAACTAGTTAGTCTAGCGTCAAAACTTGAACACTCTCATAATACTTGGCCGACGGTTCAACAACTGTTCCATAATCGCTCCAAACTATCGAACCAAGTATTACACGGAGAATAAAATGACTTGACATGATCAGATTTTGTTAGATAGATGGTTTTTGTATCCGATCGCGGTGAAGATTGATGGACTTGAAAATTTGTTTAATGTTACGAAATTCGCTCTTTTAAATTTCGGCTTTAGAGTCACAATGATTTGATACATGTATTATTCTTTGCTCAAATCTCCTTCGCACTGGTTACCCAACAAACATTACCCAGACCATGGGATATTTTGTGTAATCATAGGACGATGATACTATGTTGAACTATTGCCAAAAATCAAACCTGTACTAGGAGACTAAATTAATCCCTATGGGTAAGAACAAACTTAATAGGCTCTCAACCGACAAATATGTATAACCAGCGGTCCGACTCGGCTTTGCTTTAAGATACTTTTGGAGTCCAGACCGCTTTAGAAACATAGGAACTAGTTCGCATGATAACCGTATTAAACATTTAAACTCAACGTCACCGTCGTACTTTAAACTTCCCGTCTCACCCTCTAGATTCCTATGAGGTTGATAGAGTATGGAATATATTTTAATTCCTCGCACATCCGACAGGAAAACAAAATTTCGTCGGGATAAAAAGTAGCCTATGTGTTAATCCTGGGTCTCAGTTACCTCCATGCGAAACATCAAAATTGGTCAATCGGTTTGAGCTTGGAGAGGCAACAAACACACAAACTTTCGCATTTATAATATTAGTAGGATGATAGTAAATTGCGTATTACTAAGTAATTATCAAACCTTTTTTACTTCCAGTGATGAGATCGAATGCCAAGAGCCGATAGAGGTTGTCAGCTACAAGATAGGAGTCTGCAAGGTGTCACCCAAGGGCAAGGACTGTTCGACGGTGTTCAAGAGGCTCGGGTTCAACCCTGCCACCAACACTAGCGTGGTGCTGTGTCGGCCGAAGACCGGCAGGATGCACCAGATCAGAGTCCATCTGCAGTACTTGGGTAAGGGAAATTTGAATAAGAATTCACTCAAGTCAAGATATGGTGATGTCAATAATATGGGTAATTGACTGAACATCTATTAAAACTGTATTCGAGGAATTAAGGGAAATACGAATTAGACTGATTTTTTTATTTACAAGCTTTATTAGACACCAGTGACAAAAAAAAACAACATAAACAACGACGACAATTGTGGGGTACCGTGAGGCGTACGAAAAAGTAAAGAACAAGAAATATCTAAATACATATATGTAATAAAAATAATGTAAAATAAACTAGAGAAACACATATAAACAATTTGCATTAAATATATATACTTAATCTAAGCTTATATGTCTTGGGTAATTGACTGAACAGCTGTTGAAACTGTATTTGTGGAATTGTTGAGGCCGCCAGTTAAATGAGAGGCCGTGGGTTCGATTCCTGCACGTTCAAAAAATTTGTGATCCACTAGTATTTTTTCCAGTCTAAGTTGGTAACAATTAAAGGTCCCACAATTTTCTGTTTTCCATTAATATTTGCCACGCTTAGTATGACCCAACTGTTTCTAAATTACAAAATAGCTATACGTTTTATTTTTTACAATAAGAATTATGAAAAAACTCGGATACCCCATATTCAAGATTTAAAAAAGATGCGTTCCAACTGGAAAGCGGATATGAAAAGAAGCAGATAGTGCGGAATATTTCTGAATGTAAATCGCAAGTTCGTTTAAAAAAAACATTTTATACAATTCCTATATAGTTTGCAAAGTGAAAACATCGTAACAGAGCGCTCTGGAAAAGATTATACATCAAACTTTTAAATATTCCACTTTTTTTACCAAGTGCAACTAAATGTTGAGTTTCAATTTTGTTTGGAAGTCGTGTTTGTACATGTGGCTCGTAATTGATAGAACTACAAAACAAACTTCAATTCGGCTACTTATTGTTTATAGGACTATTAATCACATTCCCGGCGTAGATGTGTTGAAAACCGGATTTTAAATAATGGTGCTTTCTAGTGCATATCCTTCGTTATTAGCCGCTTCTAATACGGAATCCGTTCGATCTAGTGAAAGGATGAAAATAGACTCGTCTGCTCGCACGTTTCTTACATCAAATAGATATTTCCGTTGTGTAGGAATAGTAATTGTAACACTGGCAAATTGCCGACGAATACCCAATTATTTTGTGTGCAAATCAATACTAATAATATTGTTCGTGCGATTTCCTAAAGTACCTATTATACGAGACTATATTTCTCAGAAAAGAGCGGACCTACTGACTTAAAGCATTACAATTAACCAAACATACAATAAAACTCTTATGCCACAACTCAAAAAAAAATACATTTCTGCGCATGAAATATCATAATTCAATATTAATGTGATATATTATTTTTAATCTACAAATATAGCAGTATCAAATTTGTTGTTTTAAACTGAATCTTTGTGTCTGTTTTAAGCCTATTAGGACCTAACCTCTAAATTTTTTACTACAATTTCTTAACAAAACATTTCTACCCCCAGGTTACCCAGTAGTAAACGATCCTTTATACAACCACCCGGTGTTCGGTCCCCTGCGAGGCAAAGGCGGAGACACTGGTGGCAAGAGCGACGAGCAACTAGTCAGGGACCTTATCGCAATACACAACGCTGAGAACTGGCTCGGAGTGGACGCGGCTGATGATGACCTGCTATTCTCCAAGCCCGCTTCTGATGATAAAGGTGATGATGATAATATTTGAGCTATCGAAGTAAAGTTAGATGATTGAGACGAGGGACCTTCTGATGACAAAGATGATGATGATAATGTTTTAGTTTTAGAAGTTAAGTTAGAAGATTAAGTAGGCGATGCATCGGATAACAAGGCAGTGTTTGAGGGTTATAAGGAATTGCTTGATTTTAAGAATTAATGGATTAAAATAAACGTAAAGGAAGCCAGTAATGTTAGGATTGTTGAGCTGCATGCTATGTACGGCATGTCAAATATAATTGAAAAAAAATGTTATTGCTTTGAAAATGATTTTAGCTGCACCCACTACAGTATCAAAAATTGCAATAATGTAATCGTAATGTTGAATATGTGTCACGATTTGTCTCAATTTTATTACGTTAATTTAGTTAAATGATGATTTTTTAAAGAGATGTACTTGTATCAATAAAAAAGCGATAAACATTCTTGTAAAATCATAACCTGTCACTTCTACTCAACGAAATTGTCTCAAAAATATTGGAGAAACCAATAAAGAACTCATTTTAAAGCATAAAAAAGTATGAAATAAAAATGATACAGATTAAGATAATCTGCATTCACGTCGACTTTGCAAATCTAGGTTACGAAGAAAAATTTACACTGAATTTCTGAGTTGGTGTAGTCCAAGCGACAGCTCCGTTAATAAATTGGGATGCAATTGCATTTTATTTGAACAATTCTTGAAATACTTGGTCCGTTGCACTACGCCGGGGCGCAGCTGTGACATTCGAACTTTCAATCGTTTAGTTTATTTGTTGTGATGCTGAAATTGTAGCTTAAGAATTGATGGTTACTTTGGAAATGTAAAATGGTTTTTCTTTAGTATCTTCGTAACTCAGTCAGGTCGATTTGCTGAGTTCTTAATCTGTTTTGATAATCACTTGAGAGTTTCTGTTGATCCAATACCGATATCTAAAAAAACTTCAATAATAAGACTAGTGTGAAAAATTATAGTAGGATAAACTGTTTTTTTATACTGTATCAATGCGTCTATCAAGAAAATACTTTTCCACAAATCATATTTTTAAATAATATGTATCAATTTGACATCAAACTATGAATATAAAATATTATCTCGATCAATTTACCACACAAAATATTTTATATCCCCAGTTAACGTCACTCACGTGTTTGTATCGTAAATGTGTTGTAGTCGAGGACGACTGCGACACAGGGCCGGCATCGAGAGAGTCGTCGCCACGGCTCGAGTCCCCCGCGCCGGGGGTCACGCCATCTACTGTTATGACGCGTAAGTGTGAAAAAATTGCATACTTATTTTGTATTGAAAAAGTTTTTATTCATTAGTGATTCAGGTTGCAATGATACTATGAAGAGCGAAACTGATTATAGTATATTAAATTCTTATTAAAAAGACATATTTTGCTGCACTAACGCTAAACTGCCTACTCCACTTACAATTTTTCTTGTTTTTTTTTTTGCATTGTAGTTTTTAGAATGTGTATAATAAACATTTAAATAATAAATAGTAATAATAATTATTATTATTAAAAGAAAAGTAACATAGACCCAATTTTTTTTTCAATTGATTTCCATCATGGCTTAATAATATCTGCTGCTATTCACAGAGCAGACAACCGAAACGAACGGACCAAAGCCATGTACCCTGTACCCTTAATCTACGTCCAAAACATCTGATGCTATTTCCCGCTCACATTCAACCAAGATCAAACTAATTTGACTGATAATCTACTTATTCTAACAGCGACTCTACCAAGCCCATCGAGTGGGGCGGAGGCGCCGGTAGAAGCTAGCACCTCGCCGACACCGCCGTGCATCCTTGCCCCATCGCCTATCGCATCGCCCTCACTTAACGATGACTCTAATGACGCCAAGGTAACATTTTTTTTTAAAAACTGGTGATGACTAAATGTGTCCTTGTGGATTGATAGTATATTGTTGTAACTGTAAACTACACTATTCGCAAGCCAATTTCAAAAGATGATGAACGAAAAAAAAATCGCCAAACCTTCCTACTGCCGTGTAATTTCAGTGTTACCTGATATGTATCTTCAGCTCATTTTAAATAGAACCTTTTTTTTTTCTTCTCAATTTTGCTAACTCTTATCTTAAAAACGATTTTAGTGATAAAATTACTGGCTAAATGTACTATTTAAAAAATAAAATAGTAATAAATTATGTTTTTCTAACAGTATATTTTTGCCATGCAGTCAGACAAAGTGACAGTAGCAACGCAGACGGGTTGCGCTGCGACCGCCACCAGCTCGGTGTCGGCGGGCGCGCCGGGGGTGATCGCCGCGGGGGACGCGCTCTCCTCCGACCCCCACTGCTACGAGTGCCGAGTACGCTACCGGGACCCCCGGCCCCGCGACCTGGTTATGTATCTGCACGCTTGGAAGTACAAGGTGAGGTTTTTGGATATCTGAGGTAAAAGTTGTTTTTTAATAATTTGGTGATTGAGTCTTAATTTTTTGGAAATTAATACAGAGTATTTATAAATACGCCTTCAAGCTCTTGCAATGGAAAGGATTCGGCATCAACATCAACGGCGAGTATATCACTCACCTTCGGTTTGCCGACGATATTGTAGTCTTGGCAGAATCGCTGGAAGACCTTAGCACTATGCTCGAAGACCTAAATCGAGTCTCCCAACAGGTGGGTCTTAAAATGAACATGGACAAAACGAAGATCATGTCGAATGTCCATGTTGTGCCCACCCCCATCGGTGTTGGGGGCTCGACTCTCGAAGTTGTTGACGAATATGTCTATTTAGGACAAGTGGTCCGGTTAGGCAGGTCCAACTTCGAGAGAGAGGTCAATCGTCGAATCCAACTCGGTTGGGCAGCGTTCGGGAAACTACGCGACGTCTTCTCGTCCAAAATACCTCAGTGCCTTAAATCGAAAGTCTTCGATAGTTGTGTGTTGCCAGTGATGACTTACGGCACCGAGACGTGGCCTCTCACTATGGGCCTTATTAGGAAGCTCAAAGTCACTCAACGAGCTATGGAGAGGGCTATGCTCGGGGTTTCCCTACGAGATCGAATCAGAAATGAGGAGATCCGTAGGAGAACTAAAGTAACCGACATAGCCCACCGGATAAGCAAGTTGAAGTGGCAATGGGCAGGGCACATAGCGCGGAGATCTGATGACCGATGGGGTCGGAAAGTGCTCGAATGGAGGCCGCGTAGCGGAAAGCGCAGCGTAGGACGTCCACCCACACGATGGTCCGACGACCTGGTAAAGGTCGCGGGACGTCGCTGGATGCAGGCTGCCTCCAACAGGTCTCTGTGGAAATCATTGGGGGAGGCCTATGTTCAGCAGTGGACTTCCTTTGGCTGATGGATGGATTTATAAATACTGTTAACTGATTAGGGATTTATCTTATTGTTAAATTTAAAATGACTGCACGAATTATATTAGTGCTTAGTTAAGACCTAAAAATATTTATAAGACTTGAGAAAAAATACAATGACATTTTGTGTCGTTCCATAGGGCCCCGGCTGGGAATACGAGACGGAGCTGCCACAGTGGGCGAGCGTGGACTGGGAGGAACCGGAGAACTCATAGTTACAGGACATGACACCACTGAGGAGGCGCCTCGCCACCGCCCTGCACATCTCCAACAAGCAACACTAGTGAACGGACAATCTATTCACACAGTACTGAGCATTCTAATGTGATCGCTAATGATTTTCACGATACTGCTAAGTACCATAGTAATAATTATAGTAAACAACATTTTAACGATATTAATAAACAAAACGGTAACATTGATGAAGTATGATGTAATGTAGATATAACTTTTGTATGGAGTGTCGACGGCTATAGAGGCGCCGGCCAAGTGCTACTCGTACCGACGTCAGTACTCTGGAGGTAAGTTTTACATTTTAAATAAGTGAGAAATAGACATAAGATTAGCAACACGAGTTGATTACGCTATTTCATTGTGTACTTTCGGTTTTTTGAATTGAAATTTTCAAAGCACTTGTATGTTTTTAGTGTTTTTTCATTGAGTTCCTATCGGCCTAGATGTTTCGGCAAGCTCGTTAGAACGTAGCGTGTTAAGTCATAATGTAATACCATTTTATAGTTATATATCGCTTTAACGAGGCAGGGTCTGAACCACAATCATATTGTATTAATATGTATAATCACTTTAATATAACGAAGTTACACGAGATAGCTCTTCTAGGTGATAATGATAGGCGGAATTTTTGGCATGAAATTTTTAAAGTTTTCTTGACTGTTGCATTTTTGAAAATTTAACTATACGAAGGTGTCGTAATAGGTGATGGGGAAACAAATTTAGCGACAGACGCATCTGTTGGAAGTCTTGGAACAAATATTGTCTCAAATAAATCTTGGACCACGATTATATTATATTTTCTTAATATCGTTTTCTTGAATAGGACCAGTGTTAGAAAAGCTATCTCAGCATTGTACGATGCGTTTACAGTAATGCATAGTCTTAATAAATAATGTTAATGGTAAATGTAATGAAAAATAAAAATTGTGTCGCCATTTTTGTAGGCAATGTTTTTAGCGACGCGGTCACGTTTTGGCTTCCATAGATGGTTAGTAGTGGACAAAGTTTTAATACCAAAAAATACATTTTAGGTTCTATGTGAAACGTACTTGACGGGTTTGTACGCATGTATATCTCATATAATGACATTCTAAATGAAATCATTAACGATCATCCGAAATATCTTGAGTAACTAGTTTTCTGTTCTTTTGTGACATCACTACTAAATGTTATGTCTCGTTGTTTACATATTCAGTTGTATCCGTGGCCAGTTTGTGATATGCATTTATGTTATGTTTTTCATATTAATCGGAAACGACAAGTATGTTTGTTCATTCAATACCGATTGTATTACTGTTCAATGTCGGAGGCGAATTGTGAAATCAGACATTTCAGTTACAGATACCTCTAAACTTTTATCGAATTTGTATAATTATATGCCATAAACTTAAGATATTTAAAAATAAGAGCGTTGCAAGTCCACAAGGTATTTAGAAGTCCTTAAAAATACTCGAATTCCAAATTGGAATCAATCAACTATTCTAACATAAAATATTGTATGACCTCATTTTGCCAATTGGTATAAATTACTGATTCTACAATTCGCCAACGACAAACAAATCGACCAAAGTGTACTTTTCTCTACATTCAAAGGCAGTGACATGATTAGTTTAAAGCAGCATCTTCTAAAGACATTAAGGATTTTGTTTGATTATTGCATAAGTTTGAGTGTATGTAGCATTAAGACACCAGTTACGTTTCATTTTACTCTTTTTGGATTGTTTTTTTTTACTTAATTAAAATTTTTGTAAATTACGTACATCGGAACGTTGACATTTTGTATCTTGAAAGTAGAAGTTGGCTAATATACAAATGTAGATACGCTTTTTTAGTCTATGTATATCAAATTTTTCTTATAACCTCAAATGCATAACAGAAAAAGTGCATACATTTGCATACTATCCAACCTTTATCTATATATATATATATATATACTTTAGTGTTAGTGTAATTTAAAAGACAATTTCTTGTTGTATTGAAAAAAAAAACCTTTTCACGAGCTTTCATATATATTAGTTTGAAAATATATATTTATATGTATATTTTTCTTACTTCTTAGTATAGGTGTAAGTTGAATTCTTATGTTTTTTATTAAATGTTGATTGGATTGATTGAAATTATCACAAAATGGCGAATTACCTACTGTTTAAAATTGTAGCATATTTCACAATCAAAATCGCTCATACAATATTTCCGAATTCACGACATATTTTTTCGCTAACAAGCTACCTTTGTACATACGCTACACGCTCCACTTTGTCTACAACATCGTAATATTCGGGAACAAATTAAAATTAATGGAAATTCGAAGGCTTTCACGAAAATCTGTTTGCAAATGGTTTTTAAAATTAAAAATAGGCATTTTTGTATTTAAAAAAAATAGTAGAATGTACAAAGTAAGGTTATATGTCGCATATCATAAATAAGAAGATTGTTTGACCTGTCGATTCATATCTACGAGTCAGATAAGATTCCCCCGACATGAAATATTGTTGTATTTTTATATAGTGTATAAGAAGTGTATTTCCGTTTCATTTGTCACAGATTATAAAACATGAGCTTTGTCAGGCTTCTGAAATGAGGTTGATTATAAACGTATTTTCTTTTTTTTAATGGTAACTTTTTTCTTTAATCGATACTTGATAATCGATTGTCAACATCGGCTTATAGTGTACGCGAAATAGTTTTCGTAGCACTGTCGCGTTATTCATTCATTTATAAGATAAATTTTCATGTGCCTTCTCAAAATATTAATGATTAAAAATTGAGTAAAGATAAAAAAAATTGTAAAAGATTTCAGAATACATGTAATTGTTACACTTTTTAAAGTAAGTAGTGTTATATTTGATAATCGCGAGCTTGTGTCCCTTTCTTGTTCGGAATACGTAGACCAAATAAACATAGGACATAACTTATGAAATGACATTAATATTAGTACAATGTTATAGCAAATCCTTTATTAAAAACTGTAATTCAGTTAGAAAGGGATATTTATAAGTGTGATTAGAGAAGTAAACAATAGTTTTTAGATCGTTATTTGTCTATGGTTTGACTTACGCACCACAGACAATTTTATATTTTTTATAGATCTCTAATCACGCTTACACAGCTCGTATGGCACATTTTGAGATATTTGTTTTGCGTAATTTATGTAATTTGACACGTTTTGTTTTTTTTCTTTGACTAATGAGTGTTGTTGCCGCAACGTGCCATGGGCTTGCGTTCCACATTTTATGTTCAAACGTTCTGATTTGAACAATGACACATGAAAGACATATTTTAATTTGATAAGTATTTCCTAGTTAAGAATATAATAGCGTTTCCTTCTTTAGATTCATGTTAAAGAATTCATGTTTCCACTTAAATTTAATTGATTAGAATAAAATTCATCATTGGATGCTGTCGTTTTATTTCTATTCGTTTCTAGTGCTGGTGAATTCAATACACATTGAATATTAAATCCATACTTATTATGAACATAAAATATCATGTTTTATGACCTATATTTACGTAACCATACGTCATCAGTCTAAGGAATACTAGCACTGCACCTCGGCTTTGCACGATTATATTTTTTTTGCGTAAGAGTAATGAAATGAAATGAAAATGAAATGAAAATAATTTATTGAATCCATTAAAATGTTCAACATCATTTAGATTCAGTCATTTTTTTATCTACCACCCGGTTCGGAAAGCTGTTTTCACTAGAGAAGAACGGGCAAGAAACTCTAGTGTTGCTCTTTTCAAAACCAGTTTACAATGTAGTGAATTATTACAAAAATTTACAAGTTGGTTTAAATCAGAGCAGTTTAATAATAATATGTTGAAAATTTACAGTAAATATTTTTGATATGAATATTATTATATTTCCATTACTATGGTTGAGTGAAGTGAAGTCGCCCAGAACGAAGAATCAGTATACTCTTTTTCGCCAAAGCAGTGAATAATTGCGAGTCTTATGTAATCCATCAATCAATCCATTACAATGTAAGCAAATCGGATAGACCAGTCTACGCAAGCAGCACCCGTTCACGAGTATGACGCATGTGCCAGCCATCGGCCTCCTCAACCATGTTGCAGGGAAGTGACCGACCTGGCACACGACGCCACCGCAAGCACAGACCTTTTAGCGAGCATGACATACCCAATCACTTACATAGGAAAACAATGGCAAATTTGACAAGTTACTTAATTTAAATGGTAATTTATAGAGCACACCAAGACTTACGCTCCGAGATACTACACATTCATTTAATTTTATTCTATTCCCAAGCCTTGTTATCGTCTAAATATTCCGAAATTTTATAATATGCCTTATTGCATAATTTTTGCTTGATAATAGCTTTGAATTTTGTAATAGATAAGGCTTTAATATGACTGGGAACTTTGTTATAAAAGTGTATACAGTAACCCTTAAAAGATTTGCTGATCTTATGGAGTCTTGTCTTAAGAGTAGCTAGATTATTCTTATTCCTAGTATTTTTGTTGTGGATATCGCTAATCTTAAGAAAACTTTCTTTATTTCTATGTACATAAATTAAGTTTTCAAAAATGTATTGTGATGCTACTGTCATTATATTTATCTCTTTAAACTTTTCTCTAAGAGAATATCTGGACCCAAGCGAATAAATTGACCTTATAGCTCGCTTTTGGAGAACAAAGATGGTATTAATGTCAGCAGCACCACCCCACAGTAAAATTCCATAACTCATCAGACTATGAAAGTAGGCAAAATATACCAATCGAGCTGTATCAACATCAGTCAATTGGCGAATCTTACCCACCGCAAAGACTGCGGCACTCAGCTTTTTAGCTAGAGCGATGATGTGAGAACCCCATTGAAGTTTGGGATCTAATGTAATTCCTAAAAACTTAGTTGTATCCACAAGGCTCAACTCATCCCCATTCAAATTAATGTTAGCATTAACTTTTTTGACATTAGGTGTCACAAACCTTATACATTTCGTTTTTTGGCTATTTAATATCAAATTGTTAATGCTAAACCAATGTACTATTTTTGAGAGGGTGTAGTAATTGGAAGATAAATCTTTGTGCGGGATGAAAATGTGATCATACTCGGAAGAGGCGATGTTCAGCTTGAGTGTATATTTCTGGTGTCGAATGAGCCGGCAATATTGCGCTGAACTGGAATGTCCTATCTCACCCGCTGTATTCGCCACACATTGCTCCTTCGGACTACCACTTGTTCCTGTCAATGGCTCATGCGCTATCTGAGCAGCACTTCACTTCTTACGAAGATATAAAAAATTAGCACGATTCTTGTTGGATTGCCTCGAAAAATGAGGTATTTTTAAAACGCGGTATCTGTATGCTCCTTGAAAGATGAACACACATAATAAAAAGCGACGGGCAATATTTTGAATGATATACATTGTACCAGTTTTTCTCAATAAAAAATCAAAGCTTTAAAAAAATCCCTTGAAACTTATTTTTACACCTAATAAATATAAAAAAGTATATACACAAACACAGCTATCCCTTGTGATCCATCCAATCCTAACTTACTCGTACAAAACAATGGTAAATAAGCTATTTTTTATTGCATTCGCCCGGCGAATATGCATACTAGTCACCTGATTAGTGATCTCTGCCGCTAATGAACAAGCCCAACGTTTAAATCATAAATGTGTTAATCACAAAAAATTACCACCTGGCTTCGTTTACGGTTGCATTTTGTATATACCCAATACACACAACTCTTGCAACACCCAAATAGTTTGTATACATCTACCTAGCAAGAGTGCAAGCGCATATGTAAGAAACCCTCTTCAAGTGAACTACGAATGAAAGCAGCGTTTAATCAACTTCATTACACCAGCGCAAAACTCGGCGAAACACGAAGTACCGAGCAAAATAAAGTGCTCCATTTCGATGCAAACTTATCCGCGGAAATCGAACACGTACGAGGGAAAAAAATGTTTTCCGAAGCCCCGATGAATGCCTAATAACTTATACACAACACACAAACCTCTCAATTTTGAACCTTAATACTATAATCATAAAGCAGTGTTATTCGATAATGTTGTACCTGAATACAGGTCCGAACAGGCGGAAAACTTCTGACGGTAAGTTATGCAAAATGTTCCACGGCGGGATAAAACGGTCGCTTTTTATGAAATATGTATGACGGGCACTCGTACAATAGACAAATATTTGCGCTTGTATCGCGTTAAAGGATTTAAGCGGAATCTGGATAAAAGTGTTGTACACTTTTATAGCTACAATAATATGAATAGTAAAATAAAACTACTGCGTACTTGTGCAGCAGCCTTTGTCACCGCCATTGCGCTGTTCTGTAAAGAATTTAGTTTGTTTTTATAGTCATGTGAATAAATCGTCTTTGATACTTGAGAACTAACTTCGA
Source organism: Hyles euphorbiae (assembly GCA_023078785.2). NCBI lineage: Eukaryota > Metazoa > Arthropoda > Insecta > Lepidoptera > Sphingidae > Hyles > Hyles euphorbiae. Next base: position 3,042,507 of record CM041032.1, on the reverse strand, counting down.
GCTAAGTTTCAATAATTATGAACTGTGAACTGTATCAGCCCATATAGTCCCACTGCAGGGAACAGGCCTACTCTACAATCGAGAGAACGATTGAGAGTGGTTAGGCTATATAATCCACCACGCTGGCCTAGTGCGGGTTGACGGACTTACATACCATAGAATAATTATTCCGAGCAATAACACTAAACGCCTTATTCATAAACAGTTTTAAAACCAATTTTAGTTATCGAATATTTTACCTTTTTCGCTCACTGCATTCGAAGTATTTCTAAAAATAAGATAAGATAATAAAATAAGATTTCAGTTGTTACTTTTACAGTGGAAAATAATTTGGCATTAAATATAATAGTTGAAACTGTCGAACAGATCTTACGAAACGCAACAAACTGTTGCTTTACATCTCACATTTAAAAATAAAAATCTATTACAATAATAACCTCCGTAAATCAAACTACAAACACTAATCTACAAAAAAAAATACCACAAAAAGGTTTTTTTTTTCACACACTCATGAAAATAGTCGCAAAACAAATCTAGAAAAGTTTATGACACATGCGATACCTAGATCGATGGGCGACCGTATTACAACACTTCTGAGAGCATATTTTTCTCTGGATGTACCAAAACGCTGCCCCGGGTGTACCTGAAGCGTACCTCAGCGCATAAAATATTACTCGCATTTTTCATTTTCTGTACTAGGTGACCGTTTGATACGCTGTTGTCGGCGTTTTGGGCTCGAGGAATTATGCAGCGAATCGTCTAGATAGGTTTAGTTTAGGGCTTTGGAATGAAACATTTATTTGTATCTTTATCTCTGTGATTGGATGTATTACAAATAAAACTAACTAATAAATGGCATACATAAATAATTAGGCCTTTTTAGGGGGTAGCCATAAGAGCAACCAGTACACCCACGTTTCGCCTTGTCTATTTCGTCCCACGATGTGATAGGGGGCGAGCTTATCGCCATATCGAACACAAATTGCCGACTCCGAGCTGATAACGAAAAGAAAATTTCAATATCAATTTACCCGACCCGGGACTCAAACCTAGGCGACTGTTGTACCGTAGTATAACTAACTACCCCACCGAGGCATACACTAACAAATAAATACACTAGCTACACACATCGTCTAGAGTCTAGACTTTATACTAGATACGAGAATCTGTATGATACCGTCTGGGTATGTATTTGGTACCACCTCTAAACCTATTTCTGCCGCCAAGCACCTGTATATAAGTACTGTTGGAATTGAGAATGTAATATGTACATTGAATTTTGAAACCATAGTTACTAGAAATTAGGAAAGTTGGGAGATATTGCGTCGGGGTAACCAACGCTTTGCAGTCTTTATCAGCTCTATATACGACCCACAGCAGGGTACGGGTCTTCTCTATAAAGTATCAAGAGTACGATTTAGAGTGGTTGGGACATAAAGTCTACAAAAAAGGCCTAATGCGGGTTAGAGGACTTTACATACCATAGAAATTCTCACAAATTTGACGCTTTGCAGTGCCATGCTGTCATCTAAGTGAGGAGTGAGGCGCTCAATCAAGCAAGAAACATTCCGTTATTCTCACAAATAAAATAATAAAAATGTATATTACAATTTAAATTTATTCCTCTCCATCAAAACTTTATTGCGCACGGCACATTGCCTTCGATAAAATAATTCCCCAAGCTTTTCAACTTCATCAACATAAAAGTACCAAAAACTCGACTAAATCAACTGTTGTTTTAACATCAAAGAGGACTCAAAGTAGGACCAATTTATGTTTTCTTATGGACCCCTAAAATTACGGTCACCATGTCGAGGGCGAATTTATGGCGCCGTCGTAAATAACAAGTTGTGGTAGTTTTATACATTCTTAGAAGATAAAACGATATCTGAACACGGGCGTGTGGAAGATATGAGCACTCAGGGATTAGGGATATAGTCTACAAGTGGTGTATATATTGGTGTATAATATATGGGTTAAAGACAAGTTAGACAATCCCGGAGACTCGCCGAGCTTCAACGCTCGGTGTCATTACTTTGGGTTCCACTGTTGATCCTAGCTCACATAAGTTACAGTGGTGGATTTGAGGGTGGGACAGTCTCCTAAGTGGTGAATATGAAGACTTCATAGGTTTTACAGGCACAATTCCGATGATTGAACACCTTAGCAAACATTATTAAGAGATCACCACTCCTTTAAATAGTGAGAGAATGCTAGATGTTAGGACTGTTTAATTTCTGGGAATGCCATTTGTTGTATGAAACACCATAAGTGAGTTACAGCAATTTCTTATGGGACAGGTATTATACGCCGTTTAAGCTGCTTAAATCGCGTTGTAGATTAAACAGACTAACAACTTAAGTCCAATCATTAGTCTTTCTTAATTCCATACGTTATTGGTTAAAAAGTCGTTTAATGGATAAGGACCTTTATTTCTGTGATCAGAAATAATACCAAACCTATGGAAACGTTTAAAACTGAAACAACAGTTACAATAAACAACAAAGAACTGAGTCCCTACAAAATATCATATTCTTTATAGAAAAGTATCCGGCAAAATACCATACACTTTTTCATTAAGCCCCACCTCATATAATTATTATATACGGAGAAATGCCGGGCTTTGTCAAATGTAATAAATACTTATGAAAATACTCGTTTGTTCTTGTTTCGCCCTGAGGGAGGTAATATTTATATCATACTCGGGGGTCGGAACAAAGGCGTCTCTCGCGGCGCGCCTACACAAATATAATAGCAATTATTCTATTTGGAGATATTGTCACACGCAAGGCGTTTCTTATTTTGCTACTTAGCAATAATTGTTTTCATTTCGAGAATCGAGAGAAAACAAAGGTGAATATTTTTTCGCTGAAATAAAAAAAACTAATTTTCACAATAGACGAAATTGCTTAGAAACTTTCTTGATAAATGAGATTCTAGTCATTTGGAATATATTTTAAATAAAGAATAATAGTGCCATTTGATGGAAGACATTTAAAATGTTTAATTTATTTTTTCCAAAACAGCGACCTGTAAATAAAAAAATAATAATTTTAAATCTCATATGACATTCCAAATTCAAATTCTTGGGTGTAATTTATTCTCCATTTAATAATAACATTGGAATGGCAAGATTAATGAATGTTGCGCCGTAGCGTAAAAATGGCGTCGCATAATACAAGCAAAGGGTTGTAATAAGGGTTGCGTGACTCTGAAACAATTCCAGTGGCTGGAGGAAGTGCCGTGATGGATGACGCTTCCGTTACTATGCTTGATTTTTATATAGGGCTGTCAATTTTAAGTCTCAGCTTATACTTAACAGTTCATCTATGTTGTTACTGAACTTTTCGCGCCAAATTGTAGACTAGGGAATGAGCTGATGATTAGTGATTATTAGCATCAAAAATCTTAGCAATTATGTAGAATCATAAATAGTGCTTTAGCAGTCTTTTAACACGTAAGGGGAGGGGAATAAGAAAAGGAGAGTGTTTAGTATTGTTCGTCTTCTAAAAATACATATACAGATGAAAGAATCAGCCATAAATAAATTTACTAGTTATTGTCCGATGTATACAGTCAAGTACGAGTCAAAATTGGCTACAGGTAACTACGGCGAAAAACAACTTAAATGTATTTTAAAATATATCCAAGTCACAAAGCGTGTTTATTTTTACTTAAAATCTAGAATCTAACAGTGACAACCCTACGGACGCCTTTTTATTAAAGACAAACACGTGTCTCTAATTTTTTATATTGTTACACGAGCGTGTTTCATAATACATTACAATTTTGTTTACATATTTTATATTTTAAACTTATAAAAAGACATTTTCCTAGCAATTTGCTACGTATATCGCCTACCAAACATAAGTGACAAAGAAAATATTCAGTTTATTTATTTTATTTATTTATTTTTAAGGAAAGCTTACAGATAAATTAACAAATTATATGATATCAACCATAAATAAAAGAAATACCAATTACAAGCTTCCACAATCCACATATAGGTAAAGATTCAACGATAACAAGATCCTTGCCTCCTACGTAAAGAAAAAATATTAAAAAAAGTAATAACAATAATTAATAACACTAATAAAAAGAACCAAATGGGAATGTAAGAGAAAACAAAATAAAAACAAAAACAAAGCAGGTGAAAAAGCAGAGGCAACAGAAATAATAACAATAAAATAAAATAAAAAACTTACAATCCAAAAATAAAAATAAAAACTATACACTAAAAATTAGCTACTTATTTGAAAAATCAATAATAATAAAGATATATATATATAAAGCTGTGAAAACCTATACTCGTATAACATATGTTACATCCACTAATTTACGTCGTGATAGTACTCACTGTTAAGAGTTTTTTTTATATTACTTATACTGGAACAGAACAAGTCTATATCCATGTGCGGCGAGAGAGCATTATATGTTTTGGCACTTCGTAGGCAAAAGGCATTCCGTCTATAATTAGTGGATGCATACGGTACACGTAGTAAAGGGCGCCTCCTGAGACTCATAGGGTTTAAAGAAAGATAGATATTCCTGAGCAATTCGGGACAATCAATCGATCCGTTCGCAATGTTTGCCAAAAAGCAAATGTCGTTGACTTTTCTTCTATGCTCCAATGGTAAAAAATGGTATTTTTCGCACCGTTGACCATAGTTAACCGAACGTTGCTGAACTTTGAAGTCCAAAAATCTTAAAAACTTTCGCTGGATAGATTCAATGCGTTTTATATAAATGTTATTTATTTATTTATTTATTTATTCTTAACTGCACAAAAAAGGATAAACACTTAATTATATTACAAGAGAAAAAAAAGTACAGATGGCGGTCTTATCGCTCTAGGCGATTTCTTACAGACAACCTTTGGATGGATAGTAAGAAAAAGGAAAAGATGAGAGGGCAGTCTAGAAAAAAAGGATACAAGCAAGTTATATTGAGGGTTCCAGATCTGAGACGCATACTCAAGGTGGCTTCGCACATAAGAACAGTAAAGAACTTTTACTGGCTTGAGAGACCGAAAACATGAACTACTTCTAATAATAAAGCCCAAAGCCTTAGAAGCTCTTTTAACAATTGAATCAATGTGGCTATCGAATAAAAGTCTGCTATCAAATATTACTCCAAGATCATTAATGTAAGTGACTTTACTTATGGGTAGATCATTTAGTTGGTATTTAGAGTTAACTGGTGAATTTCTGCGAGTGAATGATATATAAAAACATTTGTCGATATTTAACTCAAGTTTGTTTACATTGCAATACGAGGAAAACCTATCTAAGTCAGCTTGAAGATCTGTAATGTCAGAATGGGATCGAACTAGTTTAAAAATTTTCATATCATCTGCATAAAGCAGGATACGAGAATTAAAAAAGGAGTTATGTATGTCAGCAATGTATAAAGTGAATAATAGGGGACCTAATATAGAACCTTGGGGTACATCAGATGGAATATCACTCCAACTAGAGGTGTACCCGCGCAAAACTACAGCTTGTGAGCGATTCTTAATATATGACGAGAACCAACGATAGAGATCACCATGAATACCAGCCGAGTATAATTTTTCGAGAAGGACACCATGATCAATACGATCAAAGCATTTCCTGTAGTCTGTGTATATTACATCGACTTGGTAACCTTGCTCCATTCCGGATGATATAATTTCAGTAGCTAAAATAAGATTTGAGGTGGTTGATCGATTTTTCAAAAATCCGTGTTGTTCATTTTGGAAATGGCATTTCATTGCAGAATAAATTTCCGTATGTATTATACGCTCAAGCATCTTGGAGAATAGACACAACTTGGAGATGGGGTGGTAGTTCTCTATGTTGGAGCTGTCGCCTTTCTTTAGCACTGGTGTGATAAAAGCAGACTTCCATATTTTGGGGACAATACCTTCCCGTATGGAACGTCTAAACAAGATACAGAGAGGTGTCAATAGACTGTCAGCGCACTTAATAATAAAAATAGGCGGTATATTATCGGGTCCTCCTGATTTAGACGGGTGTAAACTTTTTATAATTCTGAGTAAATTATCTGGTTGAATATCTATGGAAGATAAATTTACAGAACCGGTGTCATGACTGCATGTGTTTGAATTAGAGGGAGTTGAGCTAGAATCACGGAAAGTTGACTGAAAATAATTAGCAAACAACTGAGCTATATCTTCACCAGTGTTACCCATTGTGTCTCTGTAATGCATAACATTAGGAAATTGATTACTATTTCTCTTATTTTTTATAAATGACCAAAATAATTTTGGGTTTTTTGTAATAGACTCTTCTATTTTCTCCATATATATATTAAAACACTCTTTTTCTACTTGTTTAGCCCTATGGCGCAAAACACAAAAGGAATTATAGTCCGACATATTACCATATATGTACTTTAAATTTTTTATGATGTTTGGTTTTCTCTTTTAAAATTTTAATTAAGGAACTGTTATTCCAGGGGGGGTGAGACGACTTATTAATCGTTTTAATAGGAATATACAAATCCCTAAGTGCATAGAGTTTGTCATAGAAGAAGTTAACTGCCTCCTCCAGAGATTTGAGGCATAATTGATCATTCCAATCAACAAGATCAAGAGCAGAAGTAATTGCGGTGTAATCGCCTCGGTAAAAATTATAGTGAGTGTTATATTTTAAAGCACATTTATGGATTTCAACGAACTCGGTACTAATTAATAACGGCTTATGGTGTATATCTACTGGTACCGCTAAGGGATCAAGACATTCATGTACCTGCACCGGGCTGTTGGAAAAGACAAGATCCAGCAGCCTGTTGTTGCTGTTTTGCACATTACTATATTGTGATAAGTTACATGTATTTATTGTATCGAAGAAGTCTGTTAAACAAGCAACATGCTTCCATTTCCCGCGTATTTTGTAATAATTAAATTAATTTGCAATCTGTTAAAGCCGATAATTATCCCACATGACTAAAGCCGAGATAAACCCATCCATTCACTCGCTGAATGACTGAACGGGGAGTGAATGGATGACCTGGTGAGCGAATGGTGACCGCATCTGTCATCTATAATGAATATTCGATCAGCGTCACATCGCGAGGCCTGAATAAATGATTAATTACACGGGCAACGTTAAATAGCGCCGTGACTGGTAAACATATAAATGGGATTTTGTTGCGGCAATTTGGCTCATGGTCTGGCACACTGTCAAACTACAAGTCATTTGGTTATTTAAATTTAAAATTTGTTTTTATCCTAATTTATCTGCATAAATAAAACGATATAAATTGATGCATAATAATACATACATAAAAATAGCTTAGTCCGTTGTGTTTCTAAAAGGCCGTGGTACAGATCTTGAATTCTTGTGTAAATACAAGATTTACTAGATATTGATATGACAAGCTTATACTAACAAAACCTGCATATGTTTAACACACATTATACGCTTATCCCTGAGGATTACAATTCTGTTGCCTTCTGGACAAAATATATAGACTTCTTAGCCGCTATGCTAAATGAATTGTGAAATATTACTAAGGCTCAGGCAAGCACAATCTTACTTTGCCCATAACTTTGAATTTGAAAATATGAATCCCATACATTTATCAATGTTACAAATTAAATACTTCTTAATTGCATGACGATGATATTTTCAAAGTCATAGGTTATAGGCAAAATAAGTGTGTGTAACAGAGCCTTAATGTCTAAAACGAGGCGCTGTTAGGTTGGGCTAGGCTGGGAGTTAGGAAATTAATGACTTAAATGTTCAAACTGCTGAACCTTATATGGTGTCATTGTCACTACCCAGTAAAATACATACGTAGACATTTCTACTACCGTAACTGTAACTTTGTACCATTTACAAAGTAATATAAAGCGTGTAAATGGCGCCTAAACAAACAATTTTTCCATTAACCAACGGCCATTAAAAATTATTACTTCCAACGCAAAGTTATTTCTCTGATCCTTTGATCCTTTGTTATAATGTAATTATTAATTTCAACGGAACCTTTGGGTCGAACGGTTATTTGTTTCCATGGGGTTATTTGGGTTGTAACAGTTAATTATTAGAACTGTTACATTATAGAAATGAAGTATAAAATAATATTAAATATTGAATAAAATTCAACAATTTCTTTTTTTAACTTAAGTTTTTTTATTGCATTGAATGACTAGACGAGCATGCGGTTTGGCCGATAGTAAGCGTTACGACCGCTCATTAACAGTAGCAACACCTTGAACTACAAAGCAATACTTGGCATTCCACTGCGCTCGCCATCCTGAGACATAAGATGTTTAGTTTCAATATGTCTAGTGTCCTTTAAGCCGAAACACAACAGTTTACACTGCTATTTAGTATGAGAAATAGATATTACGGTGGCACCAGGTGGCACCTACCTAGACGACCTCTCACATATGAGAGACCTCCCACCAGTAAGATCTATTTGTAATGCAGTGCCTGTAGTAGTCACTTTTCTTATCTCCCCAATAAATAACGTTTTTATGCGCTCTCTCATAGTAAACCTATTTTTTATGAAGCCCTCCCGGAAGGGAGAAAATAATAATGGTTAATATCAGGCAAACAGACTTTCATAAAGTTATAAGCAAAATTATTCTAAAACATGCCTGGAAAATAATGCTACAACTTCACAGGAAAGTGACTTTTGGCTAAAACATATGATCCGAATTTACGAATGGCCATTTGTCAAACGTAAACCTTTTTAGAAAATATATCCTTTCTCTCCTTCTAGGGTCAACAAATTACTTACTCACGCAGAATGAATTGCTGGTATTGGAACCAAACACCGTCATTTTAAAAGTATGGTTTCTCTATCCAACCAATAGCAGGCGAATACTGTTACAATAATATGTTTTTATAGCAAAATCGTAGGTAAAATTAGGTATCGCTCTTGTACCCCGATCGTATTTTTCAATATTAATAGTTCATAGTTTAACCTAAAAACCAAATTCACTTAGCTTGTAAGAGGAAATTACAAAGCGTTAAGTGAGCGCGTTAAATTCGATTACGAAATCACGCGATACGTAATTACATGATTATGATCAACCTGGAAGCAATCACTATCAATCATTATTATAATTTGGTTTAGAACATTCTGAGTCCTTGATGAGGCCAACCTTGGGTTGGCTTGTCGAGAAATTTTGGGCGGGACGGAAAGAAAATCTTAAGACGTTTTTTTTGAGTACGAAATCGTGTTTTCAGTCACACGTATTTTTATTTTATAATGAACTTGCAATATAGTTTTTTGAGTCCATTCCAGTTTAGCAACATAGAAAATATCACGCTTTATAACTCGTTACTGCCGTACTTAAAACTGCCAATCCCATCCCTTTAAGTTTGAAAGAATATTGAATTTACTATTTAAATTCTTTGCATATCTTACGGGAACACGCCTTTTCGTCGGGATAAAAAATTGCTTATAATTATTATGTTAATCCAAAATGTCAGCTAACCCCATGCCAAATTTCATTAAAATTGGTCGACCAGTTTGAGTGTGAAGAAGTTACAAACACACAAACTTTCCCATTTATAATATAGTAGTAGGATTTAACAGTGAAGAACAGTATCTTGAGCAAACCTGTGTAATTAGCCTACCTTAAAGAATTTTGCAAGAATTTGAAAGATAATACAATCAACCTGCACTAACCCGGCTTTAAAATATCATTATTATGTTATAATAAAGAATATCAGATTATCCTTACTAATATTATAAAGGTGAAAGTTTGTATGTATGGATGTTTGTTACTCTTTCATGAAAAAATGGCTCAACAGATTTTGATGAAATTTGGTATAGTGACAGCTGACACCCTGGATTAACACATAGACTACTTTTTATCCCGAAAAATATAGTGTTCCCGTGGGATGAGTCAGGAAACCAAATATACATATTTTCTACTCTTTCAAATTCGAATAGTTGGCACGGGATAGGAGAGGACAGGATTGAACAGCATTCAATACGGACGGGAAATATAGTCGACGGCACGCGGGAAATATAGTTAGTAGACACGCGAAATAATATGTTCTTGATGTGGATTGGACTCAAAAACTATCTGCACCCGGGCGAAGCCGGGCCCGACAGCTAGTATTACATAAAAAAAAAACATTATATCAGCCCGCAGTTGAATATGGTACGGAATTTCACCAAAATTAAATATTCCATTGAAAAGCCTAAATAGTCCACTAACCGCGTTGGATGGACATAAGCTTTATTCTTAAGTGCCATTTACATGCAGAGGATTTCGATAATCGCATCTTCGAGGCGAGAAACTCTTCCTGTGTAAATGGGGCTTAAAGCTACGTAAAATACTATTTACTATACCCAGGAACTCGCCGACTTTCAATGGTCTTTTTAGGGTCCCGTACCGGAAAAAGTGCGTGGTGGCCTGTTGGAAGTGAAAATTTTAACTTATGCTACCCTTTTAGAATCAAGCCATCATGGCTTACAAAGATGGATTGTCTTTGGGGTAATTTGCCATAACTACTTAGTGCTAATGGAGCCGGTTGAAGCGAAACATTTAACGGGGTCGGGTCGAGAACAATCGCTTCCGTCTGTCACAATGGATGGCGAATCGCGAAGAATGGGATATCTTGTGACGAGTTACCCCATTGTTCTTATTCCGATTGGTTATGGCTTTATGGTACCCAAGCATTGTGTTATGTATACGGTTTAACATTATACTTCAATATTTAGTATACTATAAAGTTGATTACACTGTTTGAATGCGGTAACCTCAGGAACTTATGGTCCGAAATAAAAATAAATTGCTGTTTGATATTCCAACTTGTACTTTCACTATTTTGCCGGAAAAATGTATGAAATGAAATGAAATGAAAATAATTTATTGAATCCATTAAAATATTCAACATCGTTTAGATTCAGTAATTTTTTTTATCTACCATCCGGTTCGGAAAGCGGTTTTCACTAGAGAAGAGCGGACAAGTAACTCTAGTGTTGCTCTTTTCAAAACCAGTTTACAATATAGTGATTATTACAAAATTTACAAAATCGGAGCAGTTTATTAATAATTTTTTGTAAATTTACAATAAATATTTTTTATTTTAAATATTTTATATAGCAGGACTTTTACGAAAAACCTTTTACACGCGGGTGAAGCCGCGAGAAATCATCATCATCATCATACTGGTTGGGGGTGTCTCGTATGTGAGAGGCCGCCTGGGTAGGCAATGTCTATTTCTAGCACCAAACAGCAGTGTAAATGCACTGTTGTGTTTCGTATAGAAGGACATTGTAGCCAGAGTAACTACTGGACATAATAAGATTTAACATCTTATGTCTCAGGATGGCGAGCACAGTGGAATGCCAAGCATCGGTTTGTAATTCAAGGTGTTGTTTGGTCATGCTATTATTCATGAGCGGTTGTATCGCTTACCATCAGGCAAACGGCGTGCACGTCTTGCCAATTCCATTCAAAATCATCATCTCAGCTACAGGAAGTCCACTGCTGGAAATAGGCCTCCCTCCCCCAAGGATGTCCACATCGACCTGTTGGAAGCGCTCTGTATCCAGCGCCTTCTTGCAACCTTAGCCAGGTCGTCTGTCTACCTTGTAGGCTCTCTAGAAGTTGGAACTGCATAACCAGACTACTTGACCCGAATAGACATATTCATCGACAACTGAACTGGATTGTATGCCTTGAGAACAGAATAAGCGGAGACAGAACAAAGAAAAAGAAGAGTAAAGGTCATTACGTTGGATATAAAACAGACAGAACGCCAAAAAATATATGTCTTATGTAGACTAGACTGTAGTATAGTATAGTATAGTAGTAGGGCGAAGCCAGACCACCGCTAGTTTAACAATAATTCAAACAAAATTCTCATCAAATAAACATCCAAACACCACTTACAACAAAAATAAAACAAACCACAAATAAAAACGTAAATATACAATTACGGGAGGCAGCAGGCAGTTCCATTTGGAAAACAATAAGAAGCAACAGACCTAGTTTCACTACAAGTGGGGGAAACGAGATAAGCTCCAAGTTTATGTTCAACGAAGTTCGTCGTGCGTGTTTTCACTGAATGTTCGCTGTGTAGTCTACCCTGTTATGTACTTGCGGTCCGTTTGCTTTAGGTCGTTTATGAAAGACCTATGACCTAATTTATAGGCACGTTTAAAATTTATTTCGACTATTGATTGTTATGCCCTTTCTGATGACTTTTAAAATCAGCTTGAGCGAGGAAGACAAAACATTGACCTAAAATGGATTCTAAAACTGCATGAATAACGCTAGTGTTTAGGAAGTCATATTACTACTTTAGTTCCAATTCTATGATATTGAAGACTTGGTTAATCTTCGAAGAGTAGATTGGGGCTTCAAGGAACAATAAATTGTAAAACTAAACATAAAACACATAATAAGATTTTATTTATATACGGCCAAACTCAAACATAATTCAAAAGTCTTTTGAAAAGGACTAAACATTCGATAGATATAAAAGGTTTAAAACCGTCTATAAATAAGGCCGTAATTTATTAGTAAACCTTTATTTTATTTGTTCCTAAAACTTTCAATCCAAAACCTTCCTCTACAGTTGCAAATATGTATAACATATCCACACACTACAAAAATACAAAAGTTCTCATCATATGAAACAGACCACGGCAACTTACACAAGGTACGAGTATCTAAACAAGTTAAATACAGAAGTTTGTTCCTACGAGCCTCAATAATGAGTTACTCTCGTCCCGTGTTTGAGGTTCGCTAAACTTTTTAGCAAATAAAAAACGAGCGAAATTTTAATTCAACGGCTTTATATTTATGAGTTTTTAAAACTGGATCTGGTTTGTGGATTGCGAATGTGTTGGTTTTGGGAATGTAATTTTATGTTTGCGGAACTTATCAGTGGATTTTTAGAGACTGTTTATACGAACATACTCTAATACCCTAGTATATTAAATACATCTGCTCAGATAATAAGCATAAATACATAAACTTACGCCATTTTCCCAGAAGGGTTAGGCAGAAGTACAACCAGGACATCCACTTAGATTAGTGGCATAGATTTCATATACTATAATAATAATAGTATGGATAGAAATTCCAAGATAAGTACCGTTTGTTTTCCAAATTAAATAAATTATCAAATGGTACTGGTTTTGATTAACTTCAACCTGTCAAGAATTAAGCGGAGTTGGTAAACGGATCTGGTTCGAATTCCAGGGCACACCTCCACTATTGATAGTCAATCACCACGCACTATAACGGTGAAGAAAAACATCGTGAGGAAACCTGAATACTATAGCGATTTATAAGAATTTATATGATATGTAAAGTCCGCCAAACCGCATTAGGCAAGCGTGGTTGACTATATGGCCTAACTACTCTCAATCGTACTCTCGATTGTAGTGGAGGCCCGTGCCCTATAGTGGGAACTAAATGGGCTGATACCCTATAGGGTAATAAAAGGCTTAAAAACACATTGTTAAAACTCAATAACTCGATGACACTGTAGAAAAGAAAAGCGACAACAAACTAGGTATCCGCCATTTCTATAAGACAACTAGCGGCCCTACCCGGCTCTGCTCGAATACAAACAAACTTTTTTGGAAATATTCGACAGCAAATGTTAATCAGTGATAATGCAGGATTCCAAAGGTGAAATCATTATTCAAATTGATCCAGTAGTTTCAAAGCCAATTCAATGCAAATAATCAAATCTTTCCTCTTTATAAGATTAGTTTATATCTAAAATACTCAGACACGAATGAAGCAAAACAAAAATAGCCCAAACACAATCAACAATTATCTCCACTTAAACATGAAATTCACTGCTCACTGGCCAATATTTAGAAGTAAAACCCAATACAAAACGGTCCAATCGCTGACTTACAACTTAATACAAATTATCTGCATACATAGATAAAACAAAAGCCTTATAAATCACAGTCTTATTACCCTATTTATTTAGCCCGTAAAAGCCTTACAAAAGGACATTGAATGGACACGACAATTAAATTAATGTCCGAACATGCACTTGTGTTGTTCAGGTTTAATTAATGCTTGAGCGCTGAAAGGTAATTAAGTAACGTCGAGCCCAGTCTTACAAACCTATGGGAAAAACGTCTTTTGTGGACGCTTTTAGGAATAAATTGTCTTCTTTTATCTCAGTCATTGATATAAAAACTAAGGCGCCATTCATTACGTTTGGAGTATAACAGATGGCCGTGAAAATTGCGCTATAATATTTTGTTTACTACTAGGTACTATATATAAATAATACTAAATATAGATTGTAGATTTTGTTTTATCCGGGATAAGGGTATAATAATAATTAGTACCTTTTTTTTATAATACATTTTCTGTCTGTAATACGAGCAAGTATTTTAAAGTCGAATAATTGTAGTAAAACTTCACTTTAGATGCAATGGAGAGTCGCACCACTTACGTCGGAACACTTTACGCGCTCTTCGCCCTATCCATAATATATTTATGTCAATGATCTTAGTTTTATCTGACATCATCCGTGGTGCAGGCAGTTAGACGCCGCCTGTGAAACGAGAGGCCGCAGGTTCGATCCCCGCACCGAGAGAAATGTTTGTGCGGCCCACAAATATTTATTTCGGGTCTGGCTGTGTGAGACCGTCTCTAGTAGTTCCTGATACCCACGACACAAGACTCGATCTTAGTGTGGGTTCAGGAATATGTATGTAACTGTTGGGTGATATTTATTTATTAGACTAGACTCTAGAGTAACAATGTTATGGGGTGTGTGTAACATATAAGTAAATGATGACACATCTACTAGTGGGGCGAGCGGTAGTGGTGGGGGTGCGGTGAGTGCAGTGCCTGCACTCACCGGACACTTGCTGCTGGTGCGCCGTACGAATAGTGTGTCTGTCGGAAATCAAACTGTGTTTCCTTTATATATAACCTATACAGAATAGTGAACTCTACATGTGGCGACCCTGCCATCCACAAATTAAGGTTATAAAGGTATGTGCCAAACAATTTAAAAACTAAGCATGAGCTTAGAGGTAAATCGGTAGCAAATCAGTTTTGTTAATATTCGTGCCCTACATAATTGTTTCTGCGTTTTATTAGCATCTTTATAGTATTTATGGGCATTGAATCGTCGTAACTGACTTAAGTTGTTAAATTACATCTATAACAAGGCACTTGTTATTGCAAAACGGAACTGATTTAGTTACTTTGATTGGTACCTAAATATGTAGCACATCAATGACTAAATGCTTTGATTATTGGCAAAGACAGATTAGAATGTGGGTTTTGCTCAACAAGATATATTTAAACTTAAAGCAATAAAACGATTTTCTGGAAATAAACTATAAACAGCTGTTATTTATGATTGTAAGAATGTTTAAATCAAGATATTGTAATGGACTTGATACAGTGTGAAATATTCTTCGATATTTATGATTAATTATTATCTACCCACATTTTCTTTTATTGGTTAAACGCAAATGTTGAACATTGGATAGCATTCGTTAGTTATCTCGATGTCGATGTTCAAATATACACTTTTCAGTCTGTCAATAATCAAAGTTAACATTGTTGTCAGAGGTAGTTTGCTTATGCAAACAGTACCTAAATGATCTTGCATTGTATAAAGAATAGGCTAAATGGCCTTAAGTTAAATACAATAAGATCAAGAGGTAGTTCGATTTATTCGGAACAGTACCTAAAAGGAAATTACTCCAGCCTTCTGGGTAGACCATAAATATGTCGCAAACACCACCTTTGGAGTCTTTTGATTGTGACAGCGACTCAGCTTCAATTGGTCTATGCTGGAAAAATGGGAGTGTGCACTACTAGTGTAAAAGGGGACAAAGGCCTTGCTCCTGCATATGGACGGGTCAACCCTACAAGAAATATATTATAATATTCCTGGTGCATATGGTGCATATGTAGAAACTACTAGTAATAATAATACTAGTATAATGACAACGATGTATTTATCGTCGCTGTCAACATGCTAAAGTTTAGCTAAACGAATACTTTTCCTCCAAAGAAATAAAAATAAATAATAATAATAAAAAAATAAAAAAGTGGTATTTATGAGCGTCACTTGTTTAGGCTCATCAAATAAGGAAGTGGAGGAAAAATAATGACAATATTCTCATAGAGTTAGACACCAGAGCTCTAAATGTCAATTCACTGCCCCTAACGAACACGTGATTGTTCAAGTCACAGAGAAATGTAAGTCAGCCAAATTAAGGGAAACAATTCTAACCCTTACCGATGATGTGACTCTTGACAAATTATTTCCGAAACCCACGCTCTAGAGGAGTGAATCGACAAATTAATAATTTTGGTTTGTCGAAATCAAGTAAATACCTAACGGTTAATATAATGGAGGGTTCAAAAAAAAAAAAAAAAAAAAACTTGAAATATCGAGTCCCGTGGACGTTATGACCACACTATTAAATGTACGCTAGGGGGGTGTCAAAGTTGAGATGGTAAGAGATTCCGGTCGTAAATGCAATATTACTAATGATGTTACATGGCAAGTTCTCAAGAACAATAGGGTCCTAGTTGAAAATCAAGTGAAATCTCCAAACAAGAGATTCATGCTAATGCATGTAATACTTTAATTGTACTAGGATCTTTTGAATCATTACAATTGGCAGCAACTACCCCCGAGCCGAAGCCACCTTTTATGTAGTTAAAGATGGTCATGGGAATTTGCTAGGAACATATTATACTGCCACGTCCTTTGGCTTTCTAAAAGTTGGATTAGTTTCCAAAATTTAAAGATGTTCAGATTCATATCTTTTTAGATAAATCAATCAAATCAGCTGCTCAGCCTTGTCGTAAAGACCCTGTTCCTCTTGAGTCTAAAAGTAATAAGAAAACTTAAGAACTTATTGAGTCAGATATTATAAAGCCAATTAATGGCTAGCCTGACTGGATCTCTCCCTTAGTATCGGTCTTAAAAGCAGATGGTGATGTACGCATCTGCGTAGACATAAGTAGAGCAAATAGAGCTATCATTATGGAGAACTATCCTTGCACAATATGGAACAGTTTATTCCAAATTTCAGAAATGCTATCATTTTCTCTTAAATTGAAAAAAAAAAAAAACTGTCCACCAGCTAGAGCTAAGTAAGGACAGTAGACATATCACGACATTTTATAAATGTCTAAACGAATGTTGTGTTCGCCTGTTATTGGCACGTGTACGTGTGTATTACACCAATGGTTAATTTACTTAAGAATATTATGTATACTGTGCTGTTGGTGCACCAAATATACTAAAATACATTCACTTGTAGCCGGGGACTATCTCTGCCTGTTTAGGTACAAACGCGTCATTTTGTGAAACTCGTGTGTCTCGAATATTAAATATAAAAAATAAATAAATTAGAAAGTATCCTGTTGCCTTGTACAGGAGTCGCCAACTTTATTGGTGATATAGTCGTTTATGGTAGCAATGAGGCCGAGCCTTGCACAAGACTACAAAGTTTTGTTAAACGATACAAAATGTGCATTCGAGTAAATCAAATAGATTTTCTTGGTCATCAGCTATCTTCCGAGGGACCTAAGCCTTTTAGACAAATATGTAAAGGCAATCGAATTGTTTCGAGAACCAAAAGTTACGGGAGAAGTGTCAAGCTTTTTAGGGCTAAGTAATTACGTAGGAAAATGGATCCCTAACTTAGCTACTTGGACAGAACCTTTGCGCTAACTTCAAAGACTAAAACAAAGCAAAGGTGTAAATATCATTTTATTGGCGCAATAAACAAAATAGGCGTTTGAGGGGTCGAAAAGCGCTATGACTCAAATTAAGACCTTAGGCTACTACGATCCGCTTAACTGTACCCAAGCCTTCGCTAATGCTAGTCCAGTCGGTTTAAGAGCTGTGCTCGTCCAAAATGGCACTAACGGGCCTCAAATTGTTGCATACAGCAATAAAAAATCTGACAGACCGTGAGAACCGGTATTGTCAGACTGAGAAAGCTCTTGCGTTGGTTTGGGTGGTGGAACATTTTGATACATACCTATTTGGGAAAGATAGTTTTGAACTTGTCAGTGATCACAAGCGATTAGAGGTGATATTTGGACCTGACTCTAAGCCGTGTGCAAAAAAATGTTTTGCGCTTACAGTCATATAATTACATATTGCCCTTAGGCATTAAGTCTGCCTGTACTATTAATTTGTACAAAGTGGGTAAATGAATAAAATAAAAATAATTTCAAAGTGGTCTATACTGTGTCAAGACTGTGGGTGATAAGTCACCACAGCTTTTGATGTTAATAATTATTCGAACTTGTTGTTGACCAGTATCGACCTGTAGCAGAGTTACCTTGCATGAGTCAAGAATAGTTTGCGAGGGAGCCTTTAGAGCTAAAGTTAGTCAGAAACGGAAAATATAACAGCTGGGACCAGAGTGCTAACGCTTATAAGGTCTTTGTGCAGGAACTTCGTTCTCAAGGCAATTTACTATTACATGAGAATAAAATTGTTATCCCATCATGTTGAATCAAACTTTCTAACAGCTGCTCATGAAGACCATCCAGGCATTGTAGCTATGAAAATAAGACTACGTTCTAAAAGTGCCTAGGCCCAAAATTGATAGAGATGCTGAACATTATATATGAGCTTGCAAGGGTTGCACTCTGGTTTCCGCTCCAAATTCTCCTAATCTCATGCGCAGAAGAAAACTGCCAATCAACCCTGGGTTGATACAGCCATAGACTATCTCGTACCTTTACCTATCGGCCATTATCTTTTACTATTATAGATTATCTTAGTAGATATAAAGAAATCAAAATTACTAAGAACATCGATTCTGCCTCGGCGTAGTTGTACTAAGGTATGGTTACAAAGCTGAGGTCTCGGGTTCGAATCCTGGGTTGGGCAAAGTGATATTGGATTTTCCTATTGATTATCAGCCCAAGGTCAGGAATTTGTGCCCGATATGGCGATAGGCTCGCCACCTATCAAATTGTGGGACGGTACATACAAGGCGAAATGTGGGTGTCCTGGCACCTCTGCCTACCCCTTGTGGGAAATAGGCATGAGTTTATATATGTATGTCTCGATTCTGCTTCATCGATTCATGATAAAGAGATTTTCCTCGTTTAGGCTCGCATAGGTATTACCGCTGACAATAGTTGGCAGTTTGTTCATACCGAATTTGAAGTTGTTGCAAAGAATTTGGAATTCGGTTGGACCATAGCATTCCTTATTGGCCTCAACAAAATGGGAAAGTTGAGAAGCAGAACCGTGATATATTGAAACAACTACGGGCGTCAGTTTAGAGATAAGTTGCCTTCCGTTGTTGATGTTTAGTTTACTGACCTAGAAGCAAGAGACAGGGATACTCTAACGAAAAACAAGGAAAAGAATACACAGATAGAAAGAGGCAGTTCTTCAATTCAAGTTCAATCTAATATTGATATTGGAGAGAAGGTATATGTTTAATATACAGTGAAGAAAAACAAGTTGTCGACCATATAGTAGTAATAAGCTTTATAAAATGTGAAAACATGTTAATTGTTAATTGTAATTTTAATATTGTATATTACCTAGATATATAACTGTTTGTTTTCCGAATAAAATAAAATAAATAAAATAAAATATTATAAGAACGGTTACGTAGAAATATAGTACATTCCAAGAGGGTTGAAGGAAAGTGAGTAGTCTGCACAAATGGTGATGATAATTCTTCAAATAACAACACCACCGATGACGAAGCAAGCGTCGAAAATAAATAAGTGATGTGTTTAATATTATATAACATACATTGCGTTTGAATTTAATATTGTTCGATGATTGTTTTGATAAACTAATTTGTAAAAAAAAAAGAGTTGTGAAAAGAGCAACACTAGAGTTTCTTGCCCGTTCTTCTCTAGTGAAAACAGCTTTCCGAACCGGGTGGTAGATAAAAGAATGACTGAATCTAAATGATGTTGAACATTTTAATATTTGACTATAAAAACTAATTCTACATTTTTAAATTTTGTAAAAGGTAGATGTAACATATAAGTAAATGATGACACATCTACTAGTGGGGCGAGCGGTAGTGGTGGGGGTGCGGTGAGTGCAGTGCCTGCACTCACCGGACACTTGCTGCTGGTGCGCCGTACGAATAGTGTGTCTGTCGGAAATCAAACTGTGTTTCCTTTATATATAACCTATACAGAATAGTGAACTCTACAGTGTGTATTTTGAATCCCCGTGTTTGATGTCTGGGTAGTAGATTGAGTAATTTATTGTATTATATTTTTTATAACTCTTTATGGTAAATCCGGAACTAAATGTAGGCCCGGCATTATGATAATACTTTAATTATTATTGTAGCATGTTGCCTTAGATTATACTTTTATTCTTTCTTTTTTGTTTTCTTTTAGTGTAGGTAAATTAGTAACCACCCCTGGTTGTCAATTATCTGAATAAATAGGTACCGCGCATATTTCAACATATTATAAAAGTGCGTGGTGGCCTGTTGGTAAACGGACTAGACGCGACTGCCAACTGGTCGCGGGTTCGAATCCCAGGGCACACCTCTGACTTTTCGGAGTCATGTGTGTATTGATAGTCAACCACCACGCACTAAAACGGTGAAGGAAAACATCGTAAGGAAACCTGCATACCATAGCGATTTATAAGAATTTCTATGGTATGTAAGTCCGCCAACGCACTAGGCCAGCGTGGTGGACTATATGGCCTAACCACTCTCAATCGTACTCTCGATTGTAGAGGAGGCCCGTGCCCTGCAGTGGGACGTATATGGGCTGATACAGATATTTCAACAAGCTTATTTCTGGTCGTACCTCTACCTGTTCTTTTAAAGAAAAAGCCGTGAGTTTATGTATATGTGTCATTTAAGTCAAACTCGTGATTTTAAGTAAGTTAAATTTGAAAATTAACAAGCTGCATTTGGTCGAGAAATCGTTCATTAATAACAAAGAGATTATCTTTCTAATACCAACCATTCTATTTTGCCTTGGGAAGTGAAGCTTGCGCGCCAATATCCGGCATTGAAACTTGGGCCCTACTATATAAATCCGAAGTTCGAATCTTCGTGACGTTTTTCGTTTCGAAACCTACTCTGTAACACGAAATTCGAAACTTCGGATCGAAGAATGAATGATTCGCATATATCGGCAATCCGAACATTTACATTTTTATTTACTATATTCATCCGAAACGAAGTTTGAAACTTCGGACGAACGAAGTTTGTGACGATACGTATGTACCTACTCTGCAAATGTTCGTATTGCCGATATATTGGAATAATTCTTTCTTCAATCCGAAGATTCGAACTTCGTGTTATAGAGTAGGTTTCGAAACGAAAAACGTCACGAAGTTTCGAACTTCGTTTCGGATTTATATAGTAGGGCCCCTTGTGTACACGGGTGATAACTCGTAGATATATGTAACAGTTTAATAAAGATAATGTAACATTAATACACGTACCCTACGACTTATTTGCTTAAACCGAGGATTATGACCCTAAGTAATTTGGGTCTAACTTCACAGGGTATAGAGCATGTATAAAAAAATAGGGGAACAAACAGAAGGTTACAAATCAATATTCGTATCCTTTAGTATAGACCTTATTTATTTATTCTTAACTACATATAAAGAGAAAAAACACTTAAAGATATAACAAAAAAAAGTACACATGGCGGTCTTATCGCTCTAGGCGATTTCGTACAAGCTTTGGATGGATATGGGAAAAGAAAAAGAAGAGAGGGCTGTCTAGAAAATAAGGGATACAACCTTGGTTTTGGTTTCATAATACATATGTGTATACCATCGCCCGATGAGACATACCATCGCATCGGTGACTACTCTAAATAGTTCTTCAGGGACCATTTGATGGATTGTATTAGTCATGCCATTAAAAAACACAAAAATTCTCTCAAAAACCACACGTCAATATTTAATTTACCAGGCCAACAACACTAGGAAATGCATGGCACTGCGCTTGTAATATAAAGTTAATTAGCGGCCGGTGCAGCCGCGGCATAGTTTCAATATTTCACACTACGTGCAGATTTTTCTCATCTTGTGCCTGCATAATACCTGAGAATATGTCACACCGATGTGTAATGGGTGTTGGTTCATTTACACGTTTGGCAAAATTCGACAAATGTCAAAAAGCGTATAAACAGAGAGTTTGACTCGGCTCACGCGAACTCGTCCTAAATACGAGCGACTGTTATTTTTTCTAATTTTGAACATAAGTCGAAGGAGGTTTGCCGGAACCGTTTGCACCAGCGTATAAAACTCAGAGGTATAAAACGTTGCGGCGTATTTGTCACAACAGTGTCAGAACTACAACAAGCGTGTAAACGTAACTAACACGCACCTTTATAATTAAAAAAATACAGCTAAAAACTTTGTGTCATATCGACTCATTTTCACCATAAATTGAAACTCACTCTAACCACGTCATAACCTGTGGATGTTTGTTTCGATTTAAAATAAAAGGCATATTTAGATACGACTGAGCCTATTGCTATGCCACCATATTATTCTCTCGGGAAACTAATACGAGATGCTTCAAATTAAAATACACCACGAGTTATTGGAAAGTTTTAGAATGAGATAACATTCTATCGTAATACATTTTATAAGTCGGTGTAACAGGCGGACTCTGTTTAATCCGGTCCAGGCCGGCCATTCGCGTTCCCTTACTAATTCAAAGCTTGGCAGCGATACTGGGCCGTTGTTTTTGTCACTACTGTTTGTGGGCCGCTGGCTTTGTCGCCTTCATATGCTTAAATATGAGGTAATAACCATTTGTATAAGTACTATAATGTGCTAGATAAACATATAAATCATATAGTTAGAGATAGTTGCGTGTGCTATGTAGATGATTATTAATCAACCAGAATAGATCATTCTAATAAAATTAATGCTATCTCATAAACTTTCACGAAAGAAAAACAATTTTCTGTATCAGCCCATATACGCCCCACTGTAGGTCACAGGCCTCCTCTACAATCGAGAGTAATATTGCGAGTGGTTAGGCCGTATAGTCCAAAACAATTTTATTATTTACCATTCATACTTTTCCTAAAGCTATTTTTTTTCTGTAATAATCTGGCATCAAACATATTTTCGATTGCTGCTTATTCAACTGTTTCGTCAACGTTTCCATACTATTTCGTACTTACAACTTTTTCTCTGATACTTCTTATACTCTCATAGAACGCTACATCATAATGAAAAGCCCCTCTTTTTCTTATGAGTAAAATCGTCATTGGATACCCAACCGTCTAAATAGATCCAGGCATACCAGCCCTTACCGGATAAATACCCATTTTGGAGGTGACTCCAGAACTGAATAGCTCCCTAACCCAAAAACCAATGCTCCATCTAACTGACAATAAACAGCATGCAAACATCCAATGTTTTTTTATTGCTATGAATGGCGATACGAGCATGCCGTTCGCCTGATGGTAAACAATACGACCGCTCATGAATAGTAGCAAACCAAACAACATCCTGAATTACAAAAGAATTCTTGGTATTCGCTCGCCATCCTGAGACATAAGATGTTAATTCTCAATATCCTTCAATCCGAAACTCAACAGTGCATTTACACTACAGTTTAGCGGGAGAAACAGACATTGCGGTGCTACCAACCCAGGTGGCCTTTAACATGAGAGACCTACCAACAGGAAAATCCATAATGTGCATCATAGGATATGACATCATTCCACAAGTTAGATTGGCGGTATAAGTTATTCAAGTGGACTTGCCCGGTGGACGTGGCACATTTAAGGGTTTCCGACAGGTTTACGGGCTGTTCCCACTGAGAATAACATTGTCAGTTTAAATTGAAATGATTGTGGTGTTTCATTTGTTTCTGTTGGAAGCAATTTATGGACTATTGATAATTATATAGATGATGTGGTACTGTTTACATATACTATCGCAGGGTACAGTTAGACTAGTTTAATCTGGTGGTAGGTCTCTCATATTATGTGAGAGGCCACCTGGGTAGGCACCACTACAATGTCTATTTCTCCCGCCAAACAGCAGTGTAAATACACTGTTGTGGTCCCATTTGAACAGGTCAAAGAGCGCATAAAGTATTCCGGCGTAAGTGGTGCGGCGCTCCAGAGCGTCTCCAGTGGAGGGACACAGAAATTATTCGTCGCTCGCAATGATTTTGTTAATGCTGGCTTGCATTATGACTACAGATATTTAATAAAAACAAAAGATAAATTTTCAGCATTTTCAGATTTTTACGGCCATCATATACATATCCCAAATATACTGAAGGATAAGTCCTTCAGTATATTCAAAATTAATGATAAGTCATTAATTTTTAAATCAATGGTAAAAAGAACTGGACTAATAAGCTCCTTAAATACTCAGGCATTGCGTCATGTAATTATTTCATAATTAAATAAATATTATGTTCTTATTGCCTTAATTCTGCATTTACTATTTATCAATTCAAATACGATCAAACAAGATAAAGCTTGGTCCTCGCCCAAGTTTCATAAGACCGTATAAGACAAACAATTGCGCTTGCCAAGACATTAATTAACAGAACAAGTGCAACATCGCCCCGACGGAGAATTGATCACATCCTGCGTTCAATAAATATTATTTTAATAAAAACCCCGTTGCAAAGTTATAGAGGAGTCAGTGGCGGCGTAGGACCTAGTTTTGCTGTGGGTTACATAAATTGCTGGGTGCTACTATTATTTACTATTATATTATTATATTTTATTTTTAATTTGGTGGGTTTGCAATTATTGCAATGGTCTGGAAAACGAAAAAATGGCTCATACGCTTGTAAGTAATTACAGCCAGCCATTTACGTCTATGAAAGTATCGTAAATGCTTTCCGAAAATATGATATAATTTTTTATACAAAAGTTAATCATGGAATCTATGACCTCACAAAGTTTCCTAGATAACGCTGGATTCAGGCCGTTTGCAACAAAATCGAAATTGCTGTGAGTTTTCTTAAAGGAACCTATTTTTAGCAGAAAACTTCCTGTCTCTTGTGGTGACAACATATTTCAATGGCTATTACTGTTTTGACGAATAAAAGAAAGGTTTTTTAGACTATGGGCGATCCCCCACAACGTCCACGCCTGGTGCCGCCCATGACTGTAGTGGTGGAACAAACAATTGTACTGAAAATCGCAAACTTCCTCAATGCAAACAATGAGCGCATACAAATTGAAAACTTTGCGTTCTGTTATTGCTTCGTGACTTAATAAATAATATTATTTGTATTTTATTTTCAAGAAAGGAATTATTTATATAAGTAATTAATTAGATGAGTTTTTCGAATCCAGGAAAAGTCTTGCTATAATTACAATTTCTGAATATAAAACATGTGTTCTGCTCCCAGTGAACACAACACGGATCAAACAAAGTTTTTTTTTTAATAACATGAGGTCTCATAATTAACTACCAACAAAAATCTCACAGTTAAAACCTCCGGATTAAGAACTCCGTACAATTTATTACATGATAGCAATTGTTGCCAAAAAAAGCACTGATTTTCAAATAAAAACATTTAGAAGTTACCTACTTCACGCCTATTTTCCAGAAGGGGTAAGCAGAGGTGCAACCAGGACACCCACGTTTCGCCTTATATTTTCTGTCCCACGATATGATAGGGGGCGAGCCTATCGCCATATCAGGCATAGATTCATGACTCCGAGCAGACAATTAATAGAAAAATTCGAACCCGTGACCACAGCTTTGCAATCCTACCCTGCTACAACTGGCCCACCGAGTCACGAAAAAACACCACACTTCTGGTTTTCATCCAGTTTATAATACCTTCATACATATGTATATGCACCCTTTTATATGAAAGTAAACAAGACAAAATTTCTGTGGATAAACTGCAGAGTACTGGCTGAAAAGGACGAGTTCTTGGGGAGCGTGGCGGTTTCATTTCCGCGTACTAGTCCCCAGTCACTGCGCCTACGTGCAAGGCGTGAACTTACGGCGATTGTTTTAATATATAGGACATATTCTGCAAGGGACGCCGTCTATCAAACACTACTACACATTACTATAGTACATTCAAAATTGGACGAGGAAAATGTATAGTATAATTTGTAATTGACACTATTACGTAAAACTTCTGAACAACTAAGAGTAATGTTGTACATTGATTTAAAAAAAATAAGGGTAAACTAATTATGTAACTTAAGTTTTAATGTATTTCGCTGCATTGATCATGATAAAACATCTGTTCAACTACATCGGTAATAATATCATACTTACTTGTAGGTACATAATTATGTATTGACTTATTACTGACTACATCAGCTGATACCATCATACGTAGCCTCGCGATTCGGTAAAAATCAATTTAACAATGTACTTAAGAAATTTAAATGAAGTTCTTCCCAACTCCCAGTGGTTTATGTTTAACCTACCCACACCATAAAAATAATAGTACTCACTGAAAAAATCGCCATGTCTCCAAAACTCCAATTCACAACATTCAAAAATTGATTCTCGCCACAGTGTGTCTATGAGTAACACGTGTGTCTTGAATTTATTTTTCCTTATCGCAATTCGATTATTTTTATTTTGTTAAATTGGAACGATTGTGAATTATTGTTTAGTTATTTGTTTTGTTTTATATATTATTTTATGTTTGGTAGTTATAATTAAGTGTTGTGTTTATAGTTTTGTTTAAGTGTTTGTTTTTTTTATTTGTTTGTCAACAAGTTGGTAAGTCTACCTTCATAATGAATTATGAACGAAATAAACCTCCTGACCCTCCCGACATTAATATGCCGTTATCCCCATCGCCATCCGCCCCTCCTTCTTACCCTAACAACTTAAGTCCCCTTTCGCAAATTGCAGAAGTTGCGTCTAGCATGCTAGAAAATGATAATTCTGTTTCTCATGCAAACGTGTCGAACAAACGACCGGCAGATGATGACAAACAGACAGATATCCGTCCATTGAAGCAGTCCAAAAGCTTTATCGGAAGAACGAGGTACAATGCTGAAGATAGGGCTCCTTTTCTGGTACATGTGTCTCGGATTGAATCTCAACCTAATTCTGGCGCCTTTCTTCATCCAGTAACTTTCGGACTATTTCTTTACAACCAAAACATTCATAATATTGTAAGAGATGGCGTGAAAAGAATAGGGAGAAATCGTGTCTCCGTTGAGTTTGCTTCTCCTCAAGATGCAAACTCATTCCTAACGAATCCCATTTTAGCAAAACATAAATTCAATGCTTCAATACCGACCTTCAATGTTACCAGAATGGGAGTTGTCTCTGGAGTTCCAACTGATATGGACGAAGAGACAGCAAAAAAGTATATAACCGTTCCACCAGGTTGCGGCCGTATCCTTAAAATTAGACGCATTAGTCGAAAAACTACCAGAGACGGGGTTTCAGAGTGGAAACACACTGAGACCTGCGTTCTTACTTTCGATGGGCAAATTCTTCCGAAAAGAGTTTATTGCTGCTATACGTCCCTCCCGGTTGAACGGTATATATATCCCACAATCCAATGTAGGAAATGCTGCAGATATGGCCATGTAGAAGATATGTGCAGGTCCAAGCCTCGCTGTATCAAGTGTGGGCAGGACCATCCTGGAAATGGCTGTGATGTCACGGAGAGTGATGCTTTCTGTGTGCTGTGCTCTGGTGAGCACTTTGCGAATAGCAAAGCATGCCCAGAGTATGGCAGGCAGAGAACCATTAAAATAACAATGGCGGAGAAGAGCATATCGTACGCTGAAGCCAATAAAATGACCCCAGTTACATCATCCACACGTAGTTACGCGGACACTCTCAAATCTTCTCAAGCCCAAGCTTCCCTCTCCCACCGCAAAACCGTTTTCCGCCAACCTAAGGCTCCTATACCCTTATCCCCAGCTTATGACAAAGTTGCTCATCGTAATATTGTTAACCCTCTAAAATCTTCACAGCCTAATGGCTGTGCACTGAATACATCCTTAGACCCTACCATAATTGACTTAATTACCCAAATTTTAACCCTACTTCTATCCACAAATTCTTCCCAATATCATAACACTCCATCATCATCCAAACAACCGTCCAACATTGCCCATGAACTTTTAACAACTTTACTTAGTTTTAAAAATGGCTCCGCCACTAATATTTCTCCAGTGGAATGTGAGGAGCGTGCTGCATAAGAAGCACGACCTGATATTCCTGCTAAATAAATTTAAACCAATGGCTTGTGCTATTGCTGAGACTTGGTTGCGTCCAAGCCTTAGCTTCCGTGTACCACAGTACAATATCTATAGAAGCGACAGACCTGATGGCTACGGAGGTTCTGCCCTCCTAATAAATAACCGACTCCCTTTTGTAACACCCCTTTTACCTCCCTTTATAGGAGATATGAACTTAACAGCAGGCACAGCAAACGGCATTACCGTGGTCTCTATTTATATCGCCCATCCCGATCGTAACTTTCTGCCCATAATCAAAACAACTTTTGAAAATTTAAGTAGGCCTTTATTGATTATGGGTGATTTTAATTGCCATCATTATAGATGGGGCTCCGATCACTGCGATCCCTTCGGAACAGGCTTGGTGGAAATCCTAGACGACCTTAATCTTTGCATCCTAAATAATGGCTGTCCCACCCGCCGAGTCTCACCCGGCCAAAGGAAAAGTTGTGTCGACCTTTCTATTTGCTCTCCAGATATTGCAGTATCTGCCTGTTGGCAATGCACAGATCTAACTCATGGAAGTGATCACTACCCCATAATCATCTCCTTCGCTCATCGTACCTATCTAGAAAAAACGTTTCCTCCTTTATTAAAATATAATTTATCAGACCCAGACTGGTCCAAATTCGCATCCCTTTTAGAACATAAAATCACTGCACTTCCTAAAATAAATGATCCAAATTTAACAAATATTGACCAATCTCATGTAAATACCTGTTGTGAACAATTTGTGCGGGCCTTAAAGTCTTGCGCTGATTCCTGTTTTCCAATTAAAAATAGTGATAGGCACAAAATTCCATCTCCACCATGGTGGGATCGGGAATGCACCTTAGCTATTAAAGAACGCATTGCCGCAGAGAGGAAATACAATAGTGATATGAGCACCCCAAACCTGCTGAACTATAAACAAGTATATGCAAAATCGAAAAGGTTACTGCGAAGAAAGAAACGTACGGGTTGGATGAATTTCTGTAACTCTTTATCACCTTCTACTCCCTCTACCGTAGTTTGGAAGAGAATAAATAGATTTAGGTCTGGTTGTTCTCCCTCAATCTCCTCTACCATCTCCCGGGAGACTGCCAGTCTGTTTTTTAATAAAATTTGTCCTCCTTATGTACCATCATTGCAAGAAACCCACATCATCCCCGTATTTACATCCGAAGACCCACACGATGCACCTTTCACTATGGAGGAACTTGATTTGGTCCTTGGCAGTGTTCGGGATTCCGCCCCTGGTGCTGATGGGCTTCCTTATTCTTTTATAGTGCATTCCGGCATACATGCAAAGAAATATTTTTTAGAAATGGTAAATTTTTGCTATTATTATGGTATAATACCAAAAGACTGGAAGTTACAAATTATAATACCAATCTTAAAACCTGGTAAACACGCAGATAATCCCAACAACTTCAGACCAATTGCTTTGTCGTCGGTCCTGGCCAAAATTATGGAACATCTTATTAAAAACAGGTTGGAGTGGATTGTTGAGTCGAGAGACTTACTTCCAAAGTCTCAATTTGGATTCCGGAAAGGACTGGGTACCATGGATAGCGTTGGAGTGTTAGTAACCGACATTCGAGTTGCTCTCTCCAAAAATGACTCAGTAGTCGCTTCCTTTTTAGACGTATCTTCAGCATATGACAACGTCCTCCTTCCCATTCTCAGGCATAAATTGCACCAGCTGAGTATCCCGGCAAGGATGGCCCAGTGTATATGTCTTATGCTTATGTCAAGGTCTCTGACTCTGAGAGTCCCTGGTGAGCAATTTTATCAGAGATTAACGTGGAGGGGCTTACCTCAGGGTTCGGTACTAAGCCCTATACTATATAATCTCTATACAGCTGATGTTGAGACCTGTCTAAATTATAATTGCCACATCCTACAATACGCCGACGATCTAGCGTTGTATGTGAGGAACAAATCAATTCAGGATGCAGCCACATCTCTATGTCTTTCTTTGCAATCTCTGAACTGTTGGCTTTTAAGACATGGCTTGAACCTCTCAGCCCAGAAAAGCTCTGTGGTTATCTTCTCCCGGAAACAACAGCACCCGTCGATTCAAGTAAGCATAGACGGCAACGCTATACCGATCGTTTCGAAAGCAAAATTTTTGGGCGTATATTTGGATTCCAAATTAAATGGTGTAAACCACATTAATCATTTAATTAAAAAATGCGAACGAGTTGTCCCCATGCTAAAAGTACTAGCTGGTGTTTGGTGGGGCGCACACCCATCCACAATGAAACTACTGTATAATGCCCTAGTGAGAAGCATAATGGACTATGGGACGTTCCTCATGATTCCATGCAACAAGGGTGCGCTATTGAGACTGGATAAGTTGCAGGCTAAATGCCTCCGGATTATATCTGGTTGCATGAAGTCCTCTCCAATTAATGCGTTACAGGTCGAGTGTGCAGAACCACCGTTATCACTAAGGAGACAATACCTGGCCACCCGCTTTTGGGCTAGAATTAGTGGCAAAGGCTCCCACCCACTGCAAGAAAAAATTGGAGAACTAAATCAAATTTGCAATGAAGCACCTTATTGGATTCATAAAGAGATCCCCCTTTACCTTCAATCCTATCGATCCCTTGCAAATTTAGAGGGCCCAATAATTAAAACACACAGGCTCCCTCTATTTAACATCCAATACGAAATTCTTTGCTATAGACCTGAAATTATCTTAGATATTGGCCTCTCCAAACACACTGTGTCAGCGGATCGGATTTTTAATGCCTTGGTTGGAGAACGCTGGAATGACTATCACAGATTTTTTACTGATGCATCTAAATTCACATATGAAGAATATACAGGTTCTGCCGTTTTCTATCAAAATTTAAACATTATCTTACAATTTAAATCTCCTAAGGAATCATCAGTCTACACAGGAGAATGCATTGCTATTTTAGAAGCATGCAACTATATAGAATCCCATAATATTCATAAGGGTGTTATATTCACTGATTCACTGAGCTGTCTGAAAGCTCTGGGTCAAAATCCTTATAAGGATAGATTACACAACTCCCTGCTTTTAAATATTAAAAAATGTTTATACTCTTGTTCAAGAAAGGGCAAAACAGTGCATTTAACATGGATCCCTAGCCATTCAGGTATAGGAGGTAATGAGTGTGCAGACAGACTAGCCAAGAATGCAATTTCTTCCGAAGCATCCGACCTAAAGCATTTTGTTCACCATAACTATGATTTACTAAGCCTTGCTCATAGGACTTTGTTGATATTGTGGCAGGACCACTGGAACAAATCTGCAATGCATAAAGGCAAACATTACTATGCCATACAATCAACCATACCACCTAAACCTTGGTTCTACAAATTTAAAAAAGTGTCCAAACCTGTCATATCAACTGTTTCCAGAATTCGTATAGGCCACTGCTCTTCCCCGGTATTCTTAAACAAAATTCGGGTTCGGGACTCGTCTCTTTGCGAGTGTGGGTTGGACGATGGTACTTTGGAGCATATTTTCTTTAACTGCTCTAGAAATACCTCCTCATTTGATCTTTATACTCATTTAACATTTTTGAACATTCCCGTCCCTATTAACTTTCCTTCTCTTTTGACCCACTCTTCCCCTCGACTTTTTGAAGCTATGATTGCCTTCATAAGATCTAACGCCATCCGTCTGTGATCTTGAAATTTGATGCGTGTTGTACTGTGGTATTCCTATCTCTTATAACATTTTAACAACTATATATTATATTTCAATGTTTTTTTTTATATATACTACGTGTGATTGTGTTTGTTCTAGCATTTATACTAACTACGTCGCCATAACTTCATTCATAAAGTTCACTATCGAACCAACTATAGTAATGTAGTAGGTCATTCCACCAAAAATCATATCACACACGAGTTCTCATCGCACATCTGACATTGGCAGAATTGTCGACATCGGCATAACTTGCCAGAGAGGGAAAAAAAAAAAAAAAAAAAAAAAAAAAACATTCAAAAACTTAAACGTATACCACAAAACCACACTGCACAATCCAAAACAACTTACAAGCCGGCAAACGAACCGCGATTACGATGTAAATACTTTGTAGGTACACGGAGCGCGATCGTATATAGTGGTATTGCCAATATTGCCAATTATTTGTTCACAACTCCCTTTAAATAATTATTTCCAGACAAAAATCTGCATAGGGAGGAACGTTTTTTTAAAAAAAAATATTTTGTTTGACACAAATTCTTTTTAACCGACTTCAAAAAAAGGAGGAGGTTCTCAATTCGACTGTATGTTGCTTTTTTTTTTTTTTTTTTTTTTTTATGTTTGTTACCTCGTTTCTCTGTACTGTGTGAACCGATTTCGACCATTCTTTCTTTGATTGAAAGCTGATGCTTGTCATTTGGTCCCATAAAAATATGGTGAAAATCTGAGCAATATCTTCGGACCTGGAGAGGGGAACTCCTTAAAATTAAGTAGGATTCCAATGGTTCTTTTTGCATTAGGTTCATTATAAAAGTTGATTTACAGTGAGAGAGGAAAAAAGGGGTGGGGGTGAGGGGGGGGTAGGTGATAAAATTAAAATACACGTAAATTCTAATATCTTCGGCAGCTTTTAACCGATTTTAGTGATTTCTTTTTCATTGGAAAGAATGTATTGACAGGTTGATCTCAGGAACACAACATGGAGATCTGATCATCATTTTCGGACCTGGAGTGTAGAACTCTTCAAACTTTAGTAGGATTCCAATGGTTCTTTTTGCATTGGGTTCAGTATAAAAGCTAAGCTACAGTGGTGGTGGGAAAAGGGGGTAGGGGCAAAGGGAGGGGGGAGAAAAAATAATAAACATATGAATACTCCAATATCTTTGGCAGCTTTTAGCCGATTTTAGCGATTTCATTATCATCGGAAAGAACATA
Source organism: Hyles euphorbiae (assembly GCA_023078785.2). Lineage (NCBI taxonomy): Eukaryota > Metazoa > Arthropoda > Insecta > Lepidoptera > Sphingidae > Hyles > Hyles euphorbiae. Next base: position 3,009,469 of record CM041032.1, on the reverse strand, counting down.
TTCCTTATGGGGACCAAATCTTCTTCATTTTGATTCCTATCAACACTAAAAAGATAAAAATAACCAAAATTTTTAATAAAAAAATAAAAACCGACTTCAAAACAAAAAACCGCTAAAAACCAAAAAATAACTAAATAATAAGTACCACTGCAAAGCAAAAAAATAATATTTGTTTCATGGAACTTGCGCTTGTTGATTAATTTGCTTAATGACTTGACTAGCCAACAAATCAAAATATATGCATAACATATTGAAGGCGGGTCGCCCAGTACCAAACATATAGATATTTAAATTAATATAAGGCATAGGTCCTACATGTTTGGTACTTGGCGGCCCGCCTTCAATATGTTATGCATACATTTTGATTTGTTGGCTAGTCAAGTCATTAAGCAAATTAATCAACAAGCGCAAGTTCCATGAAACAAATATTATTTTTTTGCTTTGCAGTGGTACTTATTATTTAGTTATTTTTTGGTTTTTAGCGGTTTTTTGTTTTGAAGTCGGTTTTTATTTCATAACATTTTACTATACATAGTTGCTAGGATCTAAACGCTACGTAGTAAAATTGGTAATCACAGGCATTAATAATTTCGGATCCCAGGTTTTATTTATTTTTTTAAAAACTATTAATTATTATGAAGTTATTATAATTATTATCATGTCTGTATATATTGCATACCGCGATCTTAACTAACTAATGATACTGAAGATTCTATAGCGTCTAAAAACAACCGAAGTCCAACAGAAAACGCTTGCTTTAGTTACTCGCGCCAGGTCCCAAGTAATCGACTCCTGATAACTAACTTGATTTCCGCAAAGGAAATAACTTTTTTCCACTGACAAGAGCAATTTATGATTGATGACAATGAGATTAACATCGGCCATCTAATAGCATCCCTGATTGCTTGTTAAAACTTGTGTCATTTGACAATGGCCGCGTCTTCCGATCCTGAAGGCTTGGTTTATGCCGGAAATTAGGAGTTATCGTGTAAATCGGCTCATCATTATGCCTCAAAATAGGTATCTATGGTATGACCTTTATGGTAACATAAAGGTCTAATTGAAGAAGCATACAATCGCCAGCTTCCACGGCGTGTGGCCAAATTATATTTTATGTGGGTGTGGATTAGAACAAAATATATCTTGTAATTATTTGATACTATACATGAAAGTCTTCGATAGTTGTGTGTTACCAGTGATGACATACGGCACCGAGACGTGGCCTCTCACTGTGGGCCTCATTAAAAGGCTCAAAGTCACTCAACGAGCCATGGAGCGGGCTATGCTCGGTGTTTCCCTACGAGATCGAATCAGAATTGAGGAGATCCGTAGGAGAACCAAGGTTACCGACATAGCCCATAGGATTGGCAAGTTGAAGTGGCAGTGGGCCGGGCACATAGCTCGTAGAACCGATGGCCGTTGGGGCCGAAAGGTTCTCGAGTGGAGGCCACGTACAGGCAAGCGAAGTGTTGGACGCCCGCCTACAAGGTGGACGGACGATCTGACTAAGGTCGCAGGAAGTCGCTGGATGCAGGCCGCTTCCAACAGGTCATTGTGGAGATCATTGGGGGAGGCCTATGTTCAGCAGTGGACTTCCTGTGGCTGATATGATGATGATGATGATGATACATGACTTGGTATCTCACTGTGGATTTATCATTGTTTGATGTAAGTGTAATAATAGCAAGTGATTAGATGTTATTAATTTATCATTATTATATTAAAATGTTTATCTGAAAGATATGTTTATGCAGATTTCTGATGCCGAATACGTAAGAATCTTCATCCAGGTGTTAAAACCATTTTCAGTTCTATCGATGTCATCTGCAGCGTCTAGACTGTAGCATTAAACAATGTTCTTTTAAAATTTACAGAATGTACTGAAAACATAATATTATTGGAGAAAAGTTGTTGTAAGCTGAAATACTGTGCATCGACTTCCTAGCTCGGCTGCAGATGTTGCCATGCTATTTAGTACTTTTCTAGCTCTGCTGTTTTAAAATTATGTTGCTATATATTTTATTTTAAAAGAAAATATTATTTGACGATGAAAAGAAAACCTACATAAGTCGGTGGATTTCTGCTGATTGCAAAAAGTCACTTTGGAAATTATTGGGAAAGACATATTATGTTCAACATTGGACTTTCTCTACCTATGTGTTAAAATAATAATGACAGGCCGGAGGGCAATTCTCGCAGCAAGTCTAATGTCGTATGATTCTGTTGATGTAGCTTATTTATCTGAGCCTGCTATAAAACAGACGTTGCAAATATTCCTTTCAATTTTGATGGACAAAGGTACAACTATCTTTCACAGAACAAAACACAAGCAGACTTCAGCAAAATCTCCGCGATACAAACCGCAAAGAGCAACTTCCAACTTTGAACCAAGACGCAAACTTGTCGTATTTGAATAAGAATGTACTACCCGACGGTCCGTTTGTTCATTATCATAATATTTACAATTGTTACATTCCCCACAATTGATTTTCAACCTTATTACTTTCATGATAAGTTGTAATATTGTGATATAATAATGAAGAAGCTGCCACAAAGAAACTTTGCTGTCAAGACCTAACCTATTGTTAAAAAGCAGTTTTCGATCGAAATCTTGCTTACTAAACGTCTAGGTATTTTACAAAGACTTCAGTACTTAGGTTGGCAGAACTTTGCTCTGGTATTTGTATACTCACGACCACCCTGGAGGAGTAGGCAGGAGTTCAACATGCCCACGAAAACCTGACAAATTGCGCCAAGTTGTGATGTTAAAGAAAGTTGCCATGGAAGGCAAAATTAACACATATGGACGTGTGAATCGCGATTTGTAAATCCACTTCATGTGACTATTACCATTAGATAAATCTCTTATAAAGTGCTAAGGACTGGTATCTGTATATTTGGTGGTATAGATTCGCTATGGAATATTGCAACGGTGGTTAATATATTTGACGAATTATGGGTAACGAATTATGGTCTTCTCTTTTGAAAATCAGGCATGAGATTGTAACAAAAATGAACGGTACCGTACCACTCTCTCTAATTCTGTCTCTGTCACGCCTACGCAGTAATATCATCTTCTTTCTTGCTTTACTGAGGCACACAAGAATCATGTACCAGCACAGTGCGCATAGATTTTGTTCCCAATGTATCTAATATCTCAATGCATCTTACCAATCACATATCTGATTTGTGAAAGAGAAGACAAATTTGATACCCATAGTTCGTTGAATATATTTACCACCGCTGCAATAATTGATAGAGAATCTATACCACCATTCATTCATCTAATGGCAATAGACATATGAAGTGAATTTACAAATCGCGATTCACATGTTCATATGTGTTAATACCTAATACTTCAATGGTATGATGGATTAAAAAATGTTTATTTTTCCACCATTTTGAAACGAAGGATCCATTACACAAATACACTCGTCATATCCTGAACCACAATACCGTGTAATATGATAGGCGCAGTAACACGATTGTGCTCAGTACAAACATGTCATTATAAAACATCAGGGTTCGATAGGATTGTGGCTGGAAATGGAATGGAATCAGTGTAACCGCGGCGCGTCCCGGGGGAAATACGCGGGATATGCCTCGGCCCTGTTCTAGTGCCCAGGGATGGGAGTAAACAGTATTGTGACTTTGTTATCCGTTGTTATACACAATAGAGGAAACGTTTCAAACGGTTCAAAAAAGTCACAAACCTGTTTTAATAAATTATTATTATAGTGAGTTTAACACAGTATAATTTATACTACAGAAAGAGGGACGCGGTGTTTCCATATGGTAAAAGATGTATTTTTCTGTGCAATTTTATTGCAGGTTGGCCTCTCATATGTGAGAGGTCGTCTGGATAGGTTCTCCAAACAGCAATGTAAATGCACTGTTGTGTTTCGGTTTGAAGGACATTGTAGCCAGAGTAACTACTGGACATATTGAGACTTAACATCTTATGTCTCAGGTTGGCGAGCGCAGTGGAATGCCAAGCATCGCTTTGTAATTCAAGGTGATGTTTGGTTTTGCTACTGTTCATGAGCGGTCGTATAGCTTACCATCAGAACAGCATTCTCGTCTCGCCATTCAACGCAATAAAAAAAAGTTAGCACTGAATACTGACCCAAATCTACTCTCAATATTCAATTATAGTATGGTTGGTGTTACCAGCTTCTACGAGTAGGAATATAGTAATGGTAGGACGAGACAAGTAAAGTGTAGAGATATATATTTTGACAGCCTCTGTTGAGCATTTGGTAAGACGCCGGCAGCGAAGAGAGAAACCGCGGATTCGATCCTCACACCAAGACCAATTTGTGTACTGTGAACCATTTTTTGCATGGTAAGCATTTCTTTCGAGTTCCTCTCGTTGTTTTTAATACCCACGATACAAGACTAGATCTTAGTGTGGGGTCAGGACTATGTATGTGACTGTTGGGTGTATTTATTATTTATTAAATCTTATGTTTCCAGCACGGTAGTGGAGTACCAAGATAGTCATGAAAGCAGCTACAACAAGCTACAATTTAATATTACCATACTGTTTCTCATATCATACTGTGTTCGGTTTATTTCTGTTTTATATTGCATTACGCAGTTTTGATGTTGTACGAATATTTTTTATTCGCCGCCGCGTTATTACCTATAAATGGAGCAATCTCGCCATTCAATAAGGGCAACACTAAAAAAAGTTTAATTCTCTCGTCGCCATTTTGGTTAATATTCGATAACTTTCCAATTAAATATTATTAGGATTAGACGGGAATGCTGGCGAGATGATTGACATTTTTTCATGATAAAGATTGATTCGAATAAACGGTGATCCTGGGAGTTCTCCATTAGAATTTCAAATTATTTTCAGTCTACTAACTGCGGATTAATTAATTGTCAAATGCCAACCATAGACATTCGGATTGACCAGCCAAACAACCGTTTATAATGTAATCATTACAGCCAATGCCTTAGATCGTGTTTGGTGTAATCAAAATCAAATCTAGATGAGAACTGAGAAACGTCAAAAGTTAATCTGTGCCAATGTTACGATGGAATAAAGGCGGAAACATACTACTGAAACACCATGGGCCTTATTAATAAACTCGGATGAGCGAGGGATTAAATTTTAGCCCAAAACTTTAAAATTGACTAAATTATTTTGACCATTATTTTTACTTTTAAAATCAGTGGATTGCCATAACAGGATTATCATGTTAGGCTGAAGAATATAGATTTTTATTAATATAGTCATTACTATCTAGCTATTCATAATAATAAATTGAATTCTCTAGTCCAATGCTTAAAGTTAATCCTTCGCTCATCCGAGTTTATTAATGAGGCCCCATGTGAGCCTAGTATACTAATATGTTTACTAGTGATATATTTGGGGCCTAAGGGTAATTCAATCTAACCATCAATTTACCAATAAACAACATTACACTATTGCTTACTGTTTATGAATAAAACATGGTAACATTTTTCCTACCTATATTGTTTACAAAGTGGCAACACTTCCATTTGCGTTGTTATTTTTTCTCTATTTTTGGTGGCCAGAGAGCAAGCACATTTTTTGGATTAATTATATGTAACACATTAAAAATATACTAAACATTATGATATTAAAGCCACAAGCTGTTTTATTGATCATGCTAGTGGTCTTTCGAGTTAAGAGAGCCATCGATTCTGAAAGCTGGATTAAATCAATTCATGACACAAGCTGTTTTATTGAACACTTACGATTGTGATTATCTTGACGGATATTAGAATGAAACTCGGGAATAATTTAACCGTTCAGATTTTCTATCATCAGAAGGAAATAAGCCACGCCTCGTAAATTTGAAAATAAATAATGCGCAGTAAACCACAATTCAACGCGAAGTATTTGCGGAAGTGAGGACGCTTCGGATTTTTCCCGGCAGGTGGCGCTCGTCGCTTGTGTCGCTTCCGATCGCGTCACGGCTGGAAAGAGGTTCCCAAAGTTTGCGTGCACCTTTTTATGAGCCTCCCGTTGGAGTGATGAATTATTATATTTTTTATGTCGTTGAACTATTGTGTGTGATTGTAGGTAAGTATTATACCTCGTGAATGAAAAATAAAAATTATAGGTTATGAAAACAATATATTGGATCCATAAAATGTATTATTTGTTTGAATTAAAAGGCCTCGAATGGCTGAGTGTTAGTGGTTTGAGAAATAGCCGTAACCATAGAATGCACCTCACCTGCAAGAAATATTGATATTGCTACCTCACTGACGCCTCGGACTATATAACAAGTAACAATATATCACGGTTAAAAATAATTTAGTAGCAATTAAATAATTAATAAAAGTTATATGGAGCAGGAATCTTTGGGAACATTTGCTTTACACGGTTTTGTTAAAACATTTTATATTGCGTGACCTGCGTCGCTTGCGAATGTTTATACTTTATGAGATTTTAAACCAGAAATATTTCTATAATGCTCTGTTAGATTACCGCGAAAGTTACACATTGAAATAATACTATTATTTTAGCGCGGATTTGGTTTAATTTTCAGTCTTCCTCGTCTGCCCCGTGACCACGAAAGCTGTAAAGTGATCGATACGTCAGTAAATTAAATATGGAATTTTTTTTACCAAATCTACGATAACATCCGTAAATAATAGTTCTATTCCAATAATATTTCAATGTGCTTTATCATTTTAAATTAAGAACTTTTTTCAGGATGTCTTTGCTACGTCACTGTTTCAAATATAATTTCAAAAATCGAACAAACTGTAATTTGTTAAAAATACCTTAAAACCTACGCAGTTCGTCCCAAAAGCCTACACTAACGGCCGATGCCAATAATCAATCGAAAAAAAATAGATTGAAGTCAATCTGTTTTGTTGTCAATTGTTTTCTACTTTTCGATTGGTCTCCTGTCATGTTGCCATAGTTTATTCACTACTGAGGTTGATTATTGGCAATATAGTATCAGAAAAACGATTGAGCTGTCAATCTAAAACGGCAAATTTTGGATTGGGTTTGTTTATTGGCAGCGGCTGTAAATCAAGTCGAGGCTCTGAAAGCATTAACTGAATCTGCGTACGTCGTATAGTCCGTCATAGTGCGGCTCGCGGCTGCACAAACAGTGCGAGTGTTGCGCTCTCGGTTATAATAAACTGAGAGTCCGAGATACAGTGCGCCGCAGGTGCTGCAATTTGGTTAAGCCTTTAGGGCTGTTCGTTTTGAAATTCTGTTGACAACAGAACCTTACGGTTTTAACGATAGAGAAATTGACACAGTGCTAAAAAAATATATCAAATATCAAACCTCCACAACACGCTTGGTCTTGCTTAGTAAATATGGCAGCGACTGGATGCATAAAGATGATCAAGCCTACGAACAAAACTTTATTTCTGAGATACGTCTAAACGATGATTTTCATAAACATATGCGTCTATAATATTGACAAATAGGTTAATACTATTTATACTGCAATTTATAAGAGACAGCATTATGTTTCCAGTTTCATAAGTATACTTGCTTGCGTGTAGAAGATTACTAAATTGCTAAATGCAGTCCTTGACAATAATCATTTCAACTATTTTCTAGTAAACAAACCAAGCGCACGAGAATACAAATTTCGAACACCTCTAATACAATTTAACCCCTCTATCAATTGATTGATTGATATAGATAGCCCAAAATCCCATAATTTAAATATTTATCGTCAATATTTTATTCATACCTTTCAAAATGTGATGCGTGGCAGCCCCGAGCGGACACACCACGCCGCGCTGTCGGGTGTCAATTTATGTGCCGCAGCCCGCAATCGTGAAGCAACGTGGGCCAACCCTACCCTTTACGGGATTCTAGAAGCTGTCACAGATTAAATAAATGACGTCACATAGTGAATACTAATCGAATGGGTCTGTTGTGAAGATAGAGGTTTTAGTCAGATTCGCAGGCCTGGCAATTCTCTATGCTTAGTTTCTATATTGTCGTATAGCTTTTAGTAAAATCCGCACCTTCTATGAGTGAGCGGGGTTTTATCCCAATGTTGGCAAATATATTGTAAATGTTAATAGAGAACACATAATAGTGTTCAGGTTTTCTGGTACCCAATGCTTACTTGATAAGATACGTTGCTGGATGATTCAATAAATTATTTTAATATTATTTGAATTTCGTTTTCATATTAGAGCTAGATTTGATTACTGCTCTGTTATTGCGTGTCCACAATATAGAAACTAAGCAAATAATAATAGCCAATATTGGGAGAGAAGGCCCCGCTCAATCATAGAAGAGATGGAGCTTTTATAAAAAGCCATCCATTACTGGTGGTAGGTCTCTCATATGTGAGAGATCATCTGGGTAGGTACCACCGCAATGTCTATTTCTCCCGTGAAACAGCAGAGTAAATGCACTGTTGTGTTTCGGATTGAAGTACATTGTAGCCAGAGTAACTACTGGACATATTGAGACTTGATCTTATGTCTCAGGATGGCGAGCGCAGTGGAATATTGCTACTGTTTATGAGCGGTCATATCGTTTACCATCAGTCGAACGGCTTGCTCGTCCGGCCATTCATTGAAATTAAAAAAAAACCTACAATTTAGAAATTAATCAAAGAAAATTCCCAGGCCTGCTGGCCCCAGTGCTGTGTTGTGTGTTAGGATTATCACAAACTACAAACACTCTAACCTACAAATGTAAATTTTCTCACTGCATACCAACCAGCAATCTTTATCCTATCTCTCCTCTACCTTTCAAAGTCTTTTTTTATTGCGGTAAATTGTGAGACATGTCATTCACCTGATGTTAAGTCTTATATCCAGTAGTTACTCTGACTACAATGTCCTTTAAACTGGAACACAAAAGTGCGTTTAAACTGTTGTTGGCCTGGAGAAATACATTGCGGTGATACCTACCCAGCGTTTCAAAAAGCCTATGAAAATTTACACTTTGTACCCAAACTTTAGATGAAATATTCGGCAGGTTATAGTGTAAACTGTAGCTTATCCAAGCTTGAGATGCATCACGTGAATATTAGATTCAGCGCGTGCCTCGTCGCAATATGTCGTCGCGTTATTGCACACCGATAGATCACTTTATTTCATATTGAATTCCTCGTATATTGGTGCGTCGTGGTCTTGGCGCATAACTTTGGTCCTGTGAAATAGCTCGAAGATTGTTTATCTATCCAGGGGGTTAGTTGAAACGATACGAACTTCGAATGTTCGAAGGTGCCTAGATACTCCACAAAATGTTGGAATTCTCTATTTTATGTCGCAACCATAGACTAAGTTCGGAGAAAATGATAATTATAATAGACAATAGTATTTTTTTTAGAAATGAAAAACTTTTTTCTTACTCCAGATGTCGCACATCCGAACATTGAAAGTTTGTATCGTTTCATAAAGTAACCCAACCTTTACATAAATGATGGACGTAAATAATTAAACAAATGATTCTTTCAATATTTCGTTAAATATTAGATCACTTTACTTCATATTTAATTCCTCGTATGTACGGGAAATTGGAGCGTCGTGATCTGGCTAGAAAGTTGATCTATCAAATACTTTAAGCTATATTTTTGGACATTTTTGTATGAAAGGTACCTAATGTTGATTATTTTCGATATGACAATAAGATTAAGATTAATTAATTTACTAACTCCTTCATTATATTCATCACAAGTTATTTGAATATAATTTTTTATTGGAAAGAAAACTCGATAAAAGTGTAGGTTGTGAATACGAACAATGAACTTAAAGAACAAAAGACGAGATACACTAAACTGAACGTCGACGAGTAAATAGTGTGGTTTATTAAGATAAACTGGTTTAACTGAGATTCAGTTCAGATTGACTCCAACAGATATGTCGGGATTTGGAAGAAAAGTAATTTTCTTGTTTTGTTTTGTGTTAAACTTTTGGTTTGGTGTTGGTGTTTTTTCTTTAGTTAGTTTGGATTGATGTTTCATTGAAATGGCGTTTGTATCATATGGTGGTAGGTTAGATAACTATGACGGGAAATCCGCATTAAATCAATCCTCATAGTGATTTAATTAAATGGTCTTGGTTAGCCATGAAGTCATACTTAGATCTTTCTGCAATGTGAACAAAATTATTTAATAGCGATTCCATAAAATAAAATAAAGGAATCCCGGGCGATAAACTTTTATTAAATGAAGTAATAATTATGTCATTTTACGTTTTTTTCACAGAGCCGAAGACAAAAAAAAATGTTTAATTGGACATCAAGTTAATTTCTCCTTTATCTCTGAGTTAGAAATTAGACATTTTTCCCTACACAAAAAAGTAGGTTTCATGGAAGTAAAAAAATCTTCGCACCTAAGTTTTATACTAAAATGGCCATTCTCGTTATCTTTAACATAACCACCCTGAAATACCCACCCTCGGTACCAAACCAAACACACTGCACAACTCAAATATCCACTACAACAATATACCGCGGAAAGGCGTGATGTATGTAAATCGTATTATCAAAGTTAACTCGTAAATCAAAGACTTGCTCCTTACACTGACAGCATCAACGCGTTTCAACTTACTTTGAGAAGGGTAGGAATTGTGGACTGATTACTTGCTGATACCGTTACACCTTACTCCTTTTATAGATCTTACTTTGACAAAATATGGTAATGTTTTATGCTAATAATCATAAAGTTCAAAATGGCGACTATCTTTAAAATTATGTTTGGATCATAGACAAACTAACTGTTATTTTTACTCTAAACCGATACGATGAGTATGCAGCATAAGTAATGTTCATGTAAATATGAAAATGTGGTATGACGCACACGACATGAAAATTTGTGCTAACCGGTACATCTGCACCGGATAAAATCTCAATTATGTCAAACTCAAACAGATAATGGCACATTCAGACAAGGAACAAAAGAGCTCGATTTTTAAAAATCCACCCGCGTTACCAGCTAATCGCCACTTTCCATTGGTTCCGGGTTCCATTAGCTAATTGCGATTGGTCGCGATGTCGACCACAATTGACTGTTATCGGTAAATGAAATGAGGTTCAAATTTTAAATCATTATTTGAAATCGAATGCGGTTGCACTTCGCAGTCTCTGAACAAGGTTTTAACTTTTAATTAAAACGAATTGTTTGAGGCCAGCACTATAACAGACGAATAAAAAAATGTTTTCATATTTTTTCAACAAAGGCGGAAAATATTTTAGCAGTATGGTATTTCTAGGATTGTCAGGTAATTTTTAATTGTCAGCGAGGTGGCAACGTTAATTCGTGGTATAACGACGTAAAGTAACAACTTTTTATTTAATTTCGTACGGTATGCTATACTCGTAAGCCCAAAACTTCTTACCTCGTAATTTTCCATAATCTGATCACGTAATTTTTTACCATACCATAACCATTTCATAAACTGACATATCACGTCTTGTTTCTACAGTCCCAGTTATCTACTTGATATAATCCTTTTATTATCTAAAGTATAAAAAAAAACTTTACTCACATTGAGTCCACCGATAACCTGAAATGCCTCAACACAATAGCAAAGTCTAGACTCGTAAAAACTCAACAAAGGAAGCAATCCGGCACGCCGAAACGCCTTCAACAAACATTTTGAAAGGAAACAACGGCCGAAAGGTTTTCGGCCAATAATTGTTCGGCCTCAAGAGCCGAATGCAGAATACAATCGCACAAACGAAATTGAATGTAAACTATCCGCGGAAAGTTGAAGCGATTTAACTTGCCCGGCCGGGCCGAAGTTACTCCTCGGCCGGTCGATAATTCCAACCTCACTTACTACCATTTGCATAAACACGGGATTTATTTTAATAGGGGTGTTGTTTATTCTGTTATATTTTTTATAGAATTTTGGATTTATTTTAGACGCAAGAGGTGTTTAGGAAATTGTGTAATATATAAGGGTTGTAAGGGGTTGCGTGTTTACGTCTTAACGAATGTATGAACGACGAGTGAAAATATTTTCCACCTTCCATAATTCCATCTTCTCAGATTACATTTAATTTATGTAAATTAAGGTATAAATGCTTTAATTTTACATAATCCCGCCTTTTAAATTATAATTCATTTAAAATGAAGGTAGACATGATGTAATTTAAATAAACTTTAGTTATATACTTTATACAATCTTAGACAGAATTTCAGAAGGACTTAGCAGTATTAAATTACTAGATCTTACAGTCTCGACCATTCATCCCAAAACACACAAAAACCGCAGTAAATCATCAAATCTACGACTGAAATCGAAACCCTCAGTGGCCTCAAATCATAACCTTAAAAACTGCCCAATCCATTAACCCTGTGCAAACAAAAATCAACCCTAAACACTCAAACTAAGACTCACTTCACAACAGAAACTGGCTTTTGATATTGAAATTAGCAGCCAAAACCCAACCGAAATCAGAAAGCTAATAGCATAAACAATAATTTGCAAGATTTAAATCTTAGTACTGCGGTGATTAATTAAGATATTTTTTGTTTCCTCATGTTTAAACCATAAAACTGTGCCATTTGTGAAATTAAAGCAGAGCTTAGGGTATTTTTAATGAGGGAAAAACTGGGTCGGACCAGCGGAGCGGATCAAATTTTTCTTCCCGCTTGCCTTTAAATATAACAACTGCGACCCAAGTTACGCGAATGAAGCGTTGTGTATTGAAATATGCTTTTAAAACTTGTTAAATACTCTTCTTCTTCTTTTCAAATGTATGTAGTTTGCCTCCAACATTTCATAGGTGATTTTGCTAATGTCATGCATTATGTTGAGGGTAATAGTCAGAGGTCAAGTAGGTAGATATTGTTTAGTCAGTACAAACGGCAGGTTTCAGTCTGGTGTTTTTGGAGAACGACACAGAAAATAAAGGAAGGGTGATATATACTCTATCAGCTATCTTATAGTAAGTACAATACTGTGAGTCTAGTTAATTAATAAAATTATTGACAATGGATAATTAAGTTGTCAATAATCACAAATTTATAAGATCATAAATTCTACGACGAAGAAACTGGGTACGTTGCACGAAATATTAATTCTAATACTAAAAAGTGGTAGTGATAGTATGACGGATCCAGAACTCTGAGACCAGAAATCTCTTACCGATCACAATAATTAAAATCCAATCAAAATTAAATCAAATCAAAATTAGAAAAAGGGGAAGAGGTTTTTAGGCAATCAAAATTAGAATTGGTATGAGCAGGCAATGTACAAGCAATTTGAGAATATTGTACAGATACCCGATAGGTTACAGAAAAATCATAAATCGAACATATCTTGTAGATTGGCACACAAGCAGCAAGGATCTTTATGGCTTAAATAAAAGACGCCCTCCAATTTAAGATGTGAAAAAATGTAAAATACGTTTAGGCGTGCTGCAATGTTGGCTGGACGTAGGAAACAGTTTACCCTTCATTAAATAGGCTTAAGAACATATTGGCTTGCAAAACGAATAGAGATTATTTACACCCGCCACTGTACATCAAATAACTTTTTTTATTGCTATAGATATTAAGACAAGCATACCATTCGCCTGATGGTAAGCGATACGACCGTAATGGACGGTAGTACGACCAAACAACACTATTAATTATAAACAGGCCTGCTATCCCACTGCAGTCACCATCCTAAAATATAAGATGTTAAGTCTCAATATGTCAAGTAGTTACTGTGGTTATAATGTCCTTCAGAAAAGTGCATATATTGAAGAATATGCAGTAGAAATAGACATTTCGGTGGTACCTGCCTCTCTTACATACGAGAGACCTACCACCAATAAAGCAACTGACTGCCATAAAATTGAACTTAGTATGTAATCGTTAAATAATATCCACTCATTTCTATCGGTCTACTGAAGTCCGTGACATTATGTGCTAAGCGAAACAATACACTTATGTTAAGAGTTTAAGTACCTGTTTACTGCTGAACATAGGCCCTTCTCAAGGACCGTTCTCTTGCTTTTATCGAAAGCGGCCTACATTCAGTGACTTGCTTTTAGCCAGTCCGGTTATGTCTGTAAACCTTGCGCATGATTGGTGGAAATAAATTTTAATAAACGATAAATTAGTAACCTCTACAATCTTTACGACCACAAAGTATTTACTTTCATTATTTATAAATAAAATCAAAGCGAAAGAATAGACGAAAATTAACAATACCTTATGTTTAATCAAAAAATTATACACAATGGAAACACAGAAGGTTAAACGGCTTCCAACCAGCTTTTATTCGGTATTATTATTATTACTATTAAAAGCCGCTCAATTGTTTCACCCAATTAATTTATTTATCCCTCGAATGTTGTAGACAATTTGTAAATGAACATCGTACTCCCTTTATATCGTTTATAGACACGTGTTAAGTTGTTTATGCCTGCTTCTGTGGCGTAGTTGTACTACGGTAGGTTACAACGCTGAGGTCTCGGGTTCGAATCCCGGCTCGGGCAAAGTGATAACGGATTTTTTTCTATTCATTATCAGCCCAGAGTTAGGAATTTATGCCCGATTACATATTATACTATTACATGGTAGGACGGAACATACGAAATGTGGGTGTCCTGGCACCTCTGTCTACCCCTTGTTGGAAAAAGGCGTGAGTTTATGTATTCATATGTAAATTTTTATAAGGCGGCATGGACGGGTTAAAATTGTCGAACCCCGATGCCTTGCTTTTTGTTTAGTAAAAATACTTTCCTATCATTTCAGCGGCTAAGTTATGTTCCATGAAATTGCTGAGACCTTTGAATAGGTAACTATAAAAATCCTTGAGAAAGGCCTATTTTAGAAGTGGACTTTCTGTGGCTGAAGATACAGGGAGGTATTTAAGGCACATAATTGATTAAAGGCGATACAAGTATTTCAAGGTTAATTTGTCATTTAATAAAGAGTTTTACGGTATTTTTAAGGCATGGCGTTCCATTTGTTCGATTACTTCCTTCCCGTAATTGTCATCACGAGTTATGTATTTTATGTTACTAGTTATTACTAAAAGATATGGCGTTTCGAAGAAACTTTGCTAGCGTATTTGTAGGAAGGAGTGGCATTTGACTACTTCAAGATCCCAATATTGGTGAATCTTTCGTAAGTCATATTTATCTCGTTTCTGTGTTATGTAAAATGCCCACTGCCACTTCAACTTGCTAGTTAGTAAAATTAGTAAAATAATGACATCAGTATACAGGGTATACATATGGACTGCGAACGAAAACTAAGCCAGGTATAGCTTTGGTGACTTCCGACATAGTGCAACTTAAAATGCTGCTAAACAAATGCGACGTATTTTTTTATTGTATTTTCCTCTCATCATATTGGGGGTGGTAAACACATACTTTTCCTAAAATAATAATGTGCAACCTTGTATTTTGAAAAACGCTATGATATACCCAAGGGCGTCGCCAAGGGGGGGCAGGTAGGGGCAGCTACCCCTCCCTATAGATTAAAAAAAAATTGCCAAATGTAAAGCAACCAAAATCTTTGACTTGGCTTGCCTACTAAAAGGTATTTTTTTTGCATATATAATACTATTGTACAATAATATTGGCCGTCTAGTGGCCGCCGTCAAAATTGGATTGGATAGGAGGAAAGCAGTAGTGATATTTCTAGCAAATACGAAGAAATTTTGTTCGTTTTTTGTGGTCCGATTGGTCGATATTCTAAACTGATAGTCAGAATTAAATATTTTGACCGCCATTTTAAAACGTGTATGCACCCGGGCGGAGCCGAGCCCGACCGCTAGTAATTAATAAAGTAAATAATTGTGTAAGTTGCAACTAGATTTTTCACATTCCCCAAAATATTTGCCCCCCCCCCCCAGGCCGCGGCTGGCGACGCCCCTGGATATACCCGAACAAATAGATATTTAAAACATAACAAAAAAAATGTTGCTTTTTCACGAAATTTTTATTTGCTTTTGTCTGTATTCATCATAACTATCACCCGGCTTTGTTTTCGGTAACAGTCTTGATATACCCTGAAAACCTTGATATACTATGAAAATAGGCAATTAAAAAAATCTACCGTTTATGTAGGCCGCCATATGTACTTTGTCTTTTTTTGTATTGTGTCTAAAACTTTTTTTTCAGCGGTCTTATCGCTCTAAGGCAATTTCTGCCATGGGATAGATATATGAGCAAAACACACCGACATAAAAAAACAACTACTGTCCATCACTGGCGACGTTACCGCAAAACCCGCGAATATCCCATATGATCTACATAGCAAAGCTGCGGGCCATCGACGTATTCCTAAACTATAAAGCATGCAGCGGGGACAAGATACTGGCTATTACATGAATAATTCAACAGGTCGGGCCGTGTTTACCGTTTCCGGTTTACGAACCACAACTGTCGCCGGAACCACTGACATCTAGCGATACGGCGCGGAACTTGTATGGCGTATTTGTGTGAACATACCTGTAATTTGGAATTGATGGAATTGTTTACTTTTTTACGGTGTTGTGTCTGGTATGGAGACGGGAAATTTTGTCTACCTCATCTTTTCTTGCATAAGTCAGGTACACTAGCAAACGGATCACTTAAGTGAACGGTTATTGGTTACTACTACACATGAATCTACGACACTGTGATCATAGATGCGACTTTTTGACATGGCAAAGGGGTAGGGTAAAGGAAAAGGAAAGAAAATCTCACTAGTAGCGAGCTTTTCGTTTTGACTCAATTTTCAGTGAGATAATGTCTAATGATAAAATATTAGTGGATCTAGCCCAGTAACTCTTAACCTTTTACTCACGACGGACCATTTGGCAATTTTTTGTCTAGCCATTGACCACCCAAGTTGACTTGTGTGGTGGTATGTTAAGAGCGTATACACCTTGCGCGCAAAGTCAACTATAGGTATTTCTTCGTTAATTTCACGCACACATAAGCGACCAAAGCTGTGTGCGTAGAGCTGCCGTGTCGGCTCGCTATTCAGTCAGCGCAACCAACTTTGATCCGTGCGCTTCAAATATTCAATTGAAATGTAACTGTAATATAATATCATAAAAATATTTTATTTGCATTATAAGTAGACAAATATTACTGTGCAAGCAAAGAATAATACAAATTTAGATACTAATCATATTTTCGTTATTATTACATTGTTAAGTTGCATTCAAATCAGTGTTCAATCAGTAGATACTACGAACGTTTTATTAATCATTGCGTGTTCAAAAACATAAATAGTGTTGGGGGCCTTACAAACACAATTACGAAATATATTTAATTTTATATTACAATACATAACATAATTTAGCCTCGGAATTACATCCCATTATATTACCTGAAACATAATTTATACTCACTACAAAATCATTGTAGTTAATAAAAATAATTAAATATTTTACTACCAAAGTACTAAGATGTGGTAATCGCATTCCGCGCGTGGCTATTTTTACTACGCGCGGCATAATCGACTGCAGCCAGGCCGGAGCGACGAGCGATACGTCCTCCCTCTAGAAGGCCTTGCGGCGGTCTGATTTGATCCACGTCGGACAGCGTGTTTTATAGTGGTTTTTAAAATATTTGTACAAAACATGAAAACTAATTTTGTTGAAATATAAAAATGGTAATTTATTGATAAAATGTTCTTCTATTATAATATGCAATTGCTATAAAAAATTATGTACGATAAGTTGGTGAAAAAAAATATGTTCTTGACGAGAGTTTCTGAATAATTTCGCATTGTTTAAATTTTTATTTTTCAGGAACTAAACACAAAAAGATTATTTTTCTCAGCAAAATCCCTCTATAAGGGTCTTATAAGTCTGATAATATTTTTATTTTCATCTTATATTAAGTGGTTTCGGATATCTTAAGCTTCTAAATTGCCACTTTAAGCCTAAATTACGAAACTTGTGTTCAGTAATCCTTATAGTACTCACAAATTATCCATCAATCTATAATGTTTTCCACCAAAATCCCTAGATGACAACCTTATCTAAAATTAGTAATAATTATTTTTTCTTTAAATTGTTTATTGGTGGCTATTAACTCATTTGAAAAGTCCTGTTTTTAAGCCAAAAAGCGCGTGCAGGGTATAAACGCTCTTAATACAGTACCGAAATGTAATTAAATAAAGTTATTTTTCTATATATCCATTAATTAAACATGCATAAAATAATTTGAAAGATGGCTTTAGGGTGGTTCCGCGAACCACTTGGGATTCCAGGGAACACCACCACGGACCACTGCACCGGTTAAAACCCAAGGATCAAGCCCATTCCTTCTTTATTTCACACGTAGTCTAACACGTAAAATCATGGAACGGAAATTGTTACGTTTTATATATAAAAGCACAAACGAAACTTGAAGTTAAAATACAAGTATGAAAATATACACAATATCATATAATAACATCAACGAACCACCAATAACTAACGTCATATCGCCTGCCACATTACCTGTCCCACGTTTGATTTAACCGCCATTTATTTAAGTGGCTCGATACAGCTGTCCTACCAAATATCCTTCAAGATATTTCAATTTACTTAAGTTGTATTGTTTAGTCTACATTTCTTAGGACTCTTGGGAAATATGGGTATTATGGTGTAAAGCATCGAATTTGAGTCCAACCTAGGAACATAGATTTGTCAAAAATATTTGCAGTAAAAATTTAACAAAAATCTGACCTTAGACTCCTTTGATTATTTTTATCTCTTTCTAGTATCGAGATTATTTACTCTCAGACATACTCACTTGGAATAGTTCCTATACAAACATTGAAATAAAGTTATGCAATCAATAAAACTAATATCGAAAAAGCTATAAAAACTAACAAAATATTCATTGAGTTCCATATAGCAGACATACGCAAACGTCAACGGAGCGAATTCAAAAGACCCTTGGAAAAGGGTTATGGTTGTGCACCCCTATTCATTTTCCATTACCACCCCGCCAATAACTTAAGGGCGAATACATAAAACAACATGAATATAAATAACTACAGACAGATGTTTTACTATGTCTAGTAAGGTAGTATACTAAAGCGTTATCAATATTATTGGAATAGACATGTTTTGAATACGAATTTAGCATGGCATGATAAGTTCACGACGGTATACTTGAACAAGTGAGCAGAGGCATATCATCATGCATTCCTATGTGTGTGGTCAATTGTGAAAGAAGATAGAAAGAAATACGATTTATTTTTCAATTGTGCTCTATATTATACCCTTGCGCCACCTACCATATCTTGAAACAGCAGTAAGCTCGGCAAATTAGACCTATCAATTTCTACAAAAATGTTACTTTATTTAAGTACCAACATTTATTTTTCTAATTTATTCGGACAATAATTAAACACAGGTAACCATTTCAATCATCAAACGTTCAAATCTTCAACCCACATCTTTATTCACGCAAACGAATCATTTACACCAAACAGACACAAAAGCTTCACAAATCAAACTCACGTCGCTACAGCACATCCCATACACTTTTACACCAAAATCAATACATGAATTACCAATTCCGTCCATTCCAAACATACGGAGAGTTGGAACATTCTCTTTAACATCGCGTAGTCCGGTGGACACAGTAAATAAGGCCCCGTAGACAGCACAAATATTGGTGTTGCCATCAATCGCATACGGGCACACGGCAACAGTTGCTGTAATTTGTCTTCTGCACGGTAATTTGATTTAAAACTACGGTATACTGGTCACACTGGAATGTTTGGTTTGTTTAGTGTGTCGGACTGTAATTGTTCATTGTTACAGGACTGCTATAATAGTTCAATTGAGAAAACTTCGTACAAAACACTGGAATTAGAGAAATTGTAGCAAACATATCAAAAAGGAAGATTTGTAACAATTTTTCCTTGGCCATTAAGATCGTATACACCTTGGGCGCAAAGTCAACTATAGGTATTTCTTCGTTAATTTCACGCACACATAAGCGACCAAAGCTGTGTGCGTAGAGCTGCCGCGTCGGCTCGCTATACAATCGGCTCAAACAACTTTGATCCGTGCGCTTCAAATATTCAATTGAAATGTAACTGTAATATAATATCATAAAAATATTTTATTTGCATTATAAGTAGACAAATATTACTGTGCAAGCAAAGAATAATACAAATTTTGGATACTAATCATATTTTCGTTATTATTACATTGTTAAGTTGCATTCAAATCAGTACGTTTTATTAATCATTTCGTGTTCGAACACATAAATAGTGTTAGGGGCCTTACAACCCCTTACAATTACGAAATATATTTAATTTTATATTACAATACATAACATAATTTAGCCTCGGAATTACGTCCCATTATATTACCTGAAACATAAGTTATACTCACTACAAAATCATTGTAGGTAATAAAAATAATTAAATATTTTACTACCAAAGTACTAAGATGTGGTAATCGCATTCCGCGCGTGGCTATTTTTACTACGCGCGGCATAATCGACTGCAGCCAGGCCGGAGCGACGAGCGATACGTCCTCCCTCTAGAAGGCCTTGCGGCGGTCTGATTTGATCCACATCGGACAGCGTGTTTTATAGTGGTTTTTAAGATATTTGTAGAAAACATGAAAACTAATTTTGTTGAAATATAAAAATGGTAATTTATTGATAAGATGTTCTTCTATTATAATATGCAATTGTTATAAAAAATTATGTACGATAAGTTGGTGAAAAAAAATATGTTCTTGACGAGAGTTTCTGAATAATTTCGCATTGTTTAAATTTTTATTTTTCAGGAACTAAACACAAAAAGATTATTTTTCTCAGCAAAATCCCTCCATAAGGGTCTTATTAGTCTGATAATATTTTTATTTTCGTCTTATATTTAGTGGTTAAGGATATCTTAAGCTTCTAAATTGCCATTTAAAGCCTAAATAACGAAACTTGTGTTCAGTAATCCGTATAGTACTCACAAATTATCCATCAATCTATAATGTTTTCCACCAAAATCCCTAGATGACAACCTTTTCTAAAATTAGTAATAATTATTTTTCCTTTAAATTATTTATTGGTGGCTATTAACTCATTTGAAAAGTCCTGTTTTTAAGCCAAAAAGCGCGTGCAGGGTATAAACGCTCTTAAAGCCAACATTGAAAATATATTTATGCGCATATTTTCAACCCCTTATTTACGCAACTTCTTAATCCATCTCTGCAACGCCATAGGGTCGCTTTTAAAAAAATCGTTTGGTATAAAGCCCCGCCTTTATATAACTATATGTAAGAAGTATTGGATAAAATAAATAAAGCAAGCAATAATAATTAACTATGAATACATATTTAGCTCCGAAATATAAATGTTTTGTCTCCTGAGTTTCGGAGCCCGAACCAAACTTCACACGTATTGATTGAATATGGCGAATACAAAAACCATACGTCAGACTGAAACGAATAAAAACCCTAAAAAAACACATTAAGTCAAAATATACATTAATTTTATCTTACTACGTAATACTTTTTACTTAACATTGCAGGAAAGTTTCCATTGTTCTAAAGAAGCGTATTAAGAGCACAGGTCCATAATTAGGCAGCTGTGTTGGGTACCATGGGCACAAAGGGAGTGGAAATTGGCTGGGCTTTGTAAAGGATTTGTGGGATGTTCGTCTGTTTGTATTGTAATGAGTGGTTTAGCTTTGCATAGGAATTTATGAGGTATGAATGCGAGATGCGCCTTTGAATACCGCTGATGATAAAATAAATTATAATTAATACTGAACTTCTTTCTATCAAACACACAGAAATATAGCGAATAAAGTGAAAAGACTATCCGAATTTTCAATAACAAATACATCGATATTTCTATTTCTTTACCCAAAAAATATTTTATAACGTCATAAAAGAAAGGACCCACAACGGATACACATGAAATATGACGTCGCGAAAGGTCGCTGGACCGAAAACACTCAAAACCTATTTACAAGTGCGGGCCTGTGAAAACATTGATAATAAAAACAACGAATTTAATAAAAGTGCTCCCGTGTCAAAGTTTCTGAACACAGTTTCCCTTTTAAATCGTTTTGTTATATTTAAATAACAATAAAAATTCACAAAGAAAATTTTGCGTTACATTCTGCTGTTTCGGAGTTTTAGGAACAGGACTCTATTTTTATAGCCTTTATGGCACAGATGGTTAAGACTCCGGCTGTATGACGAGCCGCGGGTTCGATACCCGGACTGTGACTTATGTTTTAGTATCCCGCAAGTGTTGGTTGCAGGTCGAGCATAAATGTCACCGAAAAGACACTTATTTTTTATATCTACTGCCATTGACATAAAATATATACTTCTCATCAGAAAAATCGAAATACCTGGCAAATGTATGTTTTATAAGGATTATCAGAAAAAGTATATACATTTAATTTAAATATTTTTTTAACATCAACATCAGAATTTGAAAACTCATATTATTCACAATTAAACGACATTTGACGTATATTCCTAAATAAACACATTTTTCTGATAATCCTTACAAAACATAAACTTGCAAGGTGTTTCGATTTTTCTGTTGAGAAGGATATTATATTGGCTCGGCGAAAATAATGCTGTACGACCATTTCTTTTCTTTTACTTTTAAGGACGCTATGGTACGCAACGGTCAAAATTATTATTTTAGCAAAAACTATGCATTAACCACCCAAACACGATGATATTTCAAAAAACCACAAAAAAAAATGTCGCATTTCTTTGCGATTTTTTTAGTAGCATTGTGTTTTAGTCGCTAATTCGGCTTCGTTTTCGATAGCAGTCTGGATATAGCTCGTATACAATAACATACTTTTTTACTAACATAGTTAATAAAATAAATATCAAATAAGTCTAAAAACAATAATCGTTGTCATTATCCACAAGAATACTCAACAAACACTCCCCCAAAAATATCGGCAGGTAAATATTGAAGTGGCTTAATTCGGCAAGGTGAATTTCCGCCTTTATTCGAACGGTGTGGCCCTAGTGACGTGATTATGCTCGAATTCCATGGCCTGTCGATATTCAAAGGCAATAGAAAGGCGCCCTCTGAATACCTCGTTACTGAGACCTTCTTGTGATATAGAGTAGCTTCGGGTCAGAAATTTCTCGAATAATGTGAAAGAAGTTATGTGTAATATTTAATAGTGTACGACGTACGTAAGTTATAAGTTCGACACTTTTTACATATATTTAATGATAGGAACTTTATCGAATACAAGAATGTGAACCTAGAGCCCATGTTTTTTATGACATAGATCCGATAAGTATTTCGGTGTAAAAATATTATTAAACGACACGTAGTAATGAATGCTATTAAGTATTAACCATAAACCATACCAACCTAAATCTGAAATGTAATGGCAGCGTACTGATTTCCTTAATATAAAGGAGTTATATCAAGAAAATTGTATTATAATTAGTAATATTAAACCGATTCCAACACTTTGTCAACAATGTCGCAAAAGTAAAACAAAACAATAGCACGAACCTATACTAAGCTACATAAAAATCTTAATAGAAATTAATTTTAAATAACCGTCATGACAAACAGAGTGCTCCAGTAATGGACATACAAAATTATACTTCGGAAGAGGTAGCATCTCCACTAATGGACACTTTAAGTATTCTCTGTGCTTACAGCTCACCTATCGACCGTTTGAGACGAAGCGCAAGGCAAACTACATACATAGGTAAAGACCTCGAGCCAGTCGACACAGAATGCAACTTATGTACGCGAGAATACCCCTCAATCATACATTTTCTTAGAAACAACGCCGTACGACCATTTTGAATGTACATTGCTGGCTATTCGGGGGCAACACTCTCTTTAATTGGCTGACATAAATTCACGTTGAGCTACTCTTTAGGTATAGATGGCGACTCATGTTTTGGAATTGCTTTCAGTAATAAAGGGTGAACTTCGCTTTTTTGGGACGGCAATGTCAGTACATTACTGCACCTTTTTTATTGCATAGACCAGGAAAGTGCAGCCTCCGTGGTGCAGTTGATTAGACACTGGTTGTAAAATAAGAGGCAGCGGGATCATTCCTCGCACCAAAAGAAATGTATTAGTGAATCACAAGTATTTGTCAGTGTACCTGTGAGACCTAAAAGTCTCATATTTCTGACAATCACGAAACAAGACATATCTTAGTGTGGGGTCGGGACTATTGTGACTATTGGGCGTAATTACTTATTAAACAAACAATCGTATAATTATATTGTATGTGTCGGTACGCAGTAAAGAGAATTATTCAAACATACTAGGAGTTACATAATACGTTGGCATAACTCATTGCTCCACTAATCCAGTAACGCTAACAATTTGCCGTAGCTATGCAAACTTTGAACCGCAATTTGTCAGTTCCTATTGTTCCTAATCGCCCCGTTTTGGATATCCGACTGTATGATAATACAAATCGAATGGCCTTTAGTGTTTGTTGCGGCCGTTTGCAACCTATTAGAACTGTTGCGGTTCCCACTCAATTTCTAATACAATTGTATTGTATCAATGTTTCTTAATTGTTTATTGGTATGCGAATTCGCTCTTGATAATTTCATACTACCAACCCTGATTAGGCCAGCGTGGTGGACTATATGGCGGAACCACTTTCAATCGTACTCTCGATTGTAGAGTAGGACCGAGCCCTGCAGTGGGACGTATAGGGGCTGATACAAAATTTCATATTTGGTTAATTAAAATACGTTTGACAACGGGCACGGTATATTACACAAAGAAACGGCCGATGAATCAAATCGCAACAACACGCGCATTGTATTTATGAATATACTAGCGGCCCGGCCCGGCTTCGCCTGGGTGCAAATACAGATTCCAGTCCATATTTTATTTAAAATCAATATGACAGCCGTTGTCTAAACTGCTTATCCAATTTCAATCCCATCCTGTACCTATTCTTATGTCCCATTTTATCCACCTTATATTCTATTCTATCCCATCTCTCCAGATTCAAATCATTATTTTGCTATGGAAATATTATAACACTGTTACTACTCCGACGACATTCATTGAAATCAATTAAAAGATACCATAGATGACCCGACCACGCTTCGCTATGGCTTAGTTATTATATGATGAATTTTATATTGAATTATTTAGCATAGCAAAAAAGCCCGACCCACCTTTGCCTGGATGCAGATATTTTTTTATTTTACTCCACACCAAATACATGTTATTTTTCGTATAAGCTCTTTTATACCTAAACATGAATTAGCTATCCTACTGTCCTGCTCAATTCCGTCCCATCCCGTCTGTTCAGTCACTTCCCGATACGTCCCGTCCTTTCTCTTCATTGAACATCCCGTCTTATACCGTGCATTTACATTTCGTCCTATCAAATGTGTCAGCTATCCCAGTCCTCTCCCCTACCTCCCACTCTATTATATCCCGTTTCTCCATATCCAAATAGTGTGCCTTATAAATTTTTGACATTAAACACTTTAGCGATTTTGATTATCCATGCAATATTCCATCCCTTATTTCACCCCCAGTATGCTGTTTTCCAAAAACATTACGCCATTACTTTTTGTTAGTAATAAAGAGATTAAATATAAATTTTCATAGAAATACACTCACACACACAATTAATGTAGTAACGGTCATTGAGTAACGGTAGTAACAATTATATTTAACTGGTTTCTCAAGACACAGACAACGCCTAATTTGAGAATCCCTGCAATATTCTCCATAATTATATAAAATTGTTATTTTATTCAGTTCAGTTCAGTTTTTATTTTTATGTGTTATTTTATGAAAGATTTTTCATTTTCAAGTGACATTCTATCTTGAAAAGAACTTCTTACGTGTGAATATTATTTATTTGATTGTCCTATATTTATTTAGCTTCATAATATACTCTTTAGTTTACACAAATTAAATTTCTGAACGTATGCATAAATATTTGACAACCAATTTAAATGTCAACCACTTTTCATTACTGTCATTATTTTACATCTTTAAAATCTAAAATACGCCATTAATCGAATATTGTGGATATATGTTGTCGATTCGAAACCTTTATTTAAATACGTTATTTAATTTGAGGGAAGAGTTTACCGTATTGACGGTATGAACATTAAATGTTTGACAGTTACAAACCCATGAACATTTTGTATGGTAACATGTAAAAATCCAAATATCTTACGGAACCCTATTTTTTTCCAAAATAAAATATAGTCTATGTTACTCGTGGATAATGTAGCTTTCGAATGGTGAAAGAATTTTTAAAATCGGTCCAGTAGTTTTTGAGCCTATTCATTACAATTAAACAAACAAACAAACAAACAAACAAACAAACAAACAAAGTTTTCCTCTTTATAATATTAGTGTAGATTAATTTTAGTGAAATATTAGTTGTCGATATTCTCAACTTCTCTGTAACTAATAACCAGCTATGACTACAATATGAAAAGCTAGTTGTCACTTGGAAAACTGAAGGGAGATAACGACTTTTTTGTCATGTTTCATACACTCAAAATTCAGCAGTAAAATAGATCTACAATGTTCCTAGCGTTGAATATCATTGGCTATATATTTTCCATCAACTAAAACATATTTCTGGTTTACTAGATAATATTATACATACAGACATAAATTCACGAAATTTTTCCAGAAGGGTTAGGCAGAGGTGCCAGGACCACCACATTTCGCCTTATATGTCCAGTCCTACGACGTGATAGGCGAGCCTATATCGAGCACCAATTCCTGACTTCAGGCAAATAATGAATAAAAAAATCCAATGTCACTTTGCCCGACTCAACATTGGAACCCGAGTCCTTTCGCTTTGTAACTGTACCGTAGTAAAACTACGCTAACGAGGCAATCTGATCTTACGCAATAAAAAAACTGAATATGACGTGTCATAATCTCGCCATAGCTGATGTCGTAGTTATGTCCACGCGATTACACCATGATACAAAACAGTTATCCTCAATTAAGTACAAATCTGATCCCGCATAATGAACGGTGAAATCAAAAATATTAAAGGAAAATGAAGGGTTAATTCCGTGGCATTAGCACGGCCCCAAATGATCCGTCAAACGCCGCAGTTTAGGGTTAAATGGATAATTTAAAAATGTTCACGGATAATTTAGTATCTTACTTTATTAAGGATAATGATTTTTTTATTGCGGGATTTCTGTGGTAGGCGTATGTTCTACAGTTGACTTACTGTGGCCTGGGACGGTTTTTATGAGAACAGCAACTGTTTGATGAATTTAAAGATTATCACTGAACAACAGATTACGAGTATTATCGCCACAATGGTCAAATGACAATTTATATTTGTAAACCACGAGTAGCTGCGTTGGATTCTTAAGTACAGCGCTCCACTTTCTACAAGATTTGCATATTGAATATTGTCTAATGGTTTCTTGGATTGACGGGAATGTTGCACATTGAAATAAAACTATTATTTACGTCAACAGGTATTGGTCGTCAACAGTCACAGAGCGGACGACCAATACCTCAGTCCGCCCCGTGACCATGAAAGCTGTAAAGTAATCAAAACGACGGGAAGTTAAAAATGTAAAAATTAAACTAAATTTGCGATAAAATCCGTAAATAATAGTTCTATTTCAATTGAATATTGTCATTGGACCAAATATTATTTTGCAAACGAAATAAAACTTAACAGTTCATTATTTCTGTGCCACGCCAAAAACTAAGGGAATAGTTGAAAACCGCGTATATCAAATGGCGTATAATATTATGTGTATGCGTGGAACACCCGATTTTAAGATCTAAAAATACTTATAGCAGTAGTACAGATTTCCGAGTCTAAAAAAAATTAATCACTTCTAATATGGTGACAAACACAAACGACCAATTCTCTTATAGTAAAAACTTAGCATTATTAAACTGTGAAAGGAAGGCTCTGTGCAGTAATTCCTCTCATTAAGTTCTCGCTTAACGACCGCTTTTTACACGCTTTATATTAGTTTTATTTAAAAGCCGCAAAGAAATGCGTAGGGGCTTTTACACAAAAATGTTAAATTGCAAGCTTAGAATAAACAGATGACGGGTGACCAACTCTAAATAAAACTGAGGACAATAAAACATATGACTTCCGCCCCTGTCTCATAGGCAGACACTAAAGATGTACAATTTGCTCAGCATAGATGCTGACAAATAATTAATAAATATTAATTTCGCTTCGTCCACTTTCATCAATCTCTTCATGCATTCTTCTCGGTTCATGATAATTTGGGCATAAACCTTGTCTAGGGCGCTATTTATTAATATAAAATGGCATAAATAAATGTAATTAAGTTATAATTTATTAAAGTTCTCAAATTACCACCACATACCAGACGGGTTCAAATGAAGGTTTCAGGAAGTCGCTGGATGTTTGCCGCCTCCAACCATGATGTGGTAATCCTTGGAAGATTCAACAGTGGTCTTCTTCTTGCTGAAAATAATGAATATTCTATTACAATATTAATTTATTTCACCTTAAAATATCGAAACGCAAATTTCTCGTATCTCTCTCTCTCTCTCTCTGAAAATGCTACATAACATCTCAATTTAATTTCGATGTTTTGTTTAATTTATGTGTTTAAAACAAACGTAATTAACATAACTTAATTACTTATCTATAAAACAATTTCTCGCAAATCTCATCTAAAATTATCAGACTGAAAATTCGCAAAACGGATTTCGAATTAACAGCGAGGCAAAATCTGAAGTTTATTTTAAATTCTCAAAGCAGTGTTATCCACTACTTTAGTTATTACCTAAAGGTTAAGTAATCAGGTTAGTTAATTAAAGTTTTACTTCGATTACCTGAAGCGAACTCATTAAATTTTCATTTAAAATCCGTTGGATGGTTTCCCACGACCTAAAGATGGGTTCACCAAAAGGAATACAACGCTACCCTTTTAAATACGTACTTATTGACATACCTATATCTATATACTGCTTTTGTCCCGCAGTTTTGTGAGAATGTTACTTTAAAATGAAAACTGGAATGGAATAAGGGACATCATCAATAATTCCGTGATGTAATGATGACATGTTGTTTAACAGAAAAAAAAACCCTCATAGTTTTATATCCCACTGACTTTATTTGTAAGTAATGGTTTACAACATTATATGAAAAACATTTTTTTTCCGCCAGACAAAACTATTCTATTTTTTAATTCAACCTTACAAAAAACAACACCTAATTAGGAAATCATTTTGTTTAATTAGAAATAATAAGAAAATATCCCCCACCTGCCTTAATACTGGCCACCGCACATAAGAGTGGATATTTATTTAGACTCGGTTTCCTATTTACACAAAAAAAACTTGCAGAACTTTGAGGGTAGTATTTCATTTTCCTAATAATTTTGCCCACGTAGCGTTGGGAACTTTGACCAGACGTCTTAACGTTTCAACCTGAGGCTACTCCACAAATTCAAACTTTTATAAAGTTAATTAATATAGCTCAGAGAACAAAGTTAACAGTTTTAATTTCTGATAAAACAGACGCTAATTGACTCGTCATAAGATGAGTAGGTATAAATAACTTATTTTAGTGTTTTGTTTTGTTATGAAGTTGACTTTTAAAAAGCGCCATCTTTGTTTTTTTGACATCAGTTACTGTTTAGATTACAAAATTGTGTTATGATAGCGTGCTTGAATATTCGTATTTTGAATTGATACACGTAAAAATAATGAATATAGCCTGTACATATACGTAAAATAATCTTTGGATAGCTACTTCAATTATATTGCAATGTACTAAGTAGATACTATATCTATATCTAAGTAACATTGTGGATTTTTTGAGCCACATCCTTAATATAATTTACATTAAAGTCGGTTGTACTGAAATTTAGATCACTTCATTAAAGATTATATACTGTGTGTATTTTATGTATGTATCAGCCCATATACATCCCACTGCAGGGCACGGGCCTACTCTACAATCGTAAGTACGATTGAGAGTGGTTAGGCCATATAGTCCACCACGCTGGCCTAGTGCGGGTCGGCGGACTTACATACCATAGATTTTTTTATAAATCGCTATGGTATGCAGGTTTCCTCACGATGTTTTCCTTCACCGTTTTAGTGCGTGGTGAATGGTGATTGACTATCAATACACACATGACTCCGAAAAGTCAGAGGTGTGCCCTGGGATTCGAACCCGCGACCACCGTGAACATGTTGGCAGCCGCGTCTAGTCCGTGTGTATTTTAAGCAGTTTATAATTAATTAAACTCTTATACCTAGTACAAAAAGAACCCTGAATAACTTTACTTTTAAAAATTGGCTGTCAACAACAATAAAACAAGTAAGAAATGCTCCAGGGCTCTTCCAACGCGAATTTCTGAATAATGGCTTTTATTTCAACGAAATATCTAGTTAATATCACGATTTAAAATCTGAGCAAAAATGACGTTTGCAATATAAAAGCCAGCACTTAATTTTCAGTGTGGCCGTCGACTATAACGTGGCTAAATAAAAAAAATCGTCTCGGAGTTACGAACGCTTCATCATTGTCCTCAGAATATAATGTTGAGAGGTTTGGAGGCGCCATTTTAAGAGTGAATTTAAAATTCGAACTGATATTAAAATAATACGTTCGCGTGTATTACTAAGATATTATCTTTTATGTACCATTGTTAAGTCATCACAATCATTATTAACATCAATAATATTAATTATTAACATCAACCATTTCTTGTTTAAGTTTTATCCGTCTATTATCATGCTAATTACGTTTTTCATAATAATGTGGGATTTATAAAAAACTTTCTTTATGCTTTATTTGTTTCTTTTAAATCATTCCTGTATTTTATAAATATCCCTTATTTAAATTATCGGTTCTTCAATATTATTTTGCCTGACATTGCTAAGAAAACAGAAAATTTACTAAGAATAAGATCCAACATATTTATATTGCTTTCTGGTCAAATATCGTTCATTTACATAGAGAAATATGAATATAGGTTCTCTTAGAAACATGAAAAAACCTATGATCATGGCATTGACATTGTAACTGGAAAATGACTTTACTGGGACATGTAATGACGTCATTTTGTGTGTAATGACGTCACTGCGCACACAATATTTTCTAAATAGTCTACTACGTATTGATATAATTAAGCCTGTATTAAAACCGATTACACACTTACTGATTTTCAAAAATCTCCCTTACATTCTTCACACCGTAACATATCCGTGCATTTACAGTGCTATTTGGTGGAAAAAATAGACCTTGTGGTGGCACCTACCCCGTATTTATACCACAGTATTGCCTCATATTATTTTTTTACTTTACCCATATTGTCCCACTGATGCTCAAAAGTATCCCTCAACTCTTTCCATTGGTATGTATTTTCTGTCGTTGCATTGCATACTGAAATGATCAATAAGTTTTTTAATTATTTTATTATTCGCACATTGTACTCCTTCCATCTGTGTCTATTTTCTGATATAGCAGTCCATACGCTACTGACATAATCTAGGAGTTTAAAAAAAAATACAAACATCGTAAAATATTCGCACATCGTTGTCGCGAGGCAGCTAGGAGCTCTTTAATCTCCAACGAAACCGCCGACATGAAATTTAATATTAATTCAGAAGTTTGCCCGACATAGCAACAGATAGTTTGTCGTCTCACACTGCCGGCTTAATGCGGACGCTTGTTGGAATCCTATATCTCTGTGCACTCTGTACTCGTATTAAAGTTTCAATTTTGTTGGAAACTATATTAAATTATATTTTATGTGACATTAGATTTGAGTTAGTGGAATATATACGTATCGTTTTATCACAGTGTTTTATACAGGTGTAAAACTCATTAGTGGCAAATACGGCTTTGATGTCGCGTTTCGTTTGGTGTGTGATTGCCGGATGCAAAATACCCCTTCCCTCATCCTATCTTTTTGCCTTCTCGCTCCCCTTCCGATTTTAGGGGGGGGACACATCTGTGATCCAATCGTTATGGATGTTCATGATCACTAACCATCAGATGACCTGCTTGCTCGTTTGTCAGACCTATGGAATTAAAAACAGCGTGTTAAGGGAATAGCCTATGCACATCTAATTACGAATATGATAAAATCTTGATTGATGTTTGGCCCGGACTCGAAGTAAAATGATAGATTAACAAATATATAGAAAATACTGATCGCAGCGCATAAATGTAGGTATCTTTGACTCTCCCACTTTCCTTTTGTCTCAAACCTCGGCTACCTGCCATTTCCTTAATTTAAAATAACTACTAATATTCAACTTAAATAACTACTTACACCATGGAGATGAAAAATGAAATAAGCTATAAATTAAATAAGTCCGCCCCGTGACCACGAAAGCTGTAAAGTAATCGAAACGTCTCGTCTCGTCGGGAAGTTTAAAAATTAAACCAAGTCCGCGATAAAATTCGTAAATAAGTTATATTTCCAAATAAGCCTACGTTAATTAGTAATTTTCAAAGAAATTTGAATCTTATACACGTGTAGGCAATCTTTGTACTCGTCTCTTCAAAAGGTTACATTTTTATTGCAAACTAATTCACTACGCTCCGATAATCCCGTGCTTACATTATTGGCTATAACATTGGACTTCGGGTAATGGAAAACTTTATTCCTTTATTTTCTTAACCCCAGTTTAAGATGTTAGAGTGACCAAGATTCTTGTCTGAATACAAATGTTTAAATGTCATAAGAAATAGTCTTAAAGTTCAAGAAAATGACTCTTATTCATTACAATATTTCTGAAAAATCAAGGTTATATTTTTGTATTCCAAATATTACAATTAAATTAAGAAAATTAATTGAAATAATAGCGAACAAAAGACACAAATCATTAATAAAAAATACTTTTGAATACCTTATTCTGAGTGCTAAATTGATACGATGTTTATATTATATGTTTGATATACGATACTTCATTTGTTTCTTACTTAAATCTAGCTATAAATTGGCAAATACATGCTTCTGCACTGTGTAAGCAGACGCATTAGTTTTCATCAACGAGAATCTTAACATTTATAAGCACAAAAAAGGATTTTCGAGAATTTAGAGACGCTTCAAAAGAGGCGGAGGCTACAGATTTTTTTTTTATATAAAAATCAACAATCTTATCAGACAAGGAAATATATCATACAGCCTTAATATCTTTACATTAATAAAAAAATCTTTGATTAACGAGAACGATTAACTTCCTTTTTTTGTCACATTTTGAAGAAACAAAGTACTATGATTGAAATATTCATTTACATACAACATTTTTATCTTCCGCTACAATTAATAATTGGGAGTATATAAACTCCCAATATTTAGGAGTTTATCACTGACTAATGTTCCAGAAATCATCAATCATAAATTTAAGTCTACACCTGTAGAAATAAACTACAGAAATAACCTATATCACAAGAAAATTTTACATAAAATTTCGTCCACCATTTCCGCGCACAAAATGGCGACAACACTACGCCGTGCTGAGTTGAGATGCACACAGCTTAGAGTGCCGTGTGGGCCGGAGATAAAACCGTATATTGACCAGATCGCGTCGTAAACGACTCCCGATCCCGACCTCACACGGATTAGCCGAAGGTTAAAATTATATTAGCCTTTAAAACCGTGTGCCTTAAGCCTTTGCCGTTCTAATGGGTGTACTACATAGATTAATTCGTATTCTAGCAAACAAGTTTACTGAGGTTGTATAATATGTGGGCTGGGTTTATGGGTCAACTTCTTTTTCTTTCACTTATTTGAAATTAGAACAGCGCCGAACTATTTTATCTCTTGATAGGATATAGAACTGGGGTCCCCAAAAAGTGCGATGCGACGCGCCGTGGTAGAAAGTCAAGGAGAGCGTTGTAAAGCAATTCTCTCTCTCTCTCTCTATTTAATTTATTATGCCTTTCTACGTAGCTAGGTAGTGTACATATATATTTGTTGACTAGCTAGATAGATCAGTGTTCTGAAGCAAAATGGTAATAATTAGGAACCTCTGATATAGAACACCGTACCTAGACGCATAGCTATTCTCTAGAATTCAAACTGTACACGTGCTATTGGTTACCAAGAGACCACGATGCACTGTTTTGCATATCATGATTGCATTTACGAGTGTTTTTATTACAATAAAAAGTATGCACATTGATAACGGACAAACCTTCACAGCATCCGGCTGCGAACATTAAAAGTTAATGAGATACCGCGAGATATCAGTTGACCTGTTCAACTCAGTGTACGGATACCGGAGATGCTTTGAACGAGGATTTGGAACTTTATAGTGGGGTCATATTAACGCGATTCTGTTGCGTTCAGTTTACGAGTAAATAAAGCTTATTTAAAGTTGCCTTTTGGTGCAGATGATTACGAGTTCTAGGGTTCGAATCCCGGGTCGGGGAAAGTGGGCTATTTCTATTTCTTAATGGCCCGTAGTCAGGAATTTGGGGATAGGCTCATCTTAAATCAGATCTTATGTCGTAACAAACAAGGCGAGATGTGGGTGTCCTAGTTATACCTTCTGGCAAAAAGGCTTGAGTTTATGTATGTATGGGTTATTTAAAAGTTTTTAAAAGTGAGATATGTACACAGCCTATACTCACTATCAGTCACTTCTCTAAATACATAAATAAATATTTAACTGTATTAAAATTAAACTACTTTATTCGACTGATATTAGACCAATAAAAGAAAGGAAGACATAAAGAGTTTTAAACAGCGGTCATTAAATTTAATTTTATTTCCAAACTACAACGGCGAATACAACTTAAACAAATACAGCAAACATATTTAACTTCTGCTCAAGTCACATGATTCACATTTAAAAGTTTCGTTTACTGCAGAATATTTTATCATACTGCGACTTCCTCGGTGGCGTAGTTGTACTACGGTACAAATACAACACAGAGATCTCGGGTTCGAATACCGGGTCGGGCAAAGTGATATTGGATTTTTATATTCATTATCAGCTCGGAGTCAGAAATTTGTGCCCGATATGGTTATAGGTTCGTACTCCATCACAATGTGAGAAATAACACTCAAATGTGGGTATCCTGGGACCTCTGCCTACCCCTACTAGGAAAGAAGCGTGAGTTTGTGTATGTGTATTTTTCATAAAGCCAAAAATGCAAAAAACAGAAGGGCATGAAGATTTTACCTATTATTGCGAGGGTCATGGACCACATTATTAACTCTTAATTCAAATCTGAAATCCATAATTATTGATATATGCGTATACCAAAATCATTATCTAGGCCGATAAACTATGTAGTATATTGTAATATTTCATGTTTACTAGACCCCAGCGAATATTTTAATATGATTTCTGTATCCCATTATTTGTCAGACTGACCGTAATGTTATTGTTCTGACCATCACGACGATAAAAATAGATGCTTTTCAGATTTCACCCTGGTACATTGGATAACGGATATAATCCGTGTGATTGTTACTGAAGGGTTAAAAACGGTATAATATTGTGTAGTATTTAGTATTTAGCTGAGGTTTCGGGTTCTAATCCGGGTAAACACGTATTAGATTTTTCTATTCATTATCAGACCGGAGTCAGGAATTTGTGCCCAATGTTGTGATCGCCCCCTATCACACCTTGAGACGGAACACCAAGAAGCTTATACCCAAATGGAGATTGCATTCCGTATATAAAAGTGAAGCACAAAAATTTGACCTTGAATGAAGTCGCTGTTGCCTGCTATCCTTTTCTTTAGAGTGACAATGAATGAACAAAAAGTCATGTTCATTTGGGTATAAGCTTCTTGCGGAACACACAAGGCGAAACATGGGTGTCCTCGTAGCGCTTCTGCCGACCCCTCATGATTAAAAAGCTTTAGTTCATGTATGTACGTATTTAGTAAGGATTTAGGCCGGTAACTGCATGTACAATCGTACGCTATACCGCGCTGAAATTACAGCAACACAACCATAGTAAATACTGGAGTTTTTCCTTTCCTCTCAATCAAAATATCGTAAATATAATATTCATTCAAACGACCGTAGTATCCGACATAGTACAATTACTGTAATAGTAAATCAAATAACCGTTCAGCTCTATTAATATTAACATTGACCGGGTTATTGTACCTTGAATACACTTGTTGAGGTCAGAAAAAATATAACCTTTTGACAGGTACAATAATACGAAACTATCTTCTAATCATAGGAGATGTTCATGCATTAAAATATAATAAACTGAAGATTGACTTTAAAACTAAGAACAAAAATAAACATATGAGTCTGAAAATTAGAAATATTATAAAAAAAAGTAGTCGTAAAGGCCGTGACGGCCTTATTCATAGATAATTTTAAAACCTATTTCAGTTATCTTACGGCCGATGCCAATAATCAATCGAAAAAATTAGATTGAAGTCAATCTGGATTGTTTTCTACTTTTCGATTGGTCTCTTGTCATGTTGCCATAGTTTTTTCACTACTGAGATTGATTATTGGCAATATAGTATCAGAAAAAAAATTGAGCTGTCAATCTAAAACGGCAAATTTTGCATTGGGATTGTTTATTGGCAGCGGCTGTTAATGTATAGTCTTCTGTACTTTACTGTATCAGCCCATAAACGTCCCACTGAGTGTAGGTGTCTTGTCTTCTTAGCTCAAACTGAATTAAAAAAATCGTTCGAAAGGGACAAAAAAAAATCGATAATTAAAATATACTTAAAAACAGGCTATGAATAAGTTGGTAAGTCTAAAAAACAATAATTAAAATTAATTCCAATTAACAATAATTAATGTTATTGTGCAATTCGTATTCTATGTCTATAGAAACATAAGTAATCAAAATAACTTTTTCTTATCTAAGCAAATGCACCGTGTTTATACAGCCGGCTCACAAAAATAAATTAAACTTAATATTTTTATATAAACAATCTTATCACTCAATAATGTTGGTTTGTTGAAGTTATGTTTTACCTTTATTTTTAACTGATAAAGTAATTAACATATTCGTGATGATCCGGGTAACTATCGCGCATTGTTAACCTTCATTTGAGTTAATTAAATATACAAAAGAAATGTTTTAAGTACCATCTGTATTATAAAGATTTTATTTATTTTAGAAAAATGTTTAATTCGGTCTTTAGTAATATATTTCTGCTGTTTAACTCCTCCATTTCGACTGTTATAGTCTAAAAGCAAGAGCAGTAAGCAATTTAATTGTAGATAATACAACCTAAATTCTTAACTTCTTAACTTTAAACTTCTCCATTTTTATCGTGGTAGAAAATATTACATCGTCCAGAACCTTCAAAATGACGTATGCGTATACAGTATGGAAACAACTTATAATGTACATCGGTCTGGACATCACCGCACTTATCAGCATTAATCTGTATCAACCCATATACGTCCCGTGCAGGGCAGAAGCCTCCTCTACAATCGAGAGTACGATTGAGAGTGGTTAGGCAATGTAGTCCACTACGCTGGCCTAGTACGGGTCGTTTTTCCTATTATAGTGTGTGATAATTGACTATCAATACACAAATAACACGGAAATGTCAGAAATGTGCCCTGGAATTTGAACCCGCGGCTGTCGGTGAACTGTCGTCTGTGGTGACTATCGGTATATAGGCAGCCGCGTCTGGTCCGTTACCAAAAGGCCCCACATCATCAATGCAGTCACATATATCAGTCACTAGTTATCCTCTACTTATACTTCACCTTATTGAAAGCAGCTGGCATCAGCTTTTTTTCGACTGTTCCTGTTATCTAACTTTCAATGTTTATACACATTTCCAACTTTGCACTTAATTTAACATTGTAAAAATAAAGTTCATCTAATAATGTTCACACTTTTTCTTTATTTTTACTTGCACTTTGACAGCCTCACGGAGTCTTAGGCTTAGTGGATTGGACGTCGCGCCGCGCAGCGTCGGCTGTAAGGCGAAACGCCGTGGGATCGATCCCCGCCCTGAAACAAATGTTTGAGTAATCCACATGAATAAGCTTCGGATCTGGGGGTTTATGAGACCGAAAAGTCTGTCGTTGTATCTGAATTCTGATATCCGTGACACAAGACTCGATCTTAATGTGTGGTCAGAACCA
Source organism: Hyles euphorbiae (assembly GCA_023078785.2). Classification (NCBI taxonomy): domain Eukaryota; kingdom Metazoa; phylum Arthropoda; class Insecta; order Lepidoptera; family Sphingidae; genus Hyles; species Hyles euphorbiae. Next base: position 2,971,531 of record CM041032.1, on the reverse strand, counting down.
CAGAATAGTCAGAACTGTGTATGTGACTGATGAGTTTATTGATTATTTCCCTTTACTTTATATCCTATTGTTCTTCATTTTTCTATATACTTATCATAAAAAAAAACAAAATATATATAAAAACATAAAAAAGGAACCAAAAAATGGCAAGGCTCAAGGCCTAGGTCATTGGGTGTATTTATAATTACTTTCTTCTCTCATATTGAATGACTGGCAATGCATCTACCACATAATTTTTCTGTGGTATCTTTGTTCTCGTGTGGAAATTTCAAGGGCCATAATTATGCTAGCTCGCTGGAAACACATACATGCAGTCAAGTAATCTAGCGTTAGGTTGGCATTGTGGTGTCTCCAAGTACTCTATGTGTAAATTATTACTATCACTATTTCTAAGCTAAAAAAATAAATAATATAATATAATTAATAATAAATGTTACTAACCCAATATCGATCTCCTTGTTATCCGAAATAAAATGTTATTATTATTATTTACTATCGCGTGCAATTCGCTTGACCCTTTCAATAAACGCTGCAAGCAAAGCCACTTCATACTACTAGTCATCAAGATAACGCGATGTTTCGGTGCCACTGTTCAGTCTTCACACGCACAGCTTCGCTACAACCATGCTGTCAGTGGCGTTTCATTCATCCGTAGTTATATTCAATGTGTACACGTTGTGGTACGATCAGACGTATGTCGAGTTACCATTGCCTGAAGAATTCCAGGAGCTACCTTTGAAAGCCAGGGCTATATTTCTCACGTTTTGGTGCCTTGTAAGTATTTTTATTAATTTTTACATGAATGCTCGCCATCCTGATATATAAGATATGAAGTCTCAATATGTCCAGTACTCATCAATATCATCGTAATTTATTCAATTGTACCCTGTAGGTAACTTTAAACATAATATAAATAAGAGATTATTTATGGCACTGGCAAAAATTCTCATCATTCACACAATTACCCAATTATACCCAAGTGTATTCATAATAACTAGCTTAAAAAAATAATACCTATATATTGGCCAAAAAACTACGGCATTATATACTTTAATAATACAATACTCAATTAAAATAGGAATTGATTAACATGTTCTCACGCACTTGTGTTCTCGAAAATAAATTATTTTGTGTTCACAAGTATCAGAATTCATAATTTTGTAAAGCAACGTGTTTTCAGTTCACATAAGGTGGGTTGACGTAACAAGGATGGAAGGGGTACGAACGTAATTCTCTATATTTTATACTTATATTATAGAGGGAGCGCAGGTACTTCAAAAACGTAGATAAAAATGGTGGTTTCGGGCCGCCTTTTTTCTGCCTTCCTGTTGGCTGATCTTTGTCAGTTTGTCCAACATGCACGAATTACTTCAAAAAGCAAAAAAATAGTTTAGGGTCATTTAATTCAATTCAAACTCGTTCAAAAAGGATAATAGCTAAATATACTTTCGGTTATCAAAGGAATGTATAGCAATATCATTAGTTCAATTTTTACTATTATACGAGCGCTACCAACATTGAGATCAAAAATATCTTCCTTTTTGAAGACGCAAATGTATGACAGCACTCCCTTTATTATAAATACTCTAAGATCTTTTCATAGATAATACACTTATACAAAGTGTCTCTTCCTTGAAATACATATTTTTAATCAATTATCACTTATCACAAACTTAAAACATAATAGGTAAACCTGTATAACAAAAGATCATTTGAAGAATTCGTAGGGTATTGAAGTCCACCAACCCGCCATAAGTTCTTGTCGATTATGGCCCAAGATCTCTCATTCGAATTTTCGGTTATAATGGAGCCCCGTGGTCAACAGTCGGCATTTAGTGGGCTGACACAGTACACTAAAACAAACGACATAAAAACCTCAATTCTTCACGTTATAATGTTCTACGGATCGCTCTCTACCTTAATCCGGAACTTGTGCAAAATAAAAAAGATACCATAACTCACTCTACTCATAGACACTTGCCATGTAAAGTAATTTAAAAAATAGTTTGTTATTACAAAACTTTGATAATCCGATCATAAAACATTTATTTTGTCGTGAGTCATAAAATATAACACGTACCCAATAAATGTAAGGTTATTGCAACCTTAAATGTGAAATATATACCACCTATAAAATTCAATTTAAATATTTGTAACTCCATTAGAATTAACCTGCCCTAAATAATAATTAATTAATTACCTATTGTTGTTTACTGTTTTTTTTTTCACTCAATGGTAAATAATGTTCAGGATATTATAATACAACATTCTCTATTAATGTGTCTTATCCTACTTATGATGGGTTATACATTTTGGATTTTCATGTTACATTATACACCAAGGTAAAAATCTCATAATAGTGAACCCATTCTGTGAATCTAAAAAAGAGAAGAAGTAGGTACCTTCTTACTGCTTACTTACTGTTTCCGTTGAAATAAACGACACCAAAATTAAATATTGAAGTGCGACATGGATTAATCGCAAAATAAAATTTCAATTATTAGTCTGAATTTTTCTCGACATTTGCCTTTAATTTATAGATCACGAAACATAATTACATAATTCATTATTATACCTAATACTTAATAACTGAGAATAACAGTCTGAAGCTTATCTATTTTACCATAATGTCAATAAATACACAGGTATTTGAAATTCATCTAATTAAAAAATACACGCAACATACTATTCTAAACCGATATTAAAATACACTAGTCGTTCGTCGTGGATATTACAAACTACGAGATTTATCGGTCTTACAAAGCGCCTTAACACGAAAGAAATAGATACCTAACTGTGGATCAAAATTGTCTCGGTGCAGAGATCGAACCCGCGACGTTGCGTTTCACAACCGATGTTTAAGCAACAGCGCCATAGAGACAGGCATACATAAAATATAGGTTGGAATCGCTACTGGCCTAAAACCCAAATATTCCAATTCACATAAACATCGATATCTTCGACATTGCTAATTATTCTGTAAAATAGAATGTCTGCTGATAAGTTTTTATGTGTTTGTAATTTAACTGGTTATAAATTATGTTGCCATCCAAAGAAAACTGTTACTCGCGACACGCTTGGGTCATTAACTACTGTAGCTGACGTAACAACTGTAAATTTTCCTGTAATTTTCTCACCTAAAAGTGGACATGGCTACAATTTGTTATAATTAATTGTTAGAAACTATTCACAATTTTGAAATTATTACTTACGTATAACATTTTTGGATTAACAGAATTATAAATTTCAAAACGACTCTATTGTACTCGTAACTTTGCTTGTATGAGATTATTTTAATTAAGTTTTCACCAGCCTTCGTGGCGCAGTTGGTTAGACAACGGCAGTGAAGGGAGAGGCTACAGGGGCCCTACTATATTCATCCGAAACGAAGTTCGAAACTTCGGATGATCGAAGTTTATATACGATATGAATGTACCCACATATACTTATGGTCGTTATTGATTTATGGTCGTAGGTCGTAGGTTATACAAATTCGAACTTTTACCGAGTATATATATTCGTATCGTATAAAAAACTTCGATCGTCCGAAGTTTCGAACTTCGTTTCGGATGAATATAGTAGGGCCCCAGGTTCGATCCCCACACCGAGACAAACATTCGTGGCAACCATAAGTATTTGTTTCGGGTCTGTGTGTTTGTGAAACCGAAAATTCTGTCGTAGTCTGTCTGTCGTACTGAAATTGATGAGTGTATTTATTTACTTCTAATTGGTACGCCAATTTTTGGTACATTTCTATATTCATTTAATCCCCTCGCGCCCATTTCATTTGCTTGTGATTGATAGATAATTCACACATTGGCCTCCCTCCAAGATTCCGGCACAACACCTGTGCGGTAGGACGCTCGGTAGAGGCGAGTCAGTACTGGAGACAACTCGGCTGCACAAGCATCCGGACCACTGGCTTTCCGCACATCGAGAAACCGTAACTCACGCCGCACATCACACTGCCTGATGCGAATATCTGCCATTGAGAAACCACAATCAGGCAGTGTAGGCAGCGACTGGGAACCACGGTCCTCGAGGCGGGAATTAACCGCAAAGAGATTTGCCAGCAAGGCAGCCTTCTCTTGCGGCTTGTGGGCCAGCGACCCTTCTGGGTACCTCAGCGGCGGCAACGCTGGACGGCAGAAGTTAGACTGAACGGCCCTGGCCAACCTCCAATAAGCACAACTGCTAGTTGGGTGATCGGCCAACGCACGCCCAATCCTGCTAACGCGCTGGGCATCCGCCCTAACGTAGGCCTTCTTGCAGGCCTTTGAGGCACGGTTGTAGGCTTCTTTGAGGGAACTGATATTGGGATCCTTCATGGCGCGACCCCTGATCCAAGCGCGATACGCCGCCTGTTTGTCACCGACAGCATCGACGCATGCACGATTGAACCAGGAGCGTCCACTGCCCTTACTGGCGATCTCAGAGGAAGGAATGTAATATTCCATTCCAAGTCTGATCTCGTCAGCAATAGCGTGGGCACTCGCTGAGGGATCTTTACCCTCAAAGCAGCGCTGCCTCCAAGAGATGGATGCGAAATATTCCCGCATACCATCCCAATCTGCCGACGAGTAATGCCAGACCCTTCGCCTAACCTGCACGGGACGTGGAGGTGATGCGATCGGTACTGACGACCCAACCAGGCAGTGATCGGAAGTGCCCAGAGGCGCACTAACGGTCACATGATACCCGGCTGGGTGACTCGCCAGCAGAAGGTCCAGCAGAGAAGGCGCATGACTCGCCACATCCGGGATCCTGGTGGGCTGGTTCACCAGTTGTGTCAAGTCATGAGTCAGAGCGAATGCATGGGCAGCTCTGCCAGCATGATCAGTCTTGGAGGAGCCCAGCCACAGTTCGTGATGAGCATTAAAATCCCCCAAGACCACCATTTCGGCCGACGGGAACTGCGCCTGCGCGTCATCAGCCGCCTGGCTAAGATACCTAAACAGCCGAGTCGTCTCATCGTCCCCGTTGTAACCTGTAAAGGCACACGTAGATGCGGCTCAAGGAACCTAGATCCACGTGCACCCACAGAGCGGAGAAGGAGGGGTCCTCCATGCAGTGCAAACGGCGACAGCAGATGTCCGACCGAACATACAAGCATACCCAGGCTTTAGGCTTGAAGTTTACTTCAAGCGAATAACCGGGATACAACAGGTAAGAATTATCGGTCGGACAACGAATCTGCGTCTCCGTTAGGAAGAGCAAAGCAGGCCGGGCCGTCTCGAGATGGTGGTGGACGGCATTGAGGTTCGTATGGAGTCCGCGGATGTTAGTGAACTCCATAGTGAACGCGGTAGTGAGGTTAAGCACCGCTGAAGGACCTGCTCTGTTAGGTTGCACTGTCATGGTAGAAAGGATGGGATTGGTGAAGAGGCAACGAGGAGCTTAAGTTCGGGCACTAAGAAGGCCGAATGGGCACCGGCACGCAAGGGTCGGCAGGAAGCGAATTGATCCGCCGGACGGAAGGGCCCCCGTACCCTCCCGGGATGGGCCGCCGGGACCCCACTTTCGGTCATCAACCGGCACGACGGACCCACCCAAGATTATGCGCGGCATGGTGAGGCAGCCTCTCGAGATGGTTAGCCCCGATTGGGCCCCTGTACTATACCGCGGGCGGCCAGCGGACAACCGTTTCTACGGGTCTCCCTGGCCGGCGGATCAACTCTCCTCCCTTCGACAGAGGACCGAAAATACCCACACGGTATAACCTCATGCCCGGACTCAAGACCCTCGAAGAAACCGGAAAACCACTGGCTGATCCCGGAACGCGATCCCCTTACGGAGATCACTATGGCGGTCTTTACGCCTCGTGGATGGTGGTAGCTACCCGGGCGGACACAAAAGTCCTACCACCACTATGTCACTCATTTGGCACTACCCAGGGGTCACGTGTAGGGAATCTAGAGTCAAAGCCTACGGACGCGAGTGACGTTAACCCCCCCTTCCCTACATATACGCCTAAGCTTTTCAATTAATATAATTATTTTTCTTTTTTCAGGTCCTTCAGACAATATACTTCAGCATAGCCCTTCTGAACGATTGTATAGGCACGAATGAACTAGCACCGAAAAAGACGCCCTTAATAAGAAAAATCAAGGATGTTCTCTTCAGCTTGGCGTTCCCAGTCGCCCTATACGTGTCGTCAGTTTTCTGGAGTCTGTACGGCATCCACAAGGACCTTATATTACCAGCCGACATAGAAAGATTATTCCCGCGATGGATCAACCATGCCATGCACACATTAATTGTGCCTTTTATTGTAATCGAATTATTATTCACAAGAAGGAATTACCCGAAACGAAACGTGGGAATAACGGTAGCATTAATATTTAATGTGATGTACGTATTTTGGATCCATTACTTGTATTTCAACAGAGGAGCTTGGGCATACCCCTTCTTGAATGTTCTCAACTGGCCAATGAGGATAATATTTTGCAGTTTTAGTACGTTTATGTTGCTCACGGTGTACACAATAGGGGAAAAGATAAATTGTTTCGTATCTCCTAAAACGACAGCCTATTCGAATGGTATATCGAATAAAAATAAATAAATAAATGATTATGGATTGGTTTTATTTTTTAATTGCCGAGATCATCTTACTGTGTGTTGTGAAATAACATAAAGCTTGATTAAATTAACTATAAATGATAATAGCAAATCCCTGTTTTGTCTATGCCATTGCAATTTCTGTATCAGCACATTTACGTCCCACTGCAGGGCACGGACGTCCTCTACAATCGACAGTACGATTGAGAGTGGTTAGGCCATATACTACGCTGGCCTAGTGCGGATTGGCGGACTTACATACCATAGAAATTCTTATAAATCGCTATGGTGTGCAGTTTTCCTCACGATTTATTCCTTCACCGTTTCTAGTGTGTGGTGATTGACTATCAATGCACACATGACTTCGAAATAAATAAATAAATAACACCCAACAGTCACATACATAGTCCTGGCCCCACACTAAGATCGAGTCTTGTGTCGTGGGTATCAGGAACTACGAGAGACTTTTCGGTCTCACAAACGCCCAGACCCGGAAGAAATATTTGTGGGCCGCATAAACATTTCTCTCGGTGCGGGGATCGAACCCGCGGCCTCTCGTTTCACAGGCGGCGTCTAACCAACTGCGCCACGGAGGCTGTCAAATGTCAGAGATGTGCCCTGGGATTCGAACCCGCAACCACCGTGAACGTGTTGGTAGCCGCGGCCCGCGTCTAGTCCGTTTACCAACAGGCCACCACGCACTTATTGTAATTTGTAGCCAAAATAAAAGAGGATTTAAGTAAACTACAAAAATAATATTAAAAATATGTAATAAATTCATATGACAACTTCTGATTCAAATCCTTTAACAATAAAATTTAATTCCTCATCTATTGATGCATTGCCTCTTCTCCTTCTTCGTTTTTTTCCTTCCCATTTTTTATTCTCCAATCCCATTATTTCAACACATCTATTATAAATTTGACATAGACTTTTATAAAATCTCAATACAGAAACCGCACCTTTAAGGTACTGGTTGAAAAATAATATAGGGTCTACTTGATTCTCTAATTTAACAGCTATGTTATATACAAATGTGCCATTATAACATTTTGAGTACTTTGTACCCTCCAAAGCCATTCTGCAAAGCTGATTCAAGTTATTAAACTGTGATAAACAACACTGAAACTGGGCAAATGAGTGTATTTTTTTGATATCATAACTTTTAGGTTTTTTCTTTATCTTGTCATCTAATTCAAAATTTTTCAGTAGCACACTAGCTGCTATCATACAGTCTTCATATTGAACTTTATTCTTATTTAATAATAACTCAGTGTCATCAATACTTTCACAACTTACATTATTTTTAAATTCTTCAATTTTCTTTGAATATTTGTTATTGAAATGAAAATGACCTCTGAATGTGCCAGTTTTTTCATCTATAACTTCCAACATTATGTATGAAATGAATAGACTGTGCACATTCCCTATTGAAACATCGCATTTATCCACCCACCATAGCAAAGATATCATAAAAAGCTGAAAATTTGAAGGCAACAATTCTATTACAGTCATATCTAATAATGGCATTTTCTCCTTTATGAAATGGTTGAAACATAATTTCAACTGGTCTTCAGACAAATCTTGGAATGGTATATCAAAAGGTCTTGGTATAGAAAACTCTTCATCAATTATAATTCTGCGATATCCATTGTCTTTTTCTCTGCTGACATAAATACAACCATCTCTAGTGTAGTCAGTCATTATATCAAAAGCATATTTCATAATGGTCAGTGTACAAATAAAAGAGTCTTCATCAGTGTAATCTTCAGCTTGAGGAGAACAGAAATGTAAGCTATGAGTGTACAGATTGATGTATGAATGAGGTATATGACTTTGACGAATTCCTTTTGCAAACCAATCTGGTATACCCAAATCTAAATGTTCCTCAATATCACTGTCTTCTTTAGAATCTTCTTCAGATGATTCATTGTCTGTTTCTAGTTCATTCATATCATCTAGGTTTTCTACTTCATTGTCTTCTAAAGTTTCATAATCATCAATGCCAGGAAAATCAAATTCACCTTTTGGTTCCACATTATTGTCACTAATATTAAAATATTCAAGGGACCTGCAATGTGTACTGTAATATCCTTCAATACTTTTTTTAATAATAGCAAGAACTTTATCTTTTTGATTTTTTTTCAATCTTCCCAAAATTTTAGATATAGCACTATCCAATGTCTCATCTTGAAGCCACTTGAACAAACCATGAATGCATCTTTGTTGGTCATTCTTTCTCTTCTTACTTTTGGGCAATTTTAATTGTGAAAAGAATTTATTAAACACCTTCTTCTCAACATAATCATTGCCAAGTAAAGTAGCTAAGAGAGGCAGCATTTCCTCCTTCAATCCACCAAATTGTGAAGTCAGTTGGTCAACTTTATAAATCTTGCATTCTAGCCCAAAAACTTTTATCCCATTTTCTTCAATTGGTTTTGGTTTGAACTCCAACGTGTTGAATGGGATATACAAAACATTGTAGATGAAAAAGTCTGAATCGTAGCTGAGCACAGGGCAGTTTAAGTGCCTTGCCATAGCCGCAATTTCATCATCTGCTTCAAATTCACAAATTGTGTAAGGTATCTCCATTTCCCTGATTGTATCCTTAAAAACGTCCCGGAGAAGCATAGGGAATATTTGCAAGTCACCCTGGGTGACAGGATCGAGTCTGGAAGCACCAGATATTTTCGACCTGAGTCTGAAATAAGCAGTTTTCAGCTTTCTACTCTCATAGCTTCCATCAAATAAAACGTATGAGGTGACGTTACATTTTCGCAGGTTTTTAAAAAATGTTTTAACGTAAGCAGCAAATTTGTCATAATCTCCACCAAAAGCAGAGAAACAGTGGAGAGAGCGGTACAGCTGAGCGCAAAGGCTGTGCCCATCAACAATTAAACATGAGTCGTGAAGTAAAAATGTTTTCAGAAACACGTTTTCATTATAGTTAATGTATGTAGTCAGACCACGAACCCCCATATCAAATTGAAAAGTTTTAGTATATTTATTTCCAGTTCAGTTCAGTTCAACCACAAGTTCAACATCAATGTTTTGTTTTGGCACAAACCATGTTCATTGAGGTTATTTTTTTAGTGTGACATTGACATTTATTGCAACTTGCAAAACCCAATTTATACGTTCAATAACAAATTTAAAAAAGTTTGTAATATAATCGGTATATTTTATACAAGATGATTATTATACAGATTTCAGTTAAAAATTATATTTTTATTAGCAAATATATATAATAGCAACATTACTGGTTATATGTCCAAAAGAACTCATATGCCATTATGTAAAAAAAAGTCAAATGTTGATTTGATATTCCTCTGACCCCGTTCCCCCCCGTGTAGTTTTTCAATGGCCATGCTCTAGCCGGTCTCGCCGCGTGTGGTTTTACGGAATCAGTACACGTGTTATAAAACATATAGTATTCAGATTTTACAACCAAGAATTACGTTATTCTTACATATACGTTATTCATATTGCTATTGACGTACGGTAAGTAGTAATTTTGATATTACGTCGCTGTTGCACTATGCATGTCAATGTGGTTATGTTGTAAAATATGTTTGTTTTTAGTAATAACAATGCCTGAGGAGAAAGAAGTTGCGCCGGAGACCAACGGGCAGGCGAAAGAAGAGAACAATGACAATGCGGAGGAGGCGTCGGATCTCGAAACTGCCATTATACGACAAGTGGAGTATTATTTCGGTAGGTCGACACTCAACACCCCTGACTTACTATGTATTTGATGCTACTGTGGCAGAATTGGCAATGATCTCGGTTCGATAAATGCTACAATATATACTGTTTTCTGACTGGAGCTCTTAAATATAGACTACTTACCATAATAATTGCATATTTTGAACAGTAGTAGCTAAAACTGAAATGGTTATTCATAATAAAACCCATTAGTCATGCACTTATTTAGACCATGTGTGAATTTTGTAACCTTGCATTAATTTTCTAACAAATGTATGTAGCAGACATGCTTATTCTAATATGTGTATTAAAATATCTATACTCTATTGCATGCCCTACATTCATTTTCATGTTATTTATTGTTGTTATTCCATATTGGCATGAAAAAATAACCACCAGATTTCAGTTATAAAGCAATAATTTGAAAAAAGCGGCACCTACATAAATGTGTAAAGGAATATAACAAATATTTAGTTTAAAAATATATTAGAGCATGTAAAAGCAATATTTTTTAGTGTCTGTGAAAACCACTAGCTTCAAGTACACATAACTGCTCAAACTTTACACATTCACTGTGATCGGGTGCTTCCCGCAAGTGCAAGTATGGTAATAACACACTAGGTGTATGATAGCTGCAATGAAAGTGTTAATTTATATGAAAATAATATGCCACACATGTAATAGGGGCAGATAATATCCTCATTTCGACATATTATAATTATAGAATATTATTTTGTACATCAAACACCACATTAGCATTCATCTTTTCATAATCCAGGTGACATGAATATCCCACGAGACAAGTTTATGCGGGACCAACTGAGTTTGGATGACGGCTGGGTGCCTCTTGACATCCTGATGAAGTTCAATCGCCTCCAAAAACTCACCCCTGACGCAGAAGTGGTTGCCAAGGCTATACAGAAATCCACTTCTGGTCTATTAGAGGTATTTTAAATTATAGTAGTCATACATATAAATAAAACTGAAAATATCTTCTGGCCCTCTCCATAGCTCGTTGAGTGACTGAGCTTCCTAATAAGGCCCATAGTGAGAGGCCACATCTCAGTGCCAAATGTCATCACTGCCTACACAACTAGAGAATACTTTCAATTTAAAGCACAACAACTCCAACAGGACACTGTGGAAATCATTGGGAGAGGCCTATGTTCAGCGGTGGACTTCCTTTGGCTGATGGTTTTAAATATCTTCAGGGCAATACTATTTACTTATTTTTGTAGATGATCTGTGGCTGAAGAAGGCATTGCATTCTGACATTACAAAGAAGAGAACACTTGTTATCGTTTATTAATTAAATACAATAATTCACAGGTCTCAGATGATTTGAAAAAAATAAGACGTAACCCAGAATTACCGTTTCCCGAGTTGAATGAAGAACGGCGAAAGGAAATTTTGCAGAGAACTATATATGCTAAAGGATTCAACAAGGACGCCTCATTAGATGATCTCCTCAAATACTTCAAGGCATTTGAAACAGCTGAAAATGTAATAATGAGAAAATATGTGGACAAGAACACTAAGAAGAAGTTGTTCAAGGGATCAGTATTTGTTACTTTCCAGACTAAAGAACAGGTAAATGTATAGCATTATATTATATTGTTATATGGAATACTTGCTAGTTGTCGATTAGATTACAACATAATTGTATGATAACACGGCTATGGTATATTGAAGAAGTTGTGTAGTCACACATTTGCTAGTGTGTTTTCAAATACAATGTGTATTTTTTATATGCAAGCAATGTATTAATTTGTTTAGTCATGTTAGTTCCTTCTTTCAGTAATAGCCTGTTTCAGACGTATCTCAGTTTCCAAAGTATAATTGGGGTAGCAAAGTGTATGTATATTGTACTAAAACCTGCTTATTAATTTGTTTACAGGCTGAGAAGTTTTTGAGTACCAAAGGGTTGAAGTACAATGAAACTGACCTTCTGATTATGCCACAAGCAGATTATTTACAAATGAAACAAGAAGAATATACTGCAAAAAGAGAACAGAAGGACAAAAAATCCAAAAAGCAAGCAGACAAGGTATATCGCTATATTGAAAATAATGCTTCATCTTGATTTCTTTTACAGCCGCTGCCAATAGACAATCCCAATCCAAAATTTGCCGTTTAAGATTGACAGCTCAATCTTTTTTCTGATACTATATTGCCAATAATCAATCTCAGTAGTGAAAAAACTATGGCAACATGGTAAATGACAAATCGAAAAGTAGAAAACAATCCAGATTGACTTCAATCTAATTTTTTCGATTGATTATTGGCATCGGCCGTTAAAGTTACCTATTCTCATACACTCTTCCTATGGACTGATTAGTATTGCAATTTATTAATTGTCTGATGAAAAATGTAGTCGCTTTGTGACGCTATTATAAAAAAAAAACATGTAATAATTAAATATAATAACAATTTTAGGATGAAGAAAAAGATGAGTTTAAACTGCCAAAGGGTACTGTTCTGCACTTCAAAAACGCGAGCAATAAAACCAAGAGAGAAGATGTAAAGGATGCTCTGACAGAATTAGGTATTTACTTTTGATACATTATATAGAATGAAGCCCCATTTACACAGGAAATGTTTGTTAAAGATATGTATAGTTATTTTAAAGATAAAGTTGGATAGTGTAAACAATAAATAAAATTTGCTAGAAGATGTTAATCTATGCAGTTACTTCATACAACACTCGCTCGCAAGAAACTATCTCAATGCAAATGGCGCTTTACGATTGTACCTTACAGATGAAAATACTTTATTGAAACAATGTTTAATCATGGAGTAAAAATGGAAATGGAAGAAAATTCATCCAAACAATACATAGTTCATAGAAGTACGCAATGTCAAGTGAATAAGCTGTTCCTATTAGAATATATTTTTTTTATTGCAAAGAATGGCGAGACGAGCTTGCCATTTGCCTGATGCTAAGCATACATATGCAAAACCAAACAACACTGAATTACAAAGCAATGCTTGGAATTCCATTATTTTCGCCATACTGAGACATAATATGTTTAGTTTCATTATATCCATCCAGTAGTTACGCTGGCATATAATATATCAAATAGCATAAGTGATATAACACTTAGAGCATTTAAGTACTCTCAAAGGGATTTTGTTTTTAAGGTATGACACTTTTATATTTGTCTTGAGAACACTAAGCAGCAATTTTTTTCTGTATCAGGTGGTGAAGTCGCTTACGTGGACTTCAAACTCGGCGATACCCAAGGTTGGGTGCGTTTTGGTGCAGAAAATGCCGCAAAAGATATCATGGAAAAGATACCTGAAGGAAAATTGACAATAGGAGAAAATGAAATTGAGTTCAGATTAATTGAAGGAGATGAGGAGAAAGAGTTTTTGGACAAAACAGCGGAAGAAATGATTAAAAGACGCAAGAATATGAAGAATGTTAAACACAATAAGGGTAAACTTGGACATTTCAAAGGCAGGCAGGGTAGGAAACGGAAGCATGATGACAATGATGGAGTTGCTGCCAAAAAGGGCAGGGATAACAGTTAGTTTGAAGGTGTAATGTCAGTATAACTGCATTACCGTGTACTATGATGTCTTTGACTATCATAGGCCCAGCATAGTGCCCTGAGTTTAATATTTTGTAAATATAAGTTCCATTGCAGTTTTAGATCATGGTTACGACCGACTGAATACATGCCTTTTGATCCCATACTTTTTCTACTTATCCCAAAACTAGAATAATGTTACGTCATTAATAATTAAGTAAATGCCAGCACAGACTGGGGCAGCACGGCAATTTTTTACCAAAATATATTCGAACTTATCTGTTGGAAAGCAACATAAATTCCGAAGTTTAAAATTTACGCCATGGCATCGAAAGGCATTTCTCGGTTTAAGATTAAATTCCTTGCCATTCCATCCCGGTCTGCGCTGGCCTTAAGATGTAGACAACATGTCAAACTTACATTATGTAAACACTAATATGAATAACAAAATATAAAGTGATAAAATCATATTATTTGTAATGGTATTAATATTTTGTTAACTTTGTTTAAACTTGGGATGCTATGAACCACTGTGAATTACTTTGTATGTGAAGTTAAATATTATTGTTGAACATCAAATATGTTCTGTATTTTAATTAATTATTTCCTAAAAGCAGAATATGTTTTTATTTTATAATATTAAGATAATCACAGTCTTACGGTGGCCAAAACTGATTCACTGAAAAACAACTGGATATAGCAGTCCAGACAGTAGTTTATATTTCTATTAAAATATATTTATCAATATATTATGTCACACACCCATGACTGTATTAAATAAATGGCATGCAGTGCGAATAATAAAAAAGGGCAATTGAATCATGCTTGTGATAGCAAGTCCATAGACCATACCTGTATTTGAAAATACCGTTGCCTGTAGCACATGTATACAAATGATGTATATCATTTGGCAATGCTATATTATTTTACAAATTTTTAAGTGTTCTTAAGTATGATAGTATTGAATACCTTTTGCAGCGACAAATAGATTGATTTTGTATCATTAGTAACTTTAATAAATTGATAAAAAAATAATTATATTGGTATGTTTTATTTTTTAATCCTAAACATAAATATATTTTTTACATGTTTTCAACGTATTTAAAAAAAACTCTATATTAACCTTGCATAGCAGGCCTTCACAGGGTGAAATAATTATTTTCTATTAATATTAAAATATAATTAAAAGAATAGCTAATACATAAAAGAATAGTCGTCTGCTTATATTGAGAGATTCCTAGAGACGAAAAGTAAGTTTATAATTTCGTTTCCTACACTAATAATATGTAACCAACACATAGTGGCGGATCTAGCAGTACAATACAATATCAGCGCCTTAGGCACAGACTAAGAAGTGCCTAGAGCATGATATCCACTATCATAACTCATGCGCTAGAAAACAATTAGGTATTAAGTAAAAGTCCAATTACATTCATAGATTTTTACGTAAGAGTGGACATAGCAAACAAAAAGTGTGCGCAATACGCACTTCTAGACGAGCGAAAAGGAAGACAGTCTGGCCTGTCTACGGTCTGGCCACATAAAAGTGACAGCGCGGCGACAGAAACAACGGTCGGACATGAGTGATACCGTATAACTCTTATTTGTTAGACATTTTGATTTCGGTGGTCCCTGAACCCCCTAGTAAAATAGGTAATAGTTAAAAGTATAATACACTGAGTCACCGAGTACTATAGTCTAACATATTAATGCAAGAAAATAAAAATTAAGTCTACGACATACCTTCTTTTCTGTAGCAGCCAGCAGGTTGTTACTCAACATTACTCCTTAGTCTGCCGCACCGCTTCTGCTCATTCTTACTATATTTTTCAAGGCAGTTTTCGAAACAACGGTTTTTGAAAATGAAACTATTGCTAGCAGAGGTCCAGCCATATATTTATATTTTAGAGGGTACCTGAAAAAATGTGTGCAACAAAAACAGCGCTACGTATACCGTTATTTTTGTCTTTGTCATTCTTATGTATTTTCACAAGTATCTCTCTCACTCCTCTATTTGACAACCTCTGTGGCGCAGGTGGTTAGACGCTGCCTGTGAAACGAGAGGCCGCGGGTTCGATCCCCGCACGGAGAGAGATGTTTGTGCAGCCCAAAAATATTTCTTTCGGATCTGGGTGTTTGTGAGAACTGAGACCGAAGTCTCTCGTAGTTCCTGATACCCACGACACAAAACTCGATCTTACTGTGGGGTCAGGACTATGTATGTGACTCTTGGGTGTTATATAATTATTTATTTATTTCATGGAAAGGGAAGAGAAAACATAATTAACGCCACGGGTCTCTAAGAAACCCGTAAAATAGATTTGTTCACGACGTCCACTCCAATACTAGACTTCCAGCCCTTACTATATAATATGTACAAAGTCTAAAGTAAAACTTGAAAGATGAGAAAATAAGGTATTTGACTCATTTTTTATTGTATTTATCAAAAGGTATCGTTATCCAAAGTGTAAAGTGTGGAGTACAATGACTTGCACTTGGACTTGCATTACAATTTTCTGAGCAATTATTAGAAAAATTTAATTTAATTTAATTTAAATTGGATCTGAGTATGTAAGGAGATGTGCTATCTTGGGCCGTTTTGTGTACGTCTAATACAAATTCTAGAAAAAAATGTGGAATTCAAATAAAATACATTTAGATTTCTTGGACAACAGGGGGCTTTATACAAAAATGTGATTGTTTTATTACAGAAGCAATATTTTCTTCTATAATCTGTCCTCCATGATGCCTGATTGTCATTTCGTTCAAAAATGCGCGAACCCGCTATCTTTAACTTGAATATGTCTTATTTTTAAAACCCCCCTACAAATTATAATTATTGTCTATATTTCTTTTTCTATATTCTTCGCTTTTTAAAAGACGATATATGTTGTTGAAGAAGTCACTTTTATTATTTTATTTATATTACATGATTTTAGTTTAAGAACGATAATGTTTAACTTGACAGCAATTGCAAAACTCTGTGTTATTCATGCCTGTATAACTCCGTATTGAACATTTTTCCATGGTATAATCTGTGGCGCAATTTGATTGCAAAACAAATCTGACAGTTCAGCGTTCAGCTTGCTCCCCTCCCGCAAGCCCTGCATTCCCTTCGGTCTCCTATTGCTCTGAAAACCGGCGTCTGCGCCGCCATTTTGGCCGCCATTACAAGTTGTCAAGTTGTTTGTTGTGTGGTTTGTTGTTTATTGTGTTACTGAGATTATTACTGCGTATAGTTTTAATCTTTGTTAAATAAATAGATTGTATTCAAGGATTTGTGAAAGTGCTGGAAAAAATGTTAATATTCATGTTGAGAGGATTCATAAAGTAGCAGCAGAAAATATGATTTTTCTTTTCTCACGGAGCTACGTCTGTACCAGAAATAAAAGCTATATCAAGACAGCCTCACGGCATTAATATGCGACCAAGGCACATAATTCCGATAAGCTTTTAAAAAAATGGAATTAGAGACAACAAATCTTCATATTTTGCGAAATCAAAACCCAGGTTAGTAACTCAAACAACTTGTACTTTATACGCTTATGTTCTCGATATTTTGATGATAATGGTAAAAAAGTGTACTGTTTCTTTTTTTGCAAATGGAACCAATAATATAGGTGGGGCGAATTTACATATATCGCCACAAATATAGTCTTGGATAGACACATATTTCATTAACAAGAAATTGATTTCTATGAAACCAATTGCCTTCATACCAAAATGAATACATAAATACATAAATCAAATGACCAATATGTCATACTTGAAATAATAAAATAGATTAAGATATTTGATCATTGAATATTCATCAAAGTCATAATTTGTATGTGTATGTATCAGCCCATATACGTCCCACTGCAGGGCACGGGCCTACTCTACTATCGACAGTGCGATTGAGAGTGGTTAGGCCTCACAGTCATAATTTATGTTCTTTAAAATAAAATGGAATCAAAGGAAATTAACTAATTAATGTCCTTATAATCATCAGTTGTCTGAAAATTATTTTGTAAAATATTACAGTAAATAGTAATCATTTAAAATCAAAGCAAGAACATTTTAAAGTGTGTGTTTTAATTCTAATTGTATGTGTCAAGTCAACATTGTCAATTAATTTCTCTTATTTATTTTCAGTTCAAAAGCTGCGTTAAAGTTTTCTGCAGAACTATATCTGCTGCTCTCCTTTACACAACAAATTATTGTAAGTATTGAAAAATCATACAATCAGTCCATTTTATTTGATAGTTAATTTAATGCAGTGTAAAAGACTTTGTTTGTGTTCATGAACTTGATGAAGATTTAAGCTTTTGTTTTGTGTCATATAAAGTAGATATAAACACTGTAGGAATTGAAACAAGTTTTTGATTTCTTATGTTTATGATTGTGCATTTTGAAACTTTTTAATAGAATGAAATAGAATCAACTATACCCCATTAGTAAGTCAAACTCAAACTATATCTTTTTGTTATTATTGATATTTTTCATTCCAGCAACATACACCAATGAAAACTCAGTCTGCTCGACGACAAATAAGACTACTGCAAAAGTGGCCTTTTTAAAAATAAATACTACTATCAATGCAGTAATAGAAAATACGGAGTATCACACATTTTGGCCAGAAGCAATAAAAACAAGAGAAAAGTCAGTACCCTCTATAAAATATAACTATTACTATACTCCATCGGTTTAGGTACTTAACTAAATGTAAACAAACCTGAACAAGTGACGCATGGTTGTTCAACATTTTATTGCAATGTCCAATTTACGAATATTTTCTTAGTCAACCAAGTAACAAGTATTTACAACAGTTAACAGCAGCTGATAACAAATAATAATTAAAAAAGACCAAAGAACAACGATGAACACTTCCAAACACTTCACCACTTTACGAAAACAGTAAGTACATTAACGCAATGAATAATAATTGGCTGCCATAAATAACATATGATGATGCTTAGTTATCCAACCTAAAGCATTATCTTTAATTTAAATGGTAGCATTACGGTAAAGTCGTACTACTAGATTTTGTAGCATATTATATCTTGTAACTTTTATGAAAATGTTTTGGATGCCTGTTTAGGTCTTTTTTATAGATATATTGCATTATGCAAAATCAGATAATTTAATTATGATCTTACATAATTTAATTGTTTCCAAGCTCACACATTCATAATTATTACGATCGTTATAATAAATTGGGCATGCAATGTAGTATATATATAATAGTTATCTACGTAAACATTTTTTGGTCTTCAATAAATTTAGAAATGAAAAATGACAATGTTAAATAACCTTTTTTATAGTTTGTTTACATTTAGTTAAGTACCTAAACTGATAGAGTATATTATGAGTATATTATGATTAGAGATTTATGAGGGTGTGGAAGTGTTTAAAATAATATCATATTAATATATTGAGACACCACAAATATTTTAATTCCGACCCTATTGAAAAGAAAATCAGACAAATTAGTATAATTATAGATACAATGATGCTAACTGCCACACCTCCAGTTGAACCTCCAAATCTTTCATAAATAGTTTCAATTGGTATGATGATTAGACAAATATAGCTATAATTTTAAATAAATTATTCGAAAATGGAATTTATGGACAGTCAAATCATCAAAAGAAAATATGTGTTATTGGGAATATACTAAAGCAGGCTCATTGAGAAGGCACGAAAACTCACTTGCAGGCCTATGCTGCTGGGTGGTTAGTAAAGAAAGTAATTAGTTACATAAATGGTTGTGAATGCCAAGATAAGATAACGAGAGATGTAAGTCTTGGCATTTACAGTTGGATCAGTATTTGATAATTTGAGATTGTTCATAAAATTAGGCACAAGTACCTATTTGAAGGACCAGTGATGTTGTTTAACAGCTAATACTGATAACTTAATTTAAATGTATCTAAATGTTACCAAATAAGCTTTTCCAGAAAAAATAATTACGTAATTTTTCTTACATAATTGATAATATCGAAATTAATCGAGTTAATGAAATATGTGATTTGGGCATTATTCACGACCATAAACTCATATTTGACAAACATGTAGATAGAATTGTTAATAAAGCATCAAAAGCATTAGGATTTTTAATTAGAGTTTCATCAGAATTCAATTCACTTAAATGTATTAAAATACTGTATTGTTCTTTCGTACGCCGTAGCCACTTAGAGTATGCATCGCAGGTGTGGAACCCTCGGTATGAGATTTATAAATCCCGTATCGAGGCCATACAAAAGAAATATTTACACTATTTGGACTTCAGGGCTAGACAGGTCTCTAATGATTATATTAATTGCTGTAAAAAGTATCATTTCTTACCATTATACTTGCGACGCGACATTAATGACATATGTTATTTGGTGAACATTGCTAATGGTAGCATTGACTGTGAACAACTTTTGAGTGGGATATTTATCCATGCTCATTCAACTACGCTGAGACAACAGTCATTATTGTCCGTACCATTTGCAACTACCAATTATAGACGCAATGCTTTTTTGTTACGTAGTGCCAGTAAATTTAATGAGGTGTCATGCCATTTTGATTTTGATTTGTTTTGCACTAGTACATGGGTAGTAAAACACAAAATGAGCAATATGCTTTTTGAAACTTAATAATGAAAGGTCAAAAAGTACACCTTGTGTAACTCAAAATGTATATTTAAACATTATAATATATTGTAATGTTTGATTGTTAGTTTTGGTTTTGTTTTCTTTTCTTTGTCAATAATTTAATTAATATCTCTATCTGTCTCATAGAAAAAGTAGTTCATTCCTTAAATTAAAATAACTTATATTAGCTAGCATTTATAAATCGGTGCACATTATGTAGACACTACAGTATCTTAGTATCTATTATTTGAAAGCTTGTTATTGGCAAATTCGTAACACACTTAAGATTTAAATATTTATGTCTGTAGGTAATTAGTCTGTAAGCTTTCTTAAAATTGTAAGATAAAATAAAATAAAAAAATAACTGGTAAGTGAAATCTAGAATAACATGTAAAAATATTTTTTCTTTAATTATTCGTTGTACAGAGTATTGACATTTCTAGAGTAACGAAAATTACTATGTTACATAAATTTCAGCAAAAATATGTATTATTTAAGTACAAAAAAACCATTAAAAATAAATCATTTAATAAATATTTTTAAGTGTTTTATTCACAATCTATATATTTTTCATCCAAAAAGTTACACTTTATTATTTTGTTAAGTTTCTTTGGATCACTTTAATGTGATTCATAGAGACTTAACAAAATAATAAAAACGAAAAAAAATATCCTATGCAGCCACGCGCAAGACTGAATACAACTGCCTTTGCCTGTATTCCTTATTTATATTAAAAAAGAATAATCTTGATAATCTGTCAACTGACATTCGTGATCGAAAGAATGAGCGGCTATGGCTAAAGATTATATAGGCCAGTTATCCGTCTGTTTCTAATTGGTCTGTGGTGTTATTCCATTGGTGTTATCCATATCTGTCTACGTCTGTGGACGTAATTCGTATTATTTTTTATTATTCGCATACATTTCGCAAATGTGTATTTGCTTCTCTGTTAACCTGGCTTTGTTTTATGGATTCTGATTCTCGGAGATGATATATCTTGACGTTTAAACGCAATTACTAGTTCGTATTTTGGTGAGTAAACATATATATTACTAGCTGTGGGACCCGGCTTCGCCCGGGTGCAGATAGCTGTTGAGTCCAGTATTGATTTGGCAACAACATATTATTTCGCGTAATAACTATATTTCCCGTCCCGTTCTATCCGGTTTATGTCCCGTCTCATTCAGTCACATGATGAAATTTTAATTATCATTTATTTTCAGTTTTTAGTATTAGCTTTATTGAAAAACTTCTTTATATACAATATTTTGTAAATGTGATATTTATTCGTTGGTGGTAGAAGAAGCGCCCGACGTGATAGCCCAGTGGTGGCATGCGCGTGAGCTGCGCGCGGGCATTGCAACATTACTTTATTTTTCTAAAACAAAATATTTTTTTTAAAATAAATGTAGCCCAAGTTACTGCTTGTTATATCAGCTACCTGACAAAAAAAGTCCCGTCAAAA
This sequence comes from Hyles euphorbiae, assembly GCA_023078785.2. Taxonomy (NCBI): domain Eukaryota; kingdom Metazoa; phylum Arthropoda; class Insecta; order Lepidoptera; family Sphingidae; genus Hyles; species Hyles euphorbiae. The sequence goes on along the minus strand of CM041032.1, from coordinate 2,949,650 downwards.
TCGGTCCAGCCATTTCAGAGATTAGCCGGAACAAACAGACAGACAGACAAAAAAAATTTAAATATCACTTTCGGCACAGGTATCGTGTATATAACGATATGTAGTAGGACATTTTTTTTTATTTTCACTCTTAAAACAGACACTTCAATTTTGTTTATATGTATAGATTAAGACTAAATTTTATTATTTCGAACTGGCGTTAACTTCGTCGTTGGCAGGGTGTGATCTCGCTTTCCCAGCTCTGTTAATTTTCACATTTAAATAGTGTAGCAGCGAAACCCGGCGTTGTTCGGGTTAAAATACATCGCATGTTTAATGGTATAAAAAATATTTAAAGATCTAATTTCTAAAGTAAATGTTAAACATTTTTATCTAATATGTTGAGAGATTTATTCAACTATTAAACATACGGTGTATATAGAGTGCATCAAATTAATTAACGAATTAACGATTTGAAATAGTTATAAGAAAAATAAGAAACACTTTAGTAAATGATAAATTTATGTTTTATTTATACAATTATTTACATATTATATTGTACATATTACATATGACAAACACATATTCATATTACATATCATCATATTATGTATTTACACTTTCTATTTTAGTTAATTTTTTTTTGTTAATTTCTTTTTATAATACTTGTTTATAAACTATATTTATTGTTTTATTGTCCGGACTGTAAATGAACAAATTTCGAGGTGATCCTACTCGTGAGCATGCGACGTATAATTAGCCGTGTGCAAAGCATGGTTCTTTCAAGTCAACGCCACAGTATTGAATAGTTTGGCCCTGTGCTTTGTTGATAGTCATGCTGTAAGCCAACTTCACAGGAAATTGTAAACGTTTAAAAGTAAAGGGCAATCCATTTGAAATTAAAGGTATCCGTGGTATAAATACTGTCTGTCCTTTTCCTTTACCAGTCATTATACTGGCTTCAATGATGTTCGTTTGTAGCTGTTTAATGTAGAGTCTCGTGCCATTACACAGTTTCGGCGAGTTCAGATTTCGTAATAAAATAATTGGTGAACCAACTTTTAACTTAAGACAGTGTAATGGCATTCCTGGAGGATTTAATGAATTTAAAAAATCAGTAGGGAAATTGACGCTTTCTTCTTCATCAATCATTGTATCAATTGATGTGTAAATTTTCTCTTCTCCCGGAATCTTTTCCTGGATGATGTTGTTGATGCCGTTGACAATGTCGTTTTTCGTGGCTAAAATAATTCGCTCGCGTAACCATTCTGAATTGGTATAATTCTCAGCAATACTTAGATATACTTCATTTATAAGTTTTTCCGGTGTTTCAACTATATTACATAACTCATTAGATAATGTGATTTGGCCAGTACTTTCGTCGATTGGATAGGTGCCCTCTCCTATTTGTAACAGTTTTTCAGAAAATTCTTGCGCGTTTTCATCTCCTGAAATTCGCGCTCTCATATTTGTTGTTAATTTAATTATTTTTGCGTGTTCCCATATGACCGACTTCTTTATGCAAGCGTTAATTTCATCCGCCGGCGTTGATTTCGGAATGACAGGTAGCGTTTGACGAAAATCGCCTGATAATATTAACAATACACCTCCCATTATATTCGTGTTGTCACGTAAATCTTGAAGTGTTCTATTGAGTGCTTCTAGTGATTTTTTATGGGCCATTGTGCTTTCATCCCATATAATGGCTTTGCACTGTTTCAATATTTGTCCACGTGCTGATGATTTTGTGATGTATGTTCCGGGCATGACAATACTCGCATATCGTATCCATTTTTCCGATGACGACATCTGAATGTTCACTGTATTGTATTTTGCAATCATAATGGAAAGCCTGAAGTTCTATACTCTTAGATGTAGCAGCTCGTTGTTGACGTAGAGTGGCCATTTTGTCTTTAATTTTGCTCTTTTCCACTTCACGTTGAACAACAGACTGACGATTTCGGATTGATCTTACTCGTAATCGCGTTTCATCGTTAGTGCATGCTCTTTCTTCTTCAGTCTGATTTCCTCTAATTCTGTTCACCCCTTCACGAATATTCGAAAGCCGTTGCTCTCTTTGTTCTTCTGTTTCATTTTGTCGTGCTGCTTTCTTTTTTTTTTGAAACCGCTAGAGGTTTCGTAAATATTTTTTTACGTTTTGGCATTGTGCATGTGCAATGAAAAAAAGTTATACATAACAATCAGTCTCTCGACTGTAAAACACGATAGAACTGACGAAAAGTCACTGGAGTTCGCTTTATATACTGTCAAAGATCGAAATTTCTAGAACCAGAACACTCTAGAATATTCAAATAGTTCGGTCGTTTCCACTTGTCGAAATTACTTGAAATAGATCAATCACTGTTCACTCGTACTCTTATCGATCTTTACTCGACTGAAAACACGATAGAACTGACGAAAAGTCACTGGAGTTTGCTTTATATACTGTCAAAGATCGAAATTTCTAGAGCCAGAACACTCTAGAATATTCAAAATGTTCGGTTCTAGGCTTTTTAGAAGTTTCGAGATCATTCCAGAAAATTTTAGAACGATCTAGAACATTCCGGATCGATTTCAACGGTTCTAGGCTTTTTGGAAGTTTCGAGATCATTCCAGAAAATTTTAGAACGATCTATCACATTCCGGATCAATTTCAACGGTTCTAGGCTTTTTGGAAGTTTCGAGATCATTCCAGAAAATTTTAGAACGTTCTAGAACATTCTAGATTGATTATATCAGTTGCACACATTCTGGAGCTTTCTAGATCACTCCAGAAATTTTCAGAACTTCCCCTAAGTTCACATAAGTTAGAGAAGGACAGATATATATTTTTTTACATTTTCGCCACCCACAACCACCCACTTCCACCCACCCCGACCAAACTCCCTTATTCACACCTGGAGACCAAGGGGTATTCACCACCCCAACGGGGAATAGATCGGAGTTGTGGATGATAGAGAAAACCGTGGATTTACGTACTAACATTAGCATTTTATATATATATTGATTTAGAATGCCACATGTAAGTAATACTTTTATGTTTTTCTATGTTCATATTTCTCTTCTAACCCACAATTCTACTTTTCAGCACATCAAAAGTGGCGCTTTGCTTGAATTGCACTTCTGCAATTGTTGTGAAATGGTTGAATTGTACTTCTGCAATCAAAAATTGAAATGGATTCTATCATTCAACAGAATCTTAGTAATTACATGGGATGCCAATTCACTCTCGTGTAGAGTATTTCAAAACGTTTTATTGCTGAAATGGCAGAACAAGAAGTAAGTATTCTATTTTCTTCATTAGCTTGGGAAATGTATGTTTTATGCCAATTAATCAAGGTCAATACAAAGTATGGAGTATTACAAAAGTATTCATGTTAGAGCTGAATTGCATTGTGTCCACAGGACAAGTCTACTAGTACATAAATATGTAAGAAGTGATATTTTATATATTGTTGTTTAAATTGTTAAATGAATTACATTTTCTTTTATTTCCCTCTGGACACTCAAATGATCTTGTGTTATGTATAATATATTATATTATTTCCATAATAACAACACTATGTCTGATGGTAAGCACAAATGCCGTCCAGGCGGAATATCTAATGGCATCAGACGACTGTCCCAAGACATTTCATACAATTATCCGGCCGGCCTGCTAAGATGCTTCTTTAAACAATAGTGAAAAGACCTGGGATCATAGGAAGAAGGGAACACATGTGACTGCAAAGAGTTATTTATCCCTCATAATTCTTCGATAACTTCAATATTAAATCTTTTTTATTTTGTTTTAGCTATCAGAACAAGCAATTATCTGTACAAACTACTGGCTGCAAATAAATCAAGCTGTAGACAATGAGCAAGATTTTATTCCAACTCCGCCGTAAGAAGATTGTATCAATCTCGATTCTTTTGGACATATATAACACCCACAAGTGCTTCATGTTGAAAGGAACATAGCTGCACACTGGATAGTGGGTTGCTGTACTCATACCATGATCATACTGTGGTATTTAGCCTTTAAGTTGGGCTAGGCAATAGTGCAATATCATCGGAGCATCGGCATTGTTCCTAGATGTTTTGACTGGAGATTATTTTTAGGCGAATATAAATAAAAAATATAAAGCAAGATCTGGTTGTACTTTCTTGTCCTTAAGTTTTGTTTAATTTTAGTTTTCTTTCATCAATTAATCCTACTTTTTCCTTATGTGTGCTCAGAAATAACCAGTTAGAATTAATTTCAAATACATTATTTGAAAAATAATATCTTAGAACTTAGGATAATATTATTTTTAAGTATGCAGAAGTCTAATATACCAAAGTATATTAGACTTCTAGGGGTAGACCAAATATAATGTTTAAAATGTTAGCTTGTACAGAAATGATTGCTAGTAAGTTCTTTTACTAGACCTTAAGGTATAGAAATAAACATGGCTGCTATCAGATTCGATCCCATTTTTATAGCGTATTCATTTGTATGGACTATAATAACTAAGAGCTTATTAAGTGCATATGCCTAATAATAAAATGATTATTTATTCATATGCACATAGGGCACACCTCTGACTTTTTGGAGTCATGTGTGTATTGATAGTCAATCACCTAGCACTAAAACGGTGAAGGAAAACATCGTGAGGAAACCTGTATACCATAGCGATTCATAAGAATTTCTATGGTATGTAAGTCCGCCAACCCGCACTAAGCCAGCGTGGTGGACTTTATGGCCTAATCACTCTCAATCGTATTCTTGATTGTAGAGTAGGCCCGTGTCCTGCAGTGGGACGTATATGGGCTGATACAGATGCTAGCAGTCGCGACAAGTGATCAGTCTGTGCCATGCTGTATCTCATGCCTAGCAGATTTTTATTGTGGATTATTTAAATAGGTTGTTTAGCAGGTATTTTGCACCGCACTTACGGCCAGATATAGGTACACTTTCTTAATATTAAATAAATATAAACATGACGAGATTCTGACAGACTTGTTGCAATTTATTGTATAGACATTATGTTATATTATATTAGATGATCAATAAAGTATGATACTAATTCCGTTGACGTAAAAACATTTACGAGTTATATAGAGTACAGTAATTTATAGCACAGACGACTAAAAATAATATTTGATTTATAGGAAAACGAATTACGACTTCATATTTCATAAATGTCAAGTTTTGACATCGGTTGTCAAACATGTCGTTTCAGACGCCATATTGTCCCCTTGTAGTGTTGCTGTTCTTGGCTTGGTATTTATTTTTGTATAAAGCTAATATGCAACGTATAATAGTATTTCATACAGAAATCGAATGCCAATTTCCCTGAGTAAATTTGGTGTAATGTACTACAAACGGCCCAAGGTCCATACATTTCTGGCCCATCTCCATTCTGTGCGACTCTGGGCGCGTTCCATTTGGCATTCACGGCGCTCAAAACACTCATTTCGCCGTTCCATTTGACGATCTCGATCGTCGTGGTCGCGGTGAACACGTCAATGATGACGTCATGACAAACGCTCACGCGACGCTCACGACGACCCATGTCAAGAAGTGGATCGTGGTGCGCGTTGAGAATATTGGCGGGATTTTGAAATGTCAAAACAACAAAAATTTCACCGGAGAAAATTACTTCAAAAGCATAATGCAACTTAACCTGTTTATAGCTATTGTAAAATATTTATTACCTAAACGCTCAAAACGCCCCATAACCCGTTCCACTTGGGTTTGCGATCGTAACGCTCACGAGCAAGTGGAACGGTAAATATCGCGGTCGTGAGCATGGTCGTTGCGATCGTCAAATGGAACGCACTGTCTGTGATCACTGATCTGTCAACTGTCAAGTCTCCAAAGAAGTGTCAGTTTCAGATTGTGTGAAGCAGGAAATCCATTAATTATATATGCATTTATATTTTTGAAATTTCTTCAATAACAACAGCTATAAAGCAGAGTAGAGGATAGTTTATATATATTGTTCGTAATTATGAAGCCAGAGGTGAATGGAAGTGTTGAAGAATCCGACAATCCAGTGCCGGTGGCGGGAGATATAATTGGCGACACCGCGTACAGCCAGCGTTTTGTTTTGAAGATATTACTTAAATTAGCTAATTTAGATACACTTAAAGATGAAATTGAAGACAAAACATTCGAAGATGATCTCTGCATCCTCTGGGATATGACTGCAGAGAGGGATGTCGTTTTATTTCTGCAGAAACACGACACTTTAAACCTGGTCAACTTTGCTTTGCCAATTATCAGCTCGCCGCGAATTATCGAGATAGTTATTGGCATTGTGGGTAATATGTGCTGCCAGAAGGAAATAGTAGCAGCCGTTTTAAAAATGGACAGTTTTTTAAACCTCTTATTTGAATATTCAAAGTCTGATGACAGTTTGATACTGGTTCAATTGCTTCGTCTTGTAAGCTCCTGTTTGTTTCTAGTTGAGGGTGACGACATTACTATTTGGATGGATAAATTTGTTGGTAGTGATTATTCCAGTTCACTATACTTTATTCTAAACAATTCTTCCAACAAAGAATTGTTAGTCACAGCTATTGAGAATTTCAATACTATATGTTCTTATTGCAATACTGAGAAGCATCGGGCAGATTTCTTCACACATTTTATTAGAGTTGAAGCTTTGGAGTCTTTGTCAGTAGCTTTTACAGAGATCTCAGTTAATCAAAAAAGTGACTGCAATGCAGATGAGTTGGAAAGAATACTAGTAGTAAGTCTACAAATTACCCTGAATTTAGTTGGTTTTGATAAGTCACCAGAAATTTACAATAACAGTAAAGAAAATGTGTTAAGGATGATAAACATTATACTGGATTATTATGTAGATAAGTTTGTATACCAAAAAGAAATAGATTCAGATTTGATAGATGTAATTGAATCAACAACTACCATTGTGAAATTATTAACAATAAGTGAAATAAGTGATCCAGAGAAATATTTCAACCAAACACATAAAATGTGGAAATCGATGTATGCACTGAAAAAACCAGGAGAGAAAAGCATAGATTTTGAGGAGGATGACAAGGAAGAATTGCAAGATTTATTACTCAAATTGAAAGTGCCAGTGTGTACTTTGCTTTGCACTTATATAGCACAATGTTCTGAAAAAAACTTATTCAAAGTATTGGACAAAATTGAAAAAGACTACGAAGAAATTGTGCTTTTAGTAAAAGACACTGAATTAGTCAATGAAGTGTCCAAAAGAGCACAAAATTTCAGAACAAGGCTAAAAGAAACTGTTGACTCATAAATATAGAGATAAAGTGTAATTTGTTTTGTTTCATTTTTATCCTTATGTTGTTGTAAATAGAGTTTACTGTACTGTGAGGCAAGTATCTAACAGTTTTATGCATAGTGTGTTGGAACTTAGAAACATGATACATTTAAATTACAACACAACTGCATCATGTTAATATTATTTTATAAATTAGGTGCCATTCCCAAAATTAATAGTTTCATATGAGCCCAAGCCCTAATGGAAGTTAATCTGGTGGTTATTTAGGAGTCTTGATACTTATTTGTGTAAGGCGCCACCCATAAATTACGTCACACGAATATCAGTTTTTCGCCCCTGCCACCTTGTCACAGCAGGGTCACATTTGGGAACCCCTTAATCCCTGCCTAGTGATATTTTTAATTTTAGACCAATTTGCAACTATTTTAAAGCATTAAAAAAATGTGATGGAACAAAATTTTGGACCCTTGTCCCACAATGTCACGTAATTTATGGATGGTCCCTATTAAAGGAAATGAGAATACAAGGTTTACTACTTACTATATACCTTGCTGAATTATATTACTTTGTATACAAGGTCATAAGGATTAAGGCTATGCATCATATTCTTTCACCAGTTGCAATGCATTGCCCAACATAACTGGAATAGCCAGTCTCGACAGGTGTCAGTTGCGTTAGATGGATGTTTATATATCGTATACAGGGTGTACAAGAAAACGGCGCACCTGCCAATATACATTATAGTATATGGTGAAGGCATCTTAATTAAGACGGATTTGCATGGCGCTAGCGAATATTAAGAAAGATGCCGAGAAAAAAAAACTAACGTTACATATGCTACCCCTTAACACATTACGCTAAAGTGATTGAACCTTACAACTGAACGGTAGACACTCAACAATAAATAAGCAGATCTCATTATTTACTTATAAGTCGTGCGATTGTTTACATAACGCTCAGGGTACATAAAAAAGATATTAAATTAATACTGTCAACAGTCACATACATGGGTACCAAAGAGTAGATTAATACTATGTGAACTATGTGATGGGTACTAACCCCACATTAAGATACAAATCTTGTGTCGCGGGTATTAGAAAAATAATTATGGTTCACGGAAATTATTTGTCTTGTGGCAGAAACCGAACCCGCGGTCTCTTATTTCACAGGCGGTTCTTACCCACTGCGCCACGGAGGCCGTCGATGACTCATATGGGCTGGTTAGTTGTCATTAATGACCACTAAAATAGTTAACTGACCTTGTAATGTAAACCGTAATGACCTTGATAGGCACGGCTGGAAGCGCAGGATCTGCCAAAACCCGCACGAAAACACTGTCACAGTTTGGTAGCACAAATCACTTTTTCTTTTACATTTCACATAACACAAGTTACATCAAAAGCTATCAAATTGGGTAATGTTCAAAGCATAGTGAAATTAATAAAATTTACTCAAAATAACTGAAAACGAATTTACAATAATATGCACACGACTAATACATGCACACGCGATCGCAATCCGAATTCAACTAAAAAATAAATCAAACTTAAAAAATAAATTATTATTTGGATTTTTGAAAGATAAAGGCCTGTTCACTTTAGATACAAAGCTTTCCTATTTGAGTTTATAATAATTCATCTGAACAATTAGTATTAGTACTGTCTCAGCCCATATACGTGCCACTGCATGGCACGGGGTCTCCAGTGCAGTAAATTAGTAGTTAGTGTTTATTGATTTCACTTATTTTATCTCACAGAAGTCTCATATGCAAATTCTATGCTATAATGGTAGACGACATTTCTCTAGGTATAAGAATTTAGAAGAAATTTTATCACTTTAAAGTAACATTATTTTCAAAATACATTAAAGTAATGTTAAATACAATAATAAGCAAAGTAAATTTGCAATTTGTAACTGACTGGATCGGTTGATGACATATTTAAATAATATTATAAGCTCTTGAGCAAGTAAAGACCATTCTATCAGTCCAATAAGATCTTTTTTTTAACGTATCTTTTATATCGGAGTAGGTACTTAATCAAATTAAGTTATATCAAGTGTATAGTGTGAGCACACCTTAAGATGTCGGCCTTCTTTTGCAAAATGCTAAAAGTTACCGACAAAGAAATTGCCGCCTTTCGACTCGCACTCACAAACGGCGGCGGCAACCTCAAAGGAAGAATAATCGAGCCGCGTTGGATCCGAAGAAGTACACTATGACCGGCGGCTTCCTTTGACTAATAGGGCCGAATTGGGCCATCATTTTAAAAATCTTATTTTTTAATAATCAGTCATCAGATTATTTTTTCAATGAATATTAATTATTTAGAAAATTTAAATGTTATGTAGGTATTACCAAAACTTTTCTAATTATAATTATTAAATTCGCAATCTTACATGATTTAAGCGATGACCAGTATGATTTCTTGGTATCTTTCAGTTTGGATTTCTGACACTAAGGAAAATAATGACAAACAAAATAGTCAATCCATACACGATGCAACTGCACCTAAAGTTATTATGTTGTTAATTTATTGACGCTTAAATCTAAGTACGTCCCTGTTTAACTGATTGATTTATTTGAAATGAAACAAAAAATATCCTTTTTTCAAGTTAGAGAAGGATAAATTATACAGCTAAGAGTTCATGACCTTACCCATGTGTAAGCAACGGTTAAAGCGAAGTCTAAGAAAGTTTTGATGCTGTTAAAAATGGTTTTCGTGGTATATTTCGTTAACCGTTCAATTAACAACAAAACGAAAAAATACGTGTGTTTAAATCTTGTTCTTCATCCATTCCAACTGGTTTTATGCGAAAAAGTGGTGATTAAACTTAAAACTTTAAACGATCATAACTTCAAAACGGATAGGTATTTTCCAAATATTATTTTTTTATTATGATATTAATATTATGCCCTTGTATCCAACTGAGCAAGTGCGCCATTTATTTGCGCTCCCTGTATAGTGGCCATTCGGGCAGGTAATAAATAATGTTCATTCTGCCAGTATACCAAATATTTCCTTTTTATTAAAATGTTATTAATTTATTTAATAAATTTTATTAAACATATTTAACTGGTTTTCATCCCATGCTCGTGAACCATCAAAATATTTTTTTTCTTATAGGTAGGGTAGTGAAATAAAACGGCAATATGTATACGGGGATTATATATTTTGTATGCGTAATAAAGCAACATTAATTTTATCATAAACGAGTAGTGCGCCATCGCTGGCGCAGAACATTACAACTATGTGAATGTAATAGTAGAACATAACAAAACAAAGCACTCGGTCGCCCTCACTCGCCTCCTTACATCATATCATCACATAAAAAACACCACAAATACTGAAGAACATTAATAACTGTATATATTACATTAAATGTACTTATACACTAACTAACACGAGCCTACGCGCCCCTGTACCGAGGCAAAAACCGCACAAAATTTTTAAATATCAGTTTTGTATATAATTAGATAATATTTTATCATTAGAGATAATAAAAACAGAATAAAGACTAGACTTTACACTGATCAACGACAAACTGCTAACAGCAACATATCGCGAGAGGCGCCTCTGTGCCGATCTCCGATACATAAATATAATACATCGAGTAGCAACGTGGCGCGGACGCCAATCCGCACAGAGACGCGTGATAACATACATAAACATTACTTGATACCTACTCAATAAGTTACATAAATAATCTGAAATTAAAAAAACAAGTCTTAGGCTTCTGTTTAACATATCGTTAGGTAGTACCATGACGAACCCCAGTTTCGCTACGCAAAGCTCCCGCCCACTTCGCAACGCAGAGTGAGTCGGGACGCTAACATAATATTTACAAAGAAACGTAGTCGAAAAAAGCTGCGGGCGATACGAACCCAGAACCCTTTTGTACCAACAGGGATATGTTTTCGACATTGTGACCTATATGATGTAACAAACATTATATTATATATATATACTTATTTTACACGATAATTTTAAAACTAAAAAAAGTATTATTTCTGACTTATAAGAAGAAAACCTAAAAGTCATCCACTTACGTTTCGTCATCACCGGAATAATTACACACTGTGTAAAAAATACTATATTGAATTCAGAAAGCAGAACTTGACAATACTTTATACTACCAATCCGATCGTATTTTTCCCATATGATCCAATTTTGGCACATATTCCATAGAAATACGATTAAAAATAATACTATAACACTGCTAATAATGGCAGTCAGCCATGACCCTTTTGAATGCCTCTGGGGAGACGATTATCAAAAATTGTAAATAGAAACTTGGTAGAATTTAATTGGCAACCCAGAGTCGCAACGCCATAGTATCGATAGCAATCGATGATCGCCGCCTCGTAACGAGAGCTATTCAAATGATCTATGGCCAAAATTTATTATCAAATTTAATTTTACAATCACAAATTGAGACCGATGCATGATTGAAACGTCTATGATCCGAAATGGTATTCCTGTTGCACGTATGGCTGGTGAATTCTCACATCAAAGACCGTTGTCTTAATGTCAATGATTAAAAAAAACATCTCAGAAGCTCAAGGTGAATTTGTATGCAACAAGAAACGGACAACATTCTATTATTAAACTCTTTGGTACTTTTTTGTGATCAACGATAAGTGATTACTGAACAAGTTATACAGGGTGTTGCGTAAAGGAATACAAAATTAAAATTACAATAATGGAGGACTTTCAGCTTATTACTAAAAGTGAAAAACGAAACCATAAAAGATTCTAACTATTAAAGTTGGAAGTCCAAAACTTGTGACTCCGGAATAGAAAACAAAATGTCGTTTATCGTGACTTATAACGCCCTTTACGCAACACCCTATATAAAGCCTTAAAGTACATAGTGAAGATACTTCATACTATACGATACCAAAAATACTGATGTTTGGACCGAATTTTCATTCTAACTTGCCGATAAAACAAAAATGCTCCACAATGAGAAACTAAATTATGATGTTAATGTCGACTTTTACTCGTGGCACACTAATAAAAGCCTACGCAGTCACTGGAATGTTCACATCGACGCCCGCAATCAAATGATATAACGTTACCACCGCATGGCTACGCCCCGCGAATACATATTGCTTTCATCATAAGCGTATTTAAAAATCCATCAAGAGTAGGTACGATACGTTCATATTTGTACTTACACACAGACATCTATAACATTATTATATATATAGAAACAACCTACTTTCCCCGTCTTCGTTGTCTTGAACGGACAGCAGTGTTACATTGATAGGACAGCTACGGGGCACACACGTATATAAATAAATATCCATACGTCTACACAGTCTGTAAAACGGCAAGGGGCGATCAATCAACCGCATGGCTCCCACACCTATAACCAGTGCCACGGATCAGCATAGCTTCATTTCTGACTTTTCCATCTCTTATCGACCTCCACACAACCTGACTACCTAGCAAAAATCTGAGGATTTTATTGAAACGAATGTATACCTCCTTTGTCTATAGGTCGATAAACTTTCCCAACGTCAACTGGGCGCTGATCGATTTAAAACAAATCGATATTATTTCAGTTGAGTTTTATATCGATATTGCAATGACACTTTCATCTACTATGCCTTCTGTACTCTTAGACCAAACCGCCGCAAAGTTTACAGATAAAGGATGAAGTTCAGAGATTTTCACATATTCAACACACATATTTTATGAAAAATATATTGACATTTGTATTGAATATGCACCGTTAGATGCAAATAACTAGTCTCGACGATGTAACGACGACGGATCGCTTTGATATTCGTGGATTCGTTGCAGCGTCGACGAAAATCCCGCCATTGATGATAGCCGCCCAGCACGCGGACACAAGCGCTCAAGCGTTTTAACGCTGTAAGCCACAATCACATCACGCCCGGGGATATGACACCATATACGTTAAATATAACACGTTATCGAGATTATTTCACTCCGATTGTTCTGTGACTGTCGCGCAGTTTACGCGCCAGAGAAGCCGTACACCTCGAGTACTCGGATCTCGAAGTCACCGCTGGGGCAGAGAGGCGGGTTGTTGAAAGTGGAGCAGCGGTCTGTCTTGCCGAACCTTATGTTCTCGTCCATCCATATCGCCTGGCCGTCACTGTAAATTTATGAAGCATGTTAATAATGTAGTTTTAGTTATATGACTATGAAACAAAAAGCAAATTAAGTACACAACAGGTGAGCAGGCAGTTTAATATGTTTGCAAAGTTGGTGACATGTCTTTTCTTAGACATTATTAGAACAGTGAAAATCGAAACTGATGGTAAGCTTATTTTACCAATAAATTGTATGAGGTTATAGGGTTATAATTGATTTGTTGACCATCAGTATATCTTGTAGTCAGTTATCAGATGACAAAAATTATGTAGTTTACAACACAAGATACTCCTTCATAGGTATTGTTTTAAGATTTCATGAGATAATTAGTAAAAGGCCATTTATTTTATAACATATCATTCCCAGGAGTCAAGAACTGGGTTGCATACTTGCACACAACACAATGTCAAATTTAAAAATTATTTCACCATGATAACACAATCAAACGTCGTTACGAACTCAGTCGCCTGGCTTAATATCGGTTTTACTATATTTAGCTCCACAGAATAAAAAAATAAATTTTTACATTTCTGTGTATAGAAAAATCTAACGAATAAACGCGGCATAATTCTGTATTCATTTGCAGATTTGTCTTTGAATTAACTATCAAACAATTCAATCTAATTCAATAACCTACATCCATCAAATATGTCGATAAAATATATTTGACGAATCGAATAACATACTCATATATCGATAAAATGTATCGATATTTTTAAGACATTTTTTTTAAAAGACTACGACATCTCGAGGCAGACGTCCCTAGAGAGACTAAATACAATTAAATTTAAAATCGACTGAGCTCGCAACGACTTCCAGACATACCCTCCACCGATAGTAATCATAGTGTTATCAGCAGCCATGAAGAGTGAGTTGGCGTGGGGGGTCCTTTCAGCCTCGCCCTCCTTGCCGTCCTCGAGGCAGCCCACCCAGGGGTACTTGGCGCGCGAGGGATGCAGGCTGTAAACAGAGAGACACTGACCCGCCGCCGATGGTGATCATCTTGGAGTCGGCCGCCATGAAGAGTTCGGAGCCGTGCGCCACCTTCTCCTCGGCCTTGTCGCCGCCGCCCGCCGTGCAACCCACCCACGGGTACTTAGCGCGCTCCGGGTAAAGGCTGCAAGGTGTATCGATTACATGTGTGTGTATCGATTGTTAATCGATTGAGTGTCGATTGTGTATCGATATTAGATGAAGTTTGTAGTATAAGGGATTAAAATTGGACAATGAATTTTGATTTTCTGGCTTCAATGTGAACGATGATATTTTATACATTACTGAGTATATTTTCATGTATTATGATGATTTTCAAAACTTTAATGTAATTAACGGTTGATGGATTGTAAACTTAAATGATCACAATCTTTAATTGATTAGATTTTGTGAAAGTAGCTATATGATATTCAAATATGCTTTAAACACTTAAATCAATTTAAACTCTAAACCAGACCCTTACGCGCAATCGATTTATAGTAAACTTATTAAGAACTTCGCGTTTTTCAGCAGCATTCCTAGAATCGGAAAAAATAAGTAACCTATTTATATAAATTCTATACTACCAGAACATCATTTTATCTATCTTATGTTAAATTTCTTATTATTAAAATTTACTTCAGTGCCATCAAAGGCGTAAACCAATCTAACGAAATACTAGGTCTAAGTTTCATTTACTCCATAAAAAAAACTAGAAAAATATTTAAATAAATAAAGCTTAATCGCTAAAACTTAAATTTTAACTAACTACTAAACATTCGAAGCTATTAAGACTAAGTTTGCATATAGTAAAAAGCTTATAAATATGTAGTAAAGATGAGCGGTGAAGCGTTTGCATTGTTAGCGTGCTAAGCAGATGGTATTGCGCATTGAAGTGTAAGATGTAAGTATAGTGGATACATAAACAGCCTTTACCCGAAGTGCCCAAAACCATAATAGTGTGAAATAAAAACGTGACTTGAGAAATAAGAATAAAGTGAAATATTTTTGTAGGTATATATTTAATGAATTTTCAATATAAGTTTGTAATATACTATCCAATCTATTTATTACTACTGAATATTCAGAAGTGCTAATATAATGTAGTTATTATTGATTACAAAAAGATAACATTTGATAGATATTATGATTATATAGAAGAAACATCATGATAGTAATTATTTTATTATATTAAAATTTTCTTTTTCAATGTATTTATCAAGCTAGTAATCAGTTTAGTCACAAAATTTTAAAGGGATACCCAGTGTTTCTATTTTCTGATGTTGCCACAATAGCTTAACAACTTCCCCAAATATAATATTTAAGAAATTGGGTACTCAACAATAGTACTCGTATTTAAGCGGGCTAATATAAACGGACAGATAGACGTTTAAATCATGATTCAACAAACAACAATACAGTAATATGAAAATGTTCCATCACCACAATTTAATGATAAAAATTATATATATATAAGAAATAACATAGCATGTGTATTGTATGAACCAGTCTTATTTTTCAGTCACTTACATAATATAAATATTTCTAAGCATATATATTTCGGCGAGGAGAAGTGGTTATAAACAATATAATATAAAGTAACAATCCCCTGGACCGTCGGATGAACCGCGCTCAGGCTCGTCGGACTTCAAGCAATAAAGCAACCTAACGTTATTGAAATAGGGGCTATTTTAGTTCAAGGACACAACATGGCGCTTACGACAAGCCAGGGGATAATATATGAAGCTGTAAACTGTGAAAGCTGTAAAATGAAGCTGAAAATACAGTTTGAATTAACAACATATTTGATCAAACTTTACTTTCAAATTAAAAGATAGGACAATAGAAGCATTACTATAACTACATTATAAGTAAAATAAATAAAAGCGAGATTCTCTAAAGACTTAAACTTAAAATCTAAAATAGTTTAAAATATCAGGACAAATATATTAAAATAATATTTTATGAATTTATTTATTAAAGCAATATTATTTTTATGAATTATGTTTTATAAATAATATCTGTTGTCCTGACAAAATGCTATACAAAAGGAATGAAAGCAATCTTTGCGAAGCATAAAATATTTCCAAATCTGTAAATATTTTTCACTATGGCAACACAGCAGTGTCCATCACTGGAGACAAGACCTCCGAATACTCCGTAATTTATAGAGTATTGAATTATTCGAGTTGTAGCCTGAAAATGTTACCTAAATAGGAATGTTTCTCCCGTCCCGAAGTATGCCTGTCTGTTCCCGCGCTCGTCTTTTTGATTTCGTTCGAACCATCGCGTCGAACAATACGCTCCAAACACCTGGAATGTTAAATGGTATTTCTTTAACAAATAATTTTCTTTGTTCTGACCAGTTAGAAACATGTATTTACCACTACATTACAAACTGGTTTTGAAAAGAGCATCAAGTTCTTCTCTCGTGAAAACCGTTTTCCGAACCGTGTGGTAGATCAAAAAATGATTGAATCTAAATGATGTTGAACATTTTTATGGATTCTTATTATTGTTATTTCCATTTCTCATTTTCATCAAATGTGATACATGATTCCGATAACGACCAGAATAATACCCGAATAACTTACTTTTTATTTGTATTCAAGAAAATTTCAAAAATAAAAATAATAATATGTTTAAGATTGCGGTAAACATAGTGCATATAAAACCACACATTTATGTATTGATTTGTGTTTTTTCGAACATCTCATTAAGATAGTAGATTTGGTGTTAATAATCTCACTTACCTCGTTATTACAAGTCTTGATCATGAGCAGCGTGGGTTCGTGGTGTTCGACCCTCACGTAGAAGGTGGTGAGCGAGCAGCCGTGCTCCTCCGTGGTGTACAGCAGCACCGGCTGATACATGGTGATGCGCACCGGCAGCCACGACCAAAGCGTGAACAACTGCAACACATCCTGTATTATACTACCCGCTCCAACTTACAAGCGAGTGTTTAGACTCAAGCGAATATGGATATTAGATCCGTCTATAACTACAGGATGTCTAGGGTATCTATTAGATGCTATATCACTCAATCCTGAAGGAATTTAACTTTTGTATCGATTCAAATCGTCTGCCTTCAGAATCGATTATTCAAAATTAATTACTACCTACTTGAAAATTGAATCTAAATGAGATCACAACATTTAATTATTTAAAAAACGAATTTATAAAATTTTTAAACTGTTCTATTTTTGAAACTTTTTGTAGAGACATTGCGTATACTATTTACATGACATATGACGTCACAGGGCAAATTAGTGTTGGTTATTCGGACATCTACATGTGAACGGGTGCAGTGCGCACACACAGACGTCTATACAACAGTATATACAAACGATACGGTCTACGTACACGTTGAGACGAACAACTGCATGCAACATCGACTGTTATCAAAGTACGAGGCAATCTCACAACATCGAGACTCAGAGATAGAATTAGGATAAAAATCCGCATTATAATACAATACCTTTTTATCTATAGTACAACTAAATTATTAATTAGTATCGAGAATTATTGAGAAGAAATTATCTATAACTAATAAATATTAGATATAAAACAACATATTATATGGTATTGACATGTACATTCCATAACATTAGACCTAATGATGAAATACTACAGAGACTAACACTGCAAACACAACGCTATTTCTATTTTATAGCATCTCTTAAATATTAAATGAACTTTCTAAATGTTTAGTTGTGGTAACAGCCTCAATACATAGTTAACATCAATATGATTCAATAGTCATTCGAAAAATATCTACAATTCTAATAATTTACGCTATGAATTGCAACATAAAATTATGTAAATTGATTAATACAGAGTGAAATGTAACAAAATAATAGACAACTCTTTTGCTATTCCGGTGACAATCTGGTTTGGGAATAAATAACAAGCCAAAGATACAGTGATGTGCGCATGAAACGTGACAGAGGTGTGGCAAGGGAAAGATAAAAGTTCATGCTATGCCTTAGGGTTCCGTAGGTGTGCATAGAACCCTCATTACTCACACTTGGTCAACTGTGATCTATAGATTTTTCTAGAACTAAAAAATATACTTTAAAAAGCTTAAAATGATAGTCAATGATGCTGCAATGAAACGAATATTTAAATGAGCACTACGACCAATAAACCAGCAAAATCCTAAAAATCAACAAAACAAAAAAAAAATATTAAACCAAAACTGATGAGGTACCGTAAAGCGGTAACCTACGGAACTCTAAACAGGTTCGGAGTGTGCAACCGTTACAATTATCTGTCCCCGATTAATTAGTGTTATTAATTTGAAGATGGTGGTGTCAGTCAAACCTTCCGCCTCAAGTCTGAAGCTTGATGTTGGTCCTGGAACACCGCGTTAGGGAATGGGAACCACAGGGCCAAGTGGGAGGAGCGTGGGCTCTGCGAACACCGGACTCACTGATGACGATTGTATGCCAGACATTTGATTTTCGAATTTCGAATTTGGGATATTACTGTGACAGATATATTTTTCTTGGAACATGTATATTTGGGATAGTGCCGATTGTAGTTGATTTTCCAATGTCAACAAATATATTTTGCCGAACAGTGGTTACGTACAAAGTACGTGAGTTTTTTTTATCAACTTTATACTTTTCACTAAACATATTACTCGTATAATAAAGTGTTTACAAGGATTGAACCACAGTTCACGCAAATTCTGACAAGTTCAACATAAAGATATGACAGGAACAAAAATAAAAAAAATCGAAAACATTCATAAAAATAGCAGTCATGCATTCTAGCTTACATATACTCACCACAGACGCAAATTAAATTTTAAAATTGTAAAAAAAAGAGTAAAAAAATAGAAACGAACCGTCGCACTAGACGGCTCCATTAAAGCGATTAGCTTTAAATAATAAACACCTAAGTGACAAGCGGTGCAACTAAACATCGAATGTCGCAAGCTTGTAATGGGGCGACACTTATACTCGTGTATCAATACTGTTCTTACTTCGCTCTGGTCTAGTATCTGCGACTTGATCGATTGTATGGGGTATACGCCCATCGAAAGGGCGCGCGGGCCCGGCGAATGTGAGCCCTAACGGGAAAACCGGCACACGGTTAGCACTCACACAAAACAATCGATAACATGCCACCTTCACATCACTATTATCGATAATGTGTCATCACAAAAACGTTAATAAACAAGCTATGTTCATGTGTTGTTATCACAAAGTATCGTTTTGTACACTTGTATTGTGAATTGTCAAAATTCAATCTCGTAGCATATTCCACACGCATGCCATATACCAATTTGTATCGATATTTTTCGACTATAACAAATATGTAGGTATCTTACATAGAAAACACTTAATACATTAAAAAAATACATGAATAATCATACATCCAAAGCTAATGAAATGATTGTCCGTGGATATTTTTGTATCGATAAACATTCCGATGGCGATTATATCGAATGATCACATCGATAACACAACAATGTAATAATCATTCACATGTCTCTCGCTACACAGACTTGAACATAACATAAATCCATGAAGTCGACATTAAATTAAAGGGCGTTATATGTATCTTACAGAAAGTAAAAAAATAAAAAACGATAAAATCATCCACTCTGTATTGTAATCGAATATGTAACGTATTCGATGTGTATCGAGTTAGTGGTGTTAGAATCGCAAATCGAATGATTGGATGATAAATAAAAGCGAAAGCCACGCCTAGTGTCACCGTGTACAATACCATCTGTTTGCACGTTTCCTCAGACATCCTCTGCAAACCAAGTAAAAATCCGATTCATATTACAGTGCGCCATGTGGACGGTTAATAAAGTAAAAGCCTAGCAGTTAGAATATATTATAGACGTGGCTAACATGTCCTAAATCTGTTCAGATATATTGAGATATATTATGTTTTTAAAATCAGCATATATTTCTGTAAACATATAAATATTGAAAAATAAATAAATACACAGAATAATTAGTACATAAGACTGACCTGACTATTAATTATCCTATATCGAAATAAAAAGTGACAAATATAACAACATTCTTAACAAAATCTCCAATATTTAATATTATATGCCATAATCTTATTTAAAATCTCGTATCATTAATTGCATGCATATTTAATTGTCTTTGCTTCTAGAATTATAACCTACACATTAACCTACATTTAAATATTCTTACAATAACAAACGTTATGACTAAACTCATATTCACTAATCATAAAATTTTAAATTGCATTAATCGGTCTCTTCTTTCATAATTCTACTAAAACCTATAATATAATAGGATCGGTTAACATTAAATATATTTACTATTATCATAAGCTTCAATCCCACACACACATGACATTTAATCAGTCATAGAATTTTCCATTCTATCATCAACACATCACACCAGATATATTATCATCATTGACATCATCAATGTAACATATATTCCATTCTATATCACTGACATCATCAACCAAACTTTCGCAATCTCCACAATCCATACCATCATCACTAAGATCATCAATAACCTCAACTACTCTTCCATTATAGTCCTTATTGCTATGTACATAAGTATTGGCGACATTACCTCGCGTATGGTCAGCGTGTGTGACATCATCTGGATGTTGACTTGCGACTGGCTGGTGGGGAGGTTGTCCGAGGATCGGGAGCGGACCAGGCGAGAGCCGGTGATCACCTGCTTCGATTTCAACGTCATCTCTGTCTTTATGAACACCCGTGATATGTACTGTGAACTGGAAAGTTGAAAACATTTAGCATTAAAAATCATGTCTATACTGTCAGGCTTTTATGATACGATAGTGAGAGATTTATGAGAAACTGTTTTAGTTTGTCACAAGGGTTATATTTTTTATTGGTTCCATTTGAAAATAATGCAGAATACAATCAAAATCCTACATAATGTTTGCTGTTTGTGATTTCGTTTAACTTCCTATGTTTCCCACGTCCTACTATATGACAAAAATATACATAAAAATAAAACAGTTTATCAGCCCTCCGAAATAAACAAAGCTTCACCTTCTTATTCTTCTACCTGGCGCATGGCCTTCTTCTGTGTAAATCTTTGATGACTATAATATATAGTTGCAGTTGATCTGAAAACCTCATTTCATTGAATCCATAGCCTACCTTAAAGCCCTAATGCTGAACGCGGTCCTCAATAGCTTGGTCGGCGAGACGGGCATGTTCCTACAGAACTTGTCAATAGCGTGGTCGACGCCGTTCTTGGTCGCCTCCGCGTACCACTCCGAGTTCTGGTTCGATGTGTGCTTGTGGAAGAGAATTAGGATTGCGAGCGCCACTCTGTAGAATACCTGTAACAATATCCATAGTATTTGCATGAGGTGAAATAGTAAATGTGTGGAATTAGATAACTGCAGAATACCACATCAAAAAAACATTTTAAATCATGAAATAATTATTAAATTCCCTGATTTTAAAATGTAACATACAAAGACAATAACTAAAAACTAAGAAGTGTAGGAAATTACTATTTTAGGAGTAATAATAAAAAATGACAGCTGCGGAAAATAGACAAATCTCAAGTATTTCCACAATAAATTCTTGAAAATGGCCTGCTTCCAGTAATTTTTGCAACCTCTATCCGATTATCTGTTCTTGTGGATTTTTCAGTTTATCATCTAAAATGTTTCGTACCTTGATTCCTTCGTGGAAGAAACAGTCGAGTACTCGCACGAGGTGAGGGAAGGGCAGAGCGGCCAGGATCCACCACTGCCAGTCCGCGTAGATGCGCTCGGGGCCTATGGCGCCGGACAGTCGCGACAGGTGCTGCGCTGCTGACTTCTGCAAACAAGCACCGATACTGTAGGGACACTGTAATTACAAATTCTACTTTACCACAATTCGTACTTCCTGTAAAAGGAGTGAAAAGTATGATGGCAACTTTTGTTTATCGTCTATGATTATTTCGTCTTATGCCGTGACAGGAGACGAAACAGTCACTATCGTTATCAATAATCTGCCATTCTTCAATTCCATGTTTGTTAATCGGCTTCGGTCATCTGTTTCTAGTCAAAAACTATGCGAAAACCGTTGCTCTGCCGTATGAGTTGCTGTTGTTGTCATTTTAAGGAGAATCCTCTTTTTCTCATGAAAAAAAAAAAAGGAAATAGCTTGACCTCAAAATATGACTACCTGCTTCCATACAACAGATACTAATGAATACTTAACTAAAATATTACAACTCGAATGTGGTTAAAATACCTATAGCCCTTCTTCGTTCTTAACCTACAGGTCGTCATTGTGCCACGCGTCTCATTCCTTTATCGCCGGGATAAAGGACCCTGAGTCATACATCAAAGTTTCTCAAGTCTCAACACAATGAGTAATAGCCCGACCTCATCTATGATGCAAGGACCACTTCGTAAACAACATCAGTAGGCCGTTCACACTGGCTATCGATTTACCCCAGGCCTCAACACAAAGGGTTCAAGATGCCTATCGATTTTTAACATTTGTGTCGTTCACCCCAATCGCAATTATCGAGTCGATAAACCTTAGTTCCGTAACCTTAGACATTGATATCGGCTGTATTTGTGATCACGTTGCGGGATGGGTTCGTACCAATGTTAATTACGTTTGATTGTGAACTGGTTTCGACAGCAACTAATTGCTTTTTAGTACTTTAGTGAATGTGGAGACTGTTTTGTACAATTGGCACACTGGGTACTATCGTGTAGATCGTTAATGGCTATTGAATAACCAAATTGATGATTAGAAGTCCTAAATAGATAAGGAGCTAAAACTTTGTACCTACGCTTGATAAAGTAAAATCAAGACTTTGAAAATAACAAATATCCATATTATAAATAAGAGATCTATGTTTTTTATAAAAGGAATTACTTGTGTCTTACATATTCATTTATTTATTCATTGTAACGTACGAACTCCTTGATATACAGCTCTTACTTAAAAAAAATTGAAAACAATATAAACTTCCAATTGAAGAAAAAAAAAAATTGTCAGTCTCCCATGAAGCCGAGTCACTTGCTTTTAGATACATTCCTTATATTGTAAATTATAATTGATATTTATAATATTGTTAATAGGGTACCAAAATAAAAGCCCAACCTTTTAACCCGCTATAAATGGTGACCCCGAGGTGATGTAACTTAAAATAAGTTATAATAGTTACACTTTAAATATTTTTTTGAATTGTCGTCAAATAAGTAATATTATTTGTATTTTGTTATAATATTGATGATATAATAAATTATATACTAATAATTCACAACAATATAGAATCATTTAATTCCAATGCACTTCATTCACAATACGCTATTATTAGTCTTAAATTACAAAATCATTGTGATTGCATAATAATCATGTAATAATTTACAATACAATATGTTTTTTACAAATCATAACTCGGATACTTAGTTGCATAATAACCCAAAGCGTTACATTAACGTTAGGCAATAAACTTTTCAATGATCCTTCGAGCCGGATGAAGTCAAGAAAAGTATTTTTTCACAACATATTCACTATAAATTCAAACATTTGATGTTTCTAATGACTTCTAATTAAACTTATTCGGATTCGCACGATCAAATGAACAATCCGTAATACGTTATCCTTGAAGACCTGAGATGTCTAAACGCTTTCGGAGACGATCGAATCTCGCCAAACAATGCTTTAAGTAGTCGACAGCCAATTAACCGTTACCGCTAATTAGTTCCTTAGTATCGCAAATATTCTAGTAGTAATCAAGAGGTATTGAATTGAAATTGAATGGCTAGAGCGCTGTGAATGGGCGTATTGTATTAAGTGAAGTTTAACAGGAAAGCCCCATACATATAAAGTCACACGTTATGTGTAATCATGCAGTTAAATGGTGTGTAACGCTCGATTAGCTTTCAAATGGATCGATGGTATCAAATATCTTCTGATTACACGTGCCGTGGAAGAAATATTATCATGATAATTTTGTGTTATAAATCACCAAATTATTAATTAGTAATTACTTTCTTTTGTACATTACACTGTATATACCCCGGCATTAAAACTCAGAGCTGCATAAATATAAAACTAAATTTAAAGTACATTGATCTGTTAATATTTATAATGTTACAACATTCGCACACACAAAGCTGGCGATGAATGCAAAAAACCCGTTGTGACGTAGCCACGTGATAACGAAGTGGGCGTGGACTGGTTTAACTTTACGATATTCTTTACGTAACTCCTTGTGAATGATTAAGATATTCAGATATTCATGAGTACATAGTTACTAGTATTTTGTAGTGTTAATAATGTATGTACGTAATACGTTGTTATAATCGCTTTTTGTGCAACTAAGATTACTGTAGAATCGTAAAACGATTTCTATGATAACGTTAAGTTTGTGTACAATCCTAATCAACATAATATATAGTATTAAAGCGTATATTTACAATTTTAATACGAGTATCTACTATGATGGACTCCCGACTCGAGAATCTAAATTAAAATAACCAATTACACCGATCAAACTTACCCATTTATGACAAAGCCCAAGTGATTGATAAGTTCCTTATGTCAAATTACAGGATCGGCAAAGGAAATTTAGTGGCACCATACTAACCTTTTGGTATTATTAAATTGCTTATGTTAACTTCATGAAAGAGAGGTACTTACGGCATGCTTCTTAGCGATCTGCATAACAGTCTTCCAGGTAACTTCGTTGAGTAGTTTCGTTTGGGTGATGAACATCTTCTCTTTGGAGGCGACGAGACTCGCCATGCAGTGGTAGCATTCTTCCTCTGTAGACAAGCGAGAGGAAAAGATGAATAATAAATTCAGAAGCTTTAGAAGTGATCACTTATGTAAAGCTGGAATAGATATTAGTTAAGACAAGTTGTTAGACCTAACGTCTGTAGGGGAATGTCGCTTAAATTATAAAACTTTTTTGTTCACGATTTTTTTAATATACAAATAATTAAGCAACTCGCTACACCCTGTTATAATCATGTATAAATATGATAGTTTTCAATAGCATCATTAAATGTATATATTTAAAATATATTTCTACATTTAAAATATCATGAAATAAAATCTAAAATGTATCTATGACATGATCTAAATTCTAAAGGCTAATCCACTCAGATCTATTCCACAAAAAATACATTACGATTACGATCCTACCGAACAGAACGCATCTGCCAAAATCACGGTTGACGAAGCCGCCAGCGAATTCGATTAAAACGACCCAATTACGGGGGGATAGAAGAACAAAAATCCGGGTCCAATTTCGTACGAAAAAAAAAAAACGTTGGTAATCAAAGTGTTGCTGTACATGACAAATTGGTTCGGGACGCGTGACGCTTCCAATTTGCAATAGGGCGCTCCCGAGGGATTGAGCTGCTGAACTGTCATCGGTTTCCGATATGACAACATATCACAGGTTTATTTTTGCACTAGATTTATGTGTAATGGAAATTGGATAGGTATTCGGATTTATGGTCTGGTTTTTGCGATGGAAGTTCTATATGAACAAAAATATTATGCGAATGAAAATGTTTTCGGACATCATGTGGCCATTTGATTCAGGAAAAGTATTATGAAAGTTATTTCATTTTTTTATGTCTCTATGTGGTATAATTTACAATTTTATTCTATTTTTTTCAAAAGCTCTCTTCCCTTTAATATAAATATTAAACCGAATGTAATTGTTGTAGAAAATATAGAGTACACTTTCATTATCCAATTATACAATTGTTATAATGATAGAGACATTAATAACGTCGATAATGTCTAGTAATATTTTTATATTAGCATGGAAGATATAATACGATACACCTTTTCTCTTTTACTAGTGGAAAATCTTTTTGGATGTCTGTTTACCTTGGGGTTGGCAAAATAGGGTAAACCAGATTTCTACCAGTTAAAAACCCCACGACCACATTCAGCATAAATAAGGGGCTTTGGGACCTCACGAGGTACACTCTCAAGCTCATTTAGTGCATTGCTGACTAGCACTACGTGAGGTGCGAAAATATTGTTTTTCTCATGTCTTTCTCATGTCTGTGAATGTCTACCATTAATACAGACCAGATAAAAAGTATACCACATATAACAGGGGTTTGTTAAAACTATTGTATTTTAGATGCTCCCAGTGGCAACACAATTGCCAAGTTACTGTGACAAAAGTTATTTGTAATGTATTGTTGTCACCTAGCACCAAGTTATTTAAGGAAACCACATAGTACATAATTTACTAGCTCGATAAGATCTTAAGCAAGGATGTATTAGAATATTGATTACGTTCGAACACGCAACGATCATTACACATAAAATACAGCACATCAATCATAATATGTTAACCTTAGTAAAGGATACAAGCACCTTGTTTTAAAGATTATTCGTTGTGTCAAATAAAATACACTCTACATAAATATATTAATTTGTATTTCTAAATAGCGAATAATGATATAACATTATATAAAGAAATCTAAATGGTACAATCTGTAGATAATATATCATTTGACTACCCTACCGTCGCGTCCTCTTAAAAGTTCGGATATCACACTGGCTACCCAAATCTAAACATAATATGGTTTAACTTTAATTAGATATAACATGACAGACCTATAAATATAAACCTACTAAAATACAAACTTTTTTCATCAAATTAAGGAAAAGTCACTAAGTAATATAACGCAACATAAATCCTATTTGATTCGAAATTAACATCAGCAGATTTGAGAGAACAACATACACATAGGTTGTAAATATCAATAGAACAGATTTCCCGACTTTTAAAGTGAGGAAATTTCGGATTACTCGTACATCGCGTGCGTGCGGTGACCATTCGTCAACATTTGACTTGCACGCTACCGTTACACATGCGAATAGGTTGACCACACTTCGGATCGATAATATCGGAATGGTTATAACCTATCACATAGTGGGAGGGAAAATACAAGGCGAAACGTGCCTATCCCTTCTGGAAAAGACTTGAGTTTAAGTATATATTTTTTACTATTTGAATAGAAAAGCTAATAAGTATTTTCCTGACTTAGAAGTTGAAACTAAGGATTTATGGGTCATATAATAAGTTTGCTTACACAAAACTAATTAAACAAATAACAAATTGGTATTATAAAATATATCAAAATTATTCAACACCGAGTCAGAGCACTACATAAAAGAATTACTTCATGATATATTTTAGACATTTGTGTTTCAAAATTAATATTTTTGAATACAAACCTCTTTAAATACTGTTGAAGATCCTATACCAATTACTTTACAATACTCGTTCATTAGTTATACTTCAATTAATAAATCGGGAATGTCCCGAGTAATTCACGACAACTGGGCAACACTGCGTACAAAGGGCCCTAAATTCCATATGAAATTATAATTTCTTCATGATTACAATAATTTTCACATCAACATACCGCACTTTAGTGTTTGCCGCCTTTATAGCGCACATAAACATTTTAATATGCGCAGAAAAATGTTTAACCATAGACTTCTTACGTTTTTGCCCGGCGTTATGTTATTAAGAAAACTCTTTTAAATTCATATTTAATATTTTGTATGTACAACGTTGTGAAATTGTTTTTTCAGGTTTAAGATATCCAAGAAAAGCTGTCTCGGTAATTTTTAGCATGGTTGATAATACAGTAAAGCGAGAACTAATAAATATCTATGCATCGCCTATACAGGGTTTGCAATATCGTCTTGATTTTATTTATATTTCGAAATATAATTATATAATTCGCTTATTAGACACAGTATCACATATCACAGTTAAAAAAACGCACTGACATTAACATTCGCAACATTTTCATCAACTATTATTTTTCATTTTACATGCAAATCTCTATGAAGTGAGTTTTAAAACACTCTCCTCATGCAGTTTCCGTAGCTGAAGGGCGGTCATTCAGGCATATTCAGCGTCATCTTGCGTTACATTGTTGTCACAGGTGCGCGATGAAACACGCTCCACTTGTCTCTCGACCCCTTTAGAATAAACTACGTAGGATTTTGTGAATTAAGTAATAGTTTTCTTACAACATAATTTAGTTCGATATAGAATGAGCTGAAATCAAGGTATTATGGCAAGAAGACACGTTAATGACTGAGAATAAGCGTATATAATAATTTCACGAGAACGTCGGCAGGGTGAAAAAGGGAAGATTGATGAGAAATTGGGAAGCCGCAAATAAGCCAGGAATAAAGAAGAGAAACAAAACCATTATACCACATATAACTTCCAAGTAACAACTGTAATAGCAAATCTAATTAAGACGTAGACAACACTTCAAGATCACTGCAACATACTGAAATTCCTTTTGTTTAAGACTCAAAGGAAGCTAAGAGAATTTCTGTGTGTACATGACTTTCCTAATAAATTAATGGATGTTGGCTAAAAGGAAGCCTTGTCTTACACAGCGCTTTGAGGAACATTTTGTAAATTAATTGTACATTTTCTTGCCGCTCCAGTTCTCAGAATTAAAGGAAATTGCTTGCGTATCACCTTTGTAGTAGATGTTTATAATTCCATTAATACTTGAATACGGATTTTCTTCAAATCGTGTATTCTCAAGCAAACGACGTTATCTGTCGCAAAAACTACAAATAACTGCTGGTCGACACAATTATGAGCTTCGCAAAATTCATCAAAACACAAAGTTGCGAAGATCACTATGGCTTTTCCCTCATCATCTACTGTGTCAACTATGCCACATGCCTCGACCTTAATGTGGGGTCAGGACTATGTAATATGTATGTCGTTATAATACACGGTCTAGCGACTGAATAATTTAAAAATTCAATCCGCAAGAGTGAATCGGAAAGCCGCGCCGCGCCGCCTCACCGACGCGTCGTATAAAAGCCGATAATATTATTAAATACAAAAACGCCCATACACGAGCGGGTAATGGCAAAAGCTTTTAATATCCAGCTAGGTAATGTGATTAACTTATCCCGCGGGAGGGCCTGGGAGTAAATGCATTAGCCCGGCCGGTACTGCGATGGAAAAATCAGAGGCTCTAATGGACTTATTGAATAAGGAAGCGTGCTGGGAGGAACAAAGAACAGGCTTAAATTATGAGAGTGAGAATATTTTCACTTTATGTTGTGTTTTATACGTCCAGGGGGTGAGGTGAATTATAAAGAAATTGTATTGGAAAACGAGTTTTTAATTGAATTCTTGTAAGAAAAGCGCAAATTTATTACCTAAACTCTAGAGCATTTAATCCGTATTTTACTACTGTTACACTACCAGAATATATAACCGAAGGAAAATCCGATTGAAGCAAAAAATATAGTTCCAATTGACTAAGCCTTCCGTTGCAAGTTTAAGTTATCAAACGAAGTGCTACATGACGTCATGGCCAACATAACTATTCCTGATTAAATATGAAACGAAACTGTTAGAATTTGCATAATAATAAAATATGAAAAAGCCATCTATAAAAAAGTCTATCCTGTCTTAGAATTTCTGGAACAACTGAAATCCAAATCGTCCATTAAATTTCAATTCGAAATGTGACTTAAGCCGTAATTTCTCATTCAAAGAGCACATTTACAAATCCCACGAGGATTAACAGCCAACTAAAAAGTGAAATATGAAAAAAGTCTGACACCCAAACGGATCTTATCTGAGTGTAGAGGCTGCGCGAAACACCTTTTACGTCTCAGTAAAATCTACCCCCCTCTGAATAAGAATGGGAGGGTGGCGGGACGGATTCCCTCGCTAAAACCACCCCACTAAGTATATAGAGCGGCTTAAATATTTCGCTTCACGACTTAAGTTGCTTCATGTATTTACATACATAGGTATGAATGCGCCTTAAAATGAGATTGTAATTAAAATGCCACCTAAGGATTAGTAGGCGTTCAATCTATGATTATGATATTGTGACGAAATCAAGAATGATAATAAAATTGGAGTGAATAGATCTGACATGACTCGTTTGTCTTACAATAGAAAATATTTTGAGGAAGAAATAAAAATAAATATCACGTCTCTATCAGACACATTAACATTGGTTTTCACGAAAATAAACTCATTTAATACAAATTATTACAACTCTAAATGTGAAGAAAAATTTACAATGTTTTAAACTGTACATCAGGGAAATGGTATCGTTAAGGTGGCGCTAATGATGCAATTACGAAGCTGAATTGTTTTAGAATACCTAGTGATGTGGATTCTTCGTATACCGTCCATATTTATGGACAGGGTGGCGTCTTAATCAATTATATTCTAAACATAATGTTGCTGCGATTTTCTGAAAAGAACTGTTTTCCTTATTCTCATACAAATCCTACATTTATCTATATATTAATACGTGATGCAAAAACTTTGGACGCCTTTTTACGAAAATTGTGCGGACGCAGGAGCCAGGAGCATAAAATTTGGCACCCTTATAGTTAATGTGTAGGAGAAGTGCAGAACGCTAATATTTTTCGATAATAATGCTTATAAAGTACATTAAATCAAAAAATAAAACATTACACACACTACCATGCATTTCACACACACATACATACACAAGTATTTGTACACGCATACATACTCTGGTGTCAAATTGTTTCTTTTCTTTTTCATTTTGTTCTTCTCACATAGACATATCAAAAAAAGGGTTTTATTTGCCTCATTTAATATAAAAAAAGATTTTAATAATAATGCATAAAAAGTACATTAAATCAATAAATAAAACATTACACAAACCAGCATGCATTTGACACACGCATTTGTACACGTATACATACTCTTTGGTCAAATTGTTTCTTTTGTTTATTATAGAATATAGACATAGTTCAATGTCAAACAGAAAAGTTTTATTTGACGAATACTACCTGAAATACTGAGCGCTTATACAAATTGTGTAGCAGTATGATACATTTAAATGTACACGAACTATCATTATATGCATAAAGAAAGTTCTGTAGCAGCAATCTGCAATAACAACATTCAGGTACAAAAAAATATAATTAGCTATTGCTGGTTCAAAGCAATTATTGTAGTTTACGATTTCAGTAATTGTATATACTTCAGGATAAAAAAGTGATTTTGAGAGATACGTAAATTTAAATGTGCACGAATTATCAGAATAACAACATCATCATACAGGTAAAAACTTTTTCTCTTGTTGATTTGGTCGAATTTCGGCCACTGGGCGACCACTAGTTTACATAATTTCTTAATTAATTTATTATTTTGTTCTGAAATGTGATGAGTGTTATTGCTTTTAAAATACGTATATGTTGTTTTCTTTTACAGTATAAGGAAGAAAATTATAAAAAA
This sequence comes from Hyles euphorbiae, assembly GCA_023078785.2. NCBI lineage: Eukaryota > Metazoa > Arthropoda > Insecta > Lepidoptera > Sphingidae > Hyles > Hyles euphorbiae. Next base: position 2,918,051 of record CM041032.1, on the reverse strand, counting down.
AAAATATTGATATTAAACTTGGAAGACGACTGAATCTCCAAAAAGTCAAGAGAGAGGAAGTTTATACCAACAAATATCTAAAAAGAATCACCTAACTTAACTCATTACAAACTTTATTACTAGAGCGACTTATAAAACCAATATTGACCGCGTAAAAAAATACACGAATCTCGGGTACGAAACACTTCAAACGGAATCCATTTCGGGAGAAGTTAACGAAGTCCCGACGGGGAAATCGACAAAATAAAATTGCGAAAAAGTTTCACGATTTAATTTCGATTACGCAAAGTAGGCCAGGATTAGTAATCTACTTCGAGGATTTAGATAATGCAATTACATTAATTGTCCAATATTCACTTATCTGATGGAGATTTGTATAAACTATAATTGATGTAATTGACGTGTTTTGGACTTTTAAACAATTTCGCATGTGTATTTATTTACATACATAAATGTAGGATTTGAATGTTGTGAAGAATGATGAGTAGAATGAAATGTTAGACAAATGCCTGGTATGGAACGTGGTTTATGTGAAAGAGATGACTAAGTACTTGTATACTTGCATAAGATAGAAAACATTGTGAATGGAAATGAAGACGTGAATAAAAATACGAAAATAAAAAACGAAATTATAGTTAAAATTATCCAAACATTCATTGTTTGATTTGACCCGAGACGAAATTATTCCCACACACATAAAATAATTATACCATACAACATTAACTAATGTTTCTCGTGATTGTTTATTTTAACAAAGCACAAAAAGAAATAAAAGACAGAGCAGAAAACCATCACAAAAAAAGTAAACTAAATATTAAATTCGAGACAAAACAAATAATTTTATTTTACTGAAAAAGTTATGTTATTCTTCAACAACGTAAAAGCCTAGTTCGGCATTGCTTGAAAAAGTTTCTGGTAGGTAATTTATATTTCCTTTGATAAATTAAAATCTCTTTGTGAAATTGTTAACAAAAATGTTTCAAGACATCATTAAGAAATTGTATTAGTTAAGAAATAAAGCTAGCGTTGTATAATTTTGTATAATTTCTCTGAATCGCAGGTCTATTTCAGTCCAAGTAGCCTTAATGTTTTACCTTGTATAAAGTACATAGAACGTGGCTTTATTACTTAAAAGTGACCCAGTATTTGACCTAACAATAGAATTGAACGCGGCGTAACCGGGTAGTTTCAAAACTTGACAATTTTAATCGCCTTAGCTGATTATTATTTCTATAGGGGCTTTATTAATAAACTTGGATGAACGAGGGTTAACTTTAGCCAAAGATTTTAGAATGGACATTAATTTGAATAGCGAGGCATTCACCACTTTAATTATAAAAACGAGTGTACTTCAGCTTAGGCTGATGATTGTCATGTTAGCATGACAATGGTGTTATGAAAAACCACTGAATTTAAAAGTAACAATAAAAAGAATTAACAAAATAATCTTGCGATTCTAAAGCGCTGGGCTAAATTTAAACCCTCGCGCATCCGATTTTGTTAACAAGGATCTAGGAGTCTGACCTTGTTTCTCTACGTTAAAACACATTTTCTACATTAACAAGTACAGTACTATGCAAACACCGTACCGGAATGTCCACGGATAACACAGTGTAAATAAACAAGCTAAGTTTTATGATCGCGCGTAAACCGCTCACTATATGGCTGGTGGTAGGTCTCTCATATTTGAGAGGCTGCCTGGGTGGGTACCACCGCAATTTCTATTTCTCCCGTCAAACAGCAGTTTAAATGCACTGGTGTGTTTCGGATTGAAGGACATTGTAGCCAGAGTAACTACTGGACATATTGAGACTTAACATCTTGTGTCTCAGGATGGCGAGCGCAATGGAGTGCCAAGCATTGCTTTGTAATTCAAGGTGTTGTTTGGTTTTGCTACTATTCATGAGCGGTCGCATCGCTTACCATCAGGCGAACGGCATGCTCGTCTAGTCATTCACTGCAATAAAAAAAAATGGCTGCTACGTTTTCTGTTTTCATTCATAACAGCTTTTCCGGATTTATAAAGATTTTGGTAATTAACGTGTTTCTTTTATTATAATTGCGATGAATGGCGGGTGCAAGAATGCATTCGCCTGATGGTAATACCATTCCATTATGACAAACTAAAAACCCATCGTATATTCCCTCACAATTTCAGCCAGTATCATTCTGGTAATAAACAGAGCCGACAAATAAAACAGTAGCTTATTACTCTCATCTCGCCGTTATATAAAACAGCTGGGAGCCCGGCCCGCCCAGTTATTGCCACCCCGTCGACAAGTAAAAAGAATACGTCGTGCACATTTATGAACCTATAAACCGACTTATTGCGTATACGAATGGAATATGCAAAGGGATGTGTGGATATGTGCAGACGGAATAGGGACATCTTTAGTTCATTTTCTGTGAATAGAAACTTCAAACTTGTAGCAATTTTTAAGACTGTTCCACCATCCCGAATTAGGCCAGCCTGATGTATATACATCCATATAGCCTAACCCCTTTTAATTGTATTTTCGATTGTAGAAGAGGCTCGTGTCCTGCAGTGGGATGTATAGGGGCTTATACAGTACAGTTCATTTAGAACTGCAGTGAAATTAGTGTAAAGTAATATTATATTAATATAGTAATTATTACTTCGGAGATATTACAACAGAAAACCTCGGACTTTAATTGAATGAAATAGTTGAACTCAACATGTCATACGTATTAGAAATGTAGTTTTGAACGAGCTAATAAGAACGCCAAATGAGAGCAAACATAAAGTATTAACCAAATATCAAATATTTGTTTGGAATGCAGTTGATGAATGACAGAAAAACCATCGTATTATACCACACCCCCGTCCTATACTCGTATCTGTTGAATAATGTATAACGACATGTTCTTAATCTAACACAACTACTTAAACACAAGTAACGTCACAAACAAGACATACTTGAGCAACTCACAAACAAATTAAACTTTATAATATTTAGTGTCAATATTTAACTAATTAAAACACAGCGCGGGCGGCGTCTGTTTGTTGTTTTATTTAAATGAGACTTGACATTGTGATGAACAAGTTTCTGATAGACCGGATACATTTAGGCACGGTTGTACAAAGCAACTTTGGCGATATCTTGGACTTACATAATTGTATCGTGTCACTATGACGACAATTTTAAAGTTCAACACAATGACAATGATATGTGACTGGCATCTCGTATGAACGGCATTGATATGTCAAATTCCAAGCTATGGTAAATGCTCATAGTTAACAGGTGCAACTAAGCCTTAGGCTCTTGAAAATAAATGATATGAAAACAGGGCACGGGCCTCCTCTACAATCGAGAGTACGATTAAGTATCGTTCGATCATACAGCTAGGCTGGCCTAATGCGGGTTAGCGAAATACTAAAATTCGAAATTATATAACAATCAAAACATAAAAATACAAGTGTGCGATAAATAATCAGATTTACGGTCACTTTTACGTTCAGCCTCCCGAAAACGGTTATTTCTCCCCATTCGCAGAGATAGGACACCTGCGTCCCATTCTAGATAGTACCCCCGAGGGTACAATGTACTTTACGACCTTCACAGCACAATGATAAAAAATAAGAGCATTTTTATCCACAAAAGCCTGTGTATATCATGGATATAAAATACTAGATAGGACTACGAAAAATCCGTACAAAACAAAAGAGCGGAGGCGTACGGCTTTTCCGTTCTGTCTCTTTCACTCTTAGGCCATTCTACTATCTTCCTTCTCATTACTTGTGTCAGGTACGCGCAGATTTAGTTCATCAACTTCAGTATACTTCAATTGTGTACCTACTGTATATGCAATATTTTCACGCCAACCACGCAACAGTTTAATGGCTTTCATAAAAAGTTTTACGACATGCGACGCAGTAAAACCTAAAGGAAACGCTCGCGATCTGCGGCGCGTTTTATCATCAGGTTTATAGGTATAACACAAACCCACAGGACTTTTGTAGATAGCTATACTGGAGATGCTACTGTTCCATGCCAAGCTAATTCCGGAATACACCAAACTTTTAGAACCAAAATACTAAATAGATGATTTAAAACAAGAATCAAACCAATGATTGTATATTGATTGTATAGACGATTTGTAGACTGTCTAATATTAAAACTCCAATTGCATTGTATAAGCTATTTTACTTAGTACTTAAATTTAGAATCACATTTGATGTAAAGTTTTTCGATTAGAGCGAGATCAAACCTATTATTATAAAATATCACAAGACCTGTGCAACTATTTGTACATATTAGTATAACTAATTCCACTAGCATTAATCAAGATCAAATATAATGACTCATACAATGACTCTATTATTTCACAAATTTCATCATCATACATGATAGTAATTTCATTTAAATCCATCCAACTTCCGAAGTCCAAACCCACAAAAATCTTACTAAGCAACAACAACTCGAAAACATCTCGAATTGATATCGTCCATCCGGTGACCGAATCATATTTGACCTCGGCGTTAACAATGACCGCGCGACGTCACGCGGCTCCCGTTCAAGACGAGACAAAACGCAAATGAGTGTTGTGACATAATGAACTGTTAATCGGTCAGACACGAGACTTAATCGGCGGACTTATCATCGTGTGTGCACGCACGTGCTGTCCGAATATTTTAAAATAAGTCATTGCCATTGGAACTTGTTTAGAAGTTCAGAATTTACCGGAGAGCAGGTGTTTTGATTAGCATTCAATAATTAACATCTGTATGTTACAATGACAAGGGATTTTTTTAGCAGTTTAATGTTTATAGCATATTAAACGTTAGAAAACGGGCATTTATTTGAGACCTTATAAATCACACGAGTAAATCCAAATTCTACCAATTAAATATTACCAATAATTCGACATCTTAAACTTAAACATAGAGCAAAACCCGTTTTTCAACTATATTTATATGTAGGTCGAATAAAGAACTTGTACATTGTACTCCAATCAATACGATTTACGTAGATAAAATCGTGAAACGTTCATAAACTGTACAATTCCGTATGACAAATAACAAGTGCAAATAGTACGGCTTCTGGTAAATTCGATATAAATCGTTGGCGATCGCATGCGGTTAGTTAGCAATCGATTCTGTCGCATTACCGCGCTGTCCCATGTCCTAAACGCATTAGCCGTGGAGCCTGTGATGCACGTCGTATACTACATGTGTAAATAATTTGATAAATGTTCCCTCTACAGGAGGCAGATTAGATCAACCCTTGGGATCAAACACTAAAAGAAATATTCAAGCAAACTCGAAAACATATTATCCTCATTTGATCTAAATAAACTATTATCGACACACCAAATGCTTAAAAACCGAATAAGGGTTAATGGACAAAATTGAAAATAAAATCAATACCCCGAATCCCGATTGTAATTACGTTTGTCCTAATATGATCCTTAAAAAGACAATTCACGAGTGTTTTAAATGACGACCGTGCAAATATACGATAGCGCTTATTTTAAAATCATAAGAATTTTACAACAAGATGAAGACGTGACTATATGAATGTAAAATAACAAGCGTTAAACTAATTTAAAATCATGACAAGAATATTGTTCACAACATCACGGTAAACATGACGTTTAATTCAAAGAATTATTATCAAGGCGAACAAAACAGGACAGCTTATTTAGAAAGACATACAATTACAATTACTATGATTTTAGGTAAGATTTAAATTATTTAATCAACTCCTGGGTATTAATAAGGAATATGGTTTGAGTTTATAAAGAAAACTGGTGGTAGGTTTCTCATATGCGAGGCCGCCTGGGTAGGTACGTGGTGGGCATTGTCTATTTCTCGCATCAAACAGCAGTGTAAATGCTCTGTTGTGTTTCGGATTGAAGGACATTGTAGCCAGAGTAACTACTGGACGCATTGAGACTTAACATCTTATGTCTCAGGATTACGGGCGCAGTGGAATGCCAAGCATTGCTTTGTAATTCAAGGTGTTGTTTGGTTCTGCTACTTTTTATGAGCGGTCGTATCGCTTACTTTCTGGTGAACGGCATGCTCGCCTCGCCATGTATTGCAATAAAAAAAATGTTTTATATTTATCATCATATTTCTAATGATGGTATCAATGAAAAAGTCAAAAGGTTGCAAATTTTACAGTACACGACATTGGCTTAGTATGGTTTGGCAGTTGGTAGTGATTTATTAAATTTTGTTACAGAATTATTAGTCTCTTCTTCCCTTTTTCAACGTTGAAAATCATCATCCTAGGGCTTCCCACAAATCGAATCTCATTGGCACTGATCGTGGGGAAAACATGCTATTAGTAAATTAATGACGAATATTATATCGAGTACATCACCAAGTCCGGTCGATTACGGTTCCCAGCGCTACAATGATTCAGCACAAGGTTAAGAACGTTCACCGCAGACCACGTGCTCGACTATCGGCCGATAGCGTTATCTGCTTTATAAGCGTCATTGTGTGTATTAATTCCAGCTATTTTTTTATTGTGCCAGTCTGTTGGATTGCTTATTCATACTTCGCTTGGAATAAATTAGATGGAATGTATGCGCTTCAACAAGCTAACATAAAGATCGATGGACATCAAATATTTAATCTAAATCCACGTCAATTCTCAGTTTTAATGCATTCTCAGTATATGTAAATACTTACAAAATTAAAACTTAACGCTAATCTTCAAGCAGTTTACCTTGACCAATCAACATTTCTAACTTGCAATCCTTTTCCTCAGCATCATAAAATAACTTACAAGAATTTGCTTTCTACAAAACACATATCTGTGTTGAACAGGCGTTGATTCGATCCATTACAACAACGGAACAATTCATACAAGTTGAGAGGCGACGATCCAATCCGTGCAACAATACAACTCATTCCCCACAACAGCATTCATGTAAGGCGGAAATAAAACTAGGAAACGCGGCGTGTTCCCGCTCAGTCACCGCCTGACCCACACCGCGGAGTGCACTTCACTTCCGAACCGGCGTCATTAATCTTATCGCCGGGAATCAATACGGGCCTTTCCCTTCACAATGTCGTGTGCGACATATTGTTTGAAGCGAACCATAGCTGCCTAAATAGGTTCTGTTGGATGCGAAAAGTCCAAATCGAAAATCTCAGTACAATTGGAAATTCATATAAAAAAGTGGAAGATTTATTTTTATTGAACCTGCGATCTTTCTCTTTCAGAGCTTCCTTATATTATTCAGCTGAACTATGATAACCATCAAAAGTCAAAATTACTCTGGAATTTCCTTGAACACTAATGCGAATCTCTTATAAGAAAAATCTCCAAGCTTAGATTACCTAAAAATCCTCTGTACCATATTTACCTCTATTAGTATTAAATTATTTAGTACCAAAAGACAAATATAGAGCATAAATCTAACAGCATTCAGTGAAGTTGAGTTAATATCGCAGAAGATTTCACACTTTAGCTTAGCGTGTCGTGTAATCTGCAGATAATGTTATAATGTGCACGCTAACGGCTTCCTCTGTGACGTTAATGGCACCACATATAACTAATGAATCCGATCAACCACAAATATTACGTATATTATCTTGATTTAGTTCAACTATGAGTTGAGTTTACTTTGAACACATCGGAGACATATGTTTAGTATGATATTTTATAAATAAATCACTGTAGTAATATAGTCTAGACTTTCTTTACAAATAATCTCAATAAATAAGCAGTAATATAGGCGTTTTAAATTTTAATACGTGTTTTAACTTAAGTTCATAGTTTCGATAACGAGCCAATATTATATTTCCCAGCGAAAACTGTGTTTCATTACGTCGGGAATCGAAATAGTTCATCTAAATATTATTACACAGCAACTATGGGGTGTATAGAAGCCACTTTGCTGTCACCTAACAAAAATAAAGTTGAGACTTCAACCCACTAACGGCCGATGCCAATAATCAATCGAAAAAATTAGATTGAAGTCAATCTGGATTGTTTTCTACTTTTCGATTTGTCATTTACCATGTTGCCATAGTTTTTTCACTACTGAGATTGATTATTGGCAATATAGTATCAGAAAAAAGATTGAGCTGTCAATCTCAAACGGCAAATTTTGGATTGGGATTGTTTATTGGCAGCGGCTGTTAGTTTGAAGAATCTTAGTCATACTCAACAAAGTCTAATTGGTTTTTAGTATTGCTAGGTATCAGCTATATACATAAACCTCCATAAATATAACCTCCTGGAGCTTTTAGCACTGGGAACTTCTAGACTTATTATTAGGTACCTGAACAAGACCAGCGTGGTGGAATAACATCTAAGCTCCTCCCAAAGTAAAGGATTTGCTTAGCACTGTCACGTTTATGAACTGCTATTTAGTACATGATAACACGTCACACAGCACTGCAATTAATTTTGTAGGACGTGACGACGCTACATTGTCATCGTCATAATAATAATAAAGATATCTTTATTTTTATGTGATATAGTATCTTATGTGCTGTTTGAGAAACCACTGACGTCATCCAGTTCCGCGTCACTCGTGTATACGTGATACTAAGCATGATTTTTAAAGTTAGAGCGTGTTAATCCTACTGACGTTAATGAGTATTAAAAACGTTACAAGACTTTTAGGTGAGTTTACTGTTGTAAAATGAATTATTTGAAAGATGCTTCGGTCTTTTTGTTTTCTTTTTATATTTCTGATTCTTTATCGATTTTTTTTATATAGCAGTTATTTTTTTATAGATTATTATTTATTATTATTTATTTATTTAATTATTAATAAATTCAAAAATGGACGCATCACCTACACATATTCCTCCACTACGTTGTAGTACGAAGACTAAATCATATATGTACGTAACTAACAATTTATAGTTATCAATAAATAGCGTACAGTATGCAATAACAAGCGGTATCGGACATAATCCAAGCGTGTTTACGTCAGATTTATCTGGCGTGATAAAATGTGACGTATCGAGGCACCGCCGAAACGCAAGCCACTGTCGACTCACTTCTGAGACCACTTAATGCCCTACACATCGACGTTCGGCTCACGTGAATTGAAATAAAAATTAAATAAAATTATTATACTGGTGGTAGGTCTTTCATATGTAAGAGGCCATCTGGGTAGGTACCACCACAATGTCGATTTCTCTCGTCAAACAGCAGTGTAAATGCACTGTTGTGTTTCGGATTGAAGGATATTGTAGCCAGAGTAACTACTTGACATATTGAGGCTTAACATCTTATGTCTCAGGATGGCGAGTGTTGCTTTGTAATTCAAGGTGATGTTTGATTTTGCTACTGTATATGAGCGGTCATATCGCTTACCATCAGGCGAACGGCTTGCTCGTCTCGCCATTGATTGCAATAAAAAAAAATGTATCCTGTGTAATCGGTGATGTAAATGTAACTTTCGCGTGGACTGTGGCTAATGCTTAATAAATACATGAGAATTGTATTACTTAAGCAATTCATATGACTATTTTATCTATGAATTTTATTGATATTTACGTGATATGTCAAAAATGTGTTTGTCTGTGTTACAGATTTATGTCGACTTGGAAAATAAACTCCAAAAGTGTTATGTTTATTTTTTGTTTGAAACAATTGACACTGGCCGAATTACGGAGTTGCAATAACGTAAAGGCCATAAAAATAAAAACTGAACTGAACCTACTATTAAAGGAAGGTAGTCGTAGGGTAGAGTTTTGAAAGAAAAGAAAAAACGGCGGCGATTAACCTGTAAATTTGATCCAGGTATAAGCCGGGAAAACGCTAGATAGAAAGATGTCAAATAATTTAACCGTAAACTGGTAGTCGACGTTGAGCTAACCAGTCAGAGCATATAAAAGACAATCATTCCATATTTATAACACAGCAATAAGAAAAAGTGAAAGGATCCACACGGCTTTGCACGTCCAATACATTGACACATAGATAAAGAAATAAAAATATACTGCATGAGTCAAATCTGCGGATAAGTCTTTTTGTTTATTGGTAAACTATTGTGCGAAATACGACGAAAAATAATGCGATACAATTTTATTGTACTCACAATAAATATTATTTGCATCTGGATATAAAGGCTTTTCTAAAATTTATTAGTTTAAATCTAGTTATAATTTCTGCTATTTGCAAGCCATATTAATTTTTTATGCAGTACAAATAGCAGGATATTAGCTAGACAATTGCAAATCAATGAAGATTAATAATAGCACAGCCAATTTTAAACAATAATTACCGGGATGACTTTATCAGAATGATGACTTTGAAAGTTATAAAAAAATATCAAACAAGATCTACTCTTGCAACACTGTAATAAATAATGAAACTTGATAGTACAGGTTCCCCAGAACAAATTTCATAATTGATTACTAACAAGTTGATTTTTCGTGAGTAGCTTCCTTTCGACTAGACGCCCAACTTTTTCCTTACAGTAACATTGGGAAATGGTAGCTTAGTAGGGTAGCAAGGATAAAACATGTCGATTTGACAAATTTTTAAAATTTATTAGTAACCGAATTTTTCTTTGTTAATTATCGAGATAATTATCTAAATAACGTGAAAAACTATTTGTCCTACAAAATATAAGGTTTTATCACAACAGTCCCCCCTCTCCAACATGTATCATAAACAAGGTCATGGAAAATAATTACTAACCAGCCGATTTTTTTTTTATTGGTTAACTAATATTTGTATAGTTTACTACCCACAATGTCCTACAAATTGTGTGGTATGTCATCTTGGTCCTACACTCAAAAGATGTAGTACTAATACATAATGTAAAAATAATTACTATCAAGCTGAATTTTCGAGAAAAGCTTCATCTCAATGAGACGCCCAAGTAATTCTTGTACGAAAATTCTCGATTGTGGTTTATAACTAAGATAATAGGGATGAAATGTGTTGACTTGACGAATTAAAAAAAATTATTACTAACCGATTATTTTTTTGTTAATTATCGAGGTAATAATCTAATTAACGTAAAAAAATATTTGTCCTACAAAATATAAGGTTTTATCACAACAGTCCCCCCTCTCCAACATGTATGATAAATCAGGTCATGAAAAATAATTACTAACCAGCTGATTTTTTTTTTATTGTTTAGCTAACATTTGCATAGTTTACCACCCACACTGTCCTACAAATTGCGTGGTACGTTATTCCAGTCCTCCAGTTACAAAGTTGAAATTCATGAAATTAAAAAAAATATTTTGTATATTTTGCTATTGTAGCTAAGGCACACTGCTTTCCTTGCTCACAAACGCATCCGCACAGCATGGTTTACTGTGGACCACAGACGACTAAAAATACAGACGGCCAACACACAGTTACATTATTTTTGTAGTCACTTAAACTACCATCCGGCTTCGTATTCAGTAGCATCCTTGATATACCCGGTATATATTTAGATGCGTTTCGCACCGGAGCTGGAAATAGGTATTTTACAGAAATAACTATTTTGTCGACCTTTTAGAACTTGTCTTAAGTGACAAACACTAAGCATGGATTCACGCACTAATAAGGAGAGGTGAAGCGCGCGGGGCGGGGTAACTTTGGGGCACCGAGGTATTGGTGCATAGGTTGTGCAAACAAAACATTGCGCGTCGTTTTAACCACAGAATACTAAACTAACAGAAGTCAAGCTTCATACAAAGCGCGCTTAATCAACGCCCACATAGACAGCGTTCACCGACATAATATTCCAAACCAGTCGAGACCACTGCGAGAGCGAGTTTTAACTTTTGCGCGAACGCCGAGCGTAGTATGGCAACAAAAGTGAAGTACATACACAAGGTTGACTTCTGTTAGTATTCTGTGGTTTAACTAGACGTAATTATTGGTCGCTATAAGCAGTTGGTCGCTTAAACCGGGGTCGCACTAAACGGTGATATTTTCTCAGTACCATACTATGAAACCTAACTTGAGTAAACATTATCGTCGTTAAAACCGATTAGTCATTATAAGCGAAGTCGTTGTGTACGAGTACTAGTGTAAGTATAAATGAATATTTCATTTTATTTTGTATACTCAAAAATTACAAATTTTGTAGGACTAATATAACATACCTTTATTTTTGTAGGACATTGTTTTATTTGGATGAAAAATATATTAACCTATCACGTGATATATTTGTCCTACAGTTACTAATAAAAAAAAAAGTCTTGCGGTATTGACAACTTTTGAGCGTAGGACCAAGATGACATACCACACAATTTGTAGGACATTGTGGGTAGTAAACTATACAAATATTAGTTAACCAATAAAAAAAAAATCAGCTGGTTAGTAATTATTTTCCATGACCTTGTTTATGATACATGTTGGAGAGGGGGGACTGTTGTGATAAAACCTTATATTTTGTAGGACAAATAGTTTTTCACGTTATTTAGATAATTATCTCGATAATTAACAAAGAAAAATTCGGTTACTAATAAATTTTAAAAATTCGTCAAATCGACATGTTTTATCCTTGCTACCCTACTAAGCTACCATTTCCCAATGTTACTGTAAGGAAAAAGTTGGGCGTCTAGTCGAAAGGAAGCTACTCACGAAAAATCAACTTGTTAGTAATCAATTATGAAATTTGTTCTGGGGAACCTGTACTATGATTTAAATGATGAATAAAACAAATAACAAAATGCCTGCTGACTGCCTCGGTGGCGTAGTTGTACTACGGTACGGTTACAAAGCTGAGGTCTCGGGTTCGAATCCCGGGTTGGGCAAAGTGATATTGGATTTTTCTATTCATTATCAGCCCAGAGTCAGGAATTTGTGCCCGATATGGCGATAGGCTCGCCACCTATCACATCGTGGGACGGAACATACAAGGCGAAATGTGGGTGCCCTGGCACCTCTGCCTACCCCTTCTGGGAAAAAGGCGTGAGTTTATGTATGTTTATGTATGTATGATTTAAATGAACAGGTTTTAATAATCATTGGATCCTTCAAGTAGCCACTCACTCGTCATAACACATCCACAATTAATCACTCCTTTAGAAATCCATATTTTAGAGGATCAACAAAGAGAATTTTAATGAATATCCGACTTCCATCCCTAAACTTCTAATTACAACCGGCCTCAATCGTCCAAACACAAACTGAATTTAAGTTAAGCGCGAACCCTCAACCCAGGCCGGGGCAAATTGAGGCTATTCGAAATAAATCCGAAGAGGGTATCTAGTGAAGAGGCGGTGTAATTGAGCGGAGTATGAAATCTGGCCGGATCTTCTATTAAATTAACAGTCGTCGAGTTAAGGAGACGCGTTTGACCTAAATAGCTGGACGTCGCCGGCCGTGGAGTGGACCCGCGCTCCACGCTCGGGATATATTAATAAGCCTTTGTGGGAACGTTTTATTTATTCATTGAAGTACGTACATACATACATGATTCGGTATTTCCTATAAAGAACAGGGATGTATCAGAAAGAGTAATAATTAAGTGGTCTGCGTTCGAATTCAAAAACGTTGGAGGAAATTGCTATAACTTATTGTACCAATCGTAAGCATGAAGTATTCAAATTTAATTAAGTATTAAGTAATCTACTCGATTCCGGGATTCGAACCCAAGACCTCATTACAACTACAACTGCGCCACCGAGCCAGTCAATCTAACAATAAACCTATCACAAATCTGCACAGCATTCTGCATCGCAACTACGTAAACCACAGATTATTGTATCACGTCAAGTCAAATATTATCATCAAATAAACAACTTATTTAGGAATACGTATCTGTACAGATTACGGTATCTTCATCTCCATCAAGCTACTATTTCGATAAACTATTGTATAGTACATATTGTAGTGTTACATTGTTTTCATCGGGGACAAAGGCAGTAATCGGCTTTATGCCGCAGTGCACTGTCATCTATGATCCGGCTGACTGAACCCTGTTCGAAGCCAGTAAACAGACCCAATCAGAAATTGCAAATCAAACGAGTCATGTAACTACTCAAAGGGACATGTAAATATTATTTATGATGCTTTATATCAGTGGTACGCAGTGGTCAATGGCGCTCTGTGGGCGCTTTTTCCAAAAAAAAAGGGTGCACTGATGACCGTCTAAACAAAATGTGAATACCTCTTTTAAGAATTTTTAGTTAACTCATTCACATACACCTTACTCATACATTATGTTAGTAATTTTATTTGATTAGCGGTCCGTCCCAGCTTCGCCTGGGTGCTGATGTTTTTTTGATTCCACTCTACACCAGATAAACGTTGTTTTACAATCAGGAGCATCCTGTGTATGTATTATACATATAAACTTTCTTATTGAATTACTCTATCTATTTAAAAAACCGCATCAAAATGCATTGTTTAGTTTTAAAGTGTAGAAGGGATGGGAATCGATTTTGTTTTATACTACGTGTGAAGAATTTGACTATGTTGCTCGACAATTTGTGTCTGGCACATAAAACCAAAGAAATGCAAATAAACTTTAAAGTATAACGTCTTTAATTTCAGTGAATATTTATGGTACAAGAATATTGCATTGCATGCCGAAGTTCATCTACATTAAGTACGTGTTGTGAAGGAACAACTTCGTCTAGAAGTTGGTAACTTGATAGACTCGACAGCGAATATGATTAGGTAAGGTGAAACCTTGCCACGCCTTTATTAACATATTACGAGTTTGCCGCTACAGGAATTTGCAACATTTCTCTACATCCACCCTACCTACATATGTAAATAATATGTATATTGATGTTTCTTAATTACATCGACAAACGAGTAATTTTATGATTGTCTTATTTATTTCTGGAACTTTATTACGATCAGGAATGTTGAGAGAGATATCACTAAAAGAGCAAAACAATTGATTATATCAGCTATGACAAAAAAAATAGGCAAATATGACATATTGTAAATAATATACAGTCTTTAACAACAAGAGAACGGATGACATTAACTTAAAATAATTTTAATGCTGAATCTAAGTACATAAAACTGAACTAAACATTCAAACTCAAATTCCATTTAAACTACAACTTAATCTAATTCACAACTAGCTTATTTGCCAACCCTACCACCGTGAAACTTTGGAATGAGCGTTGGCACCTCGTTAAGATTACCAAGTTTGTCCCGAGGCGTTATCAACTCTAGGGTTGGCAATAACAAATACAAGAGAAGGCGGTGATTAATTTATTTTTACAAACACTACGTGACGGTAATTTAGCTGCACTTAATTAGGGTTTGATACAAGTTGGCGGTCTTTTTTAATTAGACAAAGAGAAATTTTGTAAATATTCATAGAATTTATAAGGTGCTCACTCTTCGCTTAAAGTGAAATATTTACGCCCGAATACTGGAACGCCATTCAAATTATAAGTTGCTCTTAACAGCGCACGGCCCACTTAGCCAGTACATTTAATCGGGATTAACGTAGTTAAGCGCAAGTTATATTTAAGTTGCGTTCCAGTATTTGGGCGTTAAATTGTCAAACATGATTTAATTAGTTCGAGTTTTAGACCAGACAATCCATCCAGTTAGCTTCTGAGTTAAAAAACATGGTTTATATTTGATAAAATAATTCATCAAAAAAATAATATCAGCTTTTTTATAAGTTAAAATTTCCCTGGCATGTGTCCAAATTTTTTTCCCCACAAAATATAGTAGAAAATATGTAAAATATTTTACTATGAAATTCTGTACCGCGAGGTTTGAATACATATCACAACTTTGAGCTAGATAGATAGATGCTGAATTCCTATCCACATATACCTACCTGATATATATATATGTTAGTAATGCATATTAGTAATTTAATTTACCGATATTGTTTCTACAAGCAGTAGATCTAAATGATTTATGCGCTGGTGTATATGTTGGGATGCAATCGCTTCTAGCGTGCAATAACAAACTAATAAATCAAAATGGTATAGTACAACTGGCTGTATATACCAAGAAAACAAGATATGTTATCGTAAATGTTATCTTATTTCAGCTGATGTCGCCTCACTGGGCAAAGGTCTGTCTACTCTGTCTACTCGTTTTAAGGCTGCCCCCTTTATGACTCAAAGATCCGTCTATTTTTTAATTTAACTTATTTATGTTAATTTTTTTCGATTATATTCCGAATCATGTTCATGCGCCTACAGCAAACATTTACCTTTAAAAAAAACAGACTTGCCAGTATAGTAAGATGTGAGATCTTAAGAGCGTTTATACCCTGCACGCGCTTTTTGGCTTAAAAACAGGACTTTTCAAATGAGTTAATAGCCACCAATAAACAATATAAAGGAAAAATAATTATAACTAATTTTAGAGAAGGTTGTCATCTAGGGATTTTGGTGGAAAACATTATAGATTGATGGATAATTTGTGAGTACTATACGGATTACTGAACACAAGTTTCGTTATTTAGGCTTTAAATGGCAATTTAGAAGCTTAAGATATCCTTAACCACTAAATATAAGATAAAAGTAAAAATATTATCAGACTAATAAGACCCTTATGGAGGGATTTTGCTGAGAAAAATAATCGTTTTGTGTTTAGTTCCTGAAAAATAAAAATTTAAACAATGCGAAATTATTCAGAAACTCTCGTCAAGAACATTTTTTTTTCACCAACTTATCGTACATAATTTTTTATAACAATTGCATTTTATAATAGAAGAACATCTTATCAATAAATTACCATTTTTATATTTCAACAAAATTAGTTTTCATGTTTTCTACAAATATTTTAAAAACCACTATAAAACACGCTGTCCGAGTTCCGACGTGGATCAAATCAGACCGCCGCAAGGCCTTCTAGAGGGAGGACGTATCGCTCGTCGCTCCGGCCTGGCTGCAGTCGATTATGCCGCGCGTAGTAAAAATAGCCACGCGCGGAATGCGATTACCACATCTTAGTACTTTGGTAGTAAAATATTTAATTATTTTTATTACCTACAATGATTTTGTAGTGAGTATAAATTATGTTTCAGGTAATATAATGGGACGTAATTCCGAGGCTAAATTATGTTATGTATTGTAATATAAAATTAAATATATTTCGTAATTGTAAGGGGTTGTAAGGCCCCTAACACTATTTATGTGTTCGAACACGAAATGATTAATAAAACATCCCTAGTATCTACTGATTGAACACTGATTTGAATGCAACTTAACAATGTAATAATAACGAAAATATGATTAGTATCCAAAATTTGTATTATTCTTTGCTTGCACAGTAATATTTTTCTACTTATAATATTACAGTTACATTTCAATTGAATATTTGAAGCGCACGGATCAAAGTTGTTTGAGCCGATTGTATAGCGAGCCGACGCGGCAGCTCTACGCACACAGCTTTGGTCGCGTATGTGTTCGTGAAATTAACGAAGAAATACCTATAGTTGACTTTGCGCGCAAGGTGTATACGCTCTTAAAGCTCTGTTGAAACAGAATAAATTCCATTCAAAATTAACTAGCCATAAAATTACCACCACAAAAGAGTAAAGATTTCCGAATATCTGTCTGCCGATACCAGCAGATATATCGACATTTCTGGAGAAGACCTACATATATTCAGCATTAAGACATCCAGTTCGTCAAAAATCAAAATACCACCAGGGTGGTGGACTATATGGCCTAACCACTCTCAATTGTACTCTCGATTGTAGAGAAGGCCGGTGCCCTGCAGTGGGACGTATATGGGCTGATACAAAATCATAGTTATATACACAATTCCAAGCCTATAAACAACAACACGAGCGGAAACTCTCAATCCGACATCCTTGCACCCTCATGTGGTTTCAAATTAAACCCGTTGATATGAAAACGGTAAATCTTATTAATCCAGACACAGGCGCAACGGGCCGTGATGGCGGTTTAGTTGCTAATTGAAATTTCAGCCAAACCACGTGCGGAAACTAATAACTTTGCCCATTTTGCGCATAATGAATTGCTAGGAATTAATGTTT
Organism: Hyles euphorbiae; assembly: GCA_023078785.2. Lineage (NCBI taxonomy): Eukaryota > Metazoa > Arthropoda > Insecta > Lepidoptera > Sphingidae > Hyles > Hyles euphorbiae. The sequence continues at coordinate 2,900,156 of CM041032.1, read as the reverse complement.
CACCGCGGTCGGACTTTTCGTTTGATAATCGAATGGCCTAGTTAAAATGGTTGAGAATTGCTAGTTTTGGATTGTGCACTTGTCATATTTCGGAAATAGATTATGAATTCCGATTGATATTGTCAGCCTCCGTGGCGCTGGCGGTTAGACGCCGCCTGTGAAACGAGAGGCCGCGGGTTCGATCCCCGCACCGAGAGAAATGTTTGTGCAGCCCACAAATATTTCTTTCGGGTCTGGGTGTTTGTGAGACCGAAAAGTCTTTCATAGTTCCTGATACCCACGACACAAGACTCGATCTTAGTGTGGGGTCAGGACTATGTATGTGTATGACTGTTGGGTGTTATTTATTTATTATATTCAATAGTGAAATTTCGTTGAAATATCATGGATGCTCGAGGAATTCACTCGAATTCTCCAAACAGACTTTTATTATGTCGTTATATTTCGTCTTTTATATTTCATTCGCAAGAATTATTTTGCTCATTAGTCATCTTAAATATTACATATCCAGCAATGCAATACGTATAACATTTTCACCTATTTGCTACTTCTTACAAAATAAAATCGAAAAAAGTCTTTAACACTTACCTAATAAACGCATTCATTCCATGTCCTGAACTTCAAAACCCACATGAAATATCAAACCAAGGTGGGTTTTGTCTTCAACACAATCCCACACGAAACTCATTATAAGCGTCACGCATCACCTCCATCATATAAGGTCGCGCGACAAAATTAAGTTAATAAATCAGTCTTCAAGCGCCGCGCTGCACAGCGCTACATAATTTTCCACGTGACGCGCTGAAAACGACTTTCCGCTTATGTTGAGCACCGACGGTGCTAGCTGACAAGTTAATTTACCTCCACACTGGCGTTTACATCGCTTTACAATTTGTACATTTATAATTTTTAATGGAAGTTACATTTATGGCATTAATTCATGTAGTGTTGTGTAATACTGGTGGTGTAATTTTGTCACTTCTAAATGAAATGAAATTTAAATACTTTACTGAACCTTAAAATTGTTACACATTATTTATATTTTCTTTAACACCCATTTCACAAGGATTCCACCAGGAAAGAACTTTGCAAACAATGTTCGAGGAATGTGTAAGGAATTTCAAGTACATAATATAGACTGATTTTCAGGTTAATCTGAAAGATGTAAAATATTCCTGTGCGCAGTAAATACTACAGTTTGCGTGATTTTATTAATTTATAACTATACTCTAACGTAATCGTAAGCAGGTTTAAACCTTGCAATAATTATAATTTATGTTACACTTGAACATAAAAACTTCGGTTCTAAATCAAGTTGTACATATTTTACAACTGAAGTATATTATCCTTACATCGTAGTATTTTTAATGCTTCATAATTTACGTCTTGTACGATTTGTGGTTCAATAGGCGAATAGCCAATGATCAACAAAAAATACCGATGGTAAAATGAATGGTTAAGAAAATTGTAGTTGTTTCGTTTCCGGTTATTTAAACATATGAACTTAATGTAACTTAATATCTCAAGTGTTAAATAATATATGTCATGATATTTAAACGCCGTATTTAAATATTGAGCGAGTCCAACATTCAATGCTGTGGCGGCAATAATTCCTACTCGCTCACGAAATTGTTCCTCACGCGATCGCTCCAAACAACCTTAATTGATATAATGAGGTTTTTCATAACGTTTTTTCAACACAAATGCCTTTTTATTAAAATTAAATGATAATAAAATTAAACTATCAATTAATTTGCTTTTTGAATGATTGGTGTTTTATTTCAATTAATTTATGTTGTATGAGTTTAAGTTATGTCATATAAGTGTGTGCGTTGTGATAAGTGACAAATAAATGTGTTCTTTCTTTCTGTTTTCTTTCAAAAGAACCACGCATTGTGTGTGACAATCATCGTCCATTATTCCTTGCAACGCTTAGAAACTTGTAGATGTATCCCACAGAGTTTTAGAACGGGGAATGGAAAAGGTGAAAATGATAAAAAAGGTGAAAAGATGGGAGAAACATGTATTGAATATTATCTATCTAGTTCCTATCCTTTGCATGGACGCAACACGGAAAACTAAGATTTTGTAGATGGATAGATTTTTTTATTCGATTATTATTAGTCTCAGAATTTTCTGGACATTCTATGCAGGTCTCCTTTCCTTTAAGTTTTGACATAACCTACGGTTTGCGTAATTGCCATTAAAAAGAGACAACAACGAAGACAGGCTGGTTCAATTGCTCCATTTATAGATTGATTTTTTAGTACTAATTGTAACTATTGTATCTACAATTTGAACCCACTTTAGTCGAAAAAGAGTTCTACCATCTAATCTATGAGGTAATATAACATAAGCCAAATAAAAATAACCGGTAGGAAGAGATAACAAGAACCCTCAACATTACGCGGCGCAAATAAAATAGATTAGCATTGACACAATTATAGATGGAAAAAGACAATTTAAATAAAACAGACGCAGACATTAGAGACAAAAGTCCTTGCCACGGCAATTATTGCAAGTCGCATGTGTCTGAGGCCAACTACCTATGGTCACGATGCAGTGAACACTCGATATAGAGTGATTCATGTAACGGTATTTGTATACTAGCGTTAACTCGCGACTCTTATCAATAATATAAAAATTACACGAAAATCTAATTTATAGGTAGATGTTGATATAGACGACGCGTTAAATAGAAAAGATAATGGGCGCAGACCATTTCTAATCTACCAAAACTATGACAAAAAAGAAAAGCTAGGTATCTTTTAGGGTGGCTTAAGATAAATAGCGGCCATTATTGATGATGATCCTAACACCACAACCGCAAAACATAAAACCGACAAAACTTGGAAAGTGATCCTAAAGATTAATCAGATAATTTCTAATGAAACGCTAGTTAAGAATTACGACAGACATTAAAACATACTTGCGTATGAAAGTTTACGTATATAGGTCTAGGTTTTCCGGTAATTATGTTGGAGAGAATTATAAATGAACAACTGGACCTTTCTTCGCATTCTACAAACAACATGCTTTCACACTTCCTTCAATAACTACTTACATACGAATGAAATATAATATGAACAATCAGATATAGCAACTTAAATACATATTCATTTGTCTCATGACAACACAAGCTAAAAGCCATTGAGGTTCTAGATTCAGTGTTATCCTCAGACAATAGGGTATTTGACTCCAATTTTTTTATTGTATTTATCAAATCGTATCCGAAGGTATTGTCTAACAAACAAAGAAATTTATAAATCCATTCAGAATTAAACAAGTTAAAAACGTTTTAAATCTTGTAGTGGGGGTAACAGAAAAGAAATGCAAAACCAAGATAGTGACGTCACTAGGGTAATTATACATTACAGTGTGCGGGTGTGAAAGAGACGCAAGATGTCCCCACTACACCCCCACTCTTTAATTTTAAATGTTAATATTTGCTTTATTTTACAAGCTACTTTAATACATTTTTGGCAGCAAGGCTTTATTTTCCACCTATTTCTGTTTTTAAGCCAAATTATACCAAAAATCGATAATAGTCAAATACCCTATTCTACATGACAAATATTACGAAATAATACTAATAGCTCGATTCAATATTGGAGATAGTAAATCCTCTTGACAAACCGACAATCGACCTGAAACCTGTAGCATCACTGACACAAAATTGAAGTGAAATAACTTAGTTGTCTTGTCTTAAGTGAGTAAGATTATCAGAGGTTCTATCTTCTTTCTGTTGTAGACCTAAATTTCCATTTGTCAGAGATATTTATATTTTAAATTATAGGGAAGACATATGTCTTCCAATGTGAATGTACTCGATGCACCTATTCCCCAAAAAATATACCTAACATTTCTGTAGAAATATTTATGCTAAATACATAGACAAGAACAGAATAATTAAAGCTTTGAAATTTATTTGCAGACTAAATTTCACAAACTCAGGTGTAATTATATACAACGGCTATGAATTTTGATGAGACAGAGCACCACCCTCGAGACACGTTAACAATTCTGGGTGGAGCTAACCAGTTTTACATAAACAAAACTAGGGTGTTTTTGCCATTGTAGTTTAACTAACAAAAATTAGATCTTTAAAATACTAGTCTATTTACCGTCAACAGTAATACTATGTGTGGAAAATGAAATAATGTCCAAATTTATCGTCGATTGGCGAGACATCTATCAGTGGCTGATAGAATTATTGCTAGTCCCTTCAATTACTTCTCTTCTTACGTCTGTTTGCTTGTCTTCCGCAACATCAGACATGGCTTCACATTTACTTACACCTTACATTCAGACATAAATCACAGCTTTATCTCCGTGTGACAAACTTCCATTCTCATCAAAAAGCAACAACACCAAAACTATATGTAAATGCAGTAAAATTGCAGAAAGCTCGGAAGCTCGAAATTACTCCGGCAGAGTTTCCAACAGCACCTGATCTCGGCAAATATTTGAACAAAGATGTGAGCATTACCGCCGCGTCGGTAACCCGCATTAAAATTCAGCGGCGCGCTCTCCAAGTATATTACAGTTCGTGTCGAAATGAGTTCCGAATATGCAGTCGGGTGGAATGTAGATCAATACTTGGAGTCATTCTCTTGGGATTTGAGCTATGTATAGATTTTTGTGGCATAATATTGGTGTGTGCCTGGACACCGACCACTTCAGATGGGTAGGCATAATGTAGCGTTTTAGAATCAGCTTGTCCAGGATTCAAGAAAGCAAAGATGCATTTCCTGATAATTGTATAGCCGACTACGGTAGTAAATCAAATACATATAAGTATGCTCTTTCTTTGATTACAAAATAATTAATGAATATGGCAGAATAATTAAATTCTTGACATCTTTCCATAGTTGCGGAAAGCGAGTCAAAATAAACTTTTAAGTTAATATTTTAAACGATTTATGTCATATGAAAACCATCAGTGAATAATTTTGTTCTTTTAATATTAGTTAATTGACGAACACGATTTATATTATTGTTGTAATTGATTTGAAGTGGCATTTATATTGGAACCATTGTGTATTTCTATTCATCCATCCATCAGCCAAAGGAAGTCCACTGCTGAACATAGGCCTTTCCCAATGATTTTCAAAGTGATTTGGAGGCAGCCTTGTGTATTTAGTAGATACAAAATATTTAAGTACAGAATTTGCATATTTTTTTAAATTACCGCCAAGACAATGCGCGTTTAATTTCTCGCTCAAACAAAGATTCACTTTTTGCTTAAAATGTTTTATTAAAATCAGTATAGAAAAACATTTCCAGCAAAACGAATTCGGAATGGGCCAAAACCTAAATATACCAGCTTCATTGTCATTTGAATTCTGAAACGATCTCGAAACCGACTCGCTTGGGAAGATATTAAAACATTTCGTGAATTTCAAATTTTATCATTGAAATGTTCATTAAGCTTCTTTTCAAATGAATATTTACCTAATTGTCACTTTCAATGTTGACTTTCAAATGTGTCCGAATCAGAATCATAATGAATGCAATATCGTCATTGAGTTTTAATCAGTTTTAATAATGGATCTTCCTTATAAACTTGTCGTTTTTAAACCAGTCGAGAAACGGTTTAAAACTTAAAAATATATAGTTCTATAATAAAAAATAAAACAACGTACTTTTCATGTTTCATAATACACCACAAAAGAAAAAGTGTACCGTCTCAATACCTCAAAGAGAATCGCAATTAAAGTTTTTACAAATTTTAATCAAGACGTATCTAAAAATAAAAACTGAAAAAAAAACAGGCAATCAAAGCCTCGCTTGCTCCACAACACGAAACGTCAAACAATTCCAATTTCAAATGCAAAAAGGACACAACAGAACTCGGGCACATCAACTGAGGGGGTATGACCCACATTCCCTAACGAGGAGGATCGGGGTCGAATGCACCACTCGACGGCGTGTCGAATGCGCCCCGTGGAGGGGGCACGTGAGAATTCGCGTTGAGCTTGCACGCAGATCGAGCTAAATTGAAAACTAGCGGCAGATGACCGACTTGCTAGTGTTGTGTGAAGAGCTGTGTTTCATTTGGAACTTGGGGCGATATTTTCAGTTCTTGCCTTGCGAAACCTTGATATAAATTAGTTTTTTTGCGGTATATTACATTTTTTATTTAATGTATAAGATAGCAGAAAAACTGTGGTACAGTTGCGACGTGCGATCAAGTGACGTAAGTTTGAAACTGGGATAGGGAAGGGTCATGTTCAATACTTTGATTCTCAAATACAACTTCGTGCTTGAAAAGCATATTACGTATTTGAGTAAGAGACTACCCTAACCACACATTCACTACTGCAAATCTATTCAGCCAGGATCGGCATTTGCACCCAGCAGTAGGGCAGCATGGTGCATTGCCCAATCTCTCAAACATAACATTTAAATATCGATATTCATTTATATTTAGTCCCCCGCTATAAATAAAACAGCAGACACATCTAGGCACATTAGTGAAGTTTTACGTACGGCGTCCGAATATTCGTAGTTCGTATCGTTTTGTATAGAGTAACCCCTTGATATTGCCAGGCCGAGCACTTCATCTGGTTGCAGAAGTCTGCCGACTCTACCGATGATATTGACGAGTAGGGTTTGAGAGTGGAAAGGTATACGACTTAAGCTCGAATACTGGGATAATGTAAATTAATAAAGAGAATGTATGCAAGTACATCGAGTTACAAAAGCATCGATAGGAGCAAGTGTTGGCCCGCTAGTTGTACAGAATGATTGCGAGTTAAATGTTCAGTGCACGGTAAAACTCGACGTCTCTCGACCTAGATATCGAGCATTTCATCTGGTTGCAAACGGCTATCGAGTGCAGACTTTACCGATGATATTGACGAGTAGGGACGGAGAGTGGAAATACCTATGTAAATTAAGACCGAGGCTTTTTGACGGGCAAAGTTAGAAAGGAAAATAAAAGAAAATATCTCAAGCTATCTTACACTACCTATGTACGTCTGTATTGTCGGTATGATACGCAGAGATTGGCATTTCCGCCCTGCGTCAAAGGATGCGTCTCTATTACGCTAAATCAGACACAAGGTTAATATAGAAATACACTCATATATATGTATACCTATATCTGAGACAAAAGGACAGTCGTCTCCCAACCAACAAACTACCACATAATTAAACAACAAAAGACACGCGACAATTGTGTACTTACAAGTGTAGTATTACAATAAAAACTAACCTTTTGGCGCACAAAATGAATGTAATTATGTTGTAATGTAAGCGATATGTATTACGAGCGCGGTGTAAACTCGTTGGCGTTGCGCTCCCGTGAGCCTTTGAATATCCAGTTGCCGTCGGTTTAGTATTTTCGCTCATTGCAAACATTTACATCAAATACTATATAGACTGTCATACAAATGTTAATCTAAACTATTATTATAAAGCGGAAAATTTTATAGTTTGCATTGAATAGGCTCTGAAAAGACAGAATAGAGTTGAACAATTATTTCACTATTAGAATCCTACAATATTCCTGATGACCATAGGCTATAGAGTATTTGATAGAATAAACAAAAATGTGTATTTGCACCCTCGCGGAACCAGGCCGTACTGCTAGTTCACTAGAACTTATATAGAGAGAAAATTCCACGAAAATCTATTACCATTATTTAGTAATATTTGAATGATAAGCCAACTGCAGAAACCGAAGTAAATCTAATTATAATATAATTTAAAAACAAGTGAGTCGCCACCTAATGATAAAAATAACTATTACATCTATCTTGGTGCAGTGGATGAAAAGACGTTTATAAAATGAAAGTCTGTAGGTTCGATTATTGTTAAAAAAAATGGTAATCATCCAATACTTACTTTACGTCTAACATTTTTTTATAGGCCGAGGTTCTCGACATTCTACTAACACCCCTTAGGCCCGGCGCCCATTATCGGCATCGGTACGACTGAGGATTTTAGGTGGCAAATAGCAATATACTATAACATAATGGCAATAAAGTAGAAATTTCCGTGATATGTGGTCGTAATAACAAAAATACCGCTTCGGTATGCTTGAGGCTGGTGTATTGGCAGCCTTGAGAATGCTTCGGGATGCTTCGGCATCCTTCGGCAACCTTAGGTACGCCGTTGGCGCCGAGGCAACACTCGGGGGAATAATCATAAAATTTTCGAACGCAATTCATTGAATAAATTGTTGAATTCACCGGACATATATCGTTGCTTCCAAAGGTTGTTCACCCAAAATCTTCTTGATTGATTAGATTTCTCTTCTTCTTCAGCAAGAGTTGCTATGAACACTAGATCCCAGTCCACCATATTAAATACAATTCAGACAACTAGCTTGTAACAACTCTGAGACTGTTATGATGAGAAATACGATATTGAGACGCTTCGGCAAGCTACAGGACGGTGCGGCATCCTTAAGGACGCCTCGTCATCCCTAAGAACATTGCAGCATGCCAAAGCATAATTGCCGATAGTGTGCGCTTGCATGTACGATGCCGAAGGATCCTTTTCCTTGCCGATGCCGATAATGGGCGCCGGGCCTTACACATTACTTACTCAAGTCATTCAACTTATCAATTTTAGTCATGGTCAGTTAAATTTTATTCGATTGTTAACAACAATACTTTCTTCTCAAGTTTTTTTAACTGACCGAATTTTCTCATATAAACTGAACAGCCGCTCCAGTCGAAATGTTCGTCTGGAGTCACAAGGGTTGAGAGTAAAACAGTTGATTACAAACGGGTCGCGGCGCTGGTTCGCATTCGGGTCACGCATTTGGTGCGACGGCTGCCGATATTGATCCTTCTGAATGTGTTACGTGGGGAGACAATCTCATAAAATTTTTCTTTGTTTGTTTTAAATTTTGACATTCGCAGATATAGAAGTCTAATACGAATATTATTTTCAACTTGCATCACTAACATGTGTTCCAACATGTCTCAGATTTGATTAATTGTTTTATTGTCACTGTCTTGTTGCCACATTTGAATTTCAAATCAATATTAGGTGAATACGAGTGATTTTATAATAATATAAATTAACAACTCAATTTTAAAAACGAACCAACTTATTTCAACTTACATTATATTCTACAATAAAAAAATCAGCAATCTAAAACGGAAATGAAGATTAATAATCTATATAAATGTAATGAGATAGAACCAAGACAGATTATCGTGTATCGACCGTCGGCATACCAGAAATAACCAGTGGCGTCTGCGAAGTTTTAACATACGCGGAAACACACGTCCGAGTAGTAGCCGAGCAAAAACATCGCAACTCGCAACAACAATATTGCGAAATTGTTGATAAACCGAAGACAAGCCGTCCTTGAGATTTCGCTCAAACATCAAACCTCGTGACATGGACAAAAACTCTTTTCCTTTCCGAATAATTGATATTTGAATTGTATAGTTTGAACCGCTCGACCGGAACGAACCGGCATTGGTGTTAGAACTGGAGAAAGATTTGACATCATTGTTTCTAAGAACAGTCTATGTAGCCAAAACAATAATAAATCCAAGGAAAGGTAAAAAAGTAACCAACACTATAAATCGATTGATGTTCAAAGAAAGATCCGGCTACTTACAAAATTCTCTAATTCCTATTACACGTCAATAAGCATAATCCTCTGCTTTCTCATTCATTACCAGTTATTCTCTACAAATATCATCGCTCTACGTAGCCTGAAGTACTACTGTACATTTTCCGAGCGGCGATTTATAATCCAAACATATCCAGTACAAAAATACAAACTGCAGTAATATGCCAAATGTTAGTTGCATTACACCAACGCTCTGAGCTCAGAGAACTATAAAGGAATATTCCATGTTAAAATAAATTGAACGGTTGTGTAGTTGCGAGCCAAACTGATCGTCGAGTCAGAGGTCTAAAGTTTGACGTCATACCCGTGACTTGTTGAAGTCACGTTTAGAATTGTGAGGGATATATATCACTTAAATACTTGAATTAAATAAAAAATGGGGGGTACGAAAAGCCAACCAAACCATTATTATTAAAACAAACGAAAACCTAACCCCTTCCTCCTCGCAAATGAAACACGTGCCAACCAACGCATTAGTATGAATACAGCGCTGAAATTATAACATAATATATTACCGCATTTGTACTGTGAATACAGCTCGTTACCAACTAGGTGATCTCTCTAAGAGCACGCTGATTGCAGATCACAGCGCTTCCACCGTGGTTATTCTCGAGTATGTTAACACAAATACGTACACAATTTGGCACCAATCTTTTATTGTGGTGAATAAAACTTTGGCCGCTTGTGCATTGGCCGCGAGTTTTTCTGCATTCTAAATATAGTCGTAACATTTCGATTCCCAGGGGCGATCTCACGTCTCCGTGGGGAATAAACCGAGTATGGAAATCAATATGACCTTCGGCTTCAACGTTTCTATCAAGACTCGTGCCACAACCGAATAAAGGGGGCAAAAACTAGTACCGCTATGTGAAAAACTACAAAACAATTCACGAGGAAGTCGTAAGAAAAACGTAAATGTCACGCAACGTGCTGATACGCATCTGTTGGTGGGGGAACCAGTGGGGGAAGTCGGGGGTAAGGACTTTGCTTATAAACATAATTATGCAAGTGAATGGAGTAATGGCACGTATTCGCCTTATATCGACGAGTATATTAAATTTCTCAACGTCATTGAATATAAACAAACAAGATGACAAGTATCGTAAACAGTATTGAATAGGACAAGCCGCTCGCTAGTGTGCATCGAGTGGGCGAAAAACTATAAAATGCGCAATAACATATCAGTGATGATCACGGCACACGCCCGCCACACCGCATAACTGACGTGTCACGATCTACCAATTACCATACTGAAGTATTAAAAGTATAATAAAACGATCACGAATATAAATTGAAAATAAAACACAATTTCGCAAACAAAGTTCGTAAATCATATCATAACATTAAATTACGAGCTTCACAAGTCGAAATGTTAAACAAAGATAGCCGAAAATTACTGCGCGAAGTAACACAATGGTAAGTTTATTACAGTGTAGAATTGGTCTGGGCGGCGCGGGCGGGCGTATCAGCGAGAACTTCCCGCACGTCCCGGCAACTCGCAGCAGGAAAACTTTATTAAGCCTTATCATGTCTCGGGCGACATAAACCGTTTGCATGGTGAGAGAACGGAAGAGGAAACGTCGTCTCGCTCCACTGCCCCAACAAAATGAACAAACAACATGTAATGAGGATTTTATTCAAGCTTTTTGTGCCGCCCTTACGACCTTTGTGAGCGATTGCGGCGAGCACAATTCAATACGTGTTTAATTCAATCAACTGCATGTTTGAATTAAATCGAAAAGTTTTAATCAAATGCGAGTAATGCGTGTGATCGAGTCGCGCTTTTCCCAATGAATGCAAATTGGAGTTTATAATTACTTACAAACAGCATTTCTTTCATAGTGAAATATTCATATATGTTCGCCTTCGCATTTTATCTTTCCTTTAAAAATCAACTGACTACTCATTTGAACGGGGATTCTACGAGATTCTTTGTATTTTCAATGAGTTGAATAATTGACGCAATCTATATGGCTTATGTAAATATCTTCCTGCATTCCTTATCACTGATGAAGCAATCAATTCGCTTTCACTTTTATTCTGAACAAAGCGTCTTTGGCACAGTGCAGTGTTGATGTCGCGGCCAAGGCCGACGGCTACTGTCAGTGTCGAAGACCGCTCTTAGATAACGCGAATGTCAGGAGGCGAGAGACTCAAGGGATTCCGAAACGGTCAAATTGTTCCACTCGGCAGCGGAGTCATTTGCCAGTTTAATGATCAATACGAACAACTCGCCCACTGGCGGCAAGCCAACCACTAAAACACGGCAGGCCCCAGTTTATGTCGGCGCTCTAAAGCGATATACAAACGGTAACTTTATTTATTCTCGCAAAACATGTACGGAGCCGATGACGCGGCGTACAGTTGCCGCGATAACCCAACGTGTGGCAATAGCTTGTTTTTTAGCTAATGCATTCGGATAGAATCCAGTGGCGGTACTTCCATAGAAGCCCAAAAGCCCGGCTTGCCCTACTTAATACGTACATACTCGATACTAAACACAAACCATTTTATTCCGTACAATACAATCATATTTTATTAGAAAACATTTACAAATTTTGAATTTACCGCGTCCTGACGAGAGCGCATAGGTCGTCGTCCTGTCGCGCGTCTAAAATCCAAATTATTATTATTAAAAGCGCCTGCGACGGTGCGTCGCATCCAAGCGCCACGCGAAATTCATTCAAATATTAATAACATTAAAATACGAAGTCCGCTGGCTCCACACGCTCCCGTAGTAGCAACATTGCAAAATATATCTATCCTTTTCTCTCTCGTATGCTTTTACGAGGCTTTTGGCAAACTCGATATTTATATGGGGATCTCACAAGTGAAGTGCACTACAAATGTATAGGTATAGACATTTTGTATAGCAATTTGTACTACACCAAATGCCCGGCTTTTTAGAGTGAACATCGTACGTTTCATGGTCGGCGCGTTGTTATTTAATATTATGATTTATTAAAAATTATTTTTATTTTTATTAATTTGGTTGGTTTTATAGTTTTAGTACAAATAAGAAGGTTTTCGTATAGGTACTTTATAATAAAATATAATTGTATGTCGTAATATTCATGTTACGTTTATGGAACTGTACGAATTGCGACTAACTTCATATGTATTTTGACATTTTGCAATTGTTAGTATTTCTCAAAAATTAGTTGTTTTTAGTGATAATGTTTAATTTTTGATATTTAGACTCTTTGATACTAAAATGAGTGGTATTGTTTTGCTATGATGGTGCGAGTGACGGTGAAACTACTCATTGCCGTTAGAAAGGTAAATTTATTCAAGTGTATTGTAAATAAACTGGCGCGAAAAATACGCCGGGATTGTGAATTTCTCTAAGTCGTGGTATATCACAAGATACATTTTATCGACTCGCTTTAATATACTATGTGCGTTCTTTAATTTTAACATGCTCTCCCCTTCAAATAGGTTATGTGTTTCACATAGTTTATCAAACGCCAAGATTTGTGTTACATTATTTGGAGTTTAATGATTTATATTTAAAATAAATTAGTTCATCCCTTCAATAGAAATTATATCAATTGTATTACAAAAAACATAACATGAATGTATTAATAATAATTTCTGCCGGCGAAGTTATACACGGCAACGTAGCTGTAGCTATGCTTTTGCTATTAAAATGCAATTTAAAGTTACAAATGCATTTCCAAAAGTAATTTAAGTTACATATTTTTTTAATGAATTGATTTAAAAACGAATGATAAGTAATGCCTTCAGCATATTAGGAATATTTAGATGGCTGTGCAAATCGCGCCATCTATTAGATTTTTACGGAACAACTTATTGTTATAGGTGCTTTCGTATCAGTGATAAACAAAGCTGTTATTTTAATGGTTTTTATCCTATTCGGAGATTGAACGGTAGGATTTTCTCGGTGCCTGAGGTGTCGGATTCGAATCCCGGGTCGTTTTTTTTAAGATTCATTATTATCGCATAGGCCCGCCTCCTATCACATGATGGCGCGGAATATGCAAGGCGAAACATGAGTGTCCTGGTAGCACCTCTTCCAACATGTGTATGTATAGATGTTATGTCTGCCGACTTAATACCATTTCTATTCTAAATCAATACATATTAAAATATCTAAAAAAAAATATTGGGCTTGCCCTAGTCCAGAACCCTAGGCACGCCACTGATAGAATCGTCCTATTTTTCTCACATCTAAAACATAAATATTAAAACATTGCTTTTCTTAGAAATTCAAGATTACAACGATACATCTATGGAGTGCAATAAAACCGATGCAACCTAATAAGCACGCCACCCACATTATTCCAAATAAAATAATATATACGCATACGCACATGCGCTCGCCAAATTTATAGTAACGAACGACACTAACAAACGAGCAACCAAGTAGGCACCGACGGAAATATCGTCGTACGAAGCCGATTCCAATGTTCTGAACGGTGCACGTGAACCCAGCCAGCGTCACAGACTAATTCGGTTTAACAATAATGAGAGCAACGTGATCTGAGATATTCGTAAAGTGTTTCATTGAGATAATAGTACCATAATTCCCTATCGGCACACTTGGTGAAAGAATACCAATCCCAAACGGCCAGTATTGTTAACTTCCATTTTTGCACGGTTCACATCATTGTTGTCTTCGATTCAATCATTGTTTACGATAAAGAATAATCATTGTGAAGCATTGGGAGGATTCTGCTTCTGACTACCGTGCGACATTCATGTTTTATAGGTTATGTCGGGAGAAAAATAAATTAAAAATACATTTAATTAGTTACTGTTAGTGAATTTGTTGTGAAAGTGTGTTATTCGTGTTTATATATTATTCTTTTTATTACTGTCATATAAGTGTACATAAGTATTAATTTGGTGGTGAGTTTTGTTTGTGTCGTTTGTTTCTGTCACGTGCTTGTCTATTGTTTGTGTTTGTAAATAGATTATATTAATATGGAAATGGATGTCTATGATCGAAACCCGGATCCAGATCCTCCCCCGGAGATCATGTCCCCAGTGATAGCCCCTAATACCTCAGCAGTTCCGCCACACACAACAAATACTGCCCCTAGTTTCTCTCAGGCCGGCTCATTGAAGCTATCTGCGATAAAAACAAAAAGAATGAGGTCAATCCTGAAAATGAAAAAAAATAACAACAAAATCTCTCTTCCAAGCAATTTATTATCGCAATCCATTTTAGATGAAACCCAATCTAGCTCACCAACATCCGGCCGCTCAGTTATGGATAGTTCGAGATCAGAAATTAATAAACCCACACGGGCTCTGTATTCTCCGGAAGATGTTGGTCCGTTTATTGCATATGTGGAACTATCCGAAAATTCTCCATCAGATGGGACAACATTACATCCCATTAAATTTGGAGCATTTTTGTACAAAAATAACCTCAAAAATGTTTTACAAGATGGAATTAAAAAAATTGGTCGTAATAGACTTTCCATTTCGTTTAAAACAGGTCAATTAGCGAACCAGTTCATACAGAATGACATTTTCCAGATTAATAACTATAAGGTGTATATCCCCTCCCACAATATCTCTCGCATCGGTCTAGTTAGAGGTATACCCGTTGAGTGGAGTCATGAGGAAATTGTTGAATTTGTGAGACTTCCTCCCAATACTGGCAAAATTATAAAAACGCGTAGGCTCAACCGTAAACTTGTATCACCAGATGGACCAAAATGGATTCCAACGCAGACGGTAGTGTTTTCATTCGATGGTCAAATATTACCCAAAGAAATTTATTGCTGCTTTACATTATTACCCGTTGAGCAGTACATATATCCGACGATCCAATGTTTTGCTTGCTGTAGGTTTGGACATACACGTGCACAATGTAGATCGAAACCGAGATGTTATAGATGCACAGATGACCACTCCGGAGATTCGTGCTCGGTGTTGGAATCAGAAGCTGTGTGTATCTATTGCACTGGGTGTCACTTCGCCACAAATAAGATTTGCCCAGAACACAGTAGACAAACAAATATCAAACATTATATGTCACTTCATAATGTGTCATATAATGAAGCAATGACAAAATTCCCGCTAGTTAAGAAATCGTTTGCCGAAGTAATGGTGTCCCCTCAGGCTGTGCCGCCTCAACAACCTACTGCTGTATTTTCTCCACCTGACACTCAAGCCACTAAGTCTTCTAAGTCATATCGCAAAACTGTATTCCGTACCCCGCAATCCCGTCCTTCTACCCCACAATCTCATAGTCAAGAATCTCATAGAGCACTGATACAATCTTTTGTTATGCCTTCTCCTGAAAATGGTTGTGCCCTCAAAAATAAACATGTTAATTCAGACGTGGAAAATGAACATGACAAGGTGGATAGTGTATCAACGGATACAATCCATGATTTAATATCATCATTGATTAAAGTTATCACTGATTCAAAATTACCGAACAACGTTGCTTGTAACATAATTCAGACTATTACTCTATCAATTTTTAACATTTTAAAAAATGGATCTAATTCTTCAGTGGAACTGTAGGAGTGTAATTAAAAATAAAACGTATTTATCCTCCCTTTTAAATAAACACAAACCCTTTATTTGTGCAATATCAGAGACATGGTTAAAACCTAACCAAATCTTTCGTATTAAAGGGTATACTCTGCTTCGCGATGACAGAAGTGACGGGTGGGGCGGGGCAGCCCTATTAATTAAAAATAATTTAAATTTTAATCAGATTCCCATAGTTAATAATAGTAGAAATATTCAATTTGTATGCATTCGTTTTAATAACATTTCTTTCATTTCTGTCTATATACCCAGAAGAGATAATTCCGTTATTCCCATATTGCGTACCTATTTATCTTCTATCCCTCCTCCTATCATCTTAATGGGTGATTTCAACTGCCATAATCAGATCTGGGGTGCTCTTAATAATGATCCCTTTAGTGTAAGGATTTTAGATGTTTTGGATGAATTTGATTTGTGTGTTCTTAATGATGGCTCCCCTACTCGTCGTACCCCTCCTAATATTAATCCTAGTTTTGTTGACCTCTCCTTTAGTTCCCCCAGTTTGGCTAGCCTTTTATCTTGGTCGTGCCTCTCATTCACCCACGGTTCTGATCACTTCCCTATCTTAATCTCATTCCCTTCGCAAAGCACTAAAACCTCAACTCTTCCTCCCCTGCTACCTTTCATCTTGGATGACACCAAATGGGAAATTTATTCTAATTTTATAGAAGGTAAAATTAGTCTTTTGCCTGAACCCAATCAAATGAATATTTATATTTGCTGTGACAAGTTAAAACAACTAATAATAACTTCAGCAGACACATGTTTTAAGAAAAAAAATGTGTCTCTAGGTAAAATTCCTTCTCCTCCTTGGTGGGATTCGGAATGCACCCAAGCCGTTAAGAGGAGACACGAGGCGGAAACAATATGCAACAATACTATTAATCTAGAGTCCTTTTTGAATTTCCGTAACATAGACGCCTCTACGAAAAGACTATTGAAGAAAAAGAAGTGTCAGGGGTGGCGTAGATTTTGTGCATCTTTATCACCTGAAACTCCCACTTCCTTGATTTGGAAACGGGTCAGGTGCTACAGAATTTCACAAAAAGATTTGAATGCTACTTCATATTCAACTAACTGGCTGGAAGATTTTTTAGATAGGTTAGCTCCTCCCTCAGTCCCACACCTTTCTCAAATTCCCTATCAATACTTCCCCCGTGATCAGGCTCACACTACATCCATTGATTCCCCTTTTAGTTACCAAGAGCTATTATTAGTGCTTGAACAATGTAAAGACTCTTCACCTGGCTCTGATGGTATCCCCTATTCATTTTTATCAAAATTAAAATGTAATGCATTAATGTACTTTTTAAAATTAATTAACACAGTTGTTGATTATGGTAGCATACCAGCACATTGGAAACACCAAATAATAATTCCTATCCCTAAATCTGGAAAGAACCCGTCAGATTCCAAATCATACCGTCCTATAGCTCTATCCTCTACTATCCCAAAAGTTGCAGAACATTTAATTAAAAATAGACTGGAATGGTTCCTGGAACACCATTCGCTTTTAGCAGAAACCCAATTCGGCTTTAGGAAGGGTCGTAGTATATCTGATAGCCATGCCATTTTCACGACAGATATCCATCTAGCGTTCAGTCTAAATGCTTCAGTGGTCGCTGGATTCCTGGATGTATCAGCAGCATATGATAATGTCGATCTTTTAGTCCTTAGGAACAAATTAGTTCAGCTAAGGATTCCTCAAAGATTGACAGATTTCATGTTTAACCTTTTATCCGGTAGAACAATATCTCTGAGGCATCCGGGTGTTCAGTTGACCACTCGAACTGTGTGGAGGGGTCTACCTCAAGGGTCTATTATCAGTCCATTGCTGTATGATGTGTACACTTCTGATATGGATCACCACATATCAGATGTGTGCAATGTCTTGCAATATGCGGATGACCTTCTCATTTACTCAATTAACCACTCTATAAATGAGGCAAAAGAGCAATTGGAGAGGGGACTAAATATGCTGAGCTCCTGGCTGTCATTGAATTCTCTGGAGTTATCACCCTCAAAGAGTACAGTTGTGATATTTACCAGAAAACAGAGCATCCCAAGTTTGCAAATTCAATTAAATGGATGTATAATTCCAATAAGGAATGAGGCAAAATTTCTGGGGAAGGTTTTTGACAGCAAAATGAATGGCAAAGCTCATATTGCACATCTTCTCAATAAATGTGAACACAACATCAATATAATGCGATGCCTGAGAGGTGTCTGGTGGGGTGCCCACCCATATTCACTTAGGTTAATGTATAATGCTATTGTAAGAAGCCATTTAGATTTTGCTACTCATTTACTTGTACCATGTAATAAGAAAGCATTAAAAAAGCTAGATGTAATACAAAGTAAAGCTTTAAGAATTGTGGTTGGTGCAATGAAAAGTTCACCAATTAACGCTTTACAGGTGGAATGCTCTGATCCTCCTCTCAATCTCAGGCGACAATATCTGTCTGACAGATATATATATAAGATATCCCAATATGATACGCATTTGTTATTGCCTAAACTTAGGATACTAAGTACATACATTGACACTAGATCATACTGGGCTCATAAACCTACACCTTGTATTGTAGAAAGCTATAGGAGACTAGAATCTGTATCCTGTCCAATTAATAAATTTCCAACCCATCCCTTATTCTCTTTGGATTACTCGTCAATTATTTTTTTTCCTACAATTGAATTAACACTTGCAATTGATAAACACACCCCAGATCCTGACACAAGGTTAAAAAACATTATTGCAACTCGTTGGCCGAATGCAGAAGTGTTTTACACGGATGCCTCAAAATTGAATGATGAAAGCGGTGTGGGTGTGGCTTTTTTTCATCAAGATGCCAATGTATTTTATATGTTTAAATTCCCACATTATTGTACAGTATTTACAGGAGAATGTTTGGCAATCTTGAAATGTATAATGTATATTAGAGAACACAATATTTCATCCTCAATTATATTTTCAGACTCAAAAAGTTGTATTCAGGCTCTTTTAAGTAATCCCTTTAATAAAAATGGTATATCCCCAATAATATTACAAACAAAAAAATTAATTAAATTATGTAGTGAAGAACATCTGCAAATCACTATTGCATGGATACCTAGCCATGTAGGGATAACTGGCAATGAATATGTGGATCAGTTAGCCAAAAGTGCTATTAATCTAGGTAACGAAGATCACTTTTCAGTCTATTCACATGATCTTGTCCCCATTGCAAAACAACAACTGGAGACTGAGTGGAATGCCTATTGGAAGGATACAAGCCGCTTTAAAGGGGCTCATTTATACAGAATACAGCCTGATATAACTCTGAGACCATGGTTCTCGAAAATACAGCTCAGCAAGCATATATCAACAATAATTTCTCGGTTAAGAATTGGTCATTGCTCATCGCCCGTCCATCTATGTAAATTGCACGTAAGGGATTCTTCCTTGTGTGAATGTGGACTTGACGAAGGTTCCATAGTACACATATTGTTCAACTGCACCCGGTATTCCTCTCCATCCTTGTACGAATTATTGGTTAGAAATAAAGTTGCGCTCCCCTGTAACCTGGCATCCATCCTGAGCCTTAAAAATAAACCAGCATTAAAATCACTAATAACGTATCTAAATATGTATAGTATAAAATTATGAACTAACCTTATATGTCCACTTGCGTTCTATGTCTTATTCGTATCAGTAACATAATTATCATTTGATTTTAATCTCATCGCTTTAAAAACATAGCCTATAAAATTACACTTTAAACTGACATGAATGAGTCACTTGGTCACTTGACATTGGCAGTAATGTTCTCAATGAAGCAGAATCAGTTGCCATATACAAAAAAAAAAAAAAAAGCATTGGGAATAAGTGTTGCTGGTAACAAATCAGTATTTTAATGTTTGTTTACTCGTACATTACGCATTTCTATAAACTTGGCACGGAAATGAACTTCGCCTTGAACTAACGTACATAATACTTGTGTCTTCATAAAATTACAAAATCGCGGTGGATTTAAAGATGCACAGAAATAAGTAAGACTTCAATTTTAATCAGAAACATCCGGCTTCACAATTGTAAATGATTTAGACAATATAGAAGTAGGTGAGGAGGTTGAGGAAATTGTCGCGTTTAGTATCATCCGGCCACCAAATTGACATGACACCAACGTCCTTTACATCGCCTCTTCGAGTCAAATTATACTCACCATGATAAATGAGTATTTAAACAAAAATATTACCTAATATTACTACATCTGTAAATGTTCAAAATATCGAGTCTTCGACTTTCATAACAGTAGTATGTTTAATTTGTTGAAATCAATATCTGTTTAGTCTAAAGGCTATACATTCATTTTATATCCAAAGCGTGGGAAATCGAGAGGAGGACTCTAGACGAACTGATTAACTACAAGTATTACTTGTATTATCAGGGAATGCAACTCATCATACATTGGCTTAATAGAGCGATGTTCCACGAGTTACGTACCACGTTCGCCACTCACGCCTGATTTCCTTCTTTTGACGCAACACCAAATTATCATTGCCCCTATGACGTCTGTATCAATAGTACGTTTTATAATAACAACTAAATTCGAACCCAACTTCCCAACATTAATTACATCAAGACGATTAAGGTCATTAAAGTAAACGCGCAAGCTAGCACATCTGTTCGCATTCCAAACAATTATATCAAACAAAAAAACTACAGAGGAAGTGGAAAGCACGAATTGACAGTACGACGGACGCGATGCAAATCTGTGGCGACAATCATTTGTCGTGATCGCGTCAGCCCGGTGGACTCGCCACGGACGAATACCAGACTCTGTCACACAGTAGCAGAGTTCACTTCTGATTCTTGATAAGATAGCTCCGTGGATCGGACCAGCGTGCGAAGAATAATAGACCTTTAGCACACAACATACAGTTCAATTAATGTCAGCAATGGGATCTGGTAACAGAGATATAGACGGGAAAGACCGCTCCGGCAATTTGCCTATTGCCGACTTCAATTATCGCCCCCCGCACTCATTACTGAATTAAGGCGAGAACGACTGTAAATTTCGTGACGCCTCTGCTCCACAATTGACGGTGTACTTTGTAGCCGGTTGATACCTGACTAAGCTGAAACGTAGCGCATTGAATTGAAGGATAATTTGAAGTTTTAAAACATTAAACATCGAATTTAAGACGTTATGTATTTGAATAGGGTTCCAGGACTTGTCACTGGCATATCCGTTTAGAGTTTATCGTTATTAAAACATCGTCCCTTGGAGAATTGCCTCCTCAAGTACCTACATCATGTGATTTGGCAATAAGAAAACCAACTCGGCTTGAATTTACACCGCAATAAAGCTAAAAATATTCATTGCGGAATATTCGAGCAATAATATTCAGTTCTTAAGAATTGTTTTATCATAAACTCGGAACTGCATTATCTTTAAATAACATGCGTGCGATTTAGAAAGAGAAAAAATTGATCATAAAACAATTTAATTGTTCAAGAAACGGAAACAAGTAATAAAGCATTGAAGAGGAATTTATTGGTCATATAATAATGTTCTAATAAATTTTTCGTCATAATGTTGGTAATGACAACCAATAAAGCTGCGGTGACGTTGGTTATTCATAAAGCGAGCGGTGCGCGGTAATAAAATTAACAGCATCCATTTGGGCCATCGCGGCCGGGTTATATCGGCGATGTGCCACGTCCAATGTAATTAATTGGGAATTGAACAATATAAAATTTTATTTAAGAGCTGGTGACTTTATTGGCAACATTGCATGCTGCATTTACTTAATTTCAGGATAATTGGAAGAATAGACGATGACATCTAGTCGTTGGTGTCTGAGTGGGTAATCATTCGATTTAGGATAACAAGAAGATTTCTTAGATTTATTTAATCGTAGTCTATATTGTAGTTTATATTGTATTTATCTTATCTGAAGGATCAATTAAAGCTTTCAATTTCTTCGTTACATCCGCAATAACTCAGATTAAAAAAATATATAAAGTACAGATATTAATGTTCCTTGGGAGACCTACACAACTTATTTGGCGCAAAAACCAAACTACTAAAATCACTTAGTTGTGATTTAACACCCGACATAATATACATAAGACCAGTAGGTCTAAAGTTGAAAATGGTAATTGTTATGAATATAGACCATAAATGGAACAGTTTCTAAAATATTCTAGTTTTAATCGGTGGCGTGATAACGTTATCAATTGGAATGTTCTTTACAGTCTCGTATGACACAGTTTTCACAGCGTCATATTAAGAACAACTCAGTAATTCATCAATGTCATAAAAACGATAAGGATATTAATCAGATCAATTTCTTATTTGAGAATATCAACGGCTTTAATCACTGCACGAAAGAACAGTGCTTATTTTTAACAGATGATATGCAAAACTTGAAATTAATTTGAATTATTTTTAATGCCTCCTACATATTGCATATGCAATATTAAACCGTCTTCCTTTGAGCGTACTTCAAATACTTTTATAACGAGCGTCTTAGAAATTGCATCACTGACATTCTCTGTTCCATTTCAACCGCGTGCTTATGTAATATGTAGGTTAAGCCTCACCACTTACTATTCTGAATACACATGCTAGGGTTCGTCAACCCTGAATATCGACCGAAATGTTCCAGACACATTACAATGGAACTTTCCAGATTATGTTATGAAATTTAACAGAGTACAGATGATAACTAAACAATAACTTAACTGGAAATGGAATTAATTTAACATCCTCAGGCTGCAGATTCGATCCAGTGATATACACCATTTCGATGTTAAATGTGCATTCAATGTTAATCATCACTTATTTAAAGAATCAAGGAAAATACTGTCAGGAAATCTGCATACCTAAGAATTTTGCAAAATAATTTCTAATTCCGCCAATCAGCACTTTGGTTCTCTACCGTAAAAGAGTCCCATGGACTGTTGTGAGAGTTGTGACATACGCTGGCTAATATTTACTTGGTTTTAAGATAATAAACTCACCAGGCATGAAGTGCAGCAGTGCAGCGGTGATGGGGTAGAGACTGGGGCTGTAGGTGATGTCGGGACAGGCGTACCCGAGCACGGAGACGACGCGGTCGGCTACCGCGCGGCCCTTGCGAGTCAGGTGGTAGCCGATGCAGTGGGTCGCCTCCACGAATGGCGGCAGCATGATCGGTTTGTCGGGCAGCTCGACTGTGCCAAACACCTGGGGAAGAACAAAATGTTATTGAATTGTTGTAAAGGAAAAGCAGAAGACTATGTTAAACTAGAATTGATAAATTAAGAGAATTGTTTCCCTAGGATGGTCTGGCATCGCCTATGATAAATTACATTTTTATTGCTATCTTATATTATTGATTCCTTCACAATACGATCTTGATCTACAATGATGTGAAGTCAGAGACAGTAAAGAAATTTGTTTTATTTTCTTTTAAAGACGAAAATATAAATACATTATGTAGAGACAAGGTATTCTAGATAATTTGAATGAATGTCGTAAAATACTCCAAACCGGTTAATACAAAAGATTTTGCCAATATAACAATGTTTGTATAACACAAAGGCACTGTGAACGTAGTCAATATACCAGGCCTTCTAGACCATTCGTAGGAAGATTTCAGTCACCAAGCACGTAATGGATCCTATAAATATCACGGCAATCACAACGATGGCATGCGGGTCCCCAATTGAATCCTGTTTGTTTGATTTGAATTACTGCGCCTTCCGCTAGGCATGGATCGTGTGCAAGGCGAAAATAACTTGCGAATATTAATGACTTCCGCCGTGATTGATATGATTCAAAATACATGAATTATTGCAATGTTGATGTCATAAATAACGTCATGTTAAATCAGCGGATTATCATAAACATCGCTAACGGTTGGTTAATAAAACTATCGCGAAAACAAAATAAAATATTCAGTCCATTTCAATTCTCTTTTGTATTAGTAAAGAAAAATCACGTTAAACAACTTATCTAGATATCGTCATTTTATTGAAGAAGTTATTCGTCAAGTCGCTATAGAACCCACAGGAAAGGCTCTTTACCTAATTGTGAAATTATATAGGCTAGCTCTTCCGTGATTTATATTTTTCCACTACGCAATATTAAGGTACGGTGGTATAAACTCTGTCTAAAACACAGTCTAAAAGACTGACTGCGGTCTTCATAAGATGCATTTATAATCAATAACTTGATAGTAACATTGTATTTTGTGTTTTAATTCGTAAGAATACAATAGATAGATTCAAAAAACATTTAATGCAAGCACAAAGTACAAGTTTCTAATCACGAAAAGATCATTAGAATATTTTTTCCTTGGACGTGAATTTCTACCAAACCTTCCAAATTAATACGAAGCTACCTAGCAACGTTCCATCAAAATACCTTTAGCCAAATCTTTAAACATCACTTAGTTACGTATCAAGAAACATATTAGCGCCACAACTCCAAAGCTTGATCAAATAAATTATCAAAATTGCTACGTGAGCTAAAGGATGTTTTTAATACGTAGGTAATGTTTAGTGTAAACTTATGTCCAATCTACAGAGGACCACGGCCGGACCGTGATTACCCACTTTGCGCGCAAGGACATGTCTCCGAGCAAATTATAGTTTCCATACATCATGTGTGAGACTGGAGGTTGGTGTTGATGAGTGATGTCATGGATGCTAATATATCGAGTCATATCAGATCGCCTTTGTGAGTTTATACAGTATATTATGTTAATCAAGATACGTATAGACATGTTATTTATTGGGGATCTAGTAGTAAGTTTTATTGATTATACTGATTCAGAAATTTCAATTTTTTTTTCCCTCTGGATACATAAAGCAGCAGACGGGGCTCTGTGGCGTGCCTTGGGAGAGGCCTATGTCAGCAATGGACGACCTGATAATAATGATGATGATGATGAGACCCGTCCTACAAACTCTGCCAGATTAAAATGAATAAATATAATATTGCAATACGCATACATATTATTGCGTACAAACAAGAAAATGTCATTGTTTCTATCTAGACATTAGATTAAGATTAGATTTATGATTATAGTGTTATAAACTTTATATAGCATTGTTCAAACATTAGCGTACTATATTCTAAACGATTAAAAATATTTTGTAATATATCACAATAAGACAAGACGACCATTGATTGAGTTTTACGTCCTTATTCATAGACAGTATTAAAACCTATTTTTGTTATAGAGTGTTTTGTCCCTTTCGGATTACTTATGAATTCAGTTTGAGCGAAGACAATACATCAGCCAGCTAAAATAAGTTTTTAAACATAATATAAATAAGGCCTTAAGACGTTAGTATTCATGTTCGATGGTACCACATTTATACCGATGGATATGGATTTGTCCAAAGTGGGATATAAGTGTATAAGTTTGTAATTTTGTAGCAACCACGATACACGAACATTGCCAAAAGCGACAATATTTTTAAAATACCAGTTTGTAACAAAGTAAAGAATTCAAAACTGCCTTACAAGTTCGGATTTGCGCATCTTGATCGTCATTTAAAGCATATTTTATTACGGGTGTATTGTAAAAGCGACACATTTGTTACCAACGCGAGTAGAGTTCGACATACGCCTAAAGAGTTCGTCGGACGATATCAATCTTCATACCGATAAGGATATGTCGGCAAGGGCTTACTACTAAGCCTACCGACCCCGTATTCAATCTGAAAGGCACGACTTCGATATCACAGACTTGATTAATAGTATCACATTTTTTCTTCAAATCATAGATGGAGCGTAAGAATTCTTCCTACAGATTCTAAATTTTACATCCAGACCACTTAATGCGAGTCATTCAATTGGAAGAATTGGATTTTCATATGATATTTTTACGTATTTACCACTGAAATATGTGTTTTATATTATACTCCATTACTTTAGAAATACAAGCGTAAATTTATATGTAAATCATCCTTTAATACATCATGTAAATAATGGTTTTAATATAATTCATCATTCCATATAATTGGTTTACGACGAGATACTAACCTGATGTCAATCATCATTAGAGTTTTTGTTGATGGTTACGCTTTGCCCCGTGTGTTATTGAGATTCATAAATAAATTTATCAAAAGCATTATTTTCAAATTACGCTTTAATGGAATCTCCATTATTTTAATAACGGAAAAAATATCTCATTATATTTTTTCTTTATTCGCAAGAAGATTCAAGCTATCGTTAAGCCGGATATCAGCGTGTTATTGTACGGATTGCAAACTAATAATAACTTATCTGTCACATAAACATTACAGTTATAAAAGAACAATCTTAAACCAGATTAGCATATAACCAATAATTTCTAAAACACATAACTGGACTTATTGAAAAACAAAACAATACAATACTTCCAAACACATAAAACATTTTAAAGTATTTTCCCAAAAACGCATTACCATAATTCCCGCAGCAACCGCTCTTAAAAACCTCGACCGAAAACATCGCGAAAAAAGCAAAACGTTCACGGATCAACGACCGAAACTTTGTGTATATCGAAGTTTGTTTGCATGATAAAATAAAACAAAACACGGTCCAATAATTGTCAGCGCGGGAACAGAAGCGGGGAAACGTCAAACCGACGGCGATCGGCGACGACGCGTCTCTATAATTAGATATCAACATATCTCGGACGCAGTACGCACGCAAACACAAGATAATATTGGAATTAAAAATAAGGTCGCGCCGATCCGGGACTCGATAAATTTAGAATAATAACAAACCGACATGATATGCGCGAAATTTTGTTAATGTTTACTTCGTTTATGCTCGGTGTTGCTAAGCTAGAAAAAGGTAATCAGATTATGTGTAATACGGTAGTCGTTATAATATGTGTAATACGGTTTGGTTAAAGATATTTGCTTCCAAAACAAAACCCATCTATTTTAATATTGAACCAAAACAAGCCCGACTTCAACCAAAAATGCAAACCAAGCATTTTAATGGGACACAAAACATTACAACCATAATAATTTAGTACGAAGCTTTTCTTGCAGAGCAACAAAAAGAATACCTACCAATAACAATATATTACAACGAACTTGAACACTTTAAATAGCATTATTTATTTAATCTTATTTGTACCCAAAAATATACAATAATTTTAAGAAATAACACATTATAAAAGTACAATTGGCGGTCTTATCACTTCTAAGCGATCTGTACCAGACAACCTTTGAATGGATGTAAAAAAGAGAAAGGGCAGTGTAAAAAAAGGATAATAAATATAATAAAAATAATTAAATAGATAATCATACATATTATTATTTATACATAAACGTAACAAAATACACTTATTACTTATTTGTCAAGTCATACACACTGCTATTTGTATGTCTTTACCATGTCACGCGGTATGCCACAGGCGACTTTTAACTGTATGAATAATTAAACATTACACTGTTATTTTTTCATTTGAAAATGTGTAATGTGTGTACCGTGTAATTTCAAGGAGAGGTCGTTACCCGCCTCGAGGGTTAGTTAAAAAATAATTGCTTTTAAAAATGCAAGAACATACTTCTACGTAAGGCTGAACTGTCCCGAAAATGTGCTGGTTTGATGTCATATGGAAGTATGAGTGTATAGATTCTTAAAACTGGGGATATTGAATATAAGCCTAATGGATACATGAAATCCATGCTGGAAGGTGGATTTTAGCACCTGCCTTCACACCAGATGGAAGGGACGAAATGTCCTAATACAAAAGCCTCCCGAAAATTGTTTATTTTTTAATTTCGATCCTGCTCTATTGTAACTATATTTCACTGATACTGTTACAGTAGTTATTCGTGAGAAGAACATTCTCGAAAAACCTTTGTTCTATGAAATAACGTGCAAATTCTTCGCACGAATTTAATTAAGAAACAACAAGTAAAATAATGAACTCTGCCATTACAGAATTAATATTATCGAACAATAACTTTCATAGTGCAAACAAGGACATCCATTAGCCACGTGCAAATATTTACCTCATCCGGCCCGAGGTTCTAAACATCCCAAACACTTTGTTATTTATTATACCGATATCGTGCCTTTACCAATGTTTGTACGAGGTGTTTGTGGTCACAAAAGATTGTGAGCAATTATTGGATTCAAATATTGTTTGAACTCGTTCAAAGTTTAGCAGATTAGAACAATGAATTCCACGTAAATGCGTCTTCATGCATGAATTTCTAGGTAATGGGAAGTTTAGCTCCACATTTTAAAGTACTATTAAAATTCATTTCAATTCCTCCTTCTTCTTTCTGTTCCTCAATTCCTCTCAATTTAACGGGTTCCATGGTGAATTTGAAGTAGACGTTTCCGAAACAGCTAATCGTTTTATATTCACTCCATTTTAATTAATCCTAAACTCATTCTGTAACCCACATCTTATAATACCATTGTATGTTATTCAGAGTATTAAAGAAAAATCTCTATCCGAAAACATCCACGCGTTATCTCGTAATCCTCCACGTAGATAAGCGTGCAAAGATATTAGTTTTGATTTGTAAGAGATAACGTCACGTGACTGAGAAAACTCCACAAGCACACATAACTATGCTGTGAAAATCTGAAGGCTAACGTACTGTGTAGAGGTGGCTTACGTTGGCTCCACTTTGGATCCAACGTTATCCTATGCTATTCTAGGCGGTTACTCTATAAAAACGATACGAACTTCGAATATTCGGACGTCATATATAAAACTTCACTAATATGCTTAGATACTCCACAAAATGTTGGATGCCTCTATCGTAAGTCGCAACCATAGACTAAGTTCGGAGAAAATGATATGTATAATAGAGAATAGTATTGATTTTTAGAAATGGAAGTCTTATATCTTGCTCCGGACGTCGAGCATCCGAACATTCGAAGTTCGTTCGTTTTTATAGAGTAACCCTCCTAGATCCATACGTTAGAGGAACATTGGAGCCGACGCATGAAGATTGCTTAATATGTGTGTCACGTACGCAGCGTCCGGTCTGTGTATGATGAATGTACTTTGGTAGTGTTTTTGTGTTTCGGTTTGAGTAATGTAATATCGTCCAAGTTAATGTTAAAAATAGTACTTATAAGGCTTAGCCTGAAGTCGGTGAATGAATTGACGTGTACAACTTCGAAATACACTAGTAGAAACTCTTTCATCAGCACTCAAGTGTATTTCACAGGAAACGTATCGGTTATTGTATAATAAGAAATTACGGCTTTTATCATTATAACCCAAGCGCTACATGAAAAACATCACAACTTTCACATCTATAATTAAACCATAGTAAATACTGCATAGATAAAATCAATTTAAACAAGACAACAAAACATCGAGAACTGAGAAAAACGAAACACAACAACAAGCGAGCAAACGGTCCGTGTGTCGAGTTAGCTCGGTCGCGTGCTCGCCACGCCCCCGTGCGCGCGCGCATCGCTCGCGACGGCCGCCCGTCCTTCGCCAGTCAAGGACGTCCACACGGCGAGCCTTTGTTTACCCTCCCGACCGGTTGTGGTGACATTTCTGCAGGTTATTACGTACGTGATGTGAATATTTTAAAATAAGAACCTATATTTTTCCTCGTGCAAATTGTCGTACGTCAGATGTTTTGTGGATTTTAATGGTGAATACCTTAATTACGTGGGTAAGGTATTTTAAAATCAAGATATTACGAGTATTGACTATTAATTAGTTTTTCATAATATCTTAAGAATCGTTAATGAATACCAGCGATTTGGAAAATATTACAGCGCGCGGGGAAAAGAAATTACACCAAAGACTTTCAATACCACGAATTATTAAACCAATTAACGTAAAATTTAATCTTTCATCCTACTATCACAATTGGCGTTACATAATTCATAGAGTGGAAACAATATTACGATAATGTATCAATGTTTCCGTATTATCAGTATTTGACAGCCTCCGTGGCGCAGGCGGTTAGACGCCGCCTGTGAAACGAGAGAAATGTGTGCGGCCCACAAATATTTCTTTCGGGTCTGGGTGTTTGTGAGACCGAAAAGTCTCTCGTAGTTCCTGATACCCACGACACAAGACTCGATCTTAGTGTGGGGTCAGGACTATATATGTGACTGTTGGGTGTTATTTATCAAAAACGATAGGTAAACAGATCTCATTTCAAAATAGTTCATCAACATAATATAGAAATATTTCATTAAGTAGCAATGTTAAAATGGCTGCTACTATGCCATTACACTCGTAGCTTCATGGTCTGTTAAACATTTGAACATTATGAATGATAAAAACATCATATAAAACATACGTCAAGTTTTCTACACACATCTTTGAACATGACTTGAGCACAACTTTTTACCATGAATATTAGTGATACAAAAATAAAGTACATAAAAAAGGCAAGGAATCTCTCTCACTGAACCTATATATTGCTGTGCATTTATATGTTTATATTTTTATATAATATGCATGTTTGCATGTATATGTATGTATTAGTTTATATGCATTTTATTATTTATCCGTTTGTAATATCGTTATGTACTTATATATTTTTGTCACTACACCAATTACTACCCTTTCTCTCTCGTCTCTCTTATCTCCATCCAAAGATTGCCTGTAAGAGATTGCCTAGTGCAATAAGGCCCCCTATTGTACTTATTTTAAATATACATAGCTACATTTGTTTTTGTTTTTCCTTGGTGAATAAATGTATGTACAATAAAAATATATAAATATTAAAAAAATCGCTGTAAAAGATGGTACTTTAAATTATCCATTAAAATATATTAGCAAACAAGCACCCATTACATCACTAAACTTTTGGCACCATTTCTTATCAAATAACCTTTGTTTTTGTAGGAGGATAATAACATATTACGATCATCTTTATCAGAGACAATGATCAGAAGTAATGTTTTTTTAGTCATTATTTACTGTAGAATTTAAATATCTCTTTGCTTTTCCTAGCATTATCACATGTCTGATGTCACTTTACTTTACTGTATTGTATCAGCCTATTGTCGCCTACTGCTGACCACGGGACTCCTCCAGTTCGCATATTGAGTTTCATTGAGGGCTTAAGCATCGTCTATCGCACTGGTCTTCCTCGAACAATTCAAACAGTAACATTCTCTGCTACTATATCAGCCTATATACGTCCTACTGCAGGGCACGTACTTTCTCTACAATCGAGAGAATGTTTGAAGTGCAGGTTGGTAGGCTTTACATACCATAGAAATTCTTACAAATCGCAATGATATGCAGGTTTCCTCGCGATATTTTCCATCGCCGTTAAAGTGTAACAATCTACAAATAGACAAAGTTAATTAATAATACTCTTCTCTTTACATTCTATTCATGGTAATACAATTAGCCCCTCATTAATACAGTTCCAGCGGCCGTCCTGCGTGTTGCGAGTAATCGTCGAAGCTGGAGCAATTAATTGCACCGCGTCGATGAAGTCTCAATTGACTAGCAATTATGGGCTCTGTGACTGAACATTAAACTGTTTGTGTCCATCTCATATCAGTCGATAGTTTTAGGCTATAGGACGTCTGTAGCTGAATCTTTCGATACTGACTGTATTTAACCATTAGGAACTTTATCAGGTTAGGTGTCCAATTTGCAAAGCTTGCTGGCACGAAATCTATAGTCAAAACATTGGGACCTATTATGATTTCATGACTATTGACTATTCGCCTACCTATATCGGTGACAACTCAAATATTATTCAACATAAAATCACAAAAAATGTACAAAAATGTTGATTGTTACCAAAGCATTAAATGTGTAAAGAAACTGACACCGTCAAGTCATATACGACACTGTTTACGCGTCCCGATAGCGACTAATCTGTGTTTACCGTGGTACAATGAAAAATATAAATTTTGGATGAAAAAAATAAAAATATCCGCGCCGATGTTGTGGAAAATTAAAACGCCACCCACGCCCTCTCTCGTGCCAATTGTGCGGATGCGTCAAATAACAATAACAAATGTAAATTACGTAAACTAGACATTTGTATTGGCGATGCGTTCGTTTTGTTGAGGCCGTGTGTGGAGTCTTCGCGGATCATACTTAATCTTAGAGAATTGCTCGCTCTGTCATGTGCTGTAACTCATGTGTGGATTTGGCCATCATATTCCAGATTTATGGATGTATTTTAGGTATTAACAGGAAAATGTGACTACAAAACCTTCGATATTAAATGCCGGACACTACAATCCACTGACAAATGATTGCTATCTATCGCCTACGCCCTGCGGATTGTGAATTGTTCTATGATCGGTCCTACTATGCTGGCATAACAGTGCCACGTGACATACAAAGGAATATATGTACCAACATTAATAAGCACGTGTGGGCGTCGAGGCCCTAATTATTGCGGACACAACCCCGACGCGACCTCTACACCGACAATCAACGCCTAATTGAATCAAGTGGACCGACAAAGCCCAAATGCGAATTTGATGCGCATTGTTATCTAGTACACGGCAGAGTAAAATGACGGCACGAAGTGTAGTTGTTCATTATACACTACTAACGGCCGATGCCAATAATCAATCGAAAAAATTAGATTGAAGTCAATCTGTTTTGTTGTCAATTGTTTTCTACTTTTCGATTGGTCTCCTGTCATGTTGCCATAGTTTATTCACTACTGAGATTGATTATTGGCAATATAGTATCAGAAAAACGATTGAGCTGTCAATCTAAAACGGCAAATTTTGGATTGGGTTTGTTTATTGGCAGCGGCTGTAGATGTAGACAAAGGCAAATAATTCTACATGGGTTTATATGGAACGTTCTTTTGAAACCTTTATCATTGCCTATGGATGATCTATTCAACAACTTGCCAAGATAAAGAAAACTGACAACACACAAATAACAAACAGAGCGAGCGCCGTGGCAACGTCCAAATGAACACCGAAAATAATGCGAAACTTTTCCTAAAAGCCGTACAAATAAATAAGTTGGCCGATGTTATTCTCTGTTGCGAATAAGATCGATGATACTATTTCTGGATCGGCAAATCCACAAGACGGATTCCGTCGGAAATAACTTGGGCGTTTTACCATCGGGCCGTGTGCCGCTGTAAATCTTTCGCGGCGTAAGTCGATTGTGAAAAACACTCCCGTTATCTCGCGGCTAGATATACCGACTCCACTCGAGTATTTGGACGCGGGGCACTTACGTGCGATCGCATAACTCAGGATAATGAACAAACAACGCACGCTTCAATACGCGATACGCTAAAAATAAAGAAAACGCAACGAGACACTAGGCAGATGCGGTGCAACTACTCTAGCCATACTAAGGGGAGGGCAGATTGGTGAGGAAATCCATTACTTGAAATCATAGGGATTGAGGAAGTCGTCCTTCTAGACGACGATCTCATCAAATTTTTTCGAAGTGGAAGGGGTCAGTTAAAAAACGAAGAAAAAACATAACATGTTGACAACGATGCCTTAAACCCAATATGAATGGAGAGTTTCATCAAATCTCACCAAGTAGTTTTAATGTATAAATAACTGCTCACGTAATTAATTTACGTCCTCAGTTACGTATGAATGACACATCAACAAAGTGCATTACCATGATAAAACCACGGAGTAATGTCAAATTCACGGCGACCCGAGCACTGTGAGCGAAAGATACGACATACTTTGAGAGATTGTCATACAAAGCATACATGAGCAATGAGATGACTCACACTGCTTATACTTCGGATTATAAATATCTCAGCAATGTCGATAAACGTTTGGTAAGATCGCATATTTCTGAAGCAAAGTTTCGGAAAAGGAGAAATCAGTTCACGGTTTTCTGAAAGTCGTTAACGCAATCCATAATCTTATTCAACACTAAATACAATTAAGGTGCGCTGCTGCCTCACAATATTGGAGAAGAAAAGATGGAAGGAGCATAGAAGTGGGTTCCTTCGACAAACCAAATAAAACAAGATAATATGAAAGCCGTCGCTTCTTACACGAAATCAGCGGAAAAGAGTAAAACATTCCAACAACTTCATTGTACTGTATCTGTATTGGCCCATATACTTCCCACTACGGGACACGGCTCTCCTCTATAATCGAGAGAACAATTGAAAGGGGTAAGGTCATATACCCCACCACGTTGGCCTGATACAGGTTCGCAGACTTTTACATACGATAGAAATTCTTCCGAATCCCTATGGTATGATTTTTTTAAAAGATACTACGCTTTTATTATACCTATCTTTCTTACATTAATATCTCGAAAGTAAATATTACAAAAAAAACCGATGAATGTGTGACAACACACTGGCGTATAGAACGGAAAAATATTTAGTAACAACTTAGCGCGTAATTGTACGATAAAAGTAATAACAAAGGAATTAAACGTGACAGATAATGTTGCGTCTCGTGTTTGTTTATCACTCTCACCCACATATTGTTATTGTACACTTATTCATTTGAAAGAAGCTCGTAAATAAGTAAGTACTGATAAATGACGAACCCTAGGATATAGTTTATTTCTTACAAACAAGTAGGTCAATTAATGGTAAGTGATCACCGCCGCCATAATGTCCTTAATATCTACATCACTTGATCGCGTATGAGATGCCGACCTTATAAAATGGAAAAGAAAACCGAAGGAAAAAGATCCTTTGTACAAAAGAGTTTTTAGGGTACAAGCTAGCTTTTATTTATTCTTATAAATATTTAGTATTCCCACCAATTTGCATAAAACTTTTTACTACCAATATAACTTAAAGTATATTGCACTTCCTCAGAACGGTAATTTCTTTATTATAAATACGAAACATACGAAAACCTTGCAATAAATTTGTAGACAACTTTATACGGCACAAGGAACTACAAAAACAAAATAAAAACAATTTGATGCAAGAAAATAAGGAAATCTATAAACAAAGCAATACCTCGCGTAACTAAAGGAATTTTAACAAATGCTTTAAAATACCAATACGAACATTGGTTCGTGACATCTTGATAAAGGTCAGAATAATTCTCTAAGAAAAATCTTGAACCTATGTGATTGCATAAAAAGGTGCATCATCGTTGTAGCGAAAGTGACTCTAGGACCAAGTAAATCAAAAACTCTCTGCCTACGTCTATGGAATACAGACTTAAAATTATGCAACTATCAATGTATGTATGAACAGAAATTAGTCTACGCACCAAACAAATAACCACAAATCCGCATACACATCAACAATTTAGGTTCCTCAATCACGGAACGTTCCCGCAAATTCCACCACACACTTGGAGAGACCGCCGCATGACAACATACGACAGTGATTCTCAACCTTTTTTTGTCGCGGCACATATTTAACGATTTCAAAATTTGGCGGCACACAAAAAAAATGATAAAAATTATTTACTTACTACAACACACTGCATAAATAGTTTATGATAAAAAAATTAAATATACGAAATAAACTAATATATACTACAATAATAACTAAACCTTTATTAAGGGATTAATTACAAGCTAATAATAAAAATATTTTAATGCGAAATTTGAGCTTGATGGTTTTTGATAATTTCATTTATATTTGGTCGTAAAAATGACAATGCTACTCTCATATCGTAAAGAAAAGGTGCAGTAACTACTATGCAACACCTTGTGAATCCCAACTATCACTAAAACAACACGTTTTGTACGCAGAAGTGGCAAGTGTGCGCCGCCTTGAGACATATTCCTATTGCTATGCACGCCGCTTCATCATAATTTGGCACTAAGAAAAAACGCGTTGCAAAGCAAATAACAAAATAATTAACTTTTTTGTGGATTTAAATATATATTCATGTTAAAAATATTTTTCTTTTTAAATAATATAATTTAATAATATTAACATTATTATATATTTGCAAAATTTGGCGGCACACTTTCGAAATTTGGCGGCACACAAAAGTGCCGCGGCACAGTGGTTGAGAATCACTGACATACGAGAATGTCCGTTCATACCGGTGACAATTTCCGAGCGGTGTGCGTGCGTCGTAAACGGACACATCTTCGCATACGCATTCGTATACGCGTCCATTATTTGGGTAAAATCCGACATAGGTTTTAACAGATCGTCGCATGATGACAGACGAGAATATTCGTCGATTCCGTTGACAGTCTCAGAGCCGTGCGTGCGTCGTACACGCATTTTCCCATACGCATTCGTATACACGCCCATAATTTCGCTTTCACAATTCCTCTGACTGACAGATCTCCGCATGACAACAGAGAATGTGTGATGACAGTTGACATTAGTGATAGTCTCGGAGCGGTGTGCGTGTGTGGTGTGTGTACAAACAGTGGTGGGCCGATAACCCGCGAGTCAAGCTTGTTGACAGTGCTTAGTTTAGATTGATAACAGCTGCAGCCGCCTCGACCCGAGGTTATCACGCTAGCGCCGAGTTATGCTGTATTTGCACTTATCTGTGTCTGCGTAGCTGTCACCTGTGTTTGTGTTTTAGTTCCGTATGCTGAACTGATTGCGTAAAACAAAGACAGTGAAATTAACATTTTTTTTGTCTTATTCCTAATAATATCTACCAAAGCCAGTTTCCAAGACAAAAAAACAGAAATGCTGTAATAGTTCCCATATCACGCACTTGCACGTTTGCCGTTGCTATGCTATGAAAATGAAAATTCCAATTATGTAGTTTTATAATAATCGACAATTGCGATGAAAATAATGTCCTTGTCTATTTAGGAGTCCAGGTAGTTTTTAATGTAATAAAAATTAAGCATTGAACTAATTTAATATTATAATTGAATAATTTAAGATCGTTATCTTTTTGAGACGATACACAAATCATACATAAATATGACGTTACATTCTGGTTCTGGTTCAGCCCATATACGTCCCACTGCAGGGCACGGGCCTACTCTACAATCGAGAATACGATTGAGAGTGGTTAGGCCATAAATTCCACCACGCTGGCCTAGTGCGGGTTGGCGGACTTACATACCATAGAAATTCTTATGAATCCCTATGGTATGCAGGTTTCCTCACGATGTTTTCCTTCACCGTTTTTAGTGCGTGGTGATTGACTATCAATACACACATGACTACGAAAAGTCAGAGGTGTGCCCTGGGATTCGAACCCGCGACCACCATGAAAATGTTGGCTTTCGCGTCTAGTCCGTTTACCAACAGGCCACCACGCACTTTCGCACATTACATTAACATTCACTAAATTACTAGATCCTTAAGTAATAGAGAGTGAAAAAAATACCCACTGATTCACTTTTACTTCAGACGCAAGACAAGTACAACTTTCAAACGAATGCCAAATAATAACGATGCATCCGTACACAATTTATATTTACAATGATACAATAAATAAAACACAGTATCAGTAACATTTGACAAATCGTATTGGACGTTGATACAATCTTGTTGTATTTACGATCGAGAACTAGCGCCAACACAATAAGTATCAAAACTAAACGACATTAATTAAATTGTTTTGTTTACGGTCGCTTTACTAAACAGGGCATCAATTTCTAAATATCAGTCCTTTATTATGTCTAGGAATAGCCCATTAATAAACAAAACATTGTATTTGTTGTTTTGTCGGATGATTTCTATTTTGTAGAATGAGTTCTCTATACGAAAATCAGTTGAGGATTTGTAGGGGACTTGCCGGTTCGTGTTCAGTAGTAGGATGGGCCGGATGAAGGATACAAATAGATAACAACAAACAAAAAACATTCGGAATAAACTGAATTCTACCAAGTTTACCACTTTTGTAACAAACAGCAAGTCCCTACAACAATTTTATAAAACAGTCAACAATAAAATAAAGAAAACTACAAAAACTGCGTCAAAAACAAGCTAAAAATAATTTTAAATCCAGTTACATTACTTTCAGTTCCTATGTCTTCAATACAGATTTTATTACACCAATAATTCCATCGAAGCACTAGAGAAATAATCAATAATTTTACCAAGAACACACTCATCACGGTCCGTGCAATAAAAATTTGACTCGAAAATATAAGAGAGATGAGCTGGCTGTGGCGGCGGGTAGCGGGCATATTGTTTTTGTACCGCGCATGTTTCAAATGATATCATAAATATTGGCAATGCTCTCTGCGATAACGCACGGGAATAGATCGACCTAATAAATGGGAAACGACGGCGAGCCGGCCATTGCGCAACGCGCCCCGCCTTAAGGTTGTCCTACAATGCGTCGAGTGCGTGCGTTTAATACCAACAGTTTAGTTTATTTTGCTGTGTGTATCGTATGTCTTACTGGTGGATATTGGCTTAGTTTGAGAATTAAAGGCGTAGTTTTTACACCACAGTGATCTATGTATAGTATGTCACACTTACTTATAACTAATCTAATAATCTAATAAATATAGTCCTATCCCTACATACCAAAAGATACGGGAGACTTTTTGGTCTCGCTTAATTCAGACCCGAAACAAAAAATAACTATGTGCTTCTTTCCACCTTCGCCATGAACGCTGTCGAAGATTTCAGGTAGGAAGTCTTCAAAAATTTTACTTCCCTGTGAAACTGGGCGGCAATAAACTAGGAATACTCAATAAACACGATAGTATAAAACTTTAGTCTTTAGTCTCTGCCTACCCGTATGGGATACAGGCGTGACGATTATGTATGTATGTATGTATAAAACTTCTAGAACCGAGCAAAAAGTAGTTTGTGTTGAGAGACGTCGCAGCTTTTCTAAGATCTAAAAATGGATAACGCTTTTCTGCGTAGATCGGCAGATACAACCAATAGGTTTACACCTATAAAGGCTCGTCACCTTGCTCAATACTTAAATACAAAAGAACATGTAATTTCATCGATGGCGCACCGATGGTGTATCGATTTAAAAAACAAATAAATAAACAGTTTTATTGCAGCCACTTTATCGCAAAATATAGTGTGCGGTTTCAAATACGGCTATAAGTGTACAACATTGTCACTTACTTAAATAGGTGTGTGCATATACACTATTTCACAAAACCTGAGTTTTTGCTACCACATAAAAACATAAGCTGAATCAATGAAATCAAATATTTCAAGCCAATTTTCTCACAGTTGCAACCGTTAATTAGCTATAATTACCGTGCCATATCCATAAAACCACATAATCGAATATTTCACCTCTTTAATCGATAAAACCGCACCCGAATTGGATTAAATCTCGATTCTGGGAAGAAGAAATAGCAATGCAATGTACACGCTGCTTTACAGCAAGAATTTCCGAGATATTTTTTCTGACAAGTAGTATAGTAATGGCGATAAACACAGTTGTATATGATTATACCGCGAACACTGTATACACATTTAAACAGATGTAGAATACATAGTGTTAGTCGTAAATTCGTATAAATAAATGTTATGGCACTAAATGTTATGTACTTGATAAAAACGGAGTTATACTATGTACTTTTAATTTTCGTCATTCAACATCAATTGTCTATTTCGTACCTCAGTTGATCTAGTTCTAAAAGGTTGTTTTGACGTGACAACGTCTTAAATTAGGTTGCGGCTGGGAGTCACTTATGAAAAAGTGTAACGCCCGGTAACGTTACGATGAGTCACCGAACGAGAGAGAGGCCCGCCGAATGCCTTGCGTCTCTCTCCCACTCAACTATGATCGGTCTGCGGCGCGCGCAGCACTAGAGAATTAGGCGCATTGAATCGGCGCATGCTTGTGTCTCTGTCTTTGTCTTTCTCGAACGTTCTTGGCGTTGGAAAAACAAGAAAGCGTCACAATACAAGTTCACACGTGTGGTTAAAGTATCGTCAGCTGTGTCTGTAGTGAAAATATGGAGTGCTTAGATTCGTCATTTATCATTTACAACAACTACAACAATAAAGGTAAATAATTGTACACTGATATTTCATTATCGTAAACTATGATTGATTGATTAATTGTTAGATTGACACAAAAGTTGAGAAACTGAGTTTATAGGTTATGTCATACTATTGATAAATGTTGATAGTGTTTTAGTAAACAAAATATATTTCTATAGTTAAAATTTGTGCAATTCTTATTTTCATTCAATTCCTTGTTCCTATTGTACAATTTAATTATATTCATATCAATAAATATTCTACCGAGAAAAAGACGTTGTCACGTAAAATCTTCGCCCGTAAAACCGACTTTACAGGCAATTTTTTAAGAATTGTTTTAAAGAATGCCATAAATAAAGCTGAAAATAGTTCTCGTGGAAAAATTCCCCCTAGGAGTATATATCTTTAGCCCTAACAACAAGGAAATATAAAAAATACGAGAAGCTGTAAAGTTGCGTCAAAATATAAAATATCGGTCAGTAGACTAAATAAGTTTTGATCCATATAATATTATATTCTTATTATATATTTACATAACATTGTCAATGTCAACTGTGTTATTTTTTTACGCAGCGTATTATTTTATGAGTAAAAATACATTATACTAATGCGGGTTTTATTGCTTTTGACAATTTACATGGTGTAAAGGAAGAGAAACCGGTTAATTAACGGAAGGCTGGTTGCTTCATTCACAAGTTTTTTTATATGACCATAATATATTAAAATTTATTTCATCTCCTGGTATGGTAAAAGCACATAGTCAATTACATTCTGATCACAACATAAAAACTAATAGTAGTTTAAATTGGAACTAAATCAATTATCATCAGGTGCATTACTCGTTTGTTTTGTTTTTTTTTAACTTTATGTAAATACGCAAAAGCGAACCTTACTCAAGAATGCTAAATACAATGTAACATTACAACACACACATAAATCTGGTTTATCGATTGTTTACTAAACACGACCATTACCTTATCTCGATATAACGTTGCGCTAGTTAATTTTAACGTAACAAACTAAACTATAAGTATTTGCGGAGTTTGTTGTAATTATTTATTGTTTTTCTTCATGTTGAATATATAACTAATTTACATTATTATATATATAGCGTAACTGGCATTTGGAGACAGGGTAGAAAGTAGGAGTAGCATCCTATAATTTCCCTACCTTACCTAGATTTTTTTCGGACGGAAATATATTACATTTAAGAATTGATTTTTGGATTATTTTTGATCACTTAGATGGACCAATAACTAAATAAGTCTGCTCCCAACTTTGTAATATATAAAAGTTAAAGAAAGAAAGCAAAAAGGCAAGCGAAATGTCTGAGGTAACAGGAATTCGCTTCCAACAGGTCGATGTGGAGATCCTAAGAGGAGGCCTATGTTCAGCAATGGACTTCCAGCGGCTGAGATAACGATGGTGAAAGAAATAACGCATACACAATACAAATTATTAATAAAAACAATTACATTAAATACATTAATAATGACCATTAAAAACAATAAATGCCAAGTATCGTGGACCACAGCGATACGCCGTGCCGGGTTCGTGGACCGCGGACGCAATCGATTGTCCAGTAATTAATGGCCAGTAAACATTACACACCGCTCGTACGCTTGTGATAAAAAACGCATTACTCTCCAGACATCGATTACCGAATTACATAATAGTTGTAGTGATGTACTCGCCATATTTCTTTATACTGTATCAGCCCATACATGTACGTCCCTCTGCAGGGCACGGGTCTCCTCTGCAATCGAGAGTACGATTGAGAGTGGTTAGGCCATATAGTCGACCACACTGGCCAAATGCCGGTTGGCATTTCTTTGTACAAGCTACTAAAATAACATACATACATAGATGAACTCACGCCGTTTTCCCAAAAGGGGTAGGCAGGGGTGCCAGAACACCTACATTTCGCCTTGTATGTTCCGTCCCGCAATGTGATAGAGGGCGACCTTATCGCCATATCGGGCACATATTCCTGACTCCAAGCTGATAATGAATAGAAAAATCCAATATCAATTCGCCTGATCCAGGATTCGAACCTGATATCTCCGCTTTGGAATGGTAGCATAGAACAACGAAGCCACCGAGGCAGTGTAAAATAAACCTGATGGTACTGCATTCCAATGTATTTCATATAGAATAAACGACTTATCAGTGTTTTACTCTACCTATGATCTACCTCATATCTAAACTTATGCGAATTCCTTTAGAGAAAACTGAACCAACATGATTATTATAGTAGGGGAGCCCAAGAGGGGATTTGAAGAGTTACTCGAGCGCGTCAGAAAACTATATGAGGAGAAACCTTATTCCTTGCAATGTACTCCTACCATATATAAACCCTTTATATAGGGGCGTGCTCCGAGGACAGCCCGTCAGATTTGTAAAAAAAAATCAATCCTCAGAAAAACTCGAGCGCGTCAGATTAATGGCAGGTAAGTTAAATACATACAGAACAGAATATATTTCAATAATCTGATGATTTTAGCGTGGCATAAGGAAATGGGTGAGTGGCAAAATTGTAAGAAAAAAACGTCACTATGAAATACTCGAGCGCGATTAATTTTTTTTTTATTTTGAAGGAAATCCTGTAAGAATTACAGAATAAAAATAATCTGACGATTTTCATGGGGCGATGTAGCTTAAACCATAAATAAAGTGTGGCGCGTACAGCTGCTGAGAACTGAATTGAAACTCCGCGCCTCTTGTTTCCTTCTCACTCTTTCTTTATATTTCACTCTCTCGCACTATCCCCAAACCAAATTAGAGCCGACTTAGTTTCTTGGTAGCCAACTTCCTGAAGCATACGAAGATATTGTCATAACACCTGACATATTAGGAGATACTTTTGATTCAGGTACGTTTTTTTAAATACTATAATACAAAAGAAAAAGGAAATTTAAAAGTTTATAACCCTTCCTTTTTACAGAAACACAAAATGAAGAAGAAATTGACCAAGGGGAAAGCAATTTTGAAGATGAATCCAGTGAGGATGAAGATAAAAAAAATGTTTTTATGTTTTTTAATCTATTTCGTATTAATAAATAATAATAAAGTTACACCTACATATATGCGCATAATTTTTTTCTTTGATATTAGCAGATTAAGAATATTCCTTCATATATTTGTCAGATTATCATTTGGGACGACTAGAACATCAAGTTAAACAGTTTGTGTAAAAATCTGATGCGCTCGAGTATTTCAAGGTCACGATTTTTTTTTACATTTTCAAAAATCTGCCATGAGTTTTGACCACACCCAAATCGTCAGATATTTAAATAGGA
The DNA here is from genome assembly GCA_023078785.2 of Hyles euphorbiae. NCBI lineage: Eukaryota > Metazoa > Arthropoda > Insecta > Lepidoptera > Sphingidae > Hyles > Hyles euphorbiae. Next base: position 2,856,931 of record CM041032.1, on the reverse strand, counting down.
CACTTTTTTGAGTTTTCTAAACATTCCCTTCGAATATCTGACACGCTCGAATAACTTCTTTTATTTATTTGTTTCTACCCTTTTCTACAGCCATCCTCCCCTAATTACTCGTCAGAATAATATCTCTCGGTTGTTAAAAAAACAAAGCGGGTAAGCACCGTGAATATCTGACGCGCTCGAATTTTTGAAAATTAACACACGCTCTCCTCCCCACTAAAATGGCAAAGTGAACATAAATTATTTTTCGTTTTAGGCCCAAATCTTCACAATCTAATTGGTCCCCATGACGCTTTAGTAACTGAAAATTTTGCGGTCCGGCCTCCCCTACTATTACTAACAATCAAAGTTTACACACTTGTACAATTAAATATATTAAAATTAATAGTAACGTCAATTCCATTTTAAATTCGTACTTAATTAAATTAAATATTAATACACATCACTAAAGTAAATGTCACAAATATCTCATTATGTCCAGTTGATTTAAGGAATGAAAGACGATTGTTTTCTTCTTATTGTTAGGTAACCTCATTACGTAATTATGATAAATGGTATTGCAGAAACGTGTTTTCCCTCTCGTATCAAATGGAGTGTTTTGTTTTTAATTGGCTTTACACTTTTGGTTTTATTATGCCAGCTTCCAAACGCGAAATAATAGAGAGAATAAAAAATATATTTATCAACGATAATATAAATCTATACCATATTATTATTTCCACGCTAAAATATTTTGTTTCCCTACGAATAATGTATGCCACTCTGCGGTTCTTGAACTATCTTGCAAAAACTATATTACGATCTAGTGACGAATGAATCTAGGTCACACAAAAAAAAACTATCTTATATAAAATTATTATTATCATTCTACAAAGAAAAAACATATAAATCTAAGACACATTATTATTATCATAAAATAACTGAAAACACATTTGATGTCACATAAATAATTTCATTTTCTCATCTGTCCATAAGGACGTCCCGCATTCAATTTGCCGAGACGCGGTCTCGACAAAATGAACCGTGACGCAGAAAAACGTCACTACCATTGTTCCATTTTGGGCGTGACAAAATATTCCGACACACTCATAAATTTATTGATAAACCGCAAAAACATTATGACATTGTTTATTATAAAAAATATAAAAACTTATTTAATATTTTTATTTATTCACTCGGTATAGTAATGTTAAGTTAAATTATGACCATGAATATGAGGGCCTAACCGAAGTGGTACTACCGTTCCACCTACGGGATGTAACAGCTTTTAATCACATTTCCTTGGTCTGTAGTACGGTTTTAGATCCAACGCACACTTCCTTTGTCTGCTTCTTTCCCACCTTATTATTGAATACCGGCAATGCATTTTTATTGCCTGTATATTATGTGTCAATTTGGACAGATTTGATTATTTTTTTATATTTTGATCAGTTATCTAGTTTTCCTACTTCACACTACCTTTCAAAACATCATTTAAACACGACTTCGACCACCGCATTTCAACTATTTACATCTACAATTCATTTAAATAATTAAATTAATTATGTATTAGTTGATCAGTAGCATGATTCCAATTGGCGTAATGCAATGCTATTAACTAGGCGATAACACTCGTACTCGTGGCGATAACATCACTGTAAACACGACTTTAGACGCACGCTTTAGAAAAATACAATTGTGCTAGGTCGGTTATCATGACTACTTTTTACTGACCTATTATTGTTTTACAAGTTGATGATAACAAAAACTGACACACATACATATACTCACGCTATCCATGTTCCAGAAGGGGTAGGCAAAGGCACTTAGGAAATCCACCATTCGCCTTGTGCTCCGTTCCACTATAGGTGGCGAGCCTACCGCCATATCGAGCACAAATTTCTGACTCCAGGCAGATAATTAATAGAAAAACTAACTATTTTAAGAATCGAAACCGAAACCTCAGCGTTGTAATTGTACCGTGCAACTGCGCCACATAGTCATTCAACGGACAACAAAAACTGAATTGAAGAAATATAGCCGGCTGTTTATTTATAGTTGAAAACAGGTGGTGGAGGAGAGTAACTTTATAAAAACAAGCACTCAATAAACATACTGTATAGGTATACTATTGGTGATTACGTCAAGAAATCATTCAGTAATAGTAAAAAAAGCATGCACATTCTTACGGAAACATAGGTATAAATGAGGTAAATTCAAAATTAATTGTATACACGCACGAGTAAAATATTCACCAGTTATTATACTTCAAAACAATATATCTATTTACTCCTAGTAATCAAGTCAAATAGACTTCATAATAACCGACAAATATATTTACGAACAAATAATATTATAGTACAATAATGTCGCTTGAGAAGATGCATTTTCCTGGAACACGTAGAAGCGACAACAGCATTATCACGCGCCTTACATAATAGGTTTATTGACGTCTGCCCATTATTCAATATCAATTTATGTACACATGATTTTGATGGCTCGGTTGTCCTATTTATTCGGTTTACTGATTTACTTGGGGCACTGTGGTTATTAGAAGCTTTGATGTCAATTAAAAGCATTTCCCACAGCTATGCATACAAATGCACTGTTGTATTCCGGTTTAAAGGACATTGTAACCAGAGTAACTACATATTGAGACTTAACGTTTTGTGTCTCTGGATGGCGAGCGCAGTGGAATGCAAAGCATTACTTTATAATTAATGGTGTTGTTACTGTCCATAAGCGGCAACCGAAAATTCAAATAGGGATATTTAACAGCATACTTTATGTCAACATTAAAATAATATTTGAGGCAAATATTTGATTTAGCTTAATTTAATACCATGAAATATTTCACATTTTCTTATATAAACCAACATACAATTTCATATTGTGGATCAAAACTACGGGCGTGAAGTTTAGTTTATTTCTTCATAAATAAAGTACTATTTATAGCTTAAATCCTACTGTATTGGACTCTATAATTGATCCTACATATTACTTTCAAATCAATCTACTAAAATTAACGCACAAAATTGGTCTCCACGGTGCCGTCTAGATTGCAACTCCATACATAGGCTCTGGAGTTGACAATATCATTAATATGTGCATATAAGGTTGCAGTGTGTCAGTGGGTAACGAGCGGTGCAAGTTAATGGCGGGCATGAGAACCAGTCCCGGTTAATTACATCCAATTGCGCCATCTCGATTTAACGCAGGACATCCAGCGGACACTGTCTATGTTACCAGGATTTTAAATACTTTTTCTTTTAGTAAAAATGTTATAATTTTATGATAAAGTCATTTAATATCATTTACAGAGACAATTTATTCTATAGACAAAAACTAAGTGAAGAGACTTATCAGAATAATTAATTATTGATGAAGCAAAGAAATAAGTAATAACCATGGCCCTCGGCGCTCTATAGTCTCTACCTAGCTCATTAGGATATAGGCGTGGATTAATGTATGTATACATATTATGTATGTACAAGATATTCTGGCTGATAAGAAATTCTAAGCCTTACGATCAGCCATCAACTTACTCGATGGTAGAAAACCTCTCATTTTGCAGTCTAGCAAAATTGGGACTGATATAGATGTTATTGGGATTATCAGCATCATGTGCTCTATATATATTCAATGATGACGAGTTTTTTTTATGGAATAGGTCCGGCAAACCAGGTCATCTGATGATAAGTGATCAACTGCCGCCCATGACCATCCACAACGCTTGGATTATAGATAGTATGTTTCCAGTGTATCAAATCAAGAGGGAAGCGGGATAGAAGAGATAGGGTATCTTTTGGCGAGAGGCGATTATAATTATGTTTCATATCGCCGCAAATGCTGTCCTGTTCAAAACTGGACATACACAGCAATTTCTTACACCATAACTCTAATAGTGCCACAACAATTACCAACAATTGCATTCAGTAAAAAAGTCAATGTTTTTGCAGTTCGTTAACATAGTTGATTAATTTACTTAATTAAGTGTGTGTGTAGTTTTTATCGTTAGCGGTTGGCCTTATACCACATTTGAGCGTGACTAGTACTACTGACTAGACAGGTGGGCATGCGGCACTTCACATAGATTACTTGAGCGACAGATACTGATAGAATACATTCCAGAAATAAATAGACAAAACAGTCACATACATAGTCCCGACCCCACACTAAAATCGGTCTTGTGTCGTGGGTATCAGAAACTACGAGAGACTATTCAGTCTCACAAACACCCAGAACCGAAACCAGTAAATGTGGATCACACAAATATTTGTCTCGGTGCGGAATCGAACCCGCGAACTCACGTTTCACAGCCGGCGTCTAACCAACTGCGCCACGGACGCTGTCGGTAAATAAATACATCCAAATATTTGTGAATTATATATATCAGAGCTTGTGTGAATTTCATTTAAAAAATATATTTCCAAAATCATTCTAAATACAAAAATGGTGCACGTAATTGAAGACTAACAAAATAACAGAAAATTAATAAAGAAGATTAATATTATTCCATGGATAGTGTGTTAATAAGTTCGGTTAGTATATTATACGTTCATAACCTTACGGCCACTTGCCCATCTAATGCTTTTTCGCAAAAATATTCGCAAACCAAAGTCCATGAAGTCTTTACCGTGAAAAAATGCGCACAAATTATACAACACATCACGAATACATTCATAATGCACTACAGCGAATACCTCAACTATTCGAGTAGATAACACTAAACATATGCAAAATATGTTTATCACAAACGGCGTACCGCGTGCACAGCAATAGCCGAGCCTTCACCACTGCAAGGTCGCGAAGACGAATTCCGGTGGAGAATATTAATCGAGGTTTTCCCCGATTTAGGTACATAGGCCGTCCTCAGTCTAGGCTGTGTTTTTTGTTTTGTTTTATATTGTGTCTTGATTAAATATACAGCTTCGTTCTATTTATATACCGTTTTACCCCAACAAATTCTGTCATGCAATTTTATGAGATTATATCAATCTAGCTGTTCAAGTCTTATGATATACGAAAATATACTCAATATAATAAAAATAACTCTAGTTGTTTTTTTTTTTTCAATAAATGGCGAAATTAGCGTGCGGTTCGCCTGACAGTAAGCGATACGACAGCTCACGGACAGTAGCAAAACCAAACACGTTGAATTACAAAGCAATGCTTGGTATTCCACTGCGCCCGCCAGATCCATGAAGATACTATAAAGATACTAGATAGGTAGAAGAAACTATAAAGTTTCTGATGAGTTTCACATCTTATTTTTAATCTCAAAATTAGGTAACATAGATTGAATATCATAAAACAGTACAAGCGATATCACCCAATGGTATCAAGTGTGTGTTCCTTAAACTCCGTCATTTTTGGGTCAAACGTTTGATAACGAAAGGCCAATGTCAATAATCACAAAATTAATTTTTTATTACTTAATTATCTACTGTTGAATCACATACTATTAATATTACATTAAATATAATTTAGAACATTTTTTTTACGCAACACTTCACAATACAAAAACTGCGAAATTAAATATTGACATACACACATAACTGCTCAAATACTAAATCACTTTTTATTGCTATTAAATAATAAAATTATAATAATTTAAAAATTTAGAAGCAATACTAAATAGTAAAATCAAAGAAGCCGTCGTTTAAGCTATAAAAACGTGAGTTCAATAAACGGTCGGCATCAAGGTCCGGAGAGTGCGTAAAACACGGTCCAGGAAATAGGCTCTGTACGCTTACGCAGCTTCCTGACCGCAACCGTGTTATTAGGGCTGCCACTTCCCACTTTTCGTTGATATAAATTTCCGGTAAGATATTATCCAATTTAAATATTTTAAGTCAATCACTGGTTGGGGAGGCCTACGTTCAGCAATGAACTTCCTGTGGCTGAAACGAACGATAGAAGCATTTGGTTAAGATGTAAAAGACTACCATATTGAACCTTTAGGACCACTGAAAGTGACTTATAAGATGATAAGAAAGATAAGAAAATATACTCTACCAGATTTATATTAGAAACAATTCAACTAAGACATAAATATGAAAAAAGGGAAAGGGTACCAATTACAATATTTTTTCTCTAGTTATCTGACTAACCAATGAAAATCAGACTAAAAAAGTGTTATTGGCTTCGATAGAGCTATCCCATTAATATTCTAGTCAACATTATATCGCGGCTCTATTGTTCATTATCCTCCTAAGTTATTGGCAAACCTGTTAAGATTTTATGAACAGCATGACGATAGACTCCTTCCTTTTAAATCTGTTGAAAGATACACACTCAGCGAACTATAGGTGGCATTGATGACGTTTCTACTGATATAAATATACATACCAACAATTAAAATGAATATACGAGTACACTAAAAAGAGACACAACTAGGGTTCCCAACACCATTTAAAAATAAATCGACTAATTCTCAGCCCCGATGCTTTATAAAACCTAGTTAGTTTGTGAGGCAGCACCATTTAAAAATAAACCGACTAATCCTTAACCCCTGTTTTTGTAAAGCCTAGTTAGTTTGAGGCAACCCTACAATAAAAACTAAAACGGTGAAGGAAAACATCGTGAGGAAACCTGCATACCATAGCGATTTATAAAATTTCTATGGTATGTAAGTCCGCCAACACGCACTAGGCCAGCGTGGTGGACTATATGGCCTAACCACTCTCAATCGTACTCTCGATTGTAGAGGAGGCCCGTGCCCTGCAGTGGGACGTATATGGGCTGATACAGATACAGAACCCTACAATACAAAGAGCAACTAGAGCAGGTTACGAGACAGCGTGTCTGGTATTCAGCTGGCTATTGAAGGACGCGCCTCTTGGACCGTGCAACCGACGCTATTCTTTATGTACTTGGGAGGCCTATTAGTACTGGGTAGTACTTTTATTTTTCAAGGATAGAGTGGATAAGGCTACATATATCACGTATTACTCGGCATTAAGATGTAAGCCTACGTGTAAAGTAAGCCGAAGATTAGCATTAGTATATAAACATACAGGGTATATCAAGACTGCTACCGAAAACGAAGCCGGGTGGTAGTTTTAGTGACTACAAACACAATGCAACTAAAAATTTCGCTAAGAAACGCGACAATTTTTTTTAATTATTTTTTTAATATCGGCGATTTTGGGTGGTAAATCCATAGTTTTTGCTAAAATAATAATTTAAAGCCTTGCATACCATAGAGTCTTTAAAAATAAAAGGGTATACACTATTATTTAAGAAAAAACTATGTATTTACCATCCCAAAAAAAAATAAAGAAAAAAATAACAAAAAAAATTCATCACAAATTTTTGCAAAAAATTTAGTTGCATTGTGTCTAAAGTCACTAACACTTCCACCCAGCTTCGTTTTCGGTAGCAGTCTTGATATACCCTGTATTAAAGATGTATCGTTTAGATTTTTCGGGTTAGTATTATATTTTTATTGTTAATTCATGTCCTATTTTACGTAATTTAATTTGATTAAAATTACACAAGATATGACAGATCTCCAAATACTGCACGTAAGAGGATAATTAACTGATGGTCATAACAACCTTAACTAAAATATTTTTCAATAGAAAATAAGAGATTTATACGTTATATAAAAAAAAAAACAAAATTCCACAATTTATTACATTACTTGCAATAACTAGTCCAAATCAATAGGGAGAGACACTTTTCCGGACAATAAAGTGATCAAACGAGTTACCAAAGCGGAATTGAAAAGAAAATATGATATTTATATTTAACAAATTAATTTAAATGTCAATAGGTATTTAAAGTAATAATATAAATGCGGTGAAGTTATTACGGAACTAGTCATTAAATGTTATTCGTTAAATAAGCTGGCAATAAGAATCGTAACAAAATATAAAAATACGATCAGCAGTATTTACAGAAAAGCCATCTCTTTATATGTTAAAGAGAATATAATTATAAATGAGCCATAAAAATGTACCAATCTAATTAAATCTGATAAATATATTTGCGAACAGTGTGGCTGATAACGATGACAATTTGTTAAATACAAATTATCATATGAATTAACATTAATAAAAATATCACACCTACGTATATACATGTTGAAAACGCACAGAATTCCGCAAAACAGCTGTTACACAAAAGCGAAACATAATGTTTAAACACACCCGAGCTCACGTGACCACAATGCAGGCAACAAGGTGAGAAAAACAAAATGGTGGTGGTTCAGTGCTATTTAAAGATTTGGCAGTGCGCCACAGCACGCTCCGGTTTACCTATGTAAGTGTATCAATTATCGGGCAACTATGATTTTTATGTCATAGTAAATTAAAACGAGGAATTTTAACGACAAACACCGGACAATGTTGGACGAAAATTTTTCTCGGAACATTTTTAACGGCTTAAATTAATTACCGGTGATTCATGCTATATAATAATATAGTACAGTTTTCCTTTTGAATTCTGCATAAGAAATAAATTACTTGTATTTAAACGGAAAAGGGCAAGAAGTAAGTAATAAAAAGTTGCACTTCTGAAATTGGTTTTGCACAAAACTAATTACACAAGCACGACGCTTCATGCAATCACAGAATTTATTTTTTTTCATTTTCTCATACGAAAATGTAAAACCCTGTGTATAGTGACAATATTCAAAACATGCAACATTCCAATTTATAGGCTAACAATATAAAGAATAGTTGATTTAAATTTAAAATGAATATAATGAATATTTAATTTTTACCAATTTCTACATGGGTGTGCACATACATTTATCTAAATATTTATACATGCAAACAATTATATTTCATCCATTATATTTTTTAATCAATATGTTTTCATATAATAATATGTCTAAATATAATTTAAAATGTACCACAAAGTCCATTAGAGTCCTCCATAAAAACCATTCCCCTAAAAACAACAGAAGCAACAAACAACAATGACGCACCTATCATGCGTTATCAAGGTTAATCAATCTTGAATTCACTCAATACATTCCCGAGGGGAGCACTATTTAGACTTCTATCACATGCATGGAGGTGAAAGGAAAGATATGTGGGGATTTAAACCTTCGATTTCGCAAGTATTTCCCTACTGATGATCCTACTTATTACTCCAGTCGATATTTAATCTGGGTGATACAATAATTATAATCACATGCATTATGATCATTTTGCTCATCAGTCATAGTATGTTAATATATTGTATACAAGTACTATGCTGAAAACAAGACTTCTCTAAAAAGAAGGCTTGGTTCCTAGTCTACCTCGCTCGTCAACAACGGGTTGTCAAATCATAGTAAAAAAAAACAACCGACAAACTTGACCGGCAAGTATGTGCCGGCCGGCGCTTCTCGACTATCAACGCGTTATCAGCGTGGTAAACAAACCGACGCGACGACCTGACGAGTGATTGATCGCCTTCTATTCAGTATCTACGCCGGATGCCCGACACCAGATAATAATAGACTGGGGTAAACTAAGATGCGGGTATTTCAGTGAGCGATTAACCCAATTCCATCGATAAGACATCTGTGTGATACGGTTTATTCTTGTGGTTTTCGTTGACAGATCTCGAATAATTTCAGATCAAAGGCAGCCGATCGGTTATGCCAAACGTAGGGAAGCAATTTTACAAAAGATTATTAGTCATGAAAATAATTGATATTGAAATATATTCAACTTTAACAAAGAATTAATTTCTGATAAGGAAAACACTTTATAA